>JARFJB010001400.1:2707500-3407500 GCA_036346205.1 Vesta saturnalis
TTAAATCTTGAATGTTAGTGGTGCTGTTTTGTAAACTACTTGGTTGAGATAACCCCAAAGGAAAAAGTCATTTGGACTGAGATCACAAGATCTTGGTGGTCATTCTAATACCCTCTTCTTCCTATCCACCTACCAGGGAATGTGATATTCAACCAATCACGTACAGCTCTTGCGTAGTGCGCAGGCGAACCATGTTATTGAAAGTGTATTAGGTCTTCTTGGAGTAAAGGATTTCCTGCTGATCTATTTCATTTGTAAAGATTCAGTGATCAGTACGTCAAGTGTGTAGCAAGCATATCTAGATACACCTCCCAAGAGAACCATTTATAAATAAGGGACCTATTATGGTGTTGCCTAAAATCCCTGCCCAAACATTTATTTTCTGGGGTATGACCTTCCCGGAATAGATGAGGATTTTATCTGACCAGTAACGACAATTTTGCTTGTTCACTTGACCATTTAGGAAAAAGTGCACTCATCGGAGAAGCAAATATTTTTAATAGATTGGATCATCTATTGATCCGTACTGACATTATTTCGAAAATTGAATTCTTCCATCCGGGAAATCTTCCTACAGTTCATGAAGTATTGCAATTTATAGGGATGGAACTTATGTAATTTTGTAACCTTACGTATTGAGACAATCGATACTCAATTCTTACTTCAATCTGAGCTGCTTCATTTAATACTCTAGACGTATTTCGTTTGGCAGTGCCTACTGATCCGGATTCTTTACACTTTTCACAAGTTGTAGCACATAAACATGCGAACCATTTTATCTGAATGCCTACCGTTAAATGTTTTCATTTTTGCACCACATTTTATGCTTGTTATGCTTTGAAAATTGAAGTTGACAGTATTGGACATTAATAATATAGAGTTAAATGTATGTGCGATTATTAACAGCATTTATCGTTTATAGATAATTAAGGATTTAGTGATCAAGTGTAATTGAAATATTTTGTGACAAATATTTAACAGAACAGTCAGTAAATCAAATTCCCCAATTTTACACGTGTTGAAAGGCGTGAATTAAAACGGACATTTAAGTTAGCTTACAGTGCGACGGCCTGTGTTGAAATCCCTTTAAAGGTCAGTTATTATTGACGAGTGTACATACATAATCAGGATTAATTAAATAAATTCAATCCCATGGGCTAGGGCATTACACCGGATAAGGGCTACGGAATTTATATATGTAAAATAATTTTAGACATTTGAATGGCCAAAGTTTGATTACTTTTAAGATGTCATGTTTTAAATTGTAAATTTCACTTAGGCATTAAGGATATTCAATCTCCATTACCCATTATTATATGTGTAAACGATAATATTTAGTAGGATTAATCAATAAAATTGTTTTTGTATGCGTTGCTTTGGAAGCAGCCAAGATACTGTGTAGGTAAATATTTTTGCAAAATTGGTTAATAGAGTTCGATTATTTAACTTATTCTTTTGTTTGAATGGCGATAGAAGTTTTAAAAGAGAACCAATATTATATTCTTTTTAACATCCAACTTTAGTTGCGATCTGTAACGATATTTTCAGTGAACAAATGATTTGTTTAGAAAAAACTAAAACATGCTGGAGGTTATCCAGTATCAACCTCTTATTTTACAATTAGTACAATAATCGTCTAATTTGTTCAATATTGGGACAACACGTTAACACTAATATACATATACTACGAAAACATAGGTACATATAATTCTTAAAATCTAGTAACTATATGATTTGGAGTGTAGCGCTTGAGTCTACGTTGAGCAGTTGTTGATTGAACAAGATCATTAGCTAGTTTGTTTGGATGTACTTCGACGCTATAATACTTTATCTCACATTTCACTGATTTCATTCGAATTTCACTTGCAATGAAGTCGTTTGGAACAAACTATGTGAGGCGTCTGTCTAAATGCTATCCCAGGTATCGAATCTCATCCTTTTGGAATACCAGAAGGTTGTTTAGTTTGACTAATGGACAGTTTCCTTTACGATTGGTGAAAGTGACGTGGACAGATTCAAGTTCATTGGTTTTAATACGCCATTTACTGAGCCATGATTCAATTTTGTAAAAAGGTTATGGAGAATTTGAGAAGCGATATTTGGGTCGTGATGTCAAGCTAAAATGGCAGTATCATCAGCAAAAGTTGCTGTCAGGCTGTCGACTTGCTGGTAGGTCAGCCGTGTATACAAGATATAACAGCACTCCAAGAACTGCCTGGTGAAACTCCAAAAGGGTTTTTAGGGTGGTGTTTGTTCGCTCCGGTATTTAACAAGAAAGTAACGGTCTTCAAGATAGGATTTTAAAATAAGAATAACGTTAAGGGCACAGCTTTTTAATTTGCAAAGTAGACCTTGATGTCACACTTTATCAAAGCCCTGTGATGTACTTGTTCTATAGTTGAGTGATGTTGCCTAAAACCAAACTGGTGGTTGGGTATTAAATGGCGCTGTTGTATGAATGGTTTAAATTTGTGAATAAATCATCTCTAGTAATTTTGTCATAACGGACAATAAGCTTATGGGTCTATATAAAGGTACTTCTCATAACGCTTTGCCAGGTTTTGGAGTAAGGAAGATTTTGCTAGTTTCCATTGCAGGGAAAGTATCCCACTCTTAGGTGGCATTGAAAATTGTTGTTAAAATTGTATAACCGTGTATTGCAGCTCCTTAAGAATTTTAGCTGTTAAGTTATAACGCGGACTTAGTTTTGATTTAATACAATTAGATCCTTTATTTGACTGAGTACTTTTTAGAAGTAGTTCCAGCTGGTACGGCATGTTTAAGAACTCGCAAAATTTGTTTCGTCATCTTTCGAGACCGTAGCAGGAAATGCACAAAACGTTTTATAGATGTTGTACAAATAGTTCGACTTTTCAGCCCAACCTCCTTGATCTATTTTGAGGGTGGATTTCGCGGTTATGAACGGTGAACTTTTTGCAGCTATCCACAGGAGTATTCTGTTGCTTCGGACAGTGTTAAATCATTAAGGTAACACTGTATTCCTACGTTTTTGTTTAAATTTAATAGGTTTTAATTCTGCGACATCTATTAAACATGGTTTTGTCCTGAGAAGCCTGCGTAATCTGCCAACGTTTTCTGAGTTTGCATTTCTGTGCTAATTTTGTGGATAATTCAAGTAGGTTGTCGTTTGTTGTTGCTGGTGGTGTGTTTTGCTATACAGCCTTGAATGGCTGTAGCTAGATATTCAACTGCTTGTTCTATTTCCAGCTCAGATCTAAGTGTTGTGTTGATATCAAGTTTTTGATCAATTAATTCCCTAAATTTAGTCCAATTTGCACGTTTACTTGCTAATGTGGCGTTTTTAGTAACAAGTACCTAGAGTGATCAAAACTGGTGGATGGTCGGGTGACTGTGAATACAGAACATTGAATAGCCGGTACAGCTTTTGTGACACAAAATTCAACTAGGTCTTTTTCTTTTGTCAGTAGGTCATAAGTTGGTTCGCTTGTCAAAAGATATTTAAAATTATTGGATAGCATGGTTGAATAGAGCTGTCTACCCTTGTGTGTAATTAAGCGAGACCCCCGGTGAGTATGCTCAGCATTATAGCCTGCCATAAATCGACTACCTAAAGTGTTGAAAAGTCTTCCTGTTGCTTCTTTTAATAGCGTGTTTTGAAGGACAATATACAGATGAAATTACCACAATCGTAGCTCTCTTATTAGTAAAATGTGTTTCGGCAATTAGCATTAAGTCGATGTTGTGATTCATTAGAAAATTTTTTATTTAATCGACATGATTTAATAAGCCATTGGCATTCCACATTCCGATTGTATGGCACTTATTCACTTTGAAAGATTAGTGATTACTGTTGTTGGCAAGTTAGCATAGTTCCTATTTGCTCAAAAAGGTTTTTCATTACGCTTGTTACTTGGGACATGTTTATTCGGCTACCAAGGTGCATTCCTTCTATAATCTTGATTTAGTGTAATATTGTTGGAAGATTCTGGTGGTCTATTGGTTAATACTTGCGTGTAGCTAATGTGTCGTTGTGTTAAAGAGAATGCATTTTTTCATTGTTGGATACGATATGTTGGATTACAAATGGTTGCCATGACATAATATACATTTGACATCAGGAGTTTTAAGTTTTCTTAGACACTGGTCAGTGGGGTGATCTCCTATAAGTTTTACACATCGAGGTCTTAGTTGGCAATATTTCCTGATGTGGCCATATCATTGTCATCTACCACATTGAGGGATACCTTTCGTTGGCCGAGGCGGTTCCAATTTAACTATGTACCTCTGTATAATGGTGATACTATAGATGCCTTTATTGTTGTGAGCAACTTTAATATCTATGAAGAACATAGGTAGTGGTTCTTTTGACTTAAAGTACATATTGTATTCTAGGATTTCATTGTTTTCCTTGGTGTGTGAAGTGACACCGTTTCAAAATAGTCAAACTTTTGACATTTTGGATAAATGATTGATCACATCGATTACAAAATTTAATTACTTTACATTCATGACGAGTCATTGAGTACCGAAAACTGGTCACGATTTATTTATTAAGTAGAAGTTTCAGATTTAAATCACAGCCATTCGTTCACACATGCAACGTTTAAATACATTTTAATAAAAAAAACTCAAACAGTATTAGAGAAGATAGATGATTCATACACGACGCACTGATTGTTACGTTTTCAATTGTTTAATTTTAATGTTTTTGTAGTTAAAATTAATAGACCAAATTATTATTTTTACAAATAGGATATTTATTTATTTGAGATTCATGACAGGTATCAAAAGTATTTCATATTTATACGAGAGTAAATCTGAAAGTACTTAGATAATGTCTCACTACTTTGATTCCATGAGGGTACCGAGTGTGATCAGTAAGTTTTACTATATCGTACATGTTTCAAAATTTCTTAACTTTGAATAAATTTATTTGTAAGGTTAATTGAACTTAAAGGTTTTCAAACTTGAATTGAGGTTGTTGTTTTGGGAATAAATAAGATTTATTCAAATTACTGAGACAAAATTTAACGTGCCTTTTAAAGTAAAAGGGTGTGAATTCAATGTTTGAACTTGAATAGAGTATGATTTTACCGAACAGGCTACAATTCTATCTACCACAGTCAGGTAGGGTTAACGTAAGAACTCTACTAGGACTATTCATTTCAGCTTGCGGTGGCGCATAGAGTTTTTCCGGTTGAATGTTGTTATTCGTTGTTTCATGATCACTGTAACCTGTTTGAGCCTAAATTTTATCCATTTTAAGTCTTATATCGAACCCGCCCATTTCCATTCCAGTTAACAAGGTCTTCAGGATGCCTAGTGCGATTTGATCGTACAACACTGTTTATATTTAATTTGAATACGTCATGCTGTATTTACGTAAAATATTTTAACCCATTCGCAATTATTTACAACCCCTTGCAGTGGTGTGACTTGATTCTGAATTTATACATTTTTATTATTAGATCTATTCAAGCATATGAATAATGCATACTAATTGATTGCATGCATACTTTAGAGTCTAGAAAGATAAATATTATAAAATAAAATAGTTCTTAATTGAGAAAATAAAAACTGAAAGTTTAAATATATATACAGGGGGTTTAAAGAAGATGCGGCAATATTAAAAGGGGTGATTGTCCAGGTCATTTTACACAATAAAGTTCCTTTAAACGTAGGTCCGCAAACGCTTCGTTACCGATCTACAGCGTGTTGAAGTTTAATTTAAAAAAACAGTCAAAATTAGATTTTTCCAAAACGGTTTGAGATATAATGAAATTTTACGCGTGTCAATAGCTGTGGGAGACGCATACTTTGCAATACAACACGATGTTTCAGTCGCGCGTATTGGCACGTCACAGGTTATTTTTCAAGAAAAAAGTAGGATGCCGCTGATTTCTCTAAAAATAAAAAATATTTTTTATAGTTTTTTGTTCAATTGTGCTCTCTTGACTTTTCATCGTACGACGTACCGTTTTTGAGTAAAAAAAAAACATTTTAGTGCATGTCCATTTATTACAGAAAAAAAGCTTTAAAAATCAAGGGTTTAATTTTACCAACCAAAAATTACAAAAACTGTTTAAAGTGACCACCTCGAGCTCGGATGCAAGAACCCAATCTTCTCCTCATTGACTGACGAACTCTCAATGATTCGATTTCTTAAGTCTTCCACGTTTTCCATTGGAGTAGCGTACACCAAGGACTTCAAATGGCCCCACAGGAAAAAATCAAGGGGATTTAAGTCCGGAGATCGTGCAGGCCATAAATGAGGTCCACCCCGGCCAATCCAACGATTTCCGTATGCTTGTGTTAAGAAATCACGAGCTACTTGACTAAAGTGGGCTGGTGCGCCATCGTTCATATACTACATTGCATCTCTAATTGCTAATGGTACGTCCTCCAGAAATCCAGGGAGCGTGTTTTCCAAAAAGTTGCTATACACCTCTCCGGTAAGTCTCCCGGGTAGAAATATCGGTCCAATTAGACAGTCACCCACAATCCCAATCCAAACGTTCAAAGAAAACTGATGTTGAAAACGATCTTCAACAATTTCATTTGGATTTTATTCACACCATACATGGGTATTATGGAAATTCCGTATTGCATTTCTTGAAAAATTCGCTTCATCGGTGAACAGAATCAACATCAGGAGTTGTGGGATTTGAACCATTTTGTGCAAAAGCCATTGACAGAATGTAATGCGAGGAGGAAAATCAGCAGGAAGAAGTACGCGTTGTATATGGAATGGATACAAACAAATTTTCCTTAAGAATGTGCCAAATAGTTCCATTACTTACCTCCAAAGCGTCAGCAATTTTTCGAGTAGAAGTACCTCGATCTTATTCAATCATGTCCAGCACATCCTCTTCCAGCTCTACCGTTCTTGCTATCCTTGGCCTTCCTGCTTCTCCATTTCGTCTTAATGTGCCTGTTTCAAAAGATTCATCGGCATGCATTCGAAAGTTTTTCTATCAGGAGCAATACGGCCCGGAAATCTTTCAGTATACAACCGCCTAGCTTCTAATGCGTTCCCATCAGCAAGTCCATAAATGTAGTGCATGTCGGTCATCTCGGCATTCGCATAGCGATTCATGATAAGGAACTTCAACAAATTCGACACATACAAAATTATTAATCACGAGACTCATTCAATATGTCAGTGATATATCAGTGAATAATACAGGAATGTTTAAAAATATTTTTGTACGCATGAAAATTAGACATGCACTAAAATGTTTTTGTTACTCAAAAACAGTACGTTGTACGATAAAAAGTCAAGAGAGCTTTTTTCTTCACAATTGAACAAAAAATCAAAAAATATTTTTTATTTTTAGAGAAATCAGCGGCATCCTACTTTTTTCATGAAAAATAGCCTGTGACGTGCTAATGCGCGCGCCAATGGTACGACTGAAAATCGTGTTGTATTGCAAAGTATGCGTCTCCCACAGCTATTGATACGCGTAAAATTTCATTATGATATCTCAAGCCGTTTTGGCAAAACCTAATTTTGATTGTTTTTTTAAATTAAACTTCAACACGCTGTAGATCGGTAACGAAGCGTTTGCGGACCTGTATTATTAGGAACTTTATTGTATAGAATAACCTGGGCAATCAAACTCTTTAATATTGCCTAATCTTTTTAAACACCCTGTATATATATATATATATATATATATATATATATATATATATATATATATATATATATATATATATAATGTGTTCATTTTAAAACTTACCACCCCCAGTAATTCAAAAACAACAAAATATTCAATAATCGAAGGGACATGTCAATTTTTGTTTTAGGGGTGGGACATTTTTGACAGTCAAGGGGTCTTGATATGTTCAACCCTGTAACCTCTAGCAACTCCAATTTTAAAATCTCAAATGCAACTACCCCTCTTATTGTACATCATTTGAAACCCCCTTTCATTATCAACACACCAGTGTATTGCTTTTGAAAATTGGGTGAGATTTGAAAAAGTTATGGGCCAAAAACCTTCGGTTGACAAAAACCTTGTTTATTTTATTTATTTTCTTTAATAGTTAATGTATGGTTTAAATAAGTATTTTCTTACGTATTTATTAAACGTCAACATAGAACAAAATTATTTGTTTCACGTAGTATGAATGTTGTACAAAATCAAACTTATTCTTACACTTGTCCTTTTTAATGGTACTTCAAAAACATTTTTTGAATGCCAACTGAGTCAAAGATCACGCAGTTGACAAAACCACAGAGTGTGCTGTGATTTACTTGCGTATTTGATAAACGTCAAAACTCAAGTAACCTATTGTCTGTTGTAGTTTGAACGTTGTAAAACCCAATTTTACTATTGTGCTATTATTTAAAACAAAATGGTTTATTTTACAGAAGAAATAGTTGAAATGATTTTCATTTATGGTGCAAAAAATGAATGTGCGAGAAAAAAAGGCAGCGCAAACATTTAACGGTAGGCATCCAGATAAAAATGTTTCGCATGCTTACGTGCTACAACCTGTGAAAAGGTTAAAAGAATTGGGAACAGTCGGCAATACCAAACGAAATACGTCTAGAGTATTAAATGAAGTATCTCAGATTGAAGAGTTGGGTCATTTTGGGGCAGATCCAACTACTTCCATTGGAAAAGTTTCACAACAGATTGGAATATCGATTGGCTCAATACATAATCTTACGAAATGACATAAGTTCCACCCCTATAAATTGCAATACTTCATGAACTGTATGAAGATGACCCAGATTGAAGAATTCAATTTTGCGAAATAACGGCAGAACGGATTAATAGATCACTCAATCTACTAAAAGATATTTGCTGCTGCGATGAATTGTCGTTATTGGTCAGATGAAAATCCCCTCTATTCCGAGAAGGTCATACGCAATACCCCAGAAAATAAATGTTTGAGCAGGGATTTTAGGCAACACCATAATAGGTCCCTTATTTATAAATGGTTCTTTTATCGGGGAGGTGTATCTAGACATACTTCGGGACACAGTTGACGTACTGATCACTAAATCTTTTCAAAAAGTGCGCGAGGAATTTCATCAACGTCTTTTTATTGTTTGGAAAGAAGTGGTAAACATTTTGAACAATTCATAAAATGACATACGTTTGAGCTACTCCAACTAATTTGTATTGTTTTTCTTTGAATGCTCTTTTTGATTTTTATCTAAACCATACTATTATTGATTTTTTTATTTAAACCATATTTTAACTATTAAAGAAAATAAATAAAATAAAGTGTTTGTCAACCGAGTGGTTTTTGGCCCATAACTTTTCCAAATCTCGCCCATTTTTCAAAGGAACACATTGGTGTGTTGATAATGAAAGGTATAGCAAGTTGGATAGTTGCATTGAGATTTTAAAATTGGGGTTGCTAGGGGTTATAGGGTTGAATATATCAATACCCCTTGATTGTCAAAAATGTTCCCCCCTCAATCAAAAACGTGTCCCGGCGATATTATTGAATGTTTTGTTGTTTTTGAATTACAGGGGGTGATAACTTTTAAAAGAATACAGTTATATATATATATATATATATATATATATATATATATATATATATATATATATATATATATACACACACACACACACATATATGTATAAAGGATTGCTCATTAGTGCGTCAAAGTGTTTTTTAAAAACTCTCCATTTTTTTCATATTTGGATTTATCGTCAAATTTTAATGTTAATTTACGTAAGATGCTTTATCTCAATAATTGACCGTTTTCGAATTATTTGGAAAAATATCAAAAAATGAACCCTGGCCCCGGGAAATATCGCAATCGGTATTCTACGGCTCTAAGAAAACCCAATAAGCTACGCATGATTTCAAATCTCAATAACTTACTTATTTCAAATGGAATACCCAAATTTTTATACCGTTTTCGGATTTATCGGCAAATTTTAAGGTCGGTTTTTGTAAGGCGTCCTATCTTTAAAATTTACCGTTTCCGAATTATTCGGAAAAATTAAAAAAATGATTTAATTTTTATTTTGAATAAGTCAACCGGCTACATGTTGACATGGAGATAAAAAAAATATCATAAATGTCATAGTTGTTTGTAACACGTAGTATTACATTGTACGTGCGTTATTTCTCACTTTTTTCAATCCGAAGACATATTTTTTAAATATCTATTACACAATTTTTAAAGTTGCCCACTTGGTGAGTAGTTGCGCGCCCGTTTTGCATATTTCATTCTTATCTCTTATTAATGTTTGCAGTTAACTAAATACAGATGAATCTGGAAACAACAGAACTGGTTGACATGATCTTCGTTATTGGATCTGCTGATCAAAATTGTTTGCTAACTCAAAGGATGTATGCGCAAAAATATCCGGATAGAATACAACGCTCAATTAGACGTTTAGAAAAATTTAAAGAAAGGTTTATTAGAACAGGCAATGTGAATTATGAAAAATGTGAAAGGTCCAAGAGCACAAGCGACGAAGACCAATTGAATGTTTTGTTGTCTATAATTTCGGAGCCTTCTACCAGTTCGGCAACAATATCCAAGGAAACCGATATACCCCGATCTACCGTTAGTAAAATTTTAAAGAGGAACAAGTATCATGACTACTGAATGTCCTTCCGTCAAGAAGTATTGGGTCCTGATTTGGAGATTAGGAGGACATTTTGCCAATAGGAGTTGCAAATGGAAAGAATAACACCTAACTTTTCTCCAAAATGTATTATTCTCCGACGAGTCAATATTCACTCAGAGTGGTAGCCCAAACCATCATGATCTTCACTATTATGCGCTGTAAAACCAAAAATAGGAAGATTAGTTGATTCGCAGCGACAGTGGACTGTAAATGTTTGGGGTTGTGTCATGGGTAATTTTATGGTTGGACCACATTTCTTTAACGGACATTTAAATGGTGCTGTATATTTGTGATTTTTGCACAATGATTTGCCTCAACTTTTGAAAAACATTCCAGCTGTTTTAAGGCTACAGAATGACGGTGCTTCTGCGTACTTTGCGTCAAATATTCGAGGCTACTTAAATCTAGAATTTGAAGGTAGATGGATAGGCCGTAGCGGTCTCGTTCCTTGGTCGTCTAGATCGCCAGGCTTAACAAAATTAGATTTTCTTTCTATGAGGGCACAAAAAAACGTATATCAAACTGCTCCGACTACTGCAGAGGATATGAGATGACACATAATTCATCCGTTTAAAAATATCGTAAGCATTGAGGTGTTACGAGAAGTGAATAGGTCTTTTTTGGCAAGACTGCAATTGTGTTATGTTCGAAATGGGGGACAGTTTGAGAATCTGTTATGAATACCGCATTTGTCTAAAAATAATTTTCTGCAGTTTAATACATTTTTGGACTGTTAACATGTATCCGGTTGACTTGATGATAAGAATGAAATATGCAAAACGAGTGCAGCTTACCCACCAAGTGGATATTAATGAACAACTTTAAAAATTGTGTAGGAGATATTTAAAAAATATGCCTTTTGAATGAAAAAAAATAAAAAATAACGAACGTACAATGTAATACTACGTCACTTTGACAATTTGACGATAAATCCGAAAACCGTATAAAAGTTAGGTTATGCCATTTGAAATAAGCTATAAATAAGTTATTGAGGTTTGAAATCATGAAACTTAGAACGAATATTTCAGAGGTTGTAGGGACCTTTTTAAACTAAAATACGTCCAAGCGTGGCTTATTAGGTTTTGCTAGAGCCCTAGAATACCGATTTCGAAATTCGCAGAGGTTAGAGTACAGCACCGATTTTGTGGAACCCTGCAGCTGTCAAAATTTTCATATTTTCCTAATAAATCGAAAACGGTAAATTTTTAAGATAAAACATTTTTATAAATTAACATTAAATTTGACGATACATCCGAATATGGCCAGAAATTGGGGGGTTCTATTTTAAAAAACATAATTTATTACTACCACACTTCTATGACGCACCCCGTATATTGGAAAATAATTTTAAATTACGCACCTCTTAAACACCAAGAACTTTGATACGAAAAATTTCCTTGTAAAACTTATATTTATTAAGATATCGCACATTGACGCATAATGATATATATATACATATATATGGGTGTCCCAACGATTGGTGGAGGATTAGGCGTATAATGTTGAGTTTAAAAAAATCTTATAACAGGTTATTGTAGTCAAGAATGAGGAGCATCTTGTAAAAATATTTTTGTATAAACAGGATAGCCCATTTTCGAGCACCACACTAAACATGTGCTTTTCTTTAATGGAACGCCCTATATATTTTTATATATTTGAATTCTCTGTTAAATTGTGGGCCAAATTTTATAAGATACTATGGGTCTACGACTAACGGTTCCTAAGTTATTGACATTTTTATGTAAAAAAATTAGTGAATTAAGTAGGCCCCTGTTCCGCCATCTTGATAGATATCGGACTGAAATTTTGGGATTTGTTTTTCCAATGCGTCTTGTTTTAACTATATTCAGATTGCAGACTATTTTCTCTACATATACAGGGTGGTCCATTTTACACAATGATATATTTCTAATTTCTTTTAAATGGCATACCCTGTATTTTATTTCAGATCTGAAAATCATTTTTTACGAGCTTTCAATAGATACTACTTTGTACTACCTATTCCTAATCGTTTTTGAATTATTTAGTGATGTAATTGAAAATTGTAAAACTTTGTTACTTTTTTGAATTTGTCACAATAGGGCCTATGAAAAAAATTAAGACAGATAAACCAAAATGAAACAATGTTGATTGCAAGCTATAGGTTTTGTGACACAGTACAATATTTTGAATTATAAAAAAGCAACGCTTAATAATCATTCACTCGTAGAACAGCATAACTATAAACTTGAAAATGGAATTAAAGAACGCAATGAATCATAGTAGCTTGGTTTTCGCTTGTCTCTTTCTGCTTCTTAATAACTTAACAAATGAAAGCAACTTATTATAAATAATTCGGGAAGAATTTTCAGATATAGTAACTTCGCTACTAACTGGTGATTTACTTAGTCAAATTCTTTGCTTTGAGAGAAGTTGAAAGGAACCGTTTATTGGCATCCAAGATTCATGAACAAAAGTACCCTTTAGCTAGACATGCAAGGCCTGAATTGTTTCAATGATTTGAAGACACAGGAAATGTCAAATGCAAAAAAAGAGATGTAGAAAACCGTGCAGTTACAAACGAAGAATACGAGTTAACAGTTTTATTACGTTTAGAAGAAAATCCCCACGTAAGTGTTCGTCAGATTGCGATACAAGTAGATCTGACAATACAAAGAATTATAACCAACCTCAATACCACCCATATCATTTTGCTTGCATCAAAGCCTATGGCCGCAAGATTTCGTTTCATTTTTGTTTATACGTGAATTATAACATTGTCTTAATTTATTTTATAGGCCCTATTATGACAAATTCAAAAAAAGTAAAAAAAAAATGACAATTTTCAACTTTATCACTAGATAATTCAAAAACACTTAGGAATAGGTGGTACAAAGTGAGTATCTATTGAAAGCTCGTAAAAAATGCTATTCAAATCTGAAATAAAATACAAAGCGCGCCATTTCAAAAAAATTGAAATATAACATTGAGCAAAATACCACCCTGTATATGTAGAGAAAAGATCCTGAATCTGAATGTAGAAGTTAAAACAAGACACACTGTAAAAATAAATCCCAAAATTTATCTACGATAACTTGCAAGATTGCGGAATAGAGCCTACTTAATTGACTAATTTTTTTTACATAAAAATGTCAATAACATAGGAACTGTTAGTCGTAGACCCTATATTATTTTGCTCATCATTTAACAGAGAATTCAAATATATAAAAATATATAGGAGTTCCATTAAAAAAAACACAAGTTTACTGTGGTGTTCGAAAATGGGCCAACTGTATATACAAAAATATTTTTAAAAGATGCTCCTCATTGTTGACTACAATAATCTGATTTAAGATTTTTTAATATACAGTATACGCGTAATCTTCCATCCCTAAGTCGTTGGGACACCTGTACATCTTCCATGTTTACATAATTGAGCAAGAGTTATCCATTACACTCCTTAAAAATTTTCCAGGCAGACTAGATAGCTGGGTTTTCATGGGTAACTTTTGATTTTCTTATGGCCGCCATATTGGATTTTTGTACCAAAAGGAGCAGCAATAATTAGAAATTCACCCATGTATCATCTCGAATTGTCAGAACACCTGAAATTGAGGAAGCAGTGCTGCAAGAAATGGGCGAACATCCCGAGACAAGTACGAGAAAGATCGCTAGACCTCAAGAATATTTGTCACCAAATAGTTTGGCGTATTTTAGTTGTTATGTCCATACCATATTCTAAGAGTACAGGCATCACGCCCAGGGATTTTCCACAGCGTGTGAACTTCTGTCAGTGGTACCTTCAGAGTATTACACTAAATCCGCAGATTGAGTCAGAAATTTTGTTCACAGACGAAGCAAATTTTTTCTCGGAATGCTATTCAAAATTTCCATAACAACCATGTGTGGGCAGAAGAAAACGCGCATGCCATAAGCGAAACCCATTTTCAAAAACAATTTTCGGTTAATGTATGGGCAGAAATTATTGGTAATCATGTAATAGGCCCATTTTTCTACCAGGACCCCTTGATGGGCGGTCTTATTTGCATTTTCTCGAAGAAGTACTATCTGGGTTGCTTGAAGATGTACCAATTGCGTTAAGGAATCGAATGTGGTACATGCACGATGGGGCTCCTGCTCATTTTAGTGTAATTGTCCCAAATCATTTAGATACAGTTTATCCTGATCGTTGTATAGGTCGCGGAGGACCTCAGCAATGGCCAGCAAGATTCCCCGATCTCATTAATTTGGATTACTCCTTATGGGGGCACCTTAAGGTTCTAGTGTATAAAACTCCCGTTAACACTTTAGAAGATTTAAGAGAACGAATAGTTTCCTCGTATGAAACTATACGAAATACGCCGGGAATATTTGAACGATGCGCAATTCCATGCGTAGGCGGGCGGAAAGATGTCTATTAAGTGAAGGCTCCCGCTTTCCACAATTTTTATAATCAATGTTAGTGTTGTTAATAATTAGTAATTAATAAACTTAAACCTTTCATGTGTACTTACTTTACTAAAATAAAAAAAAAACTCGTTTTTCTACAAGCTGAAATCCCCGCTAAACTTCTAATTTCATTGGCAATTGAAAATTTTTTTTAGTTTTTCTGAAGTAAAATCAGTTACTTATTTCTGAATTAATTCACATTTAATATTAAACGAACTCAATGGCATGAAAAAAGAAAAAAAACGATTTCCATACAAGTGTCACTTTAGCGATTTGATCCTGAAGTAAAACGATTTTTATTTTTTTAAGCGAAAACCATGCATCGGACGAAATAAAATCAGGAGATCAAATTTGCTCACAAATGAATCAGAATTCCAAAAATATTTTATTTTAAGAGAAAGCAGTGGCGTACCATTTTTTTTCTCCAAAAATATTCTATGGAAAATCCGTACGGACGCCACTGGCAAAAATAATAAAATTGTTTGTACATCAGAAAATGTATCTGGATGCATTGAATTCGTGTACGAACAAGAGCGCCTTCTTCTATACCTTCCGTTTTATATAAGCTAGATTAATAAAATATGGAATGCAGTTATAGTTTAGTTGTGTGCATATTTTAAAATTATTCACGCGAATACAGGTTGTTTATTTAAAGAGGACCAAATTATTATAAACAAATTTAAATGGAACACCCTGTATATTAGTACATTTTTGGTTTCTACATATTAACCCTTATCAGTTCGCCATACAACTCCCTATCCCTAAATATAGCCGTTTCCGAATTATTTTCAATTTTTCAAAATGTATAAGATTATTGAGACATTTTTAAATCTATGGCCTCGTATAGATAAAAAAGAACATCATAAAACAATTGTATTATACATTAAAAAACGCAACAGAAACTAATATATTATGATCGAAGACTAATTACAATTTTTGTACTGGAGGCATTGCATGTTAACAAAAATTTGACAAATATTTACTTCAATTTCAAGTAAAATTCTAAAATCAAGAGTGCTTCGTATAAAAATTGAATGTTTGACGTAAATAAATAAAACTGTAGTTAACCATTTACGAGTATTATTGTTAGTAATCAAGATTTTTATAAAATGAATTTTACACAAAATGAGTTAGTTGATAAGATATTCGTGTTGGGTGCTGCAGAAAGAAACTGTTTATTGGCCAGTAGAATTTATGCTGAAAGATATGCAGATAGAAGACATCCAAACGCAAGATCGTTTCAGAAAGTTATGAGTAGATTTATTGCAACTTCATGTGCCAATTACTCCAAACATGGACGTGTTAAATCTTCTACAAATGAAGATAGTGAATTGAGGGTTCTTCTCGCCATCGAAAAGGATCATCACAGAAATCAAAAGGACATAAGTGAAATAGTTGGTATAAGTGAGAGATCAGTCGACCGTCTTTTGAAGAAGAATCGCTTACATCCCTATCATATTCAGTTACACCAAGAATTGAGCGACACAGACTTCGATCATCGAGTAAGATTTTGTATCTGGGCCAGAGAAAAAATTACTCAAAACTCAATTTTTTTTTATAATATATTATGGACAGACGAATCAACACTTCATAAGAATGGATTTGTTAATACGCATAATTTTCATTATTATTCCTCAGAAAATCCACATTTATTGAGACAAGTTGATAATCAACTTAAGTGGTCTTTAAGTGTCTGGGGTGCCATCGTCGGGGATTATGTCATCGGTCCATTCTTTTTTGATGGACACTTGAATGGTGAGAAGTACCTTAACTTTTTTCGTAACGATTTACCGGGCTTATTAGAAAATATTACTCTTGATATTAGAGCCACAATGTGGTATCATCACGATGGCGCTCCTGCTCACTACTCGGCAGGTGTAAAAGATTATCTCAATAGAGTCTTTCCAAATAAATGGATTGGGCGAAGTGGACCTGTGAGGTGGCCAGCTAGGTCCCCTGATCTGACAAGAATAGATTTCTTTTTATGAGGATACATAAAAAGTATAGTCTATAGGGAACCACCAACCACTGTCGAAGATATACGTAATCGTATAACACAGGCTTTTCATAGCATTACTCCTGAGTTGTTGCGTAGAGTTGAACAATCTTTTAAAGATCGACTTCAGGTCTGCATCCGAGAAAAGGGACAACATTTTGAACAAATTATCGCTAATGATTAGCGTTATATTATCTTTTATTTAATTTATTAGTTTTGTATTTTTAGGAATAATTTTAATAATTATAGTGTATTAGTTTCTGTTGCGTTTTTTAATTTGCAATACAATTGTTTTCCACTGTTTTTTTTTCCATTTATACGAGGCCATGGATTTAAAAAAATGTTCCAATAATCTTATACATTTAGAAAAATTGAAAATAATTCGGAAACGGCTATATTTAGGGATAGGGAATTGTATATTGAATTAATAAGAAACCAAAAACGGAATAATATACAAGGTGCTCTATTTGAAAAAGTAAACTTTTACTAGTTGGAATAATGTCTGAGTGGCAAGTCAATTGTAAACACCCTGTATGCAATTATGACATTTTCTTTGCATTATAAGCAAGCTCTATCTGTGTACTTGTTCTGATATAAATTAGATAACTTTTGTTTTTCAACGGTTAAGGAGGTACATTTTCAAAGCTATCTCTGTAATTTCAATTTTTTTTAATAAAAATCGACATAACTCAAAAACGGCTATATTTAGGGATAGGGAAATATATTGCAAATTTGTTAGGAACAATGTGTAGAATTCAAAAAATTAATAATATACAGGGTGTTCCATTTAAATTTTTTTATTTTAGTTTGGTCATCTTTAAATAAACAACTTGTAAATAGGACATTCGTTTAACTTATCCCGATTGATCGATGAATCAAACGCGCACTTGTGTATGACTATCCTTTTCTACATATTGAATACAATGTACACTATTAGCTAACGTATTATTCCAAGAGTGTCGTTTTGTATGGCTCTTATTAACTCGAGTAACTAACAAGGATAACGTTAACAACAAATTAAGTTTTCTTTATACGAACAGTTTTAATACCAACATTACCAACTTTAACTTAACTACTTCACATAAATATAAATGTCATAATGTTTGCAAATAAAAGACAAAAGTTTTATTTACGTATCGTAGATGTACGCACATAAAAGCATATTATTTTCAATAAAACTTAAAACGTAGCAGATGAATTTTGGTAAGTTATTGTATATTCTAAAATGTTACAAAAATTTTGTAAATAGGTATTTGTAGGTTAAGACCAATGAACTCTTCCAAAGAAAGGAAGTAATTGTTCCAATACTTTTCTACATAAAAGTGGCGATTATATATCTTTGACGGCAATACATCTGTGAGTTAATGGTTATTTATTTGATTTATTCATAAAGATTGAATTTTTTAGGAACGCTACTAATCATTATGCCTTGAGAAAACATTCGAATTGCAAAATACGTAATGATAATTTCAGTCATCGGTGTTTATTTATACACTTGTTTGTGTAGAAGATGATTATACTGCAATTCAAAATTATTGGTGTATTTAATGTAATTGAATTATAGTACTTTTTTTAACTTATTCAAAGTATCGTTTCAAACACAATATAACCATTAATGTAATAAATCGTAAATTTGTCCATTCACATTTAAACATGACTGTGTTGAAAATAATTTATTCTTATAAATTATAATGTTAATGCACAATATACATACAATATACATTATATGTTATTATTATAATTATTATAGATTATTATTAAGTTTTTGGAGAAAACTGTTTGCGTTAAGAATTCAATTAAAAACAAGAAATTAAATGTTCACTACACTTTATCTTCTGTATCTGTGTTATCGTTTGGATTTATAATAATTGGATTTACTTGGACATCATAAACTTTTTCTTGTTCCCAAGACTTTAGAATTTCAGCTTCTGCATGTTTAATCGTTTTTAACCAAAATAAGTTTTGCTTATTTCCCATACCATTTCTATTGGGTTAAATTGACAGTGGTAAGGAGGCAAACGTAAAATATCGTGTCGATGTTCTCTAATAATATTATCGACCAAATATTGTTTCTCTTCCTTATGTAGCTTTGCTATATGTAGTAATTCCGTTTTAAATGCTTCTTTTCCATGAGTAATTTTTTTTTTCCTTAAGCCACTCTGTAATTTCTTTTTTTTTCCAATTTCTAGTTGGTTGGCGATTGACAATTTGTGAATGGTACGGAGTGTTATCCATAATGATTATAGATGGCTTTGTTAAGTTTGGCAAAAGTTGATTTGTTAACCATTTAACAAAGTTTTCCGAATTCATACAATCGTGATAATCGCTGCTTTTATTTGTGGTAGAGAACATAAGTTCTGCTCCTTCCACAAAGCCATCTTCTGTTCCAGCATGTAGAACTACATAACGTTTGCCTTCCCCACCAAGATTCTTAAAGCATTTTGAACTGGAATCTTGCCATATTCTTTTGTTGCTTCCTTTTGCAAATATCCATGTTTCGTCGAGATAAACGAACTGCTTGTAGATATCTTGTTTCATATAAGTGAAATTTTAACCTCATCGATGCTATTGAAGTTTTTTCGCAAAGAGCTTTTCTATTGTTAGTTTGCTTGAAATGAAATCCAATGTCCAACAAAACGTGATAGAGGCTTGTCCTTTTACACTCAACGATACCTCTTTCTTTAATTTTGTTAAGAGCGTATCTAATGTAACATGTTCATGGTTAATGTACATGTTGTAAATTGTAGTACGGATTTCACTTTTTTGTCGTTGATCCATGTCTTTTGTTTTTAGACTTTTTCGTTGAGGTTCATTTTCCTTGTTTTCTTCTTGATTTTGATGTCGTCGTAAAGCATTAGAAATAGTTTTCGTGTCAATTTTCAAAGCATCGCTAACCCTTGCATGCACTGCTGTTAATGCTACAAATGAAAACATAAATGTTATCTCTTTCTGCAAAACGA
The DNA here is from genome assembly GCA_036346205.1 of Vesta saturnalis. NCBI lineage: Eukaryota > Metazoa > Arthropoda > Insecta > Coleoptera > Lampyridae > Vesta > Vesta saturnalis. The sequence goes on from JARFJB010001400.1 coordinate 2,727,480, forward strand.
ATTAATCTTTACCTTAAATGAACACTAGAAAGTAATGTGGTTCTGAAAAAAACCGATCTTTTACAATATTAACACAAAAAGGAATGAATAAACGAAGAAACAAACCAACCGGAGAGCGTACGTAACCTCAATCAACGTATAAGCAAATAAAGGAAAGTTGTTCTGTGGAAAGGTTGGTATCAGTGCTCATATTTTAAGTTAAACGAATGAACTTTACACGTGAATATTTTTAAAATGTGCACACAACTAAACTATAACCCTAGATATAGAATATATATATATATATATATATATATATATATATATATATATATATATATATAGGACATACCTTACGATGCAAGGAGCTTTCTGTATCATTAGAATAGTAGACAAAAGCTATGCTACATTGCTAAAGATTTAGAGAATTCCTCTCTATATACTTAAGGACACACCCTTACGGCTGACAAAAATACTTAACCGTTTGCTCTATACATTAGTTATACAGTCTTAGAGGTTTAACTCAAACAAGCAATACCATAGAACATTACAAACTCCTACAAAATACCTGTATTGTGTCAATTATTAATGAAACCGCGTTTGCTCTTTGTTTGTGAATAATGAAAATTATTATGATGGTGTTATTTATAGGACAATCATGTACTATTAATAAATTAATTTTTAAAGCTTATTTAGTTCCTACAAAGAAAAGTGTTATAAGATTTTAATAATATACAACATTCTTTTGCGCTAAAGTTTATTTTACTTTATATGCGTTTTACTAAATCTTATCATTGAGTGAAAAGAGGATGATATACGTACTCGTTCTTAGTAATTTTATAATTTTAACATTCAAAGTTTAGTAATGAAATTAATTTAGAAAAAGTTAATTACCTCGAAAAATACTTACGACCTTTCGCTAATAGTGTAATACAGTGCTGCATAAAAGACTAAACCCTAAACCAATATAAATCTTCTATAAATTTTGAATTGCTGTAATTAAAGCTCATGCTGAAAAATTGTTGATTGCGACATCTGTACGTGTAAATCGAAACTTAATTTTATTAATGTCTGTTATTTTATGTAGTTGAACAAAAAACTTTTAAGAGGGCGCCATAATTGAATTTCAGTTACAGTGACTCTATGGCACTTTAATTTCAGTTTTATGGCTGTATTATCGAATAACTAGCGGCACCTGTAGATATTTGATCTAAACTTATGTAAAATTTAAACAGAACGGTACTTAAAGAAAACACGTAGTTAAATGTAATGAGGTCAGATTACGCCCCTTTATATCTCATAATCAAAAATTATGTACTGCCAAGTTTGCATCAAACAAATATAAAATTCTATTTTTGCAATAACGTTGCAATTCTACTGTGAGTAAACACAGCGTAATTAACACCAATAAACATTGTTATTACAGTAAATGTTATTTTCCCAACATATTAATTACTTTTAAATGCAACACAAGCGTGATATTAAAATTGTACTGTACGTACATAACATGATAGCAAGTTCTTAAAGCAAAATTACGTTTATATTTTATTTCTAGGCACATTATGTAATTGAACTCAAATAAGATTTATTATAGTAATAAATGCTCACTTAATGTAAGAAAAGAGAAATATTGTTTAATTTTAATTAGTAACCATAAGTGTTTTACCACACAATATGGACATTGTTATAATTATTTACATTGTAGGTACTAGCACACACATTTTCTTTTTTATACATAATAAAATGCCACAAAATCATAGCTCATTACGTAACAAAATTGTTATTTTTCAAGCAAAGCAATTCTCATGGGTTCCAACGAATACAAATTGTATCGAATCAAAGATAGCGTTCGTTCTCTTCTATTTAAAATTTTAGAATAGATAGGATTAAAAATTGTTTTGATCAAAGTATTTTATAGGTACACTGTTGTTATGCAAACTAATAATAAATACGTGACTTACTTAATAAACCCATTCTTTTCGGAAAAATTCATCTCATTTTTGCAATTAACCGTTCCTTTGTATTATGCCAACTTAAGCTTATAGTGTACCCTATTCTTAAAAGTATAATTCGAAGTTACTCTCTGTAATTAAAAAACTGTTAAAGCAATTCTTAGAAAAAATTAAATAAAAGAATTGTCTTCACTTTACTGATCATAACGCTATTCTTATTCAAATTATTTGCTTGCTTGCATCACATTGACTTTCGTCGAAATAATTAAACCATTAGAATTTATTTACAATATTAGATTATTCTCAAAACTCAAACCTGATAAAATAAATTTAGCTGTCTAGTGGTAGGCTATGGCTGTGTTAATTGAACGAGGTAGCAGTGTTGCAGTGGTAATGTTAAAGGTTATGACCTGGTGAGGGGGTTAAAATAAAATCATTTAAAATCTATTTTATTACACAAACGTCAACTTATGTCGTAGTAGTGATACGAATACATCTATATCTAACGAAATGCATGTCTTCTGAATGCTACGTTTCTGCACGAGTACATTATATATGAATATGACTATGAAACAACAAACAATTTTAAAGTTTGATTATTCGGTTAGGCTTATTATAATACTGTCCATAACTCCTTTATTGTATTTTCATCTATATTCGGTTTCTGGCAAACTCTTCTAGATTGGTTATCAGTAGCACTTTTGTGTTTTGTTAACCATGATTTCACATACTGTTCTGGATTAAATGCAATGAGGGGTGGTCCATTAATTTTAATTGTCATTAAATTATTAATATTTTCAATTAATAATGATGTACGCAGTGTTATTAAATTCATTGCAGAAAATCCTCTCTCGCATTCTGCTGTACTACATGGAAATGTTTTAACTAATATCAGAAGATCTTGTAGATCTTCTGGTAGAGATTCATTAGCCTCCACATATTCCCTCATTAATGGCTTTCCGCGAATCCAAGTTAAATCTTGTACATAATCTTTTGATTTCATTCTCACCAAATCTAATAGACGTATTGTCAGGCCAAGATGATTTTTCTAATATCTGTTAGTCCACTAGAATAGAACTCTGATCATCTGTTAGTCGTTTTTTCATATTATCAAAATTCAACTTTGTAGAAATTGCCTAGAGTTAATTTCCTAAACCTTGTTTTTTTTAGTACTATTTGTTTAAAGTTTCCGGCTTCAATGGCTGTTAATACTTTTGTCATTTTCTCACCTGGTTCAGTTGTGAAAGATTCTAATACCCTTATTGTTTTTTTTTTATGCATTCGTCTGCTCGCTTTAGGGTTGTATTTCGGCGTTGCAGTTCTAAAGATAAATTTCCTAATTACATGATTCCTATGTTTTTTTAAAAATTCAAGACTACATAATTTTCCAGCCAGACCGTTAAACTTCTGCCTTGTTCTACCATCCCGTGATAAGTTTTTGGCGGCTGTTGTAAAATGCAAATAAAGTGCAGGAAAATTTCTCCAAATGGCTTCAACGGTTCTATAACTGTTTGCTAACCAACAAGTGCCAATATTCTGCCAATTTTAGGAATCTGAAGTTCTGCTGCGGATTTCCTTAGTTCTTCCTGGTTTTTTTTGGACTGACTATATAAAGAGTAAACACAATCTAAAAATACTTGAAAATAATTTGTGGGTGTCACAGTTTTCAGAGCATCTACAGCTAATTCCAATCTATGGCTCATACAATTCCAACTCAAAATAGCAGGAAATTTTGATGTAATACGGGAAGCAATACCAAATTTTTTCCAGCCATCACGCTTGTCCCATCAGACACAAACGATACCCAGTTTTGTGATAAATAATCATTTGTATACCCATTTTGGTTGAGTGCCTTAATTAAAATATCGGCTATATGTTCAGCGCCTTGGTCGGCTAGTTCTACCAAAAGCCAAAAACATAAAAATTGGTTGCACTGATAAAACAACACACACATAAATAATAAGTACGTTTTTTCGTCCGAGTGTGGAAGACTCGTCAACTAAAACTGAAAGTTTGGCTTTGTTCTGGACTGTGTGCATAGTCAGCCTTTTCTTAATTTCCTTAGAAATGTGTTCCACAATTTGAGTAGCGCTGTATCTTGAATGCAGAATCGTACCTAAATTAATATCGTTACGTTCCTGAAGGTTTATTAAACCTTCCAAGTCAGTAAATGGTCTGTTTGATTTGGCCAAATAATACACTGTACCAAAAACTCTAACAGTTGCATTATCTACTTGTTTAGATTCGTTTCTTATTAAGTCGGCAACAGAGTCTTTCGCTGCTTTGTGTTTAATATCTTCTGCAAGCCGATGAGCTCTTAATTCAGTATGTTTTTTAATTTTTACTCGCAAGTTACACAGTTGAGTGGAACTATTTTCATTTAATGATGGTTCTACTTTTGATCCACGCGATGCTGGAGATGGGTCTATACCTTGATCTTTGAGGGCACCAAATCCCTGGAAAATACCGCAATCATTTTAGGAATTAGGAGCTACCTGACTTATAGCATATTGAATTATGTTATTTAGATTTCAACTAATGTCTTGATTATTTACATATACTATTTTTAGAATTTGAAGTTAACATAAACTTTTCTTTACATCAAGGGTTATATTCTAGATATTTTTCTCCGGCCGGTTTGAAAAGAAAGTTTGCTCACTTTATTTGAGGATTGTAAGTCTCATTTTTGATTTCACACACCTAGGTGTGCAAAGGAATTGTTATTTTTCTTATGCTGACAACTGTACCAACAATGTGAAAATTAACAAATGACAATTCTGAGCTACATTTAGTTTGTATCAAGCATGAGATTAGACAGACTTTCAGCGAAATTTACGAAAGGTAAGATTGAATTAACGAATTAATTGTATAATTAATAACTAATTTTATTGTTTTAGACTGCTGCTGCTTGTACACAACTTTAGAAACAAAACCTAACCTTAAGTAACGAGTACTCGAGAAGTAGGTAGATAGTAAATTAAAGCAAAAAAAATATCCGTATAATTGAAAACAGCCTTTCTTCTTAGTTCTTACATCTAAAAAGAACAGAGGGTAATTGACATTGTTAAATAAAAGAACGAAATACACATAAAAACGGCTAGTTTGTAATAAAATAGCAATTTGATTAAACAAAAATCATTCCTTAGAAGAACAATACGGAGCTACCTAACGATTTTCATAAAGAGTTAAATTTTGAAAAGAATCTACAATTAGTACTAGTAAATAGTAAATAGTAATGCAACATAAATTTGTACGTACCTAACATAACAAGGTCATTTTGAAAACTGTTTAACGTCTAATAGTAATAGGAACAATGAAAATATAATAAATCTGTAGGTAGTAGATACCTGTAAATTTATTTCCCGGCACACGCCACAGCCTAGCTTTCCACTTGAAGCATTAAGCCATGGGTTTTTTCGCTAAAACTTAACCATTGTTCTAATGACCAAATTGAAGGGTAAAATGTAGGATGTAGATGCACTTTGTACACTTTTGTTCATTGTAGGTATTCGTTCAGGCGCAACAGAGACACCCGTACCATATGTAACTGCATTATCTACCTCACAGTCACTACTACGTTGATCGTTTTCACTAACTGTTTTCTGAACTTTAACATTTAAAAAATTTAGTAAATTAATTTGGCGTTTCATTTTCTTTTCTAAACAAAGGAATAAAAATAAAGATAATGTAGAATTCAGTCAGCGCATAAATGAGCACGAGACGTCGATGACTAATGGATCGAGTAGACGGGCGCTAATAATGAGAGTGACTAACATTTTCAATGCTTAAAAGTTAAAACCACTTTGAAGCTGAATACAACAATTTTGCGAAATGGGTGATTTTTTTGGCTACCTACATGAAATTTGGTGACGATTTGATAAGAAAACATTTTCAAATAAACCGTTATACCTTATACCTACTATAAAACAGAAGCGCATTCGTATACCCTCTATTTTCTATACCAAATAAGTGGTTATACGCATTTGTCTTTAGTAAAAAGGTTGTTATACGCCGTATACCCGCGTATACCCCCGACTACACCATTGTGAGATAGGAATGGATGGGGTTGTGTTGCTTCATAGTGGCGCAGGTAAACATAAAATTAGAATTAATGAGCTGCATATAATCAGAATGAGACCCACAATTGTGCCCTAAATAAATCAGAATTAAAATTGTGACTCTAAACATGTGACCGTTATATAACCAATGGTGCTGGCAGTTAACAGTAAAGTAAAAAAAAAAAAATAATGCAGATTAAGTTACACATAAAATTAAAAAAGCAGTATAATTAAATATGGCTGCCTCGGTGGTGGAATAGTTAGAGTGCTAGCCATTCACCAAGCGGTGCAGGTTTTAACGGGGATGGGACACAACGGACACTGGAAACAACGGCACACATAATTTTGGTATGCCCATATCGGCCACGCTGGACACGTCGGCCAAATGTGATATGTGGACACAACGGCCACCTTGGTCGTAACGGCCACAGCTCTGGTTGTACACAACGGCCATACTGGACACATCGGCCAAATATAGTATGCAGACACACAACGGCCACCTTGGTTGTAACGGCCACAGCTCTAGTTGTACACAACGGCCATACTGGACACATCGGCCAAATCAGACACACAACGGCCACCTCTAGCTGGCAACGGCCACTGGACACTACGGCCACACAGGATTTTGGTATACCCATATTGGCCACACAACGGCAGCTTTTGACTCTTATGAATGAGTATTATTTTACGCATAAACATATTTTTCTGTATTGGATTGTTATAAATTGATTTATATCTAAAAGGCATTGCTACATTTTGGGCGATTGGATATTTTTATTATATGGACCTTTATTACACCTGGTTATAAACAAACGAAAGTTTATGTAATTAACTAATTTTTTTTAACCCCGATATAATTACCTTCCCTAATTCTAAAATTCAATTTTCATATAAATGTATATAAGAATTATTTACGCATAGTATATTTATTCATCTTGGTTTTAACGTGTTATACGTCAGTTTGTCAATGTTACTTGTGGAGCCCTATAGGCTGACATAAATATCTATCGTATATATTTGTTAATCGAATAAACTATATTAAACTGTTGATTTGTTACTTTTAAACTTGTGTGTTCATCGCTATAACTATGTTGTGTACTTCATTCCCGGAGATCTTGATGGTTGGCACCTTTGGTTTTCTTTTGTCTCCGAACCACGCCGGAGCTAGCGCGGTGACTTTTATTTTGTGCGGTCCCTACCTAAACTATGTTTTAAGACATTTTGTTAACTTTTGCCAACCTACCAAAAACGACCGTTTTTTAGTTTTAAAAAAGTAACCTTTTTTGCATCCGACACCCTTCCTTAAGATTTTTAAATGGCACTACCTACTCAATGATACATCAAATTAAAGGAAATTAAATTCTCTTTTTAAAAACTTTTTTCAGATTTGTTAACTACCTCAACAACCTTTATTTTTTTATTGTTTTATTCATTAGCTTTAGAACTGCATAGATTTTTTGTAGCCTATTATTAAAAGAATGATTTTAGAAACATTGTAACAGAGTGTTTTGTTATTAAACTCACCCCCTAAAAATCTAAATGTTCTAAAGGTAATTAAAAAACCGTAAAAGAATTTAAACTGGGGCGAGTAAGCGCTCGTATTAAAAATAGTAATACCAGGGCTACCACATACTTTTTTCTGAGAAATAAGGATTTAATGACTACTAAAAATGACGAAATAATGACTAAAAAATATAGCAATAAAAATTAGAATATTTAAGTTTTATAATCGCAATTTTTACACAAATAAGTAGAACGTTGGATGTGACCCTTTTACGTTGCTATGGACGATTATGATAGCTCAAGGATGGTCGTTGATTTAGTACAATTATATACAGCTTTATTCAGGAAAAAGAAAATACAAAATAGCTGCAGAATAATAATGATACTCGGGCGCTAATCCAGGTAAGCTGTGGTCTCTCTCCTGAAGGCCTGGATTCCTCCTGGAGATAACGGCAAAAGGGTCACTGGTCCGGGTGATCTCATTGAAGACGTCGGTATCCAGAGGTCTTTGGCGGTAGTCGGATTGGTGCTGCTGTAATCAGATATTAGGCGGCAAACGGACCGCGAAAAATCTACAGAGTTGAGATTGAAACAGTTTAAACAAATAATCAACTCGTTATTGCAAAACGGAGAGAAGAAAACTTTATAGATTAATCAAAAAAGAAATTGAACAACCGATGATATAAAATAATGTTATAATTAAACGGTTAAGAATAAAAAAACACTTCGCATAGCGTAACAAAATTTCTCACGAAATAAAAATAAATGTAATTTATTAATAAAAAAAATTAACCAAAGTTCACCAAATGACTAACAAAAAAAAGATATTCTAACTAAATAAATACGGTAGCAGAAAATTAAACAAAACCAAAAATCAACTCTTAAACAAAGTTCTTTTTATGCGGTCAGCTAAAAATATTAGAATCTAAGGTTTATAAAACAAACAGCGAAAAAAAAATTAAAAATTAAAATAAATCGCATGCACGGTTTAAGAATGTATAATCAAAAAAATTAAAGAATCATGTGTTACTCGGTGGTAATTCTCCAAATCATTGATAATGTAAAATATTACTAAAGAAAGAAACACTGAACGCTAACAAAGAAATTAGCGATTCAGTGCCGCATGCGACCCATTGTTCGAGAAAGGAAATTTTACCCCAAGTTAATTTACACCTAGTTTATAAACCCTATGCATGTTTAAGAAATATGTACCGTCTGCCAGAGCCCCATATTAGCCTAGCTATATATATATATATATATATATATATATTAGCATATCTATCTCTAGTTTCCAGCTGCTACCACGAGGAGGTTTGGGGTTGGACTTTAAGCAATCATATTTTTTTAATTTTTTTTTATACTTTTTTATATATTTTTTTATTATTTTTTACTTAAAGAGAATCAGCTGTAAAGCTTCGTCATTACTTAAAATAGCTATATATATATATATATATATATATATATATATATATATATATATATATATATATATATATACAATCGGTTTGTAGCCTGGTCGTGACTTGTGTGTTTATTACAACTTATTTACATAGCTTAATGCGCTCAAACATTTCTTCAAGTCTCCCCCCTTTTTGAGCTAATCAAGAATATTTGTTATTCTCTGGTCGAGCTTTTTGAAGACCTTTCTCCTTTTTGTTCCACTTTCTCCCAGTTCCTTTGATTTCAAAATCAATGAGACCTCCATAGTGATCATTTTCAGTTTCTCTATTTAACTTTGAGTTCCACCCCTCTACTGCATTGTTTATGCGATGTCGCTGCTGATGAACGTTCCAAATACTCCGTGTAATGGTACGGTTTTCTAGCCATTGCTCCACGAAGTAGTCCAAAAATTCTGTTAGCTTGACAATGTCTTCTGGAGCGTCCTCCAAAATAGTGAGCCAGGCATCATCAATATGTTGAGGTGGAATATGCGCCAACGCAGCACATCTTCTGGCTGTCTTTGCAACTTCTTGATTTTCTTTATATTCCGATGTAAGGCCTATTGTTTGGATTTTCCGCCATATACTTTGGCTGAAATGAAATGAACATCCTGAGATTTGTGTGTGTGGTAGGACACGTTGAATTGCAGAAATCATAGCTACTTCAAAATCAAGTTTGACTGTGGAAGGCTTCCATGAAGGAAAAGATTCTTTTATAGCCATAAGCATGTGGAAGTACGTGTCCTCAGTTTTGTCAGGCAGGAGAGCATACACAGCAGGGCAGACGTTTGTTTCTGTGTCAGAACTTCAAATGTCGACGCGAATGAAATAAAGTTGACTAAACTGATTGGGACAACTTTTACCTCCGAAAATTATCATTCTCTCGTCCCTTATGGTTTTATCAGCCAATAAAAAACTTCTTCCATCTGGCAACGTTAATAGATCAGGAAGCACAATTTCATTACTTGATTTAGGATTTAGATCAGTCCCGATTGCTCCTCTTCTGTCTCGACATAAAACACTTTTCACGGAGTCATATTTCGGCACTTCAGTCACGAGTTCAAATCCTTGGGAATAGAGTCCTGAAAATTCTTCTTTATATATCACATATACCGGCACTGACACTTCCTCTCTCGCTCTTTTCCTACAGTTATGCATTGCTCTGTTGACGTCCAACTCCGCTTGATTTGGTACACAGGAATGCTCCGTAGTAGTGCCCGGTATTATTTCATGCTGCAGTGTTGTCTTGACTCTTCCGCGACACTTGCTCTTCTTCTCTTTTATACACAGCCACGATATGTTTTCCTGAGTAGTCTTACGAACTCGGTATGAATACGCTCCAAACGCTAAAGAAGGCTTTCCTTTTTTAGTTGTAATAACATACGATTCTTCCATCGCACAAAACACTTGTAAAGCAAACTTAACACAATGTTGAGTGGCTGCAAGTCACAAGATAAAAGGGTTGTCTGTCAAACAATGCAAACGCGCTAGTCAACATTCCATAGCAGGTCAACAACATCAGTGTTGGGTGAAAGTGAAAGTGGAATTCGCTACGGGGGATTCCCACCTTTTAGCAGAGACGCGTTAGTCAATATTCCATAGTAAAATTAAATAAATTTTAAAATAAAATTTAATGGTAAAATTAATTTAATTTTCCATTGATACATCAGAACTTGGGTCGCAAGTGGCACGAAGGCAAATGGGTAGGTCGCTTGCGGCACGGATGGCATCTGGCACGGTCTCGCATACGGCACGAGACTAATTAAACGAACTAGGCAACTCAAGTGTTATATGTAAATGATAACAAATCAATTTTAATTATGTATAAAAATTAAATTAGGCGGTACGGATGATATTATATTTAAGTTTGCAACCAGATAATTAAGAAATAAACGATTTTAATCAAATTGATCTTTTACACCATGATTTAGAAACAAATTAAATCAGTACTGATAAGCACACTGGTACAAATGTACTTAAAGTTCTAAATTTTTATAATAAACAATAGTCGATGATAAAATTATTTATCACGGAATATTTGCAAACGTAATATTAACTAAACCAAAAGTGTTAATATGGTTATAGTAATTAACAGCTGCGTTATTAATTGTACGGTAATAATTAGACCTCGGATTTCTAAGCACAAATAATTCCCGAAATAATCATTCAATATGCATTTTAAAATTGTTAAAATAAGCATTAAAAAAGCATTTATAAGCACAAATAAACGTTTATATGCAACAATAAGCATTCCTTATGCACCAATAAAAAATTGCGTTATTTATTTCCAGAGTGAAAGGCAATAATGGGTTTTTAAAAAATAAAAACAACAGTAAAGTAGTTCATGTATTTATTTATGGAACAATATATATTTAAATAAAATACAATGTGTCCTAATGTTCTAAAAGAAACATAAAACGATTAACCACTAACAACTACAAGGTTTTTTTTAACAACTAAACTCATAAAAAAATTAATGGTAATTTGAAAAGCAATACGTAATTAATACTTTTTCTAAATTTTCTGAAGTAAAACTTCTTCGCTTTTCATTGAAAATTAATTTATAGGCAGAAAATGATCTTTCAACCTCTACCGATGTTAACGGTGCAAATTTAGAAAACTGCACTAGTTCCAAGGGAATATTACTGGGCGAATAAAAATTCCCTTCCCCTGATAGTATTTTATCAATGACATCCAAAGTATGGTATCCAAGATTTTTATTAATAACGAAAGCAAATTTGCTTTTAACAATTTCCGCAGTTTTTCTGTTAGAACTTTCTATTTCGGTTTTGAGAGTTCTTACTATATTTAAACTATCATTAAGGGAAAGATGAGAATTTTCTAGTTTTTTAATTGCTTCTGCAATGCATAAAAAGTTACTGGAGATATATACAATATCCTTATGCAAATTCTTGTCTTTCACAAGACGTTTTGCAGTTTTGCAGTTTGAAATGATAAATTGGGCAATTTAGATTTATAGTGAGCTACGCGCATGGGTGCTTTAAGAAATATTTTTTTAATTACAGCGATGAAAGTATTAACGCTTGGATATGAATCCCTAATAGTTTCTGCTATTCGGTGAAGACCATGTGCTAGACACGTAACATGTAGTAAGTTAGGGTAAAATGTTTTCAGTAATTTTCCTGCAGTTACCATGTAAGCTGCGGCATATGTGTACGTGAGTAAAACATTTTTGTCGTTAAACTCCGTGGGGAATAGAAATGTTAAGCAGGAATTCACAAAATAAGCTACCGTATTGCTATTCGTTTTTTCTAAGACTTTAGAACATACCAAATATGATCTTGTTGAATCGAATTTGCTTAATTTGCCTACTATAAAATTGGCAACGTAATTTCCTACGGCATCAGTAGTTTCGTCAACTGAAAACCAAATTGGATGTCCTGATACGTCTTCTCGTATTTGCTGTATGGCAGAATTATAGCAAACGTCTAGATAGTTTTTTCTTAATGTTGATTCCGTAGGAATACTGCGATCACAATATTTTTCCAAAAATGTTTTAAAAATTGTATTTTTAACAGCTTTCCACGGGATATTTGCAGCGATTAAAGCACGACACAAATCTTCAGAGAAACCATTTCTTTTCTCAGTTGAATTGGTTAAAAATGTTTGTTTTAATGATTGTTTTCGAGCAACACTGGCCTGATGCAAAGATGTTTTAACGTGTTGTGGAACTTGATGTTTTTTGTTTCTTGATACCTTGAAAACACAAAAATGCATTATTATTTTATATTAAATTTATTTGTTTATTATTCGAACAAAACTTATGACCGAAATTATGTAATTAAAATTAAAATTGCGTTAGATACTTACTTCTTTGTTGCAAACATTACAAAATATGACGTCACCATCAGATGAAAAGCAGTCGTGGTCTTTTAATTAGCACACTTTTTGGAAGTTTATCCTTTCCCATTTTTGTTTTTTTAATAACCGAAAGTTATAGTTTAATTATCTAGTAATCAGTTGAATTTAATTAGAATTAATTTCATTTGCTGTTACAAAGTGCATTGAAGCAGCAACAGCAAGTAATCACTACCCAATGTATATGATAATTCAAACTGAGAATGTTTTTGAAGTAGAAGGGATAGAAAACCACATGTTTTAGGGCTACTTGACCATTCGGCACCTACAAAACACGAGGCGATCACGCGCTGTACACTTGTTTACGCTGCTGACTCTTGGTTTTGAATATACTTGAGTTGTAAACAAACATCTATGCCTACTTAAAATACACAATTCTCGAAAATCTTAACAAGTAAGTCGTCGGCTAACGATGTAGTTAATCTCTAGAGTGGTAGCTTATTTTATCTGTCGTGTTTATTTAAAAAATTTTCAAAAACGCATTGTTGAAGAGATTTTAAAATAGACAAGCTTAAATTTGAAATATAAGTTCAAACGTAAAAATCCCCGAGCAGAAAATAACCACAAATAAGCACGTTTTACATAAATAAGCACTTAAACACCAAAATAAGCAGAATAAGCATAAATAACTTTAGCTCATTTTCCATCAAATTGTCTGAAACGACTTTATTTTTATTTTCAAGGCAGTATACCTAATACACACAAACAAGCATTTGCTTAGAAATCCGAGGTCCACTAATAATAACAGGACTTACTTGTAACGGAGAGCGGTGGCAAAGTAAAAAAACGCTGATTAATTATGTAATATAAAATATAAATTATCACTATCAGTCACCAACTTATATTCTCTTACCTTAATACTGCATGACGTCATTTGCAATAAAATGATATCACGTTTACGAAGTTGATAATGAAACTTGGACATGGAATATTTTGATGTTAAATGGCAAATTATTATATTTAAAGTTTAAAAATCTGCTTGTATTTTTGAAAATAAATATAACTGCGGATGTACCTATATGGTTTTGCTAATGTTCGTTTCCAACAGAAGTATTTAGTTTGGAATGCGTTTAGTGTTGTCTCGACTTTTGAATAGATAATTAACTTTTTCTATAATTAATCTAATTTATATAGTTCAGTTGCGATTGTTATCTTTACTTTGTAAAAGGTAATTAGCTAATGACTATGTTTAATATCTCTGGAATGCGTTTCCTGTATGAAATATTTTTATCTGCATATATTTAGGGCAGCACAGAGTTTTCATTAGTAGACCCATTTTGGCGAACAGTACATAACAGTAGGTATATAAAAATATCTAAACGAGAGTTTGTCTAAAGAGCAGTTTGAAGAAATATTAGAAAATATTTCCGACGTCAAAGACGCAGCCTCTATCAGTGGTACAGACTGTGACTTTCAGCCGGATGACGAGAATCATTGTTCGACTGCTAATGAAGACGAAGATCTTCAACAAGCAAATAGAAAAGACGAAAATTCTGGAGAATTCAGAGACCGTTGTTTTAACTGTTTATATTAAATATTAATAAATTAAACTTTAAATTACCACAATATTTAATCGGCATCGAAAACAAATTAAAAAACAGAGTTTAAATAACGAGAGTTAAAACAATAAAAAAAATTGTCTCTGCATTCACAAATTAATATTTAATAAAATATATTAACTCATTATTTATCTGCCAAATTTTTAAAATTTGATTTTTTAGTTTAATCAAGTATATATATATATATATATATATATATATATATATATATATATATACCTTACAGGAAACCCAGAAAAATATTTAAAAAAATTTCTTTTGATTTTTACGCCTTTTATAAAATTTTTTAAAAAAAGTCCCAAATGGAGATCATGACACAAGTGGTTTAAAAAATTACAAATTATCAAATGGACGTGTATTTATTGTTAATAGGATTCATTGTGTTTTTCTTCATGATACATTAGATTCTTTTGTGTCACGTCTGGAAACATTCAACATGGAGGCCCACATTGCACTTGAAGCATTGCTTCCTTAAGTTTGTCTTACATATTCCACATTTTCGCTGCTTGCCGTCAGTGGTTCTTTCTATGAAGTGGCGCACAGGATCAACCTCGCAGTTTCCAGAACTCTTTTATTAGAAGGTTTAGGTTCAGCAGGTCTTCCGATGTTTCTTGGATTGGACAGAGATGTCAATGGCAGGTAAGTTCTTGCAACTGTTCTTCTGAAATCAAGATATCAAGAACATTGGTGAAGATAGGGAAGTACCATCTTTTAGCTTTTATTTTTGTCCTGTATTTGTTGATAAATCAGTCCATTCTATCAACACCACCCATCCACTTATTGTAGGTGGTGATGCATTTTGGCTGAGGAACCTTTACCTTCTCTTTTCCATGTTTAGACCACCGAGTGACTGTTGACTGTGGTGCGATTGCTTCGGGGTTAGACAAAACTTTTACATTGTTGTTATCTTTCCAAGTAATAGCAAATAGTTTATTCTTTTCTTCAAATCGATAGTCACTTACACCACGTTCTACTTTTTCCATTTCTTTGTCAGACTTTATAGGACAAGAATTCATTCTATTGTAGCAGACCGTCCTAGTAGCACAAACATTTTTTTCTGACAAATAGTTCATCAAGTCAAAACTTGTAAAAAGTTATCAAAATAAAAAACATGATTTTCTGGAGTCTCAGATACATAGACTTTGGACAGCACAACGGCTGAACCCACAGAGGTCGTTTCAACATTCTCTATCTTCATAAAGATCGGCATGAAAACAGTATCCTGTTTCCCCACAGCAGAGTAACCACTGCTTGAAACCAAACCGTATAGGCTTTCTACAGATAAATTGCTTCAGGAAATGGTGACCGTAGTATCGAGCCATTTGTTCATCAATGCTTAAATTTGTAGAAAATACTCCAAATTTCACAAAGTTACTATTTAGTTTATCAATTAGTGGCTCTACTTTGTAAGACTTTTTGGGATTAGTGGATATTTGGGAATTGTGGTTGAAGTGAAGATTACGTTTTATTTCTACAAATCTGTTCTTTGAAAAACACTTCCCCACACAATCAATGGATATATCCTCATCCTTGCTCCAATATAATGGTTTTTGAGGAAGACCGTGGTACCCTGTGAAAAGAAGGAACCCAATAAACTTCTTTAGGAACTCATTTGAGAAAGTAAATGTTTGGCGGTTATTCTGCGCAGCATAAATTACACTTTGTCTTACTATGTAATCACACACATTTTCATCAAAGATACTTTCAAAAATCTCTACAGGGTTCTTATCTTTGCGGGCAGCTTCTATATATTTGTTTCTTTTATTTTATTTTTTTTTATTCCACAAAGGGGACATAGTAAGTCCCCGAAACGTTGAATATCATATATTTTCACGTTAATAAACACAAGTTGTTCCGAATAATGTCTTTATTGAATATACAGGGTGTTTCATTAAGGCTGGCCACCGGCCATATTTCAGAAACTAGTGGACATAAAAGTGGAAAAAAATTCATTATAAAAGTCGCCACGAGAAAATTCTGGAAATTATTTTTAAGTTCCGTAATTCATCGCAAGGGGGCGCAATTGAAAATTAAAAAATAAAATTATAAATTTCTCCGAAAATTCCCACATTAAGGCAATTCTGCATCATTTTGGTCTAAGGCTCATTGGCGTAGCGACCTTAATAAGAGTGGGGGAAGCTATTGAATGTGTAATTATTTAAATCGCTGTTATTTTTAAACGACTTATCCGATTGTAGTAAACCTAGGCTTGTTTAGAAGAAAAAGGTAAGTACTTTTAACTGTCGCATCCATTGGTACGCGATAGCTCATAATAAAATTGTTAGAG
The DNA here is from genome assembly GCA_036346205.1 of Vesta saturnalis. Lineage (NCBI taxonomy): Eukaryota > Metazoa > Arthropoda > Insecta > Coleoptera > Lampyridae > Vesta > Vesta saturnalis. The sequence continues at coordinate 2,744,136 of JARFJB010001400.1, forward strand.
GGCGCAATTTGTAATCATACCAGTTTTTTTGATTTTATTCAGAAAAATTAAATCATACGGTATAATTATGACATCATAAGCGGAAAGTAGCTTAAATTTGTAACAAAAAACGTAAATAACGCAATTTGATATCTTTATTTGTTCCAGAGTTATGGCGAAAAGAAGACTTTTTAACCGTTTAATTTAATAATTGATTGTTGCTATGGTTTCTTAAGGTGTATAGGTTGGATTAGTAATGAGGAATCTGCATTTACCATAGTCTGTTTACTACAATCGGATAAGTCGTTTAAAAATAACAGCGATTTAAATGATTACACATTCAATAGCTTCCCCCATCTTATTAAGGTCGGTACGCCAATGAGCCTTAGACCAAAATGATGCAGAATTGTCTAAGCTTTCTAACGATGTTACCAAAGGTATGCCTTAATGTGGGAATTTTCGGAGAAATTTATAATTTTATTTTTAATTTTCAATTGCGCCTTGCGATGAATTACAGAACTTAAAATAATTTCCAGGATTTTCTCGTGGCGACTTTTATAATGAATTTTTTCTCCACTTTTATGTCCACTAGTTTCTGAAATATGGCCGGTGTCCAACCTTAATGAAACACTCTTTATATATATATATTATATATATATATATATATATATATATATATATATATATATATATATATATATATATATATATATATATACATATATATACCAGGAACATAATTTGATTTAATACTACAAATTATATTAATGGAATGTTAAAAAATACGATACTAGCATCATTTATAGTAAAGCAACGTGCCTAATCATAAGGTGGAATGACAAATAATTATATTTCTCTTGTGAACTTTAACTTTTCTTCCAAGACATTTCTTCCTATAAACTTTCACCGCGGGGCTTTTTTACCGCGGGACTTTTTTCCGCGAAGCTTTTGTTCTGAGGACTTCTTTTGTGAGGACTTTTTTCGGGGTGCTTTTTTTCCGCAGCGCTTATTTTCCGGGGGTTTGTTCCACGGGAATTTTTTCCGGAGACGCTTTCATGGGGCTTCATTTCCGAAACTTTTTTTCCGGAGATGTTTTCCCGCCAGCAAACATGTTTTCGATATAACTATAAATAGAAAACTATTATTTATCAGATTATATACTTACCGCTGTTGATTCTCAAATTGTGGTGGGTACAACAACCGACTTGAGCAATTGTGAAATCTTTATCACCCCCGTCCCCCGATGCCCAAAATCCAATTTTTATTATTTTACACATAAATAAGGTACTGTGATAATTTTTTTATAGCTGTCAGCTGTCAAACCTTGCCTTTAGCGAGGAGCCAGGAACCCATCTGATATATGGCCGGCGTGTCAAGGTGGCCCTTGTGTCCACGTCTGATATTTGGCCGTTGTGTCCTCATATCATGTTTGGCTGATGCGTCCAGCGTGGCCGATATGGGCATACCAAGGTGACCGTTGTGTCTAGCTAGAGCTGTGGCCGTTACGTCCAAGGTGGCCGTTGTGTGCGCATATCATATTTGGCCGATGTATCCAGTGTAGCTGTTGTGTCCAACGAGAGCTGTCGCCGTTACGTCCAAAGTGGCCGTAATGTCCACATATCACATTTGGCCAATGTGTCCAATGTGGCCTATATGGGCATACTAAATTCTGTGTGGCCGTTGTGTCCATACCCCGTTTAAACATAGCCGAGGTAGCCGTTATTCTAAAAACGGAGAAAAATCGTAGCATTCATTCTTCTCAAATAGAAAGTAAAACTGTATGATCCGTGGGCATGTTTCAAATCCGTCATTTACTTCGGCACCATATAAAAATAACACGATCTGATTAGCTGCGCGGCGATCTCCGACTAGGTGCCGAAGCCGGGGTTGGAAATAACTGCGAAGTGCCGAGATCGTAGACAGAATTAAATACATTAAATACATATTTATTTTATATATTGTTGCATCATCTCTAGTGCAGACGCCAGGCGATCTTGCATTATTTTTATTATTGTTTGATTATATCTCAATAATGGAAAAATTACTACCTACCTTGTTTCGTAATTTGTGTGTTCATGATAAGTATATTCGAAGCGATATAAAAAGTGAAGACGGCTTGCGCCAATGGGTAGAAGAATACAGTGTATTGAGCAAAACAAACTAGAATGTTAAAAAGTGCATTAGGTCAAATAGGTTTGTGGTTAGGTAAGATATAATTATTGTTATTGAAATAATTGATTTATACAGGGTGCGCCAAATTCGGTGGCCCATTAGAACATCACTAACAAAAATATTTGTCAAGTCAGTTAGTCTTTTCAGGTTTCCTTTACGCCCGATGTAAACAAAAACACGTGTTCCTTTGATAATGTATTCTTTAGACATGCGCACTTGCGGGCCGTTGTGTATCGCGTGTCTAATCATTAACCAATAGTGCGATTGTTTTTACGGGGCATAAGTAAAATTTAAATTTACTTTAGCAATTTTAAAAAATAAAAGTAATTTGTAGTATGTATTAATTGTGAATTATTTTTTAGAATTATAAGAGAGTAGATCCCAAAAGTAATATACGAGGACGGTCGAAAAATTGTTCGTGTCCTACAGAAATGCACATTACAATAAAATGTACCACCAAAGATACTTTGAAAAAAGATGCTCATGTTAAGGTAGGCATGCATATAGCGTAGAAAGGTTTAGTCATATGAAATTTTTTAATATTATTTAACCAATTTGTCTAAAACTTGAACTTAGGGCTTAGGAGTGTTTAATAAAAAAAATTGCTACGCTAAATTTAAAATAGTCAATCCAAGAGATGGGGAACTTTGCTGTTTGTAAACTGAGTTGTTTCACAGTTGCGATTTATGGATGTTAGATTGCAAAAAGTTAAGTTGTTAAAGTTTTTACTTTTGTGGTGTGGTGTTAAAAAGTAATAAGTTTGTTTTTATTTCATTATACCTTGTTGACCAATTTTATTTTTTTAAGAATGGATTGCCAGGTCAAATAGATTTTAAGCATGAACATAATTACTCAGTGACTTCCGAATCATTTTCATATTTACGACCCTCAAAAAATGTTAAAAAAATGTTTGAAGCATATTTTAACGATGGACTGGGAGTTTTAATTTACATGAGTGTAAATTGGAATTGGAAGAAGGGGAAAATTCAGTGACTATTGGTTGTGCCTCAATTAATCCACCAAAACATACAGTTCATTATTGGTATCGAAAGTGGAGAACTTCCCGTTTAGGGCCAAGAACTGGACCCGGTATTATTGAAGTAAGGAGTTTAAGTGGTTATAATGAGCTTTAATAATAATAAAAATGATTTCAGGTTCTTCGACAAAAACATAATGTATATAAAGACCAAGCAATAATAGTAGAAATTCAAGAGGAACCATTTGCAATTGTAATAATCACTCATGTAATGCAAAGAGCCCACAATTTGCCACTTGCTAAAGATGTTGCTTTTATGGACATCTCGTCTTCTTGCGACTCGGAAAGTCATACAATGGCATTCCTCTTGACTTTTTGTCATATAGGAGAAATGCCTCTAGCTGTAATTATAACAAGAGGTTAGCGTACAGAGGATTATGTAGCTGGTTGTAATTTACTGAAACGTGTACTGCCAGCAGCATTTTGCTCCCAACAGTATCCGAAAGTAACAATTACAGCCAAAGGCGAATCAAAGAGACAAGCCATAGCTTTGGTTTGACCAGACTCAAGGGCCTTATTATGCCGATTTCAAGTTTGTCAGTCTGTCTGGCGGTGGCTGTGGGATCAGAACAACGACGTACTTAAAGAACATAGACAAATTTTATACAAACTTTTTAAGAATATCCTGACAGTAGCATCTTAGTCCAGTGCATTTGAAGCTGATTGTCCCTGTATAGGAGATACTATTGCTCAAGAAATTAATGCGGTAGTTTCGCGTTATCCAAAGTGTAAAACGCATATTTCTAAATACTGGAAGAGACGAGAAGCTTGGTTGCTGGCATTTAGAAGCTCTTTGACACATGGACATCAGACTAACAATTTTAGTGAAGTTAACTTTAGACTTTTTAAAGACATTGTCTTATTAAGAAATGAAGCCTACAATGCAGTTTCCTTGGTAGATTTCGTCTGCACAGGTATGGAGACTTATTTTAAAAGAAGACTTCGCGATTATTCCAATAACAGAGCAACCCTACTTTTAAGATCACAGTTGCCGAAATGTTCCTATTTAAAAAAAAAGATATAGTTAGGTTGGAAGCAAATTATTACAAAGCGCCGAGCGAAAGTAATCCAGAAATAATGTACGATGTTGAAGTTGCGTTGGGGTTCTGCTCTTGCGAAATGGGAAGATTAGGAAAGTTTTGCAAACATCAAGCGGTAGTATATAATCATTTTCAAGAAAATTTTTCCAATTCACCCGCAATAACTGCAGAATCAAAATATTTAATGGCTAAACTACCCTTCGGCGAAGAAAATGTTATGCCGCTTACATTTGCCTCGGCATCTGCCCATTCTGATACACTTATACCAGATTTCCCAGATAACTAAAGAAACATAGGTATAGAATCACAGTCAACTAGTACTATGTCAAATCCAGAAGAAAATAATAACGAGTCTTCCAAGACGGAATTTACAGAATTTATGACTTTATAACAGAGTCACCATAATTCATATGGCACTTCTTCAAAGATAGTAAATATCTGCATGCAACACTTAAAGAAAATTTCTACTCGCACAGCTTGGGACTCTTACCTAGCTACTGCTGGTAGTTATGTACCTAGAAAACATACATCTAGGGCTGCAATTAAAGTACAACCTACAACATTAAGCCGAAGAAAATCTTTAATTCAAGGAACAAAACGTTTCGCCTTCGGAAGATTCATTAAAACGAAGAAAAATTAAAAGACCTCGAAATTTACAGTTAAATGTTGACCACAGTGTCCCAAACGCTATAGGGCATTAGTTTGTTTTACCACCTATCGCAATATACTACTTTAATAAATGAATAAAGTTAATTTAAAGTATTAAATAAAAATTACTTGTAGGCATTATTTCATAAAATTCCATTTTTTGGCTTGTTTTAATTCTGTCCTTGATCTCGGCACTACGCACTCCATCCCGACCTCGGCACCTAGTCGGAGAAGGCCGCACAGCCGTTATTGTGTGTTATTTCTACATGGTGCCGAAGCAAATGACGGACTTGGAACATGCGATCCGTGGCTATACGATGTTGGACACGTTAAAGACCCTTTCCTTTAGTAGGGCAAAATTCTAGTGACGGGTAGTGCTAATAAACATCAGTAGTTGATACTAAACCCTGTAACATCATGCAATGTACAGACACAGATATCCAGACGAATTAATTCACCAACTTTTTGAAGTTGGTTGAAAACATCACACGTGTTTTAATAGCTCTATATATACCAACAGCGAGTAACGCTTCATTGCTCATTTGGTGAAAGTGAAAGTTATGATAGTTTAATGAGTGTTTAGTAGTCTAAAGGTCCTTGGTCGTCATTATTCATTAGCATTTGTCTGTTTTTGATCTCTAACCTTTCACAGCAATTAAGTTCGCACTTACTACTAATGTGTTTGATGAAAGATACCTTGATACATGATTTTTATCAAATATATATAGGGCTACGCAAACTTGTCCCAACGTTTGTATTTGATATAGGTAAAATGCTCTTTAAATCGAATTTTGATAGGTCGTTTATTTTGCGCTACATATATTTGTTCACAATTTTTACAATTAATTTTATAAATTCCTCACCTATCTTGCTTGTCCAATTGATCATTTGGATTGCCTAAAAGAACATACAAGCTATTATCTGTCGTAATGAAAGATTTTAGATAGACTTTTTGTGTAAGCAGGATAGATAGGTAATTTTACAAACTTTGTTCCTATTTGTTATCTGGTGTTACCTAATGTAGTTACATTCTTAACCCTAATCCTATGTATTTGTTTCCTAACCATACCCTTAACCGTTTCATCTGAAAGCCCATTGTATGCACCAATTCCTTTAATAATACGCAATTCTTTGTTATAACTTTGAACTGAAAGACGAAAATTAAGCAATCTATTGTAAGCCCCTTTTGCTTACTTTATAATTTATTTTATTTGCCGCGGTTCTAGCTCAAGTCGGTTTCAAAATGAAAGGGGTAGGGTTCGTTACTTAGGGCTGATCGCTTGTTACCAGACTTTTTCACACTAATCAATGAACATAAACGGGCTTTATACATACACGCTCTAAATATTAACACTTAGACTTAAATATTTAAGGCTGACTTAGTGGAACAACATAACAAAATTGTACGCTCGAATAACACAACAAACATATATTTTAAGTATAATAACAACACACAATCCACCCCTGGGGATTGAACTGTCTCTTTCCAGTCAGCAGCGGCTTCAGAAACAACGGACAGCGTAGCGCTCATGTTAAGTTTGCTGTGAAGATATCATTACCTACGTGTTTACTCAGCCTAAAATAACTGATCTTAATGTATATATTGAAATCAAAAAGAAAATTAACTGAAATAAAAATTATAGGCCCTGACTGGTAGTCCACAGAGGAAAAACCACCTGTTTATTACAGTAATGATAACGGAGTTTATGGCTGGCAATGTGCTTTTGACGATAAACACAAGTTGAATGGCTCGAATATACCTGTTTCTAGGCCACATAGAAAATCAATAATTTTATACTTACATTTTACAAAAGAATTCGTATTTTATATTGTATAAATGCAACTTTTGAACCTATTTCATTAAAGAAAATTGAAAGGAATCTACCTACTATTTACAGGGTTTTGTAACGATATCCCATCTATTTAAAGCATAATGTTAATTACTAAGAATTAGAAGGTGCTCAAATTACTGTTCAGTAATTAGTACACATTTTACGGTAAGAAGCTTTTGGTGTTTTAGAATTATTGGCCACTCTGAAAATAAATATGAATACTGGGTATTGGGTGGGGGAACGCGTGATACGTTGGCCACTAGGATGCACCTTACACGTCTGGTTGAGGTAGCGACGGTAATGGCCGTCCGGTTTACCAGAATGTTTGTCAGGTAGGCGGGATAAGAAACTAAACGTTTTACAGACACAAGTATTATTAAGGAGGGCTTGCTCCTTTAATTTTGGGCGAGCAGGTATTAAAGCGGTTGCAGGACTTCTGTTAACATGTACTCTTTGAAAAAAACTAATTTTAAGCGAGAAATTACGTTCGATGAGAACCGCGAGCAATACTCACTGTTTTACGTAATGGTTTTCTAATTGACGAAGCTGGGTGACTGAAATATGGTCTAATTGATGGCGGCGTGTTGCTTTCGACCTGTAGACTCCCTACACGTTGGTTAGGTAGCCTGTGGTAGCGTGTTAGTGTGAGTTTGTGTAAAATATGTATTGCATATCAATTAAAAGATTATGGGCTACGGCCCGTTGCGCATTTTAATTGATACTCCGGTTATCGGCAGAATTAAGGCAGTCGGCTTTTCTATCCGATGGTGTAAATAAAAGACCCCAGCGTGTCATAGTTTACCAGCGTATTGTATGGTTATGTAATTAACTTGCATGCAGGTGGCCACAGATTGAAGCAGCAGTAAGCCCATGTGTACTGAAATAAGTTTAGGCGGACTGAGTCGCGTTGACTCAACAGAGAATGATGAGAAAAAGACGCGGACTGTAGCGTGGGTCGCTGTTTTATTGAACCTGAATCCCAATTCATATTTATACAGAGTTCCCTATATCTAAGTCTTCCCGTTTGTGAGATATTTCATTTTTTGGAAAAATACATAGGTTTTTCAAAAGCTGAATAGCTATGTAACCTGTAGATCAAATCTAATAAAATTTGGACTACAAACTACCAACATCATAGGCTAAAAGATATAACCAAAAAAATTTGAATGTTATACATAGTGTCAGGCTCAATTATATCTAACTTCAAACTTAAAAAACGTGCTTGACTTAAATGGATCGCCCTGTATTATTTTATTGTCTTTGAATCGAAATTGGGCTTTACTATACCTAAACCTAATAGTTTCAAAGTTATTTAAATTTTAAAAGTGTTGTTAAATATTGTTTCTATTCATATTTTTTAAATCAATATAGTCGATGTCAGGCCTAACAAAACATGAAAGTTGATCCTATTCCAGAGAGGGTTGACATGATTCGGTCTTTAATTGAGATTACTTGTATCTGAAAACCTTTGAACGTAAACCTGCGCCGATAATAGACAATTTTTAACTATTCCACTTTGGTTAAAACCATAGCAACCCGCTCTTGAACAGAGTAACCTTTAAGTGGGAAGTCTTAAGGGCTTCCTGTTTAAACGGGGCTGCTGAGCCCATAGTCGCACCCTATTTGTTTTTTGTCTTTGGAAAACAAAATTTCAAAGCAAACACCAATTAAGCGCAAGCAACAGCATAATGGAAAAAAAGAAACCCCTGCACAGATTTAATCAACTCTGAACTGTAAAAGTCATGTCCCTTCAGCTTAAAAATTAATAATCAAAGAGTCAACATCAATAACAACACGCCTTAACTATTTTTTTATGTAAAAAATGTGTGGAGTAGGATATCTTAATAAGATGTTCATTGCACTTCTACTTCTGCTACTAACTATACAACAAATAGACGGTGTATATCTAATTAAGCACATTTTTACCAGAAAAAAACAAACTATTTTGGTGAATAAACAGCGTTTTGAATGGTTTTTCAACACGAATCCACATGTCGTTTCAGTTCTTTCTTTGTAGTATCAGTATTACAATGGCTATTGCGCGACCGAATTATATTCTTTGATATCAGTTCGGGCTACCTTTGCTAAGAATACTCGGTTCACTCATTCACATCATTAGTATGCAGTACAACTCTTCACTTGTCATACCAAACGGGCGCAATCCACATTCTTCTACACGGCTTCTAAACTCTGGAATGATCTCCCTAGTTCCTGTTTTCCTCTCACATGTGATACGGAAAAATTTAATCTTCCTAAGTGTTCCTAAGTGCTTTAATGTTTGCTTCTCAACGTAAACGTTTAACACACTAAAGAATATTTACTTCCACATAAATATATTAAAACTCTTACTTGCTTTGTACCTAGGCGTATCATTGGGATCTCGCAAACGGCAAGAGAGAGAAACGGTTAAATTGTAGCAAAATTGCGCATTTAAGGGAACAATAATTAGACTCGATCAGATTTCAAATATTTTCTTTTGTTTTTGAGATAATTGAAAACAAGTGATTTCTCGGATTTTTGTTTTTATTCTTTTGTAGAGCCTTTAAAAAGAATTCGAAAAATAGTTTACACTTTGTTGAATATTCGTTTCGTATAGAAAACGCAATAAGAACATTGCAAATATTCAAAAAATGAAATTCTCACTTATAATTGCACAAGAAGTTTGTATTTTGTGTTGTTTAATGAAAATATGTTTCCTAGCAATTAGAAGAGAAAAACTGTCAAGTAATTTGGTCAACCAGCTTAGTAGTTTTCATTGTTGCTGTAATGGTTTTTACGTGTTCTTTATGTCCTTTAGTGTTTAATAGTTTTCATTGTTTTTTATTCTATATATCTATGTTCTTATTGCGTTTTCTATACGAAACGAATATTCAACGTCTTTCCAGTAGATGTTATGATGACCATGACAATAAAAATCTTCTAAAATTCTTTAAAAAACTACAGGGCCGTATTGAAAACAATTATGATTATACTAGGAGCTTGATGATGGTTGATTGGGTACGAACAAGTACTCCAACCGAACTTAGTATATGTTATGGTAACCACAATGAAATAAGTAATTTGTAAAGTAAAAAAAAATCCACATCCGTATTTAACAAAATTAAGTTGATGATGAATGTGCGAATACGAAACGTCAGGAGGATATGTAGATGACATGATATTAAAGACAATAAAAATGACAATGTAGAAATGTAAACTCTTTTTTTGATTTATTTTTAAATGGCTTTACAAAAAAATAAAAACCAAAATCCAAGAAATCACGTGTTTTATCAATCAATTATCAATTATCTCAAAAACAAAAGAAAATATCTGATCGCGTCTAATTATTGTTCCCTTAAATGAGCAACTTTGCCACAATTTAACCGTTTCTCTATCTCTTACCGTTTTCGAGATCCCAATGATACGCCTCGAATTTGGGTCACACGGTACAATTGATTTGATATTGCTAACGATTGTACACCTACTACATGTACTTCATTCAATGTCATTGTTGATGACCAAAGTATTAACTAAATTTTACAAACTTTTAATTCGGTTACTTAAAGGGTTACTTCAGGCTATCTTTATATTATTATCGTCGCACGCTCTACTACTGAACACTATCAACAAAATATTTGCTGTTGTTTTCAAATCTGCTTTCGCGCTTTTTAAATTTCTTCAAGAAAATCACTATTATTTTCTTCAACTCGCAATGAACTATTTATTTATGAATGTCTATATATGATTTATCCCCTTTTGGGTTATTGCAGCCGCTTTATTAGCGTGCTACTGAATCTCTAATTTCACAAATAAAATCCAACACTGAACCATTCTAATGGTCCCCTCAAAAACAACGCGTGCGCGATCTCCCTTACTTAAGGTCTGCTCGAACTATCTGAGCTCTACATCCCTTCATTGGGATCTCGCTTATATACCTTCTGCACGCCATATTATCACGATCTTCGCGCTAATATCCAAATTCACCTATCACAATTAAATATTTAGTGTGTTTCTTTCCCGAGTAGAAGTCCGTAAAGGAACCAACGCTACACAAAGTAAGAAGAACGTAGCCATCTTGAATTTACTTTTAAATTCACTGAAAACTCTCCGAAAAAACCATTAATTATAATTATATTTACTCTGTACATTCTCCAGATCATAACTCAACTTTTTATGCACATTTTGCATCTGGGTGATCCCTCTTTCGGCACAAATTAGGCAACTACCTCACATTCTAACTTCATTCTTGAACATGACTTAAATTTTTATTATTGCACAGTATTACAAAAATTTCTACAAACAATATGCATACATATTCCTTACTACACGTTAATACACTCATACGTCTACAACCATTTCTTAAAACCAAATTCTTTTATACACAGTAGCAAGAACCAGTGGTCTCTTGCCAGTGCCCTCCCAGTAAAAATTGTCACAAAATTTATTTCTCAATTAAATTTAATGCTTTCAACACGAAAATCTCTAACACATTCAAATATTCTTTTATATATCTAATGTGTCATTAAAAATCCCAGTGGCGTATCATTTACACCAACTTACATTCTGCATACACAAAAACAATTTTTTTTCGTGCAAACTCACTTCATTTACATTTAAAATACGTTCCATACGTTACTAAAATACTTCATATATATGATACGTCAAAATATGCTTACACATTCTTTAATTTTAAATATTCCTTGATGTACAAAAATTATCTAGAGTAGAATTTCGTTGTATAGAATAAGTGTAATTAAGGTGTCGTACAAATAACTTTTACTTAATTTCATCTAAGGTAATATCTTTATATATGGTCTCTAAGCTAATTACTTTTATGCTCATTTTATTTACCAATAAGCAGAGCCAAGCAGCAAATGGGACTTTACCGAAACGCCGTTTTTGTACTAACAGGAGTCAGGAACAACAGCGGCACACGCCAAAAAACTCCCCGAGAAACATCGGTATTGCATATATACACATTTATATATATATATATATATATATATATATATATATATATATATATATATATACTACTACTCGTCGCGCTGCTGCGATCTCAGAATGGGGAGGGGGATATTTAAATTTTGTGATACACTTGTCTCATAATTATTCGAGTCAATCGACCCATGGAATAAAAAAGTTAAAAAAAACTCAACCCGTCATTTTACCCCCTTAGGGGTGGAATTTCGAAAAATCCCTTTCTTAGTGGATACCTACACTTCAAAAAAACACCCTCTGTCAAGTCTGTAGGGCCAGCGGTTTAGACTGTGCTTTGATATATCAGTCAGTCACTGAGTCAGTCATGACTTTGAATTTTATGTACACAGATTACCTATTAAGATTGCTACAAAAATTACTAATCAATAACCTAAAGTTAATAATACCTAAAGTTAAAGTTAAATTGCTGTCTAACTTGATTTGAGTCTAGGTTGATTTCTTTGTTTTGGTACTTCACACAGACTGCTGCATTAACTAAACATTTAACCAATTTGGTGCATTCACCGTTCATTAGACATTACAACTCCCGTGGTAGTACATGGTTACTGAAACTTGATACACCATTACGTCACTTTTGTTTCATGTAGACAGAATGAACTGAAATAATTGGTTATTCTCTTATTCTGCTTAACGCTAAAACACTCATATAAGCGATATTAGCGAATGGAAGAATAAAAAATAAATTATTCCAACACCATGCACAGATACCAGTGGCTTAATAATAACAAATAAATGCACTCTCGCATTCGCGGTGAGATAAATGGTCGGTGTGTGAGAGAAAAAGAATGAGGGCTTGGGCGCGCGCCGTGTTACAATAATTAAAACGAAAAATTAGGTTATCACGTTTTTCCGGGAGATTTTACCAATTTTTCTCTTCATAAAAACCTTTCTCAGACTTCAACCATTACTCGAAAAAAAAATTGGCAGAATTGGTCCAGTCGTTCTCGAGTTTTGCGCTTAACAACACATTTGGCGATTCATTTTTATTTATATATATATATATATATATATATATATATATATATATATATGTTGAGATGATTCAAATTACGTGCAAGTAGCTATGTAATTTGCATAGTGAAGTTTTACTTTAGTTGGTACGAAATGGTACATTTCAGTAAATAATTCTAGATAAGAATGATTGATAAACATTGAGATGTGAAAAGTTAAATATTTCTTAATATAATTTTAATAATGTTAGTATAAGTAATCGACAGCACAGTACATAGAAGTATAGGGTATGTTTGTTATCGTTATGAGTTAATTCAAGTTTTCATTCAGTTTTGTAAGTTTATTTTAAAACAATATTCCCTCACGACATGTAATACAGGTTGTAGTTGACAGAAATAATGTTAAAACTAGATTTAGGCTGGTATCAATGTCGCAATTCACATGTACGCAGCCAAGATTAGTGAAAATATTCGTTTTAGTGCGTTTAACTCATATTGGTGCAAAAATTATGAAAAAACAGAACAAGCACATTAGTGAGTAACTATAAAACATAAGTCATGCAGCAGCTCTGGGATTATTGTGTGTAATCAACGGTTTATGACATTAAACTAGTGATTGACAACATTCCGACACTAGTCGTAGAAGACCTATTGAACCTACGAAAGTGGTAAAATAAATTAATTTGTGACTTGAACATTAAGTTTAAACACTTACATTAACAGTTATTGTGTTTAAAAGTGTGAAATTTAACAATAAAATTATAAAAACAAAATGAGGTTATGTTTTATCCTCGCATAAAAGTTTTTGTAAAAAGTATTTTAAATTGAGACAATTTATATAAAATAAATTAGTAGAGGCAAAAATAGTATGGTAGCCTCAATTTTATGTTATAATTCCTTATATTTATGTCCATTTTTGTTAATTTTAGTTTTTAAGAGTATTGGTAGAATTTAAATAATTTTCCTCTCAAATTGGCCATAGGCATGTTTAAGATGGATATTTGGGTGTAGTAGTATCCCCTATTCATGTAGAGGTAATTTCCAGGCCTGTAAAATTCATAGAATTAGTGTAAATTCAATAAATAAGTGTAAAAATTAACGTAGTTATTAAGTGTAGGAATTAGTCCATGTTTGGTTTCAAATTATAGATAAAATTATGTAGATTATGTAAATGTTTTTGGATTTAAGAAATGTTAAAGTGGGCGAAAGTTATAGGGCTTTAAAGAATTATCGTAATGTGAAAATTACAGTAGCCAATCAGAATTCAGGGAATATTCTTAGTAACTATGAAAAACATTCGATGATTTGGTTGTCGAGTAAAATCATATAAATACAAGTGCTTTAGCTTCACAAACTCTCTTGATTTTCATCTTTGCAACAACTTGCCAAAGTAAGCTGTTGCCAAATTTTTTGAAAATAATTTTTAAAACAAATTAACGTCACTTCGGGAATTTAACAAAGTGCGATTTAGTATCGGAAGTGTTAACAAAACTAGTGATAGTCTTTTGTCGAAAAATAATTAAATTAAGGTTAGTTTACCTTTTAAAAATTTCAATTCGGAAATTTTCGATTAGTTATAAAAATATTTCCGCAGTTTCAACTTTGTTCGTTTTTAAATTTATTTTGTGAATGTTGGTATGGATATTTAATTGTGTTGTCTTCGTGCTTTTATCATTATACACCTTGTTTATCAAAAGTGTATTTAATTTACAACAACCTTCAACGATCCATACTTTTCAAAATTTATTTTGAAGTTAACTTAAAAAGAAGTGATGAGCCTAAAAATAAAGATTCGTCAATATTCTAATAACAATAGTGAAACTTACCTAAATGAATAAGCTGTTCATTTAAAAGAAAATTTGGATGTTCGAGGAGCAGAGTTGCAGTTCGCAGGAGCTGTTGTCTTCAATCAACTTCAGCAGCAGTAACCCACAAAAGGAGGATATTGTCTGTGAGTACCTTATAGTTGACATTGATACTTTATTGTTATGTTCATAATTTCAATCCTTTGTAATAACCATGATGTGCAACAACCGATATGCATGTCCAAAGGGAATGTTATTTGTTCTAAAAATTTAAATGTTTTATATTAATTGTTGTTTATTCAAATGTAGGTATACTTACTTGCATGTCGAATTTCACTTTTTGTTGTAGTCGAATCATATGTTTGCGTATTCACAGCGCATGCCCACGTATACTTGTAAAAGAATTTTGTCATGTACAGGGTGCAACACAGGTATTAATATATATATATATATATATATATATATATATATATATATATATATATATATGTCCCGTTTCGAGACGCACCACATAAATTTCCTATGGTAGGGTGTAACACAGGTATTAATGCGAATTAAAAATTATAATTCAATTTACTTAATCAATTTAGATACGATAGAAATAATAGGACATTATCTCAATGTGCTTTAATCATATTAACTATGATTATTGTATTCAAACAATCAATATAATTCAAAGTAGTAATCATTTATTTTATAATGTTAAAAGTAAAGTTTCTTCTAAATTTTGATCCCTATCCCCTGGTGATGAGTCTCATGTTCTACCAATATTGTTCTACCGACGAATATATTTTTTTATATTTAGAGTTTTAGCCGATATTAAAATAATTATAACAATAATTAATAATTCTATATATAATAAATAAATAATATAATAAATAATTATAGGGGGTTTTAAATAACATACATATATATATATATATATATATATATATATATATATATATATATATATATATATATATATATATATATATATATATGTCCAAGACGCACCACATAAATTTCCTATGGTAAATTTTCAATTGCATCTTCTATCTCTATTATAAGTTTTAGAGAAAAATTTTATTAACACAAATTGTACAGTATTTCGGTCTCAACATGTTTTGACCAATTTTGTAAAAAAAATCCCAATTTGTTTTAAAAAAAAAGGCATTTACTAGTTGTCGTATTTAAACAAAAAATCAAACGTCATGAAAAAACTAAAATTTATTTTCATATTTTCAATTTTACATCAAAATTAAAATTAAAAAATTTACAAATCAATTTCCATTATTAGCTAAACAAAAACCGAATGCAATAGTTCGCAGACGAATATTATAAGGCATATTCTACTAGAGATTAGGTTTTTGTTTAGCTAATAATGGAAATTTATTTGAAAATTTAATTTAGATAATTTAACTTAGTTTTCTCTTTTTAATTTAGGTGTAAAATTGACAATACGACAATAAACTTTAGATTTTTCATGAGGTGTGATTTTTTGTTTAAATGCAAATTGGGATTTTTTACAAAATTGGTCAAAACATGTTGAAAGCGAAATACTCAACAATTTTGTTAATAAAATTTTTCTCTAAATCTTATAATAGAGATAGAAGATGCAATTGAAAATTTAACATGGGAAATTCATATAGTGCGTCTCGAAACGGGACATACGGTATATACGCAGGGTTATAATGAGGTGGTTGAAGTGGTTTAAATAATTTAATAAATTAATGGGTGTTAAATGTTCTCATAACAAATCGTTAAACTAACTAGAGATGCAAACCATTCACCAAAAATAACGCCGTTGTCCCAGTCGGATGATTAAAGTGGGCCGATTCAATCTTTTAATTTGCTTAATTACAACAAATTATGATGTGTTATCTCCACTTAACATCAATAATAAAAAAATAATTAAAGGTAGCCTTAAATTACTAAAAAATCATTAAACATAAATAGCTGTTCGAAAAATTTTTGTACACAAACTTTTTAATAACCCCTGGTATCTAAACGATTACGGAAATGTAAACCAAGGGTGATGTCATCTTTGCATCAATATTGCGCAATATCTTGAAATAACAATGCTTTACGTTGTAAACCTCACCAAAATGGAATTTTACTTCATGAAATTTTGAATCCAATATTTATTGCATTTTCTTGAACGTTCAAATAAAAAATTGTGATCAAAATTTAGATCAAGATTGAATGCAAAATTGTAATCATAAAATGAAAGCGTACGTAAAAGTAAAATTAAATGCGTACTTACAATGTAGTTAAAGTAGAAAAGTAAAAGTAATAAAAGTGCCTGCAAAAAGCAAATGTTTTAGATTTTAATATAATGCGTTAAATTAACTTACCATTAAATCAATGGGACTTTTCACAAAATTTAGGTGGAAACCCAAAAAAAGGCTTCCTAAACAACACAACATTCATCACGAAGTGAAAAAATGGACGCTTTAGATATCAGATGATGACGCGTTGCGCGAAAATATGAGCAGAAAAAAGTAATTTAAAGAAGTGGGAGTATAAACCATTAAGAAGTATATACACTTAAGTTACACCAAAATGCAAATTAAGTTGCCTAACACATGCCTATAAATCACTAATAATTAAAATTTTTTCTTATATTTACAACTAAATGAACGAAGAACATAAATTACGGTATATTTAAATACAACTCAAAATGGGTTGTTACAGGGTGTCCGCATAAGGGTACGGAGCGGCTGTGTCCCGATAATGGTAAGGCCTAGAAGTTTCGGAAAAAATTCTTATAAGTAAAGCAAATAAGAGAAATGGCTGGAAATTCATAACTCGGCCGATAGGGGGAGTAACTACTACGAAGATACATACAATTCATGCTATCTAGGATAATTGTCTGGTGAGCTACAACTTTGAAAAGATTATTTGGAAGCTTGGGTGATACCCCATCATTTTGCGACATTTTCCGTATCTCTCATAATAAAGGAGGGAGAAGCCAATGCGTTTTCCAATATTTGTATTTTAATATCCCCTGAACTACTCAACTGATCCGAATATTCTTAGTCTCATTTGAAATATCAATTTGTAGTCCTTTGAAGGGAGTTTTTTGTTGGAAAGTTTAGTGTTAAACAAACAAACTAGAGGACGTTCTCTGCAGCGATTACACATTTTTGTGATTTTTTGGGAAAAAAACAAAAAGAACGGCACTATTTACTGAACGGAGCTCTCGAAATATACGAGAAAATGTAAAAGAAAAATAGAATACCGTAATTGATTACGGGAAAGTGGAAACGTGCAGCCGATTTCCTGAGCGCTTTGGCACGATAAGCCAAATTTAGCCAGTTCAGGTCCACGATTATAAAAGAAAAAAACAAACAAACAAACGTACGTGCCCTCCAGAAGCCATATTGGATTGAAATTTGTAAATTTAAGTGTGTATTTTAAAAAATATTACAAATACTTATAGTATTATAAGTATAGTGCTTTTAATCGAAATGGCTGTCGTAATTTTCTTATTGGCAATTAATTATAAATTCAACCTAACTGTGCTAATAAAAGCCTGATAAGATATTTGGCGTAATTAGTATCTAAAACCATAAGAGCGAAAGACCAATACAAACACATTGTAGTAAAATGATTTACATGACCTTCATTTTCTTGGATACAAAGCCTGATTCTCTCTTCAAATTATCTTCTGTCATTCTGCAGTATGTTTAGTGTGATTGATGCGAACGTATTTGTAATTCTCATCGTCATATATCATCTGCAGTGGTAGGAGAACTTTTGTACACAACATTATTATCAAATCCCCATAAAAAGAAATCCATAGCGGTAAGATCCGGGGATCTAGCTGGCCAGTTACATGGACCAACTCTTTCTATACACTTGTTTGAAAACTATCTATTAAGAAAATTTCTGAGTGTGTGTTAAGTTAGAAAGGAGCACAGTCTAATTGAAGCCACATTCTTCTTCTAATATTTGGAGGGATGTTCTCCAAACCAAATAATAATAATCGAATCAGTAAAATTGTAATACGTGTAAAATGGCTTATAGAAAAAAATACGGTTCCTTTTAACGAGTGTCAAACTCATTATAATCGTAGGTAATGTAAACTAAAATCGCCAATACCCAATCATCTAAACATTTCGAAATAACACAAAATATACAGTCGCATATTCTATCCCACGGTAGCGCGAGGCATATAAAACAACATAAATGCGTATTTATAATAGTATGTGGTACACAAATTCAAAACATACCGGATATGATTCAAAATAAACAAAAATGTACAGCTTAAGATTGAAGTAAGCGGTCAGTTCCTACTTAATGTTATATAAATGCTATATATCCCCTTTCTATAACAATGCAAACATAACCATTGTCATAAGAATTCGTCTCATTAGCTTTAATATAAAATTAAATAACTAGATCAAATCCGTATAAAAAAAATGAATGAATATTAATTAAATAGAACAAATAACTAACTCTAATTCGGAAATATAAATTAGCAATGATTAAATTACTTGGTCATAGATAAGTAACAGCAAGTCCGGTAAGTAGAACGAGAACCAAGAATCGCATAGATATTAATCTAATTTAAATATAATGTGTTCGAAGTAAAAGAATATATATATATATATATATATATATATATATATATATATGTACGCAATATCTGTATGTACAACTTTCTCTTTCAGGAAACCCTAATCAAATACCTCTCTTGTTGTGTATAAGTACTGTTTTCGTGTTGTAAGAGTTGCCTTTCCTGTCTTGAGTATTGCGAAAAGGCTCCTTTTCTTTTTGTGTGTATTCGTGACGTCCAAATTGCTTTCTTCAGTTCTACGTATGTACATTTCTTTACTATCTCTCTCAGATTTTGATCTCGATGTTCCCGCGCAAACTGCACGGTTTGATAGTTGTGGTACCCTTCTCTCTCTCTTCCTTCCTTTTCTTTTGTATACGTGCCCGAGTACGACAGGTGTTCGACCAATTTGACACCTCAGCGTTTGAGCACGTTACATATTTTTAGTGTTAATGGACAATATTAGTTATTAAAATATTAGTTATGATGTATGTTATTAAGAAGTTTACACTAAAAAGTAAGGTAAAATATAGCCCTTGTAATATATTTATTAGAAATACCTAAACAAAAAATATTAAAGTAAGGGGCCTCGTATAGAAACTGTTTTGCTTTAAGACCTCGTGCGTTCAAAACCACCCCTGAGTATCGGATAACTGGTACATGCACTTGTTAAAATTAAAATGATCGATTTACACAAAATAATTAAAAAACAAAAGAAATCGATAGCACAATTATTCAAACCAAATAGGTGCTTTTTCGTAAAAGAATCGATGTCGAGTTTTCAACAAATTTGCACGTTTTGAGCATTTTAAAATCATCTAGACCATTTATGTTTGTGCCTGGGACCGTGTGCGCATGTGGGTGTGCATGTTTGTAAATGTTCTATAGTATTATTAAGCCAGAAAAATATTATTTATTTTCTATATGTTTTGAAGTGGTAATGGACGATCCTTGTTTTCTTTATTACTAGGTAATACCTGATAAAAGTTTAGGTATAGTTTATGATATTAAAAGTTTACATTAAACCGTAAGGTAAGATTTAGACCTTGTAATAAATTTGTTACAAATACTTACGCAGCCTAGTATATAGTATACATCTGCGCCTTAGGACCTTGTAAGTTCAAAATTCACGCCTGAGTACCAACTAACTAGTAGACAAATAGAATGAGGGGAGCAACATCCCTAAGGACCATTCATCTTAAGTTATCTTATTTCACCTTAATGTACCTTAGTTCATCTTAATTCATTTTACTTCACCTTAATTCATCTTAATTCATCTTAATGCACCTTAGTTCATCTTAATTCATTTTAGTTCACCTTAATTCATCTTAATTCATCTCAATTCATCTTAATTCATCTTAATTCATCTTAATGCACCTTAATTCATTTTAATTCATCTTAATTCACCTTAATTAATCTTAATTCATCTTAATTCCTCTCAATTCATCTTAATTAATCTTAATTCATCTTATTTCATCTTAATTCATCTTAACTCATCTAAATTCACCTTAATTCATCTTAATGTGACCGGCAGCCATTTTGTAAGCGTGATTTGTCGGCCATTTTGTGGGCGTGGCATGTTTGCTTTAGCGGGCATTTTTGTAATTGTTATGGCGGGACAACTAGAAATTTGAAATAGTAAATGCGAGCCTCATACTATCTGATAAGACACGTATAGGACTCAGGAACTTGTTCTCCGGCCTTCGCCTTGCAGGGTCTTCGCCACCTTATTGGGCCCCGTGGGCGGAAAACCAGAAATTTAAAATAGTATTCTTCACATGCTATCTTACAAGACAGATATAGGACTCGAACTTGTTCTCAAGCCTTCGCCCCTTGGCGGGTCTTCGACATCTTATCAGACCCCATTGGTGGGAAAACTGGAAATTTAAAATAGTATTCTAATAAGGAGGCCCCATGTTATCTCATAAGACAAGTATACGACTGAACATGTTCTCGGGTCTTACCCCTTGCCGGGTCTTCACCCCTTATTGGACCCTCTTGGCGGAAAAACTAGAAATTTTAAATAGTATTCTAATCAGGAGGCCCTCATGCTATCTCATAAGACAGGAGTAGGACTCGGAACTTACTCGGTTTTCGCCTCCATAAAACCCTAGTGTGTTTGAAAACCACTAATTAGGTACTTACTAAAGATATAGATATAGATAACAAGTTTTCCCCAATAATTAATATAAAGCAATTATTTTCCGGGTTTTCCCAGTTATGCAACCACAATAGCAACCATTCACTGTTCACTGCTCAAAAGATGTGTAAAACCACTGATTAGGTAATTACATAAAAGGTAACTAGACCTTAAAAATACAATTACGATAATTACGTTCCAGAAACCAAAAACAGCGTTTTGATGTTAAAAGGTAAGCAAGATAAAAGTAAAATATACTGGCGATCAGGACATTACAGATTTTTATTTGGTATTTAAGATTTAATAAAACATTAAAAGCATAGATGTGGCGTTATTGCATCTACAAAATTTGTATTGATTTACTCCAGAAACCTATGGTCGCTTACAACAATAGCCCTTATACAAGTATAACGATGGTCCCTGTGGCTGTAAACGAAGAAAACATTTTGAAACAGTTTGCCGAAATCGATCTGAATAAACAACACTTGGTCAAGGTGCGTGGATACCGTGACAAATTTAATAGTTGGGTGTGAGCTTGCAGGTAAGAGATATATAAAATGAAGTTTTATCTTATCTTACGTATTTTCCTGGTAATATGACGTTTTATTAGAAGCTTCCAAAACGAACATCGATGTCGCGTTTTAACGAATTTTCACGATTTGGCCATTTTGAAACCATCTGGACCATTGTGTATGTGTGTGTGTGTGTGTGTGCGTGTGCGTGTGTTGTGCGTGTGCGTGTGCGTGTGCGTGTGCGTGTGCGTGTGCGTGCGCGTGCGCGTGCGTGTGCGTGTGCGTGTGCTGTTGTGCGTGTGCGTGTCGTGTCGTGTGCGTGTGCGTGTGCGTGGTGCTGTGCGTGGTGTGCGTGTGGTCGTGCGTGTGCGTGTGCGTGTGCGTGTGGTGCGTGCGTGTGCGTGTGCGTGTGCGTGTGCGTGTGCGTGGCGTCGCGTGCGGTGCGTGTGCGTTAGTTATAATGTATGTTATTAAAAGTTTACAATAAAATGTAAGGTACGATCTAGACCTTCTAATAACTTTATTACAAATACTCATACAAAAAGTAAGTGGCGTATTTTTTCAGTCTTAGGACCTCGTAAGTTAAAATCTTCCTCTAACTACCAGATACTTGGTACATACACTCGCTAAAATAAGGAAAATAGGTAACTTTGAATATACGTTTTTCCTTCCAACCTACATATACATATACAGAGTAATTTTAAATTGAGTAACACAAACTCTACCAGCGCATCTATACCTTTTCCAATTTTATACGAGAAAGCATAAGGTTAATTTGAGAAAGTAACAATTGTATTTGAGAATAGTCAAATGTATTTGAGAAAACAACAAATGTAGTTCAGAACAGTCAGTTGAATTTTGAGAAGGCATCAAATCAATTTTAGAGTAATAAATTGTATTCAAGAAATGGTCAAATGTATTTGAGAAGATATCAATTGAAAATGAGAAAATCACATGTATAACATAGTGTGCTGCTGCTGCTGTGGACTACTGTAGGAGTGACTGGTGGTCGTTTTGATATAAGCGAATAATGATGCATGATGCCTGTCTTGTGTTGTGTTGTGTTTGTGTTTGTGTTTGTGTTTGTGTTTGTGTTTGTGTTTGTGTTTGTGTTTGTGTTTGTGTTTGTGTTTGTGTTTGTGTTTGTGTTGTGTGTGTTTTGTGTGTTTGTGTTTGTGTTTGTGTTGTGTTGTTTGTGTTTGTTGTTTGTGTTTGTGTGTTTGTGTTGTGTTTGTGTTTGTGTTTGTGTGTTTGCTGTTTGTGTTTTGTTTTGCGTTTGCGTTTGCGTTTGCGTTTGCGTTTGCGTTTGCGTTTGCGTTTGTTTGCGTTGCGTTTGCGTTTGCGTTGCGTTTGCGTTTGCGTTTGCGTTTGCGTTTGCGTTTGCGTTTGCGTTTGCGTTTGCGTTTGCGTTTGCGTTTGCGTTTGCGTTTGCGTTT
This sequence comes from Vesta saturnalis, assembly GCA_036346205.1. NCBI lineage: Eukaryota > Metazoa > Arthropoda > Insecta > Coleoptera > Lampyridae > Vesta > Vesta saturnalis. The sequence continues at coordinate 2,767,209 of JARFJB010001400.1, forward strand.
GCGTTTTTTGTTTTGTCTGTGTCTGTATCTGTGTCTGTGTCTGTATCTGTGCATGTGTCTGTGTCTGTGTTTGTGTTTGTGTTTGCGTTTGTGTTTGTGTTTGTGTTTGTGTTTGTGTTTGTGTTTGTGTTTGTGTGTGTGTGTGCGTGCGTGCGTGCGTGAGTGCGTGTGAGCGTGCGTGCGTGCGTGCGTGTGCGTGCTTGTTTGTTTGTTACATAGTGATTATTTTGTATAAATATTTTAATATTTATTTTGAAGCTATAGAAATTTGATCCTTTATAATTAGTAATAATATTATGTTTGGGTTAATTTGTATTAATTTAGTTACTTTAATTTTTCTTACAATTTGTAAGTCTTTTGTGTAACTGGTTTGATGTATTTCTTGTTCTCAAAGGTTATGGTAGAGAGGACTAAATATGTAGTCCTAACTTTGCTTGTTTAATAAAGACATTTTTCACATTTTAGGCATATCATTAGGATTGATGAATACTGTGTACACATAATAAATATGAGTCTACCTCCGCATTTCACAGTATTTATTCACATAATTCAATAACAACGTAAAATCGAATGAAAAAACAAGGAACTGTGCCCTTCCGAACTTTTACCCTCCCACGTGCATGCCTTCCATTGCTAAAGCTGCAGGATGGATGAAATGCACAAACACATCCACTACCAGTACAAACAAAACATAACCTTATTTGTTATTCAATACAACAAAAAAAACAATACAATAATCATAACACCGAACAGTTGATTCTAATTTGGATATTCTTCTCAAATACAATTGACAACTTCTCGAATTCAAATCACATATTCTGAAATACAATTAACCACTTCTTAAAATGAAATGATACTTTCTCAAATACAATTGACTATTCTCAACTACATTTGTTGTTTCCTCAAATTCAACTGACTATTCTCATCTACTTTTGATGTTTTCTCAAATACAAGTAACAACTTCTCGAATAAAACTGGAAAAGGTGTAGATGAAAAAATGCGGCGAATGAACTAAATATACCTTAGACCTTAGACATTTGTCCAGCGCTGACACATACTTTATATTGTTTAAATGTATCCACCAGAGGCGCAGCTGTCGACTACATGCAACACATTATTCTAACAAATGTTTTACCCTGTATGAAAATACATATCTTATTGACATTTTTAGACGTAACATAGTAGTTAAGTAATTATGGCAAATAATTTTACTAACAATGAGTATGCTGACAAGTATTTTTTGAACGTCACAAAAAGTGTGCGGCCGCTGCAACATTGTACCATGCCAGATATCCAAATCGCTGGGTTCCCCACAGCCAAACTTCTTCAGCTAGGGAAAGAAGGTTGCGATAAATAGACCAAATTCAACCTAAGCGTGAGGGTAATGGTCAAAGATGGTATATTAGAAATCTAAACCTTGAAGAATATTTATCTACTTTTATATACTTATCGATTTAGAAGAAGATCCTCAAACAAATACGAGAAGACTGGGTACACAGTATAACGTTTCGCAATGCCTTGTTTGGAACTTGAATCATGATAACCTTTTACGCCCTTTTCACCACTAGCCCGTTCAAGAATTAACTGCAAATAATTTACCTACAAGAGTTGGTTTTTGCCAGTGGTATCTAACATGTCCAGACACGACTTAAATTTTTTACCTTATATTTTGTTTACTGATGAGGCATGCTTTCAAAGAGTTAACCATCGCAATAGTTACATATGGTTTCATGAAACCCCCTTGAAATACGTCCACCAAGATTTCAGCAAAATTTTAGTGTATATGTAAAGGCAGAAATTAAATGCTCTAGTAGGTCCATTTATTTTTCTCCGTCGGCTGACGGCTCTTAAGTATCTTCGATTTCTAAATGAAAACCGTCCAATACTACTTGAGGATATACCGCTAGGTGTACAACAAGTTACGGGATACATGTATGACGGGGCTCCGGTACATTAGTACCTTAGCTGTCAGGCAATGGTTGAATTTAAATTTTCTGGGACATTGGATAAGTCGTGATGTCGATGTACGGATGTACCCGTACGTTGATCTGCCAGTTCACCGGACATCTACGCCATTTGATTTTTTCCTATGGAGACACCTGAAAGTGTTGTTTGTGCTACTTCTGTTAATACTGTTGAAGAATTGCGTCAAAAAATCTATCTTACGCACAGCTGACGAGATTCATAACAACCCGGCGGATTAAACGGTGGGCGGACTGGGCGGCCGCCCAGTGCCCACAAGCCCAGGGGGGGCCACCAAGACCGAGGCGTATATAAAAATATTTTCTTCATAAAATAATAGATACAGAAAAATAAAATAAGACAAATATGTTTATCACATAATTAAAATAGTGTATTAAGTTTCTGTATACATTACCGCTTTGTTTATATTATGATTATAGAGTTAGGTTCGAATTCGGCGAATAAGATAATAATTTAACCTGTCCCAATCAACACTCTATATTAGCTGCGTACTCATCGACGTGCGATCTGAGAGACCGCTCGTTATAAGCACGTTTTTAAAGAAAAAACAGAAATTTTTGGGAAATTTATTGCAAATGTGTAAAAGTATAGTATAGTAATACAAATTCTAAAAACAATCTGCAAATTTCTATTGAGAATTCCATAATTCTAACATTAGTCCAACGGAAAATTTCCTTTAATATTTCATCCTAAAATAAAGCCTATACGTCTTATGGAGTTTGATAGACCGAACCCGCGCAATCATTCAGTTGATAAAGAATAAGAAAACACAAAACGTAAACGTAAATAAAAAATACTTTAAATTACAATCGTTTTATTATTTTTCATTATATAGGTCCTTTAAGTTGGTATAAAATATAATACCCATTTTGATTTTACCGCCCAGGGCCCCCAAGCAACTTAATCCGCCACAGAGAGTACGTAATAATTTTCATTGTCGTGTTAGATTGTGCTTACAGGAATATGGGAACTACTTTGAAAATATTCTTTAGAAACTTTTTACTTTAAAATAACGTTATGTTCCTTTGTATTACATTCGAAATTGCACTAGGTAGGTTCAAATTAAGATATTATTACTTAAATTAGACACTTAGAATAACTTTATTTGTTACATAACGAATACTGTTCCTTCAAAATACATTTGTTAAAATTATTTTACGAGACAATCAGTTTCCTTGTTCTTGTAGATTATCTAAAAAACTATCGCTTTTATCGCAAAAAAACGAAAGAGAGAAAAATTTTGTTTTTGTTGTTACGACTGAAAATGTGAATAACGTATGTATTTTCATGCAGGGTGAAACGTTTTTTAGAATAATATGTTGCATGTAGTCGATAGCAGCGGCTCTGGTGGATACATTTAAACAATATTAATTAGAAGTATGTGTCAGCATTGGCCAAATGTCTGTACCAAATATAAATACTTTACAGCACATTGTTCCAGATAAATTGAAAGAAATATGGGTTGGCTCTACAACATTCAAGACTCTGTTACTCCTCAGGGGTGCAACTTCGGTCTGAGGTATAATTAGTTCATTCGCCTTATTTTTTCATCTAGAAATCTGAGGCCGAATGCACGTAAGTCAAAACACAGAACTTTACACATACGCTGATGATGGATGCCACGCCGGATTAAACACCCGACGTAATCGTTCATTTACTCCGTTGAATAGAAAGATACTCGCCTAAATTCAGTCAATCCCAGGGAGATCATTTAAACAGCGCAGCAGGTATTTGCCCAGATTCTTGTAAATGATATTCCACCTACACACAGTACACAGACTCACACAAATGCGCCTACACTAGGTAAAACAATTAAAGTGTAGGAAGCGGCAGATTGACCGCATCCAGACGCCCATAGGTAGATCAGGTTCGGTCACCTAGTTTCTTAAAGAAATCCCGAACGTCGTGTAAACACGTGAGTAGTACGTTTTAATTAGAATACGTAAATAACCGCTGTCCTAACCGCTCACCCCTCGTGAGAGATCCAGGCTACTTCTGTCATCAGGGCAGTCCGAACCTCTGTTACGAACGTAAGCACCTAGCCAGCTTAAGCGTTTTGTGATTTTTATTACAATCGCTTAACTTCACAAAAAATAACGCAGCGTTTTCGCTCATCGTTCCGGCATCGTGATCTTCGCCGCTTCGGAGGTAGATCTGTCACTGCTTGCATACAGATAATACGAAGAAGCGGTCATCAGTAGAGGAGCCACAGCCTAGCCGCAAGCAGGAGCCGCCGGAATATATCAGCAGCAGCGGAAAATTCCAGAAGTATCCAGGACACCGCCAACAGCAGGATCGTCGTCGGGTCAAAGTCAACGGTAATAGGTATCATTAATAAAGAATTTTAATTTAATTACTTTGTTATTTTGTTTTAACTGTGCATTTCTTCCGTTTCGAATTGGGTCTCTGATTTCCAAGCCTTTTTTTCTCGGGGTGTGAGGTTGCACCTCAGCAGAGACCCGGCCTTTCTATAAACAAATCTTTAATTCCAAATTTCACAACCCTATTATTAACAATACAGCCGAGATGGTTAAGCAAGGTCGCCACCGAGCTACTGTCAAAGTTGTATCTTCTAACCCCGTCGACACCCGTCCACCTACACCACCAACCACTTCCTATTCACAAATCCTAATCTCACCACCACCATCCTCACGCACACGTTCCCACTCAAACGCATCTTCCATATCCACCACATCCACACATTCCTACATTTCCACACGGTCCACCTCTTCCACCCTTGAGTACCTCCTCGCACAAGGTGTCGTCATGTTCGGGCGACACTTCAAGTGCAAACCCTCTCTAATCCCTCAACCGCTCCCGAAGTTTTGCTCCACCTGCAAGCAGATGGGGCATACCGCCGAGGAATGTCCAACCCGATCCATCCGATGCCCTAACAGTGGCGGAAGCCACAGATCCACCCTCTGTAAATCCTCGGCGAACCCAAAGTGTAACAACTGCGGGGGAGCCCATCCTACCTACTCCTTCCAGTGCCGGAAGCGGCGGGAACCTCCCAGTTCCCCGTCGAAGATGGCTCCCCTCGATCCTATCCTGTCTGAAGAATCCGACTCGGAAGACAGCGCACACCTTAAACCCGCTCCCCACACACAATCCTTATCCATCAAGGACTTCTTGCAAGTCCTTACACACACTCTTTTCACCATGTTTCCTGACCGGCAGTCTAGGGTTCTTCGAACTCTAGACTCGCTCTCCCAGAACTTCTCCCAACGGCGTATCAACGTCTGCGTATCCGGTACGCGGATGAAGGTCGCCGTAATCTGCCAACCCAAACCTTAATCCTTTCCAATCGATATCCTAGCAGGGACCATTAATGCCAAGGGGGTGCGTCGGAAGCGCCCCCTAATGAAACACCTCCTACACACTCACAATATACACATCCTCTCAATAACAGAAACTAACCTCACACCCAAGTGCTCCTTACACTTTAATTCCTATCACTCCTTCCTAAATAATAGCCAACATGGAACCGCCCTCCTAGTTAAAAATTGCTTTCCATCTACTCCTTTTCAACTTCCTGTGCATTTGCAGCATCTCGAATGCGTTGCTGTAACGGTGCACTTCCCCTCTCCAATAATTTTTATATCCTATTACAACCAACCCGGCCATAATACCCTATCAGATGAGCTATTAATTTACGCCTCCAGCCTCAATAATGCCGTTATCCTCGGTGATTTTAATGCCGCCATACCCAATTTGGTGACACCGCGACTAATAACAACGGTAACAGGCTGTCATCTGCTCTGTTGCAGTTGCCATTGTTGCGAGTCGCCAACAAACAACCCACATTCTTTGGCCATTGAGGTGCCTCAATAATAGACCATGTCACAGTATCCGAGCCCTTAGCCCACTATTTCGATCGTGAGTGCTTCCTAGACACCACGATCACATCTGATCACATACCCCTACTGGTCAAGACTTCATTTTGTTCAGCTCCTCCTACACCTCCTCAATATACAATTATTAAAGGTGTTTCTAAAGCGGACTGGAATGTGTTCTCCGATCTCGAGAGAGCCATTAGAGACCTAACTTCCGTAATTGCGGAAGCGGTCGATACCTCTGTGCCACTAAAAAACATCGACATTTCCCACAAACCGCTCCCACAACACATTGTGAACTGGATCAAAAAGAAAAGACGGTTTTATCGTCAATTCCTGCGATCCAGGGATCCGGCTCTCAAGACCGAATATAATCGCTTAAACGCCTTGATCAGACGAGAAACCAACAAACACTCCGAAGTCACCTCCCAGCTAGATTATAGAAATGGCAAACTCTTCTGGCAACAGTTCGATAGACTGACCAGAAGGAAAGTTAACCCTAAATCACACTTAACCGACCTTCAGGGCAACCTAATCTCCTCCGACCAATTTCTTTGGTCACCACCTTCAAACCATTTTCCAATTCCCAGATGATCCCCAGTTTGATAACCACGTCAAGGCACTCCTCAAGGGTCGCCTTGAAGAATTCCGCAACCTTAACCTTCCTGAACCCCAACTCGACAACGAGAATCCTTTTTATGCCCCCATTACGCCCGACCCGGTCCTCACATATTTCAAAAAAGGGAAAAATTCAGCACCAGGTCGTGATGGCCTAAATAGAAAGATCCTCAGGCACCTACCCGACCCAACCCTCCGTTTACTTTCCGAAATCTATAACAAATGCCTGACGGACTGGAAACCGGCTTTCACCGTCATGATACCAAAACCCCACGCTGACCTAACCTCACCCTCCTCGTATAGACCAATCTCCCTCCTGAGTTGCCTCGGAAAATGCTTCGAGCAGATTTTAGCCAGGCGACTCAGGGAACACCTAGAATTTAATGTCCTTCTTCCCAACAGCCAATTCGGCTTTCGTCCCAACCGAGCGTGTCACGATCCCTTGTTGAAGCTGCTTACAAAGACCACCAGAGCATTCTACCACAAGCAATGCAATCTGGCTGTGTTTCTGGACATTAAGCAGGAATTTGACAGGGTCTGGCACGCCGGTCTCCTGCACAAGATCCGAAACCTAAACATTCCCGACCTTTTCACCAAACTCCTACTTTCGTACCTGACTGATCGATCAGTTCGGGTAAAGGTGGGGAAACCTACTCAGATCCTTTCCAACCCACAGCAGGCGTACCGCAAGGTTCTGCCTTAGCCCCGATCCTCTACACTATCTTCGCTTCAGATATTCCCGAAGTCACCCAACCCGGAGTAGTCGCTGTGCAGATGACACCGCCTTCTGGACGGTTAATGGGAACAGTGAGACGGCCTCCCTCCTCATATCCAAAACCCTACGGAACTTCTCCAACTGGGCTATCCGGTGGAGAGTCTCTGTCAATCCTACCAGACCCAAGCATTCCTATTCCGCCATCCTCATTACACCGAAGATAAGTTCCCCAAGCTTGCCTCCAAAAATGTGTCCCTCACTTTGAATCAAGAAAAACTCCCTCTCCAAGATAAAATCAACTACCTTGGAATACTTTTCACGAGAACCCTCAATTGGCTCCCTGATGTTCAGAAAACCCTCAATAAGATTAGGAACCGCGCAAACCTACTGGGTGCCTTCCGGGGTAGAATCAGAGGTTGTCACCCCAAAACACTCAGGCACACTTATAAAACCTACATCCGCCCTCCCATCCGAGCTCCCATATACACTAACATAAACTCCAAACACCTTTCCTCTATAGCTTCCTGTCGAACGCCGAATTTTCCGACGTATACACCGGTTACCCTTCAGGTACCCTAATAACCTCACCATCCAACACGCCAATATACCACCAATCACCCATAGAATCCAAACCCTTCAGAGAAATTTCACACACAAAAGAATTTTCGGCGACACGGTCCCAGCCAAAGAGATCCTGACCACTCCTTATAACCACCGATTTCCCCAATTCCCACGAAACATCCTTCCACTATCCTTACTCAACTCCTCGACGACCTCCCCGAGGAGATAGAAGAATCCATTAATAACATCCCTTATGCCCTCCGCATCCCCACGTTTATTGGATGACGACCCTAGCAAGATACCGGCCAACGCAGATAAGCACACCAACCACGCCACACCCACCACATATAACACGCACACTTAATCCAGTAACACTCATTATTCAATTAAAATCAAATCCTTTTTTTCTTTTTTTTTAACCCAAAAATAACCACACCTCATGGTTGTATACTATACAATAACACCAAACAATGCAACACAACAACAAGGAATGACCAGGGCTGAAGAGGAGAAGGACTCCTGAACAGTCCACAATAAGATATATATATATATATATATATATATATAAGCAAATAATAAGTAATTACTAACACAAAAGCATGAGCATACTAACAAAAAAAAAATCTGTCCAATCAGTCTAAACACTCAGTAAACCGACCGATGTTATCTCATTAAAAGATCGATCAATAATTAGAATAGATCCACCACCGTAGTTACTAATCGCGTGTAAATAATTAGTTAGTCCGCTCTAAAATATACGCAAAATAGAAGTAAGACCGTAAAAGCGTTGCTTTTAGTAAAAAGCAAATCGTAGTTTAGTTAAAATATAAATTTTATATTAGATACAATTTCCACGAATTACTAAAGATAATTAGAGTAAATCTTAAGGCACCCTAATTAATAACCTCGAGTAAATAATTAAATTGGACAACACCCGGTACATGCTTATTTAGTCCATTTAAATAAATACTTTTTTATTTTATAAAGGCAAACTAAAACACGTATTTTTCGTTCACATATAAACCAGTCTCTTTAAAATATCGATTATTTTAAAAGACCTTCGTAGGTATACGGAGTGAAGACCTGTGCTATCTTATCACCCGACACCAGCTATCCAGTATTCAATAACAGAATAACAACATATCCTGCTTCCCGTAGCCTCTTCAAAAACAGGACCGGCTTCAAAACATTTATTTATTTCACCTAAAATCCAGAGAAAAGAGTAAAGGGAAGACCGCGGCTGTTAGAATCACCTGAAGAAGGACGAGATCACCCAATCCCGGTCAGCCGAGAATAACGTTTTAATTTGAGTCATTAACTGTTTAATCTATTTCATTTCTGTATATATGTTAACGTTGCTAGTTAAGTGTGAATATTTAGTGTTGTAATAAATAGGACAATACACGTTTAAACCCTTATAAGTCTATGGTTCAGTGTGGGCTAACCTAATAGAGTGATCAAGCCGATATAAACGAACCATCCACTTCTTGCAGAAGCAAGAACCGATTGAGCTAGTTCCGAGGCCAATTAAAGTAAAGTCAATTTCGTTAAAAGAAAAGGTCGTTACAAAGTGACGAAGAAAAGTTCATATTAGAAGAAAAATCCATTCCTTCTATTTCAATACAGAAATTCTTACCCGCACAAAATAGTAGCAGTACTAAAAGATGACGTTGATGGACCACAATTTTCTCGGTCGACACTACACAGGACATTACAGGAACTTAACTTTTCGTGGGAAAAATCGAAAATCAACGATAATTGATAATCTCCAAATTGTTTCTTGGAGACGCATATACCGTCGTGAAATGAAGCAGTTTAATGCCGAAGTACGGCAAATCTTTTACCTCAATGAGACTTTGTTGAACGAAGGATATGCTGTAAAAAAAATTTGGAAAGATAAAAATGTCAACTGGAATAAATACTTGTGTTTGTGTCCAATCACACAGGGAATATCACGAAGGTATAAACGCTGATGTTTTTGAAGAATATTTTGAACAAATGATAGTAAACGTTCCATGGGGAACTGTAAGTGTTCTGGATAATGCAAGTTACCATTGTAGGCAAGTCGAACGCCAACAACTATATGGAAAAAAGGAGACATTGCCAAATAATTAACATTAAAACAGACACAATTTGAAGTAACTGCAAACGAGAGCTTTGAGCTATGGAAAATCAGCATAAGCAACAATATGCTAAGTATGTAATTGATGAACACTGTGTTTGCGCGGGATTGCGTACATAGATTACCATCAATTCACTGGGGACTCAACACCATAGAGTTAGTGCGGACTCAAATAAAAAGTGAAGTAGGTCGTAACAATATGACTTTTAAATTAAGTGAAGTGCGACAGCTATTAATGCAAGCCATAGATAATGTCAATGCAGAAAAGTGGAAAAAGTGTGTCGATCACGTAATTAAAGAGGAACAGCGTATGTGGGAACTTGACTGATAATGGAAGAAACTAAAGAAACCCGTTATAATATTCATAGGACAAGATGACAGCTTTTCCGAATCGGATGAGGATGATAAAGACTGATTGGTAGTTACATATGGTATTTGTTTCCAAAACCTACCTTTATGAAAATATTAAAAGAAAAAATAAATGTAAACTACGTTTATAATTATTTTATATTAATCAGAACATCATCATTTGGAAACAGCCACATCTAGAATAAATATTTAATACTTTAGCCCCTTTCAATTGTTTGATAATTAATCTACAATTTTTAATACACTGAAATTCCAACCGCACGTCTATGAGTTGCCGTTTACCTGAACCGTCTATATTTAACACAATATTTTGCAAGCGGCACATCTACAGCATCTACGTTAAACTAGCCCGGTTTGCTAATGATTTCTGTTTGCCGCTTCCGTGCAAAAAAACGACACTATTTCAGTAATAACATGATTATTACGCTCTGATATTCTGGGACGTACATTAGATTTTTCTCAAAGCGTGAACACTATTAGATTCATATTTGGATGTTACGTTTACAGTGTAGCAACAGTTTGGTTTTGCACTACTGTAACTTTATGCAGGGACAGAAAAATTCCGTTTCATGATTAGGTGCAGATATAACAATAAATAATTTATTAATATTTTATTGTAAATGTATGGTTTATGTACGAGAATATTGATGTGCTTCTAAATTAAGAAATTTTAGATAAGTAAATATATGACGGAGTACATGCTATATCATCATCACTGCACTGTTTATGTCATATCGAACACAAAAGTAATAACTATTTGCATTTGCTTGAAAATATTACGAGGCCATATTAGTGGTACCGAAAAGAAATCCATAAAAGGTAAGGTGTGAATAAAAGTAGGCTGATTTCGTGGTTAACCGGTGAAAGACATTTCCATACTATTAAAACGCATATTAATTAGAAATATTTATGAGCAATACACCCACTATATTATGTAGTATCTCAGCTAGGACATCTAAATTTGTTACAGTAGTAGTAAAAACGTGTTGGCTAAGAAGCATTAAAAAAGAAAAACATAAAGGATGCTTAAAATAATGACGTCACAAGGTCGTATTGTTAATTGTTGAGAAAAATATCCAGAAAAGGTAAACAATGTTTCGATCAATCAATATAAGTTTATATAAATCTAAAAATATATTTGTAAGTAGGAAGAAAGATGAAATAGCATATTCTAGAATGAACAACGTCACAGTTCTATTTTTATAGAGGTAGGTACTGCAATACTCACTTGGCCAAATTTAATGCCTACAACATTCCAACAAAATAAAAAGATTATTACAACCAATTTCATGGAAGGTAAAAATTGTGAATCAAATTTAGCTCATTCTTCATGCCACTTTGGGTATAATAGCACCTATTCATAATTAATTAAGCCAATTTAATGAGGTGACGAAACGATTCATTTCAAGTAATTATGTTTCATCAATCTACATAACTTCCTAGAGTTTGAATAATCAAAACTTGATACGAGTTTCTTAAAGATACCAAATAATTTAATCAAGTGTGGTTTACCCTCAGACACATTCTTACACTGTCTGGTATTAAACAATTTTCAAAATGACATTTTATGAGGTTCTTAATTTGTCTAGTCCAAGCTAGCGTGTCTGAAAACGTGAATCATTTTAAAATATTGTTATAAATTATTAATAGAAATGATATTTATCGGTGCATAACATAAATATTTTCTTTTTGGTGTGAATGTAAACATAAGATGTTTCACGATTTTGTTTTAAAAAACCATTCTGAACATAAAAGCGCATAAATCGAATTATACGATAAATAAGGGGCTGTGTAGCGGTAGTGTGATATATCACTAAAACACAGGTTTAGCGCAATATTTAGCTCCTCCACCTAAACAGATATTTACTGTAATTGGTCAAAATTCGACATTGAACTGAAACCGAAAATATCCGTTCAAATAAATGTGTACCCACGAGCGCACGCGAGTGTGCGTGTGTGCGTGTGTGCGTGTGTGCGTGTGTGCGTGTGCGTGCGTGCTTGGATGTGTGTATGTGTTATCGTGTTAGCGTGTTAGCGTGTTAACGTGTTAGCGTGTTATCGCGTTAGCGCGTTAGTGCGTTAATGAGTCTGTGCGTCACTGCGTCAGTGCGTCAGTGCGTCAGTGCGTCAGTGCGTCAGCGTGTCAGCGTGTTAGCGTGTTAGCGTGTTAGCGTGTTAGTGTGTTAGTGTGTTAGTGCGTTAGTGCGTTAGTGCGTTAGTGCGTTAGTGCGTTAGTATGTAAGTGCGTCAGTGTGCCAGCGTCTCAGTGTGTTAGCGTGTTAGTGCGATAGTGCGTTAGTGTGTAAGTGCGTCAGTGTGTCAGCGTGTAAGTGTGTTAGCGTGTTAGCGTGTTAGCGTGTTAGTGTGTTAGTGTGTTGGTGTGTTAGTGTGTTAGTGTGTTAGAGTGTTAGTGTGTTAGTGTGTTAGTGTGTTAGTGTGTAAGAGTGTTAGTGGTGTTAGTGTGTTAGTGTGTTAGTGTGCTAGTGTGTTAGTGTGTTAGTGTGTTAGTGTGTTAGTGTGTTAGTGTGTTAGTGTGTTAGTGTGTTAGTGTGTTAGTGTGTTAGTGTGTTAGTGAGTTAGTGTGTTAGTGTGTTAGTGTGCTAGTGTGTCAGTGTTGTGTGTTGTGTTAGTGTGTTAAGTGTTTAGTGTTAGTGGTGTTTAGTGTTAGTGTGTTAGTGTGTTAGTGTGTTAGTGTGTTTGTGTTAGTGTTGTGTAGTGTGTTAGTGTGTTAGGTTGTGTTAGTGTGTTAGGTTGTTAGTGTGTTAGTCAGTGTTAGTGTGTTTAGTGTGTGTGTAGTGTTGTGTGTTAGTGTGTTAGTGTGTTATCGTGTTGTGTTAGTGTGTTGTGTGTTAGTTGTGTTAGGTATGTGTTAGTGTTGTTGTGTTAGTGTGTTAGTGTGTTAGTGTGTTAGTGTGTTAGTGTGTAGTGTGTTGTGTGTTAGTGTGTTAGTGTGTTAGTGTGTTAGTGTGTTAGTGTTAGTGTGTTAGTGTGTTAGTGTGTTAGTAGTGTTAGTGTGTTAGTGGTGTTAGTGTGTTAGTGTGTTAGTGTGTTAGTGTGTTAGTGTGTTAGTGTGTTGTGTGTTAGTGTGTTAGTGTGTTGTGTGTTAGTGTGTTAGTGTGTTAGTGTGTTAGTGTGTTAGTGTTATGTGTTAGTGTGTTTATGTGTTAGGTGTGTTAGTGTGTTAGTGTGTTAGTGTGTTAGTGTGTTATGTGTTAGTGTGTTAGTGTGTGTGTGGTGTGTTAGTGTGTTAGTGTGGGTGTGTGTGTGTGTGTGTTAGTGTGTTGGTGTAAGTGTGTTAGGGTGTGTGTTGTGTGTTGGTGTTGTGTGTGTGTGTTGTGTGTTGTGTGTTGTGTGTTGGTGTGTTAAATGTTTAGTAGGAAATGTTGACTGTTTAAGTGTTATGCTTGTGTTTGATTAGTGTGTATAAGTGTTTTTGTTATGTCTAATGTGTGTATGTCCAACCTTCATGTGTTAGTGTGTTAGGTTATGGTGTTGTTGTATTTATCGTTTAGTGTTTGAAATTGTAGTGTGCATTAGTGTGTTGGTGTGTGTGTGTGTGTGTTGTGTTGTGTGTTGTGTGTTGTGTGTTGGTGTTGTGTGTTATGTATTAGTTGTGTTGTGTGTTAGTGTTGATATGTGTGTTGTGTGTTAGTGTGTTGTTGTGTGTTGTAGCGTGTTAGTGGTATGCTGTGTAGGTGTTTGTGTTAGTGTGTAGTGAATTGTGTGTATGTTAGCGTGTAGTGTGTGTTAGTGTGTTAGTGTGTTAGTGTGTTAGTGTGTTAGTGTGTTGTGTGTTAGTGTGTGTTGTGTTGTGTTAGTGTGTTAGTGTGTTAGTGTGTTAGTGTGTTAGTGTGTTAGTGTGTTAGTGTGTTAGTGTGTGATAGTGTGTGTTAGTGTGTTTGAGTGTGTGTGTTAGTGTGTTAGTGTGTTAGTGTGTTAGTGTGTTAGTGTGTTAGTGTGTTAGTGTGTTAGTGTGTTAGGTGTTAGTGTGTTAGTGTGTTAGTGTGTTATGTGTGTTAGTGTGTAGTGTGTAGTGTGTGTAGTGTGTGTATGGTGTTAGTGTGTTAGTGTGTTAGTGTGTTAGTGTGTTAGTGTGTTAGTGTGTTAGTGTGTTATGTGTTAGTGTGTTAGTGTGTTAGTGTGTTAGTGTGTTAGTAGTGTTAGTGTTAGACTGTTAGTGTTAGTGCTTAGTTATGTGTATAAGTGTGTTAGTGTGTTAGTGTGTCTAAGTGTGTTAGTGTGACCAGGTGTTCATTGTGTTAGCGTGTTAGTGTTAGTGTTAGTGTGTTAGTGTGTTAGTTGTTAATCGTGTTAGTAGTGTTAAGTGTGTTCGTGTGTTAGTGCTGTTATGTGTTAGTGTGTTAGTGTGTTAGTGTGTTAGTGTGTTAGTGTGTTAGTGTGTTAGTGTGTTAGTGTGTTAGTGTGTTAGTGTGTTAGTGTGTTAGTGTGTTAGTGTGTTAGTGTGTTAGTGTGTTAGTGTGTTAGTGTGTTAGTGTGTTAGTGTGTTAGTGTGTTAGTCTGTTAGTGTGTTAGTGTGTGTGTGTATGTGCATGTGTGCGTGTGTGCGTGTGTGAGTGTGTGAGTGTGTGCGTGTGCGTGTGTGCGTGTGTGTTTGTGTGTGTGTGTGTAAGTGTGTGTTAGCGCGTGTGTGTGTCTGTGTGTTTGTGTGTGTGTGTGTGTGTGTGTGTGTGTGTGTGTGTGTGTTTGTGGTTGTTCAAATGTTTGAGAGGCAAAATTTGACAACCTGTTATAAGACTTTTACTAGCCTCTCGTTTTCGAAATAGATTGTAATAACACACAGCTGTATTTTTTCTAATGTACCTAAATATTAGATACTTCCAACCCACATATCCATATGTAGGTATAGCCGGTTATGCAGTCGACATTTTTGTCACTATCACTAAATCGACTTATTAGCTGATTTGACAAACTTTCGCTGAGATCGGCCATAATATATGTGTGTGTGTGTGTGTGTGTGTGTGTGTGTGTGTGTGTGTGTGTGTGTGTGTGTGTGTGGGTTGTTTGTGTGTTTCTGTATTTGAGTTTGTGTTTGTGTGTGTGTGTTCGAGCGAGCATACATGCGTGTGTGTATGTGTGTGTGTGTGTGTGTGTGTGTGTGTGTGTGTTCAGCGTGCGTGAGTAATGCGCTCGATGGAGTTTGTTCGTTCATGCGTGTATGCACAAAATTGTGTGTTTAAGCGTACTACTGTGCACTTTTGCGTGCGTGCATAAGTGCTGCCGCGTAGGTGCGTGCGTGTGTGTGCGTGTGTGCGTGTGTGTGTGAGTGTATGTGTATATGTGTGCGTGTGTGTGTGGGTGTGGGTAGGTGGGTGGGTGGGTGTTTGTGTGTTTCTATATTTGAGTTTGCGTTTATGTGCGTTCAAGAGGGCATACATGCATGCGTTCGTGCGTGCGCGTGTGTGTGCTTGTGTGTGCTTGTGTGTGTGTGTGTGTGTGTGTGTGTGTGTGTGTGTGTGTGTGTGTGTGTGTGTGTATGCGTCTGTGCGTGTGTTCGTGTTCGCTTTTTTTTACTTTGTCGCTCGCCAAGCGACAAAGTTTCTAAAACGCTCGTTTAGTTATCTTAATAATGAAACGTCTAGTGTTCCTGCGATTTTTGACAAAAGTATGAGTTAAGGGGTATTTGACAGATGTCGACAGTTTTGTGACCAGCGCGTGATATTAAGATCGTTTTCCTACAATGAATATTTGGTGTGGAACACCACACTACCTTTCAACCTACAAAATGGAAATTAAAGGAAATGTAATAATTTTAATAACAATTTTTTAGAATAGTTATGCTACCTCTTTTATAATAAGTTGATTACGAAAATAAGCAACATTTTGAAAATAAAGCAGTTTTTAACAAACATTATTACAAAAACACATGTGTAGCGCAAAGTGATGCTCACGTTTTCAAATCTTAACTGTCAAATTTGAGATTACCAGTAATTATTAATTTTTAACAAACGTTTTTATAAAAACACCGGTTGTAGAAAAAATCATGTGTGTAATTCGAGCACAAAGTGACATTGCCGCTCTCGCGAGATAGCCGCACTCCACTACGCGTCGCGCGTCAATCTTCTCGCTCAGGGCGGAAACGTATAACTTTGCGCTCTTAATACACAAATAGCTATTATTGCAAAATAGTGTATATGTATTCCGTTTTGTTTATCATTGATACAGGAAAATTAACGACTGCCTATTGTCTTATCCTTAAACTTCACTTCCCGTCCGAATTAACAGGAACATATGCATCCATCCACTACACCAAACCCTAAAAAAATTCTCCACTACCGCTATCTAAGGCCAAGGTCTTCTGTGAGTTGCTTCTGAGACCAGAAGCAAACCCTACACGTTATCAGCTATCTGTCCTCTGGTGGTGCATGAGATAATCCGTAAGAGCCCTTGGCAAGGGACTACAGGCATCATTGCCCACTCACTATGAGCTACCGAATATCAACGTATTGCATAGAGGTTTTAAATGTTTTCGTAACTCAACTATTTTTTCCATTGATACGCATAATATTCAAGGCGTGCGTTTAAAATTGTATAATGCTCGGGGTTTATAGCACACTTTACGTTCATTCCACCTTAACCCGTTGTATATAACTTAGTTTCAATGTTATTTCCATTACTTCTATCAATACGAGCAAACTGATCAATATACGATTGCTACACTTTCTTCGAAAACTGCCTTGTATCATACGTCAAGGTCATTTTGACGAACAAACCCAATTAGTTGTAAAATTGTAAAAGTAGTCTCGTGATGTGACCAAAATGTCAAAAGCTTTAAACTGTGCAATTTAAACCGAAGAACAAGTTAACTAACTGGGACTCTGTTAACCAAATCTGCAAAATACTTACATATATTGGCTGCTTGCGTGAAGCAACACATATAAAAAAAAAAACTAACAATTCTTATTGATTAAGTTCCCTACTATTTATTCTGTAACATATACCCAAAAGAACAATAGTCGTTGTAAATGATTGTCCCTGAGGCATAACTACAATTTGCAAAACTAACACTAACTAGGTCAACCGATCGCCTACTATTCAATCTTCTTCCTTCTTGCAGTGCCTATCTGTTTCAGATGTTGACTATTGACATGGCTATCCTAGCTTTATTGATTGCTGCACGGAAAAGTTGTGTTCTAGTTAGAGAGATCTATTTTCTTAGATTCAGAATGAGTTGTAGTAGCATTATGTGACCCAGATATTCCATTTTGCGTTGTTTCACAGTGATAAGTATTTCAGTACTCCTTTGTTTGTAACCCGGTCGACCCATGATATTTTCAGGATGCGTCTATACCACCACATTTTAAATGCCTCTAACTTCTTGGTAGATGCCTTAGTCAACGTCTAAGATTCTACTCCATTTAGAAGAACCGTGAGTACGTAGCAGCACAGTAAACGAATTTTTATTTGTAATAGGAAGTCGTGGCTCTTAAATATAGTCTTCATTCTAATGAACGCTGCCCAGGCTTTTTCAATTCGCTGCTATATTTCAGTTGAGTGATCCGAATGTTCGTTTAAACTTGTCTCAATGTATTTGTATTTCTCGACTACTGTTGTCTGTTATTGATTAACTACTTGACGTCCCGGCGGTATTGGGTTGTTTCTGATGACCATATATTTAGTTTTTTGTATGTTAAAGTTCAGACCATAGTTTTGGCTTGATTTTGCTGCACATGATATTAGGGCTTGTAGACGCTCTAGGCTATCTGGCATTATAATTGTGTCTGCGTACTTATATTATTCAGACGTTCTCCGATAATCGATATTCCGTCATCGACATCAGCTAAAGCTAGTTTCATAATGTATTCGGAATAGATGTTAAAAAGTAGCGGGGACAGCACACAGCCTTGTCTCGCGCCTCTTTCTATTTTGATCTCCTCAGTCATGTGATTATCTATCTTGATAGTTGCTAATTGATTATAATAGATGTGGTTAATGGTACGTAGATCTTTACAGTCTAGACAAATTGTTTTTAAGATTGATATTAAGTCATCGTGTTTGACACTACCAAAAGGCTTTTGATAGTCCATAAACCACAACTATATGTCACAATTCACGTCCCTGCAACGTTGGAAGAGAATTTGAATAGTAAATAGAGCGTGTCTTGTAGCTAGTGCGTCGCGATTCCAGTGTTTTTAATGTATCATTGTTTTTATTATCTTCAAAGGTCTTCTCAAAATAGTTTTTACACATTGTATTTCACTTACATCCAACATTATATTGCCCTCAATGTCTTATAAACAACTGACTTTCTTTGGTCGTTGTAGTCCTGCTGCTTCTTTTCACTTTTTGTGAAGATTAAAGGAATCGTGTTTGCTATCTAGTGAATCTATCTCTTGCATTTTTCTTCGATTTGTGTGTATCTGATATTGTCTTAATTCTTATATTCCCGTCTTTCTTCCATTATGTTCAATATTTCTTCCGTCATCCACATCTTCTTTTTCACCCTTGTTGGACGTCTCTTTTCTCTTTTGTATCCGATGATATATCAGTTTCTTTGATTTTCTTGTAATGTATTGCTGTATTTCTTGTTTTATATCATTATTCTTCAGTTGCCTCATCATATTTCTTCACTTGTTTAATTTTCTTCAGTTTGAGTTTCATCGTGCCGATAAGAAGGTTATGGTCAGATTTAACATCCGCACTTGGATATGTCTTTACTGTTGTCATTGCATTTCTGTATCCTTTATTGAGCAAGATATAGTCAATCTGATTTCTGACGACGTGTTCTGGATTATCTTGGGATGACCTCCAAGCGTATAAGCGTCTTGGTGGTAACTTGAAGAACGTATTGTGATAACCAGTTGTTCTTCTGTTCCAAAGTACGTCATCGATTTCCACCATACCTTCCTTGGCCTATCTTAATATTGAAGTCGCCCATTACTAGTGTCAGTTCATCCTTTTGTACTTTCTTCAGGACAGTACTCAAGTCGTCGTAAAATGTTTCAATTAAATCGTCAGATTTATCGGCCGTTGGTGCGTATATTTTGATTATATTCATTTTAATGGGAAAGAAGTTAATCTGAATTACAAGCATTCTCTCAGAGATTGGGAGAAAGTTTGTAACATATTTGTCAATTTTGTTGTTCATGTAGATGTTCACCGTTAGTATTCCCTGAGTAGTAGATTTTGTGTTCGTTTATTGAATACTGTCGAAAATCAGTCCAGCGCATCTCACTGACTCCCAGAGTGTCTACGGATAGCCTTTTCCTTGATGGTGTTTGTATTTATCCAGCTTCGTAAATGGTTTTCATATTCCAAGTACATATCTTAGTAGTTCGTCTGTAATTGTAGGGATTTCGCGTGTTGGCGACCTGAGAGGCCCTACTATTTGAAAGATGTCCACTCCTGCCGGACCTTGCAGTCCAATCTCCATGATCAGTAACAGGTCCATTGCAATGAATCTGTGCCATGTTAATTGTACTAGGGGGTCATAATGGGGTGGTTTCCAGTTACCTTCTCTATCGCAGTTTTCTAGCCGGTTGAATCTTGAGATTATTGTCGCCCAGAAGTCTCTGTTGTTGAGTCCTTAAGGAAGTCATTCTTCAGTGGTGTCGACTCAGTGATGTCATAGCTTCTGCCCTGTCATGCCAGTTTTGGTCCGTCCTGCATATTTTATTTCTCCTACACCGTCCATATGAGAACGGCATTCCCTTATCCGCCACCTGGGGAGTCGTCCGATGGGAGACTATCAACCTCTCACGGGTCACTATTCAATAAATATCTAAACTCTCATTTATAATTCCCGAAGTGGTTAATAAGATGTAACGTCCTATTCAACGGGGTTGAACTTCTTATAATTAATCCTACGTATGTATGTACACTCTCCCCTAATAACAGGTCTTTAACGACAACACGGGCCGTCGTACTAGAAGCGCTAACTTAAATGTCCGTTTTCACCCATTGTCTTTAACGCGTGTAAAAATTGGGCAATTCCCTCCTAAATATTTTTGACAGAATATTTTAATTACACTTGTTGACCAAATTCTTAATTGTCGATAAACGATCAATTTAATGCTGTCAATAAAGGCACATATATTTACCTCAGTATTATTAATGTTAAATGCTGTCAACTTATGATTCTGACAAATCTTTACAAAATTTTCCATTCCTAGAAATAATTCATATCAATCCTTATTTCCAAATTGTTTCCTCAACTGTGTTATCATTGTTAAGAAATGATATTAGTTGTTATTCCGTTTTCCCACTCCGGCCTTTTTCCTATATAAACCAGATCCCCCAGCCATGAAAGCATTCAATTCAATTCATTCATTCATATTCTGATTTGCTTACCAGACCAAACATTTTTATCATACCTGACCTGATACGTGTTACCAGAGATGTTCGATATTTCCTGTATTTAAACGCTTAAAAACGACTTCACCAAACAGTTCACAACCAGACATTCACCCTTACTCCCGTATTTAAATCATCCTGACTGATTTCTTTCATTTATTAAACCAGATTCATTACTCGACCCACACTTCCAATAAAACTTTACTTGACTAGATACCAATACCCAAAACCGATTCATCCCCTTTGTTCCACCCCCACCATCCGATTTATCACCAGCCCTAAGCAACCACCAGTCCCGAGACCCACTCAATCCACTTTCATACTTCACATTACTCTTATCGTAGACCCCTTGTTGCATCGATCCAAATTGGATGTTACTGCACCAAGTTTGGGGTGTAAAGGTGTCACAGGCACGCTTTAGTAGAATTTCCCGAGGTATTCACCCCGTATTTTCAACTAACTGGTACTTGGTTATTTGCCCTATCCATATTTGATTTCACCACAAGAGTAAAAAGTGGTTTAAGGAATTCATACTTTGAATTAATAATACTGGCTGTCCTTGCACCGGTTTTACAGTTTAAATTATAAATATAGACATAGCTGTCTGTCTGGTGGTATCCGTCCCGTACACACAGCTATATCTACACAGAAAAACCAACCCTCAAGTCACTACCCATATCTATATGTAGTATTTGGCGATTTGGGCCCCAACTACACAATCTTACATCCAAATAATCCCAAATTACGCTCTATCATCCCCAAAATCATAATCACACCGCCCGAGTACGTTTTTACATATCCACTCCCTTAAGTTACAATTTGTAAAGATATAAAACCACATGGTCAGTGGTGATCCTAAATACTGAAAATACTCATTTACTGACACAACTTACCTAGATTAACTTCTCACTTAGTCGTATTACACCCCGATAACACTTAATTATCCTGAGCACCTCCCGATCCTTTTTTAGATTTTTCACTGATAACGATATATATCAAATTCGTAATAACTATATTTTACAGTCTGACCCATAGAGGGCGTAACTGGAGACGCTTAAACCGACCAGTCCAGTCCGGACAGAGAAGGGGCGCGCCAGAAACATATGTTAATTTACTTATTTTTCCTTTATTACTTATTTAGAACATTTTGTATTTATTTTCTTTCTTGTTTAGTATTACGCTTTAATTATTTGTTATTTATTTGAACAAATGGTTATAATTTGAATGTATTACCATTGATCAATTACCTGGACGAAATATAAAAGAGCGGGTGTACAAAAGAAAATTGGTTTAAATCACGGCCCTGAAGGTCTCATAGCTCAAAATTAGAACAACCAAAAATGCGTTTATAATGAGCATTATAAACTTCGGTTTACAAACTTCATTTAGTTATGTAAAAGGGTCACTCTTAAAAGTTTCTTTTCTACCGCGTGGGTTTTATGCATTATGTATTAATCAGATTAATGATTAATGATTAATGATTAATGATTTACAACCCTAATTTAAATTTAGAAAAGTGTTATAACAATTTCCAACTCACATTAATTACTTACTTGTGAACGTATTAAATGTTTCATCCCTAAAATGGATTTTTGTAGTAAAGCTAATATACAATGCGGCAGTGATGGTTTACAAAATGAATTAACACATATCGTTATGCCTTCAAAATGAACTCAATCGCTCTCTCTAAGGGTTCGCTAAGTATCAATCTCAGTCCTCTACGGAGCGCTCTTTCTTTTATACAGGTACAGGCATTCATCTTGCCAAACATCATCGATCTCTCTCGCTAAAATAAACATAGCGAATACCAGAGGATTTACAATATCACATGTATCTGCCGGCACATACGTTATAAAGAACGACTAGAAGGGAACTAACCCAACATTCGGGACCATTCATCTGCATCTTGACATTTTTACAAAAATGGTAATAACTCTTCGAAAAATTCAAATTCGATAGTCACATTTATTCAGTACAACATTCAAAACTAAATTCAACTTTTTATTTTCTTCCGCAAAATGCAGTAATTTTGTCCATGATAATACATAAAATTTTCCATTGTGAAATACTAACTCATTTATACAAGTAAAAATATACATACGTATTCTACACTTTAATACAATATTAACATATCATTAATTCACACGCTACTCATTTACAGCAATTTTAAAAACACTTTCCTTAAAGTACAGTAACCATACAGTGGCACTCCTTATTTTCTAAATAGGGGTGTCACTAAAATATTATTTCTCATTCAAATTTAATACTTTCAACTCAAATCTTTACACATTTAAATATGTTTTAACCTAGTACTCTACGCTTTACGAAAAATTCCAGTGACGTAACATCTATTTCTCGTGCAAACTAACATTCATACTTTATCAAAAATGCGTCCTACGCATATATATATATATATATATATATATATATATATATATATATATATATATATATATATATGTACGTCAAAATAATCTCACATGATAAACACGAATATTTGACTACGCCAAGAGGCTGCATCGTCTAAAACGGTTTTTGTGAGCGGTTTTGAAGATGTATGTGCCCTTTAAGGGATTTGCAGTTTCAAAAAAAAATTATAAGTATTATAGTTCCGGTTCTAATTAGAATTTTAAAAATTTGGTTATACTTTTTGTTTCTAATAGTTTCGTGTACAAGCCATCACATTCCTGTATGAAATCACTCTAAATCCCAGAATCCAACATTTCAATGCTTAAAATTATTCATATGCGTTGTGGCAGCCCTAAGAATAAAACCTGTTATTAATTAATTATCAAAAAGTCTCTTCCGCGTAAATGCTCGTAGCTCCGAAATGATGCAATCGTATTGCGCAGCGTTTCCACTTTTTAGTTAACTCAGTAACTCACAGGCAGGATAACGAAATTCCAAAAAGTTAACAAGCAATAGTTCAAAGCATTTTACTTTTTAGCAAAAACACAAACCATTCAGGGGAATTCTAAAAAGCTGTTCTGTGGCAATTAAAACCTCAAAAAATGGTGGTGAGACTATGAGGAGACGGTAGATTGAGACTTTCCTTCGGTGACGTCATACATGTTATGATGTCATTATTTCTTTTATGCGCATGCCTTATCTACATGAATACGAATATTCAAAAATGGTTTAAATATCACTTTCAATGTCAAACTGCTACAGCGCTGGTGGTGTCGTGGAGGCGGAGTTGCTTGCAACGCTTTTGGTGCGGGTTCGAATCCCCGGCCATACAATTTTTTTTTTAGGTTACTGTAGTTTTGTTTATCTAATCTACTTTTAGGTTACTGTAGTTTTGTTTATCTAATCTACTTTTGCTATGATTTACAGTGTATGGGGTTTACAGTAGTATGGCGCCAAAATGATGACGTCTAACATACATGACGTCATGGACGGAAAGTCTCAATCTATCGCCTCCTAGACTATGTCGTGGTTTGCTTACGGAGTAGCCTCGTGAGAAAGGTAGCATTAGGCTAAATCAACCACTGTCATTAACTTCGTAGTTGTACCTCGTATAAATTGTTAGCTGGAGTTTTGATGAGTTCATACTTGTGATACCCTGGATAAATTATTTTCTTAGTGACAAAATTGTGGGTTTTGAAAACTATCAATCAGAGTCAATTGGGAAAAAGTTTCAGTAAACGAAATGTGCGCCGTAAGTAAAATAGCAGCACAATTTGGGCGTCGTATGTTTGGATTAAATTAATACAGTCTATGTACACCACAGAATGTAACATTTAATTTTAATTTTAATATATAAATTACATATACAACTCACTTCAAAACCGTCTTATCTGTAAACAAGCATTATATGACTTCCTTTACGAGAGAATATTTACAATTGCTGCAATGTTATGAAACTGAACCTTGAGTTATCTTTATTGTTCAGCATGTAGCCATAAAACGTCTTTTAACTATGTATTAAGAAAACAAGAAATAGAATGATTTAAATTGTTTAAATTAAATTTTTGCAATCTTTAACCAAACTGATCTATACACAAAGGATTTTATTTATTAATAGTGCACTTACTACAATAATATCAATTTTAATGTTTTCCCAATTTCCTAAAATCATCGTATAAGGCGATTTACAACAGTAAGTGTAACACTTTGACAACTTGTTAAGAAACTTATTTGCAAAATAAAAATATGTAAACCTAAATATAGTACATTAATAATCATTAAGTATTAGTTATTAGTCAGTTACTTGGAAAGCATAGAGTTAATATTTGACAAATAAGCATTTGTTACCAAAGTGTAGGAGCATTATTAATAATTATTCCAGAAGAAGGAAATGTACTGCAAATGTACGAATATGTCGACATTATTTCCGTGAGTGGCATTCTAGTGCTAAGGCTCACAGTGCGTGATAGGTTACACAACGTAGAGCAACATTTTCATACAGTTTCTGACCGTATGCTTTGAAGACTGTAAGACTGGTACAACTGTTGAATATACCAATGTTTTTGGACACGTTAAATAAGGAAAACTTAACCATGAAAAAATTTTAACCTATACAGTTTTGGACAATTCTACGATTGTAAGACCCTACTGGGCTACATTTACATTTAATATAAGATAGATAGATAGATAAACCGTGTTTCTAAATGAATATCGAGGTTTTAATACTTTGTAGTATTTATTACGTAAAACATAAAGTCACAATTAAGTTCAGATGTGATCCCCCAAGTGATAATAACATCCGTAGATGGTATCATAAGTTTGAAAATACCGGCTGCCTTTGCAAAGGGAAGAGCACGGGACGACCAAGGGTTAGTGAAGAGAGTGTTGAGCGAGTAAGAGAGTCCTTCACGTATAGCCCGACGAAATCAGTACGATAGGCTAGTCGTCAATTAGCAATGCCAGTGGCGACTGTTTGGGAAGATTTACGGAAACGTTTACAACTACGTCCTTATTGTTTTCAGTTGTTACATGCTTTGAAGCCTACAGACCATGGTTATGTGCCAACTTTGCACATGAAATGTTGTTGCACGATGATTTTTTGGATCATACTGTTTTCAGTGATGAATCGACATTTCACGTCAGTGGACATGTGAACACTCATAATGTGCACTTCTGGGGCTCAGAAAATCCTCGCGAGATGGTACAATTGCAACGAAACCCCTAAATTGAATGTTTATGAGCATTTTTTCTTTGGTGAAGCAACTGTAACTGGTATTTCCTATCTTGATGCTCTACAACTATTGCTATTTCCCCAATTGGTAGAAGACGAATCAAATAACATCATTTGGCAGCAAGATGGTGCAACGCCTCACTGGCATCACGACGTACGCGATTGGTTGAACGTCACTGTACCCGAACGCTGGATTGGCCGGAAAGGTCCCAATGACAGAGCTTGTTTCGTATAGCCTCCACGCTGACCCGATCTAATGCCATGTGATTTCTACCTGTGGGGGTTGATAAAGGTTCGTGTGTATGTGCCTCCACTACCTATCCGACCTAAGAAACGGGATTTAGGCAGCTGTTGTAACAATTACACCACAAACACTAATCAACGTTTGGGAAGGACTGGGCTATCGACTTGATGTGTGCCGTGTGACGAAAGGTGCTCACATTGAACACTTATAAGCTTGTAGGTACAACTGTTTGAATTGCTCTTTCATTTCATGTATAAATTATAATTTAATATTTTACGTAATAAATAGTACAAAGCGTTAAAAGATATTCACTTAGAAACACCCGATACTTTGAGGAGGCTTTAGCTCAAAACGGAAGATTGAGCTGATTGGTTGCTACCTGGGGTTTCACACTGACGAATGAACGTAAAAGGGTTTTACACATACATTATCCTAAAGCTTGACATCTAAATATCCCAACATTGAATTTAAAAGAATATATACAATAGTAAAACAAAATATAAAAAATCCAACATCAAACAAAGAAAAAAGAATTACTCTAATACAACTGGAATAAAACGCTTCTTAGCCACGGGAACTCCGCACGGTCTCGTTTTAACTCACTCGGGCTGTCTAGTCTTCTTATGGTAGCTGAGAAAAATAATGTTAATGATACAGGTAAAAGAAATTCACTCACGCGTGGAAAGGCTGAATTCAAAATACGTTAAAGTAATAACCAGAAAATATTCCTAAATAGGTCTCAGTTATAATAGCTAAACAACAGGACCGAATTTTTCTTGTTAAAACGCATGATAATGCTTTATTGCTGTTTAAATATTTTTAAAGAGATAAGGGTATGTGGGTTGTCGGACTCTACCTGGAAATGAGGATAGGTCAGTTTAACAAACTTTATCCGTAAGTAAGAATACTCGCCGGTAGGAATAAAGTAGGCGAGCGATCTTGCTAATGATGCGTTGATGGCTCGGGTAATGGTGGGCTTGGAGGTGACCGATAAAAAGAGTAGCTGGTGTCAACTGATTTTACTCTTTAAACAAAGGGGAATTTTATTTTGAAATCGAGATTGCGGGTGTTCTAATGCTTTATACTGAAATATTTTTACAGGAAATAAGCGTTGTTCGAGATTGCTTCGATCTTCGTGTCTGGCTAATAAAATCTTGGTAGTGCTTCTGAAAAAATTGATACATTGTGAACTTTTTATCTCGAGAGGAGTGTATAAGATGTTTAACCTTCCGGAAAGATTAGTTTACGTGAATAAATTATATTTTCTCATAGAAGGGCTGGATAAAACTAAGCTTTTATGTACTCTGGTATTAAAGAATACCCGAATCTGGAATATTTCTTTAATTTAATCTTTAAAGTATTGCGTAGTGCGATATAATGAGAGCTCAAGTTCAGGACTTCGTAAAAGAAGTGAATTACGAAACGGACAACTACACTAAGTGAGAAAATTTTAACACTCACTTTTATTTACCTAATTTCCAAGTGCCAGAACTTAAGACATAAGAAAAATTATCGGATTCTGGTCGGCGGCGTGCATGTTCTGTGTGTAATTTTACGCAGCATCTGCACAACCTGCTTGTACGGCGGTGTAAGTAGAGGAAATGAGCTCCCTCCGTTGTGTTTTCTAGGGTATTTATGTGTATGGTAGTATTTGAGCGTACAGTCGGCCAAGATGTACAGGAAACCTCGGAAAAGATTCGCAAAAGGATTCTGCACTCTGTAACGCATTTTGTGGTTGTATAACAATCCGCTGAAGGCGAGGACAGCTTTTTAATGGCATAAGGTCAGACATTGGGTATTGTTTAAGTAGTGGGGCTGGAGGGAACTCCGACGTAGAAAATCTCAACATTTTCGTATCGACGGCGGAGGGGATAAAATTGATTATTTTATTATTCTGCAATTTAGGAGAAATTGATTAATTAAAAAAGATTTGGAAAACGTTTCGGCTCTTTACACGCTCCAATATAGGCGCGTTTCTTAGAACCTCGTATAGAGAAAATTGCAAATCCCCATCTCACGTTCAAGAATTCTCGTAAATCCAAATTTTATGGATAGAATGTTGCGAACAGAACTCAATTCCCGAGAAATAGTATTAATACTACCCACAACTACCAATTTCGGTCTTTTGAAAATTCACAGGTCATCGTATAATTAAGATTTCAACACCGCTTTAATATTTTGGAAAACATGTAGCCGAATGACGAAGGATGTATTATGCTGGACATTCCATCGTTTGGATATAACTTTTGAGGTCTATCATATTCAAATAAACTCAAACAATTATTGCAAAGGATAATGAGTACATTAGTTCAAATGTTTAAGAGGCATATTTTGAAAACCTGTTATAAGGCTTTTACTTGCCTCTCGTTTTCAAAATAAGTTATAATGAAACACAGCTGTATTTTTTCTAATGTACCTAAATATTAAATCCTTCCAACCCACACATCCGTATGTAGGTATAGCCAGTTATGCAATCGACATTTTTGTCACTATCGCTAAATCGACTTATTAGCTCATTTTACGACGTTTGACAAAGTTCGCCGAGATCGGCCATGATAGATATATATATATATATATATATATATATATATATATATATATGTGTGTGTGTGTGTGTGTGTGTGTGTGTATGTTGTTAGTCTGTATATATGTGCGTGTGTGTGGGTGGTTGCGTGCGTGTGTGCCTGCCTTATCTAAAGTGAGCGTGACCTCTCTGGATCATATTTTACAAAAACATCTAGAAATTGGTAACTAACGCTGGGACAGATCCATTTTTTGTGACTTTTTTCAAAAAATTAATTTCTACAAAATAAGACGTCATCAATATAACGCTTTCAAGTCGCAGGATACAGAGTATAAAGGAAACCAGTGCTTATATTTCTTAACATTTATTTAATTATTTATTTTGCTATGAATTGCTAAGAATTACTCAAACCTCAAGCATGAAAACAGCTGAAAACCGGTAGCCTCGAGGCGATAGGTTCTTAGTTACCATTGCATATGTCAGTATCAAATTGATTTTCTCTTAAGCATATCGATTTATATGTGCACAATATTTTTTTGAAAAATAGTACCCTAACAGAAATTATTTGAAATTACGAGGATGCTGATGAACAAACAGCGAATAGAAGTTTTACTGATATCAGGTTACGGAGATGCTAAAAGAACTAGGGCGGAAATGTGCCACGTTTTTAATGAAAAGTATCCTGATCGAGAATCAAACGAATTGGCGATAAGCAAAATATTCCATGAATTTAATGAATGGCCGGTGACATTCAGTTAAATATACCACTTAAAATGGAAGAAAGTCCTCATCGTTCAACTTTATCTGGCAACAATGAGATCTGTCGTGGTCCTGTTCTTAAAATTCTAAAAAAAGCAAATTACATCCATATAAAGTTATATGTATACATAAACTCAATTTCGACAGACGCATACAGTTTTCTGAAAGTATGCAAAACGGAGCAACTGTTAGTTTAAACGGTTCCATAATAAGCAAAGTTGTCGTTATTTGACAACCGAAATTCCCAATTGGATAATTGAAACACAAGCCCAATATCCTCAAAAAGTAGCTGTGATATTTTTTGACGTTGCAGTGATAAGTGAAAAGTGTTTAGAATTTGAAGTATATATTTAACTGCATCATTTCCAGACGTTAATCATATTGGTCAGATACATTCTACTATTTGGTTTCATCAAGATGGAGTAATTCCACTGTAGTGGTTAGAGATTTCCTTAATGAAAGCTTTCAAAATCGTTAAATTGGACGACGCGAGTAGATTGAATGGTTTGTTAGGTCCCCAGATTTAACTCGCATCTATAGCTTCTTTTGGGTCTAAAATGACTGAAAGTTGAAAATGTTCACCAGGTTTAGGCTAGTAACATATAATTTTAATTATGTAAACAAATGAAAATAGAATGTTCTGCTATTTTGCGGATATCACTCATACCAAATCATTAATTTTAGGAAAAAAATTGCAATACTATATTTATCTTCCAACATTTTGAATACAAAAATCTTAACTTGGCAGAAATAACATTTTAGAACATAAAGCCACGTGAAGGACTGCGGCCGTCTCTAAAACGTACGCTGAACTACCGAGCTCGATTTTGTCAAAAAGCTTTTCAATTCAATTTCAATTCAACAGAGTTTATTAAAATTTTAGATAATTAACAATACATATAGTTGATAATACAAGGTAAAAATATAATTAAATAAAGTACACAAAGTATTGTGTTATGTTGGTGGTGCGCTGCTGAAGGGTCTTTGTCCTTTTCAGCGCGTGGGTTTTACGTTTGTTGTGTTGCGTGATGTTGAAGGTATATCTGTTGACATCGTGTTGTGTTGTATCTTGATTACCAAAAAAAAAGATCCTCATGTTTCGTATTGGTGTAATTGATGTTGCTACTTCGGATAGCTGAAATAAAAAGAAAATCGTATAAGTTTAATCGTCACAATTGCCTGCACAACGATATCGAAGCTATTATTGTGCAATAGTAGAATGGAATTTCTGTACAGTTATAGGAAATAAATATACAATGCTAGTGTACTTATCCGAGACATCCCTTCCCCCCATAGATTAGTCGCAGTTTGCGCCATCGCTAGTGCCAACGCCACGTTGCGGATGAATCTAAGCCTCTGAGAAATCGCAGAAAAGTGTCAAACCATAAACCGCGTGGAGCGGGCGTTTTCTGGACTGCGGTTCTAACCGGATTCGTTACTTCGCCTTCTCATTACCGCTTCGCGTAACTAGCGTCTGTTCTGTGTTGACAGGGTGCTGCTGTTCGCGGTGTCCTCTTCTGTCGCTGTTTATTTACTGCATCGGTCTTCTTCTGCTGCGGCTGCGGGAGTGGTGGGAACTTCGGGCATCATTGGAAGTTGGTCGGGTTATCACCACCTCAGTTCACGCTCTTAGCCTGTCGGTACGGAGTTTTGTGCATTCGCTGAAGTAATGGTTTCCTGCGCGCTTGACACAACGTACCACCGTTCTACACCAACGCTGTGCGTTATAGAAACCCTGGTACCGATGACACCGTCTGATGCCGGATTTCCGCCTCAAGTTTTCGATGGAGATACGAAGGCAAACCACGTATTCCACCTGTCGTATCCTCCCTAGCTACTTTTTTGCTGGGAGCGTCACCAGCAGAAGCGGGATCAGTCGTCCTTGTTTCTTCATCCTGAAATAAGAAGTGGTATTAATATCGCGTGCGTATAGCTCGGAGCAAACGTCGCACTCGGAGATTTCTACAGGTACTCCCCTTAGAACCACCTTGAAAGTACATTCATTCGTTGCTTGATAAGTATGGTACGGAGTACCATGACTATCCATATATCGCATCAGCCTGTCACAGACCGTGGCTGTGGCAGGCTGTATCCTGTATCCCTTGATGAATGCCGTCGCTCTGGTAAAGGCGATCCCTCGTCGGTCCAATTTGCGGGTGAATATGATCCAGTTCTCCTTCTGACGAAAGAGTATCGGTGCCACTCTCTGCTTGGTAACCGCGGCTTTCATGGCTTCCGGGCGGTCCATGGTATCTTCAAGGGCTGAGAAAGTGTCGGTGTAGGCGTGGTTCGGCGGTCCATCGATGTCTTCTATGGATTCTTTTTCTGTAGCCGGAATTCTTCGTCGGACGATGAGGGCTCGTTGTCGTGGATAGGTGTCACGGCTACTACGGTCGCGGTAGCTGGAATCTCTTCTATATTCGTATTTTCTTTTCCTTTCTTATTTTCCTGTTGTCCTGGCTGTTAGAGAGATTCCAAGGCAACGGGATCCCCTGCGGAGCTGACATGTTGCTGGTTGGGGGCTTCTTCCGGTAAAATCTTTAATGCATTTTCGCCTTGCTAACTTTTCCGGCTTAAACGATCTGAGATCAGGGTCATTTATTATTTCCTTTTTTAAATTTTCGTCGCTGTTGAAGCAGAAGAATTAGGGAGGTTGTTTAACCTTTAAAAAGCATTTCGATTCGCTAAATTAATTTTAAACAATTTCCAATTATAACATTAGTACTTCCCTTTTAATTTATTTACCGAACGTAATTAATTAAAATATGTAATTTTAAAATTTCATACCTGTTTAAATAATGTTGGCAATACGACAACTTCAGTATAAATAACCTAAAAACACAGTTGCGAAATTATTCACCACTCGTAGGTACCTTACCAATTTGTTGACTTTATAATAATTTATACATGTAATTTGTAGTTTATAGGGAACTAATACGGACATAATAACGGATACTTACATATACACGGTAATACGATTAGGCTTTCTGTTATGTCAAATGTCGATTATGTTGAATATTCCATCAGTTCTGTCACTACAACGAATACCAACTGCAGTTTAGTTTTATTTTTGCCGGCCTAGGCTGGAAACCCCATAGTTTCCGGACGCATTTGTGGTCTGCATATGTCCTATTACAAAACTAAGGCACAAAAAAGTAGTTTTTAATCTACGGGAAACCCTTGAACATGGATAGTTGTTTCAAAATTCAACTTCGAATTATACCAGAAAATGGTGAGCAGAATGTTAAGTTAATTATGTTTCTAGAGAGAGAGACACTAATGATTAAAAAGAGAGGGCGAGAGGGAAAAGAAGGATGAGAGAGAGAGGGAGAGAGGGAGAGAGAGAGAGAGGAGAGAGGGAGAGAGAGGAGAGAGGGAGAGAGGAGAGAGGGAGAAGAGGGAGAGAGGGAGAGAGGAGAGAGGAGAGAGGGAGAGGGAGAGAGGAGAGGGAGAGAGGGAGAAGAGGAGAGAGGGAGAGAGGAGAGAGGGAGAGAGAAGGGAGAGAGAGAGGGAGAGAGGAAGAGAGGGAGAGAGGGAAGGGGAGGAGGAGAGAGAAGAGGAAGAGGAGAGAGAGAGAGGAGGGAGAGGGAGAGAGAGGGAGAGAGGTAGAGAGGGAGAGAGGGGGGAAAGGGAAGGAGGGAGGGAGAGAGAGGCTAGTTCAGGTGTGTGAATGCTTGCGTGTTTCCTTGTTAGTGTTGAGTAACTGTTTGTAAGCTTACACGTTTTCTGTTTGGACGCTTACTTAATTGCTAATTTTCCTTGATTGCGGGTTTGCAGTGTTTATTTGTATGCTAGTATTTTTTATTTGCTTGTGCTCATCTTATATATTTTTGCATGGTTCGTTCGTGGTATATTTTTCTTCATGTTTTGTGCATGCTGACTTCTAATTATAGCACAGGCCAGCTTCCATTATACTACACAAGGGCGTTATAATCTGCTTGCTGTAAAATTAATTATTAATGTTTTCTAAATGTAGTTTATAAAAATAATAATTTGGTGTATTAAACATGTTTATACTTAGATTCATCTTTAAAATTAATTAGTAATAATCTGTTTCCATGGCGGAGCAGGCGTTGTAAGAGTATTTTAAGGTACTAAGCATAGTACGTATCATTTCGTATCGTGACGTTTAAATAATACAACTTTTTATCGTATAAATGAGTATGTATGCACGACAGGAATTTTTTTGGTTGCATATCATTAGGATTAACGTGACGCCATGTTATTTATGGTAAGTTGTATAATGTCATTTATCAGAATACTTGTTTATGAAATAGAAATATTTGACGCTTGAATTTTCGATAAAAAATAATTAAAATCAAAAATATTGACTACGGCTATGGTTGCGGCTGAATTAGCTACTGTGTGAAGTGCGAGGACGTTAAACGGTAGCGCGTTAACTTCTGGTTGATGTTTTCATTCTGAGAGAACAGAGAGTAAATTGTTGTATGAGTTTTAGTACGTTAAATTTGGAAAATTTAAAATATATTAAATGTCGATTGCCTTTTCATAAAAACATTAAATAGTATTCAGTAGTATGTGGAATAAATTATTGTGAAGTTATATAGCGTTTTGAGTTAGGTTTAGGAATTTTCAATGAATGGGTGTCATAGCGTCGATTCATGTTTGGAACGTAACTATTTATATTTATAAATTAGATAAATTTAAAATTAGTACGAAAATTATCGGCATGATGTAAGAAAAAGTTTTTGCACTTACAACGAGTTGAAATGGGCTTTGCTTCATTGTAAAAGAAATTTATATATTTTGTAGTAACAATCGGCAATATAAAAGTTGAATTTGTACATGAAAAACGCTTTTGGTGATAAGAGTTTTGAAGGGTTCGATTTACCGGGATGAAAATGGCATCATATTCATGACGTGTCTAGAGATACAAATGAAAAATACAAGGGCAGTAGAGACAAACTTGATGTCGAGACGTGAGTGAAGTTAGATATGCAAAGCTGAAGTAAAAGTTAAATTTCGGACAGGAACAGGAACAAGAACTGACGTAAAGAAAGGTTTTAAAATGCTCACTTTTGAGATATATAAACCCGGGGTTGAGATCTATTAAACATCATTAGGTGCAGTTCCACTATTTAAGGAGCACAAAATGGTTTTGACACTTCATTTAAACCACTGTAAATTTTAATAATATGATTGTGTCTTTGACAGTTTTAAATATAAATCCACCCCTACTGTAAAATAAACAACATAAAGTAAATAACGTGTAGATGTTCGCCATATGGGGCATAATACGAAAAGGTGGGAGTCGACAATTATAATCCTTTACTATAGAGTATTGTAAACAAAGAAACTGTGTATGGAAAGTTAGTTGTAAGGACCAAAGTACAAAAAAAGGTACGTAAAAAACTGTTATAAGTGTGAAACCTAAACTGAGACATCGTGTGGTGTTATAGACATTGTCGAGCGACGAGATACTTAAGCCGCCTAGCTCCCTAATTGAAGCGTGACTTGAGGGTTAGTGCAGTTGCCTCTTTCGAGCATTTTCACTAATCAGTTGTTAATTCATTGCACAATTAATAAGCGTTGATAGTGTCCTAAACCACATTACCTACATTATTTGGATATAAACTGCTACTAGGGTAAGTGTTTTCAATTTCACTATTGTGTTACGGCGTTGTATATTTAGGTTCTTCTTTTTCGGAACCTAAAAAAAAGGCCATGTATTTCATTCCCTCCCCAAGAAGGAGGGCGGGCTGCACGAGCTTTCCGAGCTCCTTCAGCCACAATCATGAATTCCCAGCATACATACATACATTACGTATATATGCATGGTGGGATTATGGATGGGTGTGGTGGGGATAGGATCGGAAGGAATGGAGTTAGGGTTCTGAGGGGAAAAATACTACCCCAGCATTCGCCTAAGCAGCCGCACATGGTGTGCACATACGCAGTGACCATGCCGCTACATGTGTATGAGGAAAATCCCCTGGAAAAACCACATACAAGGGTAGACGGTAACGGGAATCGAACCCATTACCTCCCGAATGCTAAGCAGATCGTGTCACCACTACGCTACCAGCTCGGTTTTCGGAACTTAAATACACAGCTATAATACCATATATACCAGGTACCTCGGATAAAATACGAAGGATAAACAGCAAATACAAGATACGCACTGCTTTCAAATTGACGAGAACGCTCAAGAGAATATTAACCAAAACACAATGAAGACCAGGATTTCAAGAACTGTGTATACAACACACCTTGCGAATGCAGCAAATCATACATAGGAGAGAGTAGTAGACCACTCAAAGTGAGAACCCAGTAACACAAGAACAACATCCGTAAAGGCGAAACAGAACGATGAAGAATCGTCGAACATATCTGGAATGAAGACCATCGCCACATCCAACATTCATTGAAAATGAACACGGCTATGGAACCAACATTACAGGGGCTTATTTACGTTTTTAGAACGGTCTATACACAGTCGCTGTTACTAAATGGTGTAGTAGTTTATTACCATTTTCATGTTACGTGATGATTTCATCCTTGTTTATCACCAGGGTTATATATAATTATAAAGGATAGAGCATAATCCACGACCTCAAAAGAATAATAATTTAGCGACAGCCGAGAAGCTAGAATATTTGGCTAAACAGTAAAACTAAATAAAGTAATAAAATACCGTATTTCTAGAAAAATAATAAATATTTTCAAAGCCATAACAAAATTAAAGAATTTAACAAAAATATCAAAACATGTCAATAGTGGGTATAAAAGCCGTTCCTTTCTATGACTTCCAGCATTCTATTACGCATAGAAGCTACAAGATTTGAATAAAAAATTGGTTTGTCGTATTATTTCCCAAACAGCTTTTGTGTGGTTGAATAATTCTGCTTGATTTCGCAGAAGAACAGCTTCTTGCATGCGTCCTTCCCATTGGCTAACCATTTTTGCCCAAAGGTGTTCTATGGGGCTTAAAAATCCGGCGAGTTTGCGGCCCATGGCAGAACTTCTATTTCCGGATGGTCTTCAAACCATTCTGCTACAATACGAGCTGTATGCACTGGGATATTGTCTTGTACCATAACAATTGTTTCCATTTCTTCTTCTGAATACAAAAAGGAGGTGGTGAAACCATTTCTAATTCTCCTGGACCAGCAGCAGACATCCATCCCCAAAATCCTAATTGAACTCTCCCACTTTTTCTAACGAGCCTAACGTTCGCTGTATTGTTTGGACGCCATAAGTGCACAGAACTGTCTTGTGTAGAGGAAAAGGTTTTTTCGTCAGTAAATATTACACTGGACCAATCTCTATTCAAATTTTCCCTACAGAAGTTCAAACGGGCTTCAGAATGCGCGTTAGTGAGCAATGGTTTCCTTTTTGGGCGTCTATGGTGTATTCTGGATTAATGTAAACGACGGGATATTGTAGAGAGAGAAACCTAAACGCCGGTTTCTTCTCGTAAGCGAGTAGCTGTAGTAAAAGAATTTCTAGCTGCTGCTACCGTAATTTCTTCATCTTCCTGTACAATTGTTTTGCGTGTTTGCCAGCTCTAACAGTTGTAAGAGGTCTATGTCCACCTAACATGTGTCGTGCAAATTGATTTGTCTAAAAGATTATTGTGAACAACAATATCCAATAAGTAAAAAAAAGTAAGGTTACCGAAAGATCCACGCGCCGGCTTATTTCACTATAAGAAAGGCCCTGCTCTGCCATACTTATGACCATCCCTCTTGTTTCTATAGTAGAGTCGTGCTGACCTAACCGTCTACCCATGGTAGTAAACTAACGTCCAATTTTTTGACAATAAAATAACGCTTATTTCAAAAACTAATTAAGCATAGCAACCATTTGAAAAATTATTTATATTGTCATTTTAAAAAAATTTTCCCATTATGTATAAATTGGGTTGCATAGCCCTATTCGTTTTCAATGATTCAGTGTTGTATCGTATTGAATACCACGTAGAGCAATCTTTATTTACTAACATGTTTTCATATACTCCAAACTCACTACACACACT
This sequence comes from Vesta saturnalis, assembly GCA_036346205.1. Classification (NCBI taxonomy): domain Eukaryota; kingdom Metazoa; phylum Arthropoda; class Insecta; order Coleoptera; family Lampyridae; genus Vesta; species Vesta saturnalis. The sequence goes on from JARFJB010001400.1 coordinate 2,804,387, forward strand.
TATTCACTCACACATACACATTACTTCAGTAAGAAATGAAAAGCAATTCAAATGCATTTTGAATAAAAGTACCAATGGCAGTTTCAACATAGAAGAAGACCAATTAGGCAACCAACATAAAAAAAGACCTAGATAAGAATCAAATAGTCGTTAAGGTTATTATTTAGCTACGTTCAGCACAGGCAGCAGTAACAACGAATCACTAATTATAATTGGTGGTGATTGGGTACCATGATTCCCATTAAGAACGAAATTCAAGCGGTATGTAATTATTATACATCTTTGTATAACAAAATTATAAGGTATTTCATTTCATCATTTACTAACATTTGAACAATCAGACATTTGGAAAAAGTGTTCGAACAAAGATTTGCCTTCGAGGATACATACAAAATGTAGGCATATGTGTGTGTGTGCGTGTGCCTATATGTTAGAGTGTGTGCGTGTGAGCGTGTAAGCGAGTTTTTATGTGCGCGTGCCCACGTGCGCGAGGCGGGTGCGCGCGTGTGTGTATGTGTATGTATAGAGTAGCGGTCAGGTTGCTTGAGATAGAGTGATTAACTTTGGCATATGGGTATTATAGCAGAATCGCGGATTCGCGTAAAGTTTTGGGACATGGGGTAGGGGTTAACCTACACTGTTTTAAAATTTTTATCGAGGTACTAGAGATGATATTTAAATAAAAAATTATTCTTATTTAAATTGAGAGTGCTATAGCACCTTAAAAATAGTGCAACGGGGAAAAGTAATGGGGAAGTTATTGTAATGGTGTCGGATATATTTCAAATACGTAAGAATTAAATCACTTTTTGGTGCACACATTAAGTATGTATTTGGTTTTGGGTTTCACAGCGAACTATCCAAAACATCATAACAGAAATACCTTAAAGTTTCAAGTCGACATATTGTGGTAAACGCGGAAAGTGGGATTTCACGTTTAGGAAAGATCTACGATTAATTTGACAATTTAATTCGGAAAACGAATATTTTACTTTGGACAAATTGTAAGATCACGTTAAAACGGATTTAGATTTTGATGAGCTGGTTCGGAGGACATTATTTAGAATTTTGAAATCAATGGGTTACAAACACAAACGACAATGGACAGAAAATTTTATGTGAAATGAAACGCGAAGTTGTAGCGAAAATTAAGTTTCTTAGAAAATTTCTCAGTTGTAAAGTTCAGGCCAAGATGTCAGGTTTGTGTATCTAGACGAAACGTGAATCTATCAAAATGATTCTAATATCCATCGTTGGATGCACGATTGTGACATCAAAAGTAATCCATCCAAAATTAAAAGTAGAGATAAAAGGTCGGCACCAGCCGACGATCGCCTCTAATATCTTCCTTGCGCCCCCATTCGTTTTCCCTGGATAAGGTGTCACGTGTGGTTGAATTTGACTTAGAATTTATTTTAGTATTAGCATATTTGGATATCATACGTAAAATTTTAAATAAATGTTAGGTTTCCGCGAATACTATTTTAAAACGTTGTTATCGTAATTTCGTCAAAAGTAAATTGTTTCCTTTCTAGAATTAAATTGCTTTGTTGCTGTAAGGAATTTAAGAGTAGTGGACTATACGTATTTAATGGCTTACCAGTTCATTTATGAATAAAGTTGTTGTTGGGAAAAGTATAGAGGATTTACTTGGATAATAGGATTTGTTATTGGAAAACAGGGTAATGGTTACCTAATGCCCAGTTATCGGGTTTTGGTCGACACACGTGGAGTTTAACATGTTTGTCTCGTGATAAACGATCAGTTTGCATTTTTAGTATGAAAGTTGTAATGGTAGTGGTTAGAGATGTTATGGTTTTAGCGGTGTAAAACGATTTTGTTTTGGTTCCTGGTAGTTAGTCAGTAAAACGATGTGGCAAAGTTGGTTAACAGCATGGGGCGAGTGATGTGCGCGCAAAATACACCTACGATTTAACCGGAGGTTATCTGAAGATATCGTAAAAAGGTTAACCTCTCACTGAATGTAGATTATAGTGTATATCCAATCACTTCGGAGAGGTTTTGTGTTGGTGTTCATCGATTAGTAGTTACATTTTCGTTTCCTCTGAAGAGGTAAAATATTAACCTTAGTTCTTTCAGATTCCTTGGATTTATTTTACGTTTTAAACGGATTGAAATAAATGTACCGTCTATGGTATTTTACATTTGGAAAAGCTTGCACCGGATTGTTGTCATTCACCCCATTGTAAAAACCTCATTAAAAGGACTGGAAAGTAATAATTACTTATATATAACATAGAGTTAAATTAAGTTAGCATGTTTTTAAGAATATCAGATTGATATAATGGAAATAAAAGGTAAAAGGTTTTAATGGTTTTATTATTATACGCAAGTTTAAAATCCACGAATACGTACCAACTATTTATAGACCTGATTTTATGACGTCATCCTATAAGAGTAATAATACATTTTAAAAATCTTTATCGACATTTTGGTTAGCAATATCAAGTAAAGACATGTATATTAAAAAATAATACGCATACCTTTAGAAGTGTTTTTTCTTTCAGCTGTTCTAATAATAACCATATGTTGAACAGAAATATTTTTTTATACAACGTATCCACATGTAGTCTCACTAAACACGTTTTCTACTTATGAATGGTTGGATATAAACTGGATATTGCTTTCCGATCATTAACTAATTTAGAAAGTAATACACAAAACCTGATTACTGCTACTCGTTATAAACAGTTATAAACTGCATTCATTAATAGGAAAGTGGTGGCCGATCATTAATATCATGTTAAAATAGCTACATACAAATATTTTTGCCACCGCAAATTACATTAAGGTCTAAAAATTATTAGTGGAAATAATAAAAATTTCTACCCCATGCTTTTTATACGGATATATTCTTTTTTCTATGCAATCATGATTTATCTGTATACTCAATTATGCACACACACACATGTACTTCACGTTATATGGATTTTTACCAGTTGAGATTAATAGCAACGTTAACTAAACGCTTTAAAATTTATAATCTGAAATAAGAGTGACGTAATCTAATTTATTTGAAATTTCATAGAGAGTATCACCATCATCAAGATTTTGAGATACATTCATCTCATCGTCTTCACCTTGAACGATTATATTGTAACAACCTATAAAGCAGCTAATAACCCCTAACAGTTTTTATCAGACACTATTATTATTATTATTACATGAACATGAAGTTATTCCTAAATTAACTGGTTTCAGCACGGCTCTGCAAATGCTGCATACTCTTCAAATCTTTCAGTTCGTTCTCAGAAGCTGTACCGTGTTCATTTCCTTGAATTTTATCTGCATTCTGTTTCGAGACTGTAGTACGTTTTCTAATACATAAACAGAATCTTCAATATTGTGTTGCATGTAGCAGCTAAACACGTTAGCTAGCTAGTTTCACCTCTATATTATTTCACATGCAAGCCTGATCTTATCATAAATGCATTTGCCAAAAAGCTAATTAAACATAGTTGAGCGGACTGGACATCGCAAACAGCTTTTCCAATTATGGTTTTTAGTGAACACAATATTGCCTACAACTACATACAATCGACTATCAATGTTTTAGCACGGGGGTTTAGATGAGAGGACTCAAACGATGATAGCCTCATCGGTAGGGGAAAGCGATACATTTTTTCTGCAAACAGCAATTTTGAAGATTACTGATGTTTTAGCACGAGGGATCGAATGAGGGTTCTTAAACCATGACAGCCTCATTGGTATTTTCTAGGAAAAGCGAAGACAGTATTTTTTGAAGATTATCGATGTTTAGCACGAGGACTGATTTCGGGAGAGCGTTACGCTTTTCAAGACGCAAAGTATCATTCTCCTTGTGGCAGATACAGCACAGTAGCTGAAAGATTTAATAAAACATCGGAAACAAGAATGCAATTTCTAATCATTACTTTCAGATTGATCAATTTCAAAACGGGGGGGCCATTACATTAAAAACTAATTGATAGTGTTAGGGTGATTGATAAAATTTCTAAATTACAGCTGATTACGTTAAAGCCTAGTTGATTAGCTGTAGAGTAATTTTCGATTCGTTTCTAGTCGTTATCTAAGTATGAGGAATTTCTAAAACGACTGTTTTAGAAATTACCGACTGTCTTTCTGTGACGCTGATAATGATAATGACTTTTTGTATATATATATATATATATATATATATATACAAACCTTGCGAATGTGCTTTATAGTATTACTGAAAAAATATGGAGAACTTCGGGGCTACAGCTAAAATTAACGTTGAGTACGAGCTAAACGTCAACGCAGCCATGAAACACCTCCGGAGTTGTTACGAGCTGCAGAGACAGTTCGTCGAGGGGGATGCAGAACTGGAGCAGCACGAGAGGCAGGGTGGACGCCATATAGGCGGAAAAAGACGGAGGGATGCAATTGAGGTGCGCGATGGGGAGGACGAAAAGGAGCGCTCGCACACCAGACCGTCAGAGATGATGTCGAACGGACCAGTGGGAACCTCAACGTCGTGTGACACTGTTGGAGGAAGAGGGGACCTTATAGCAGAACCGGTACACTGCTCAAGTTCCAATCATACCCCATGTCATTATAAAGATGTGTCGTCACCCTCAACTACCATAGTGGAAGTACACCCTACATCTGCTGCACCGAGGGGGTCGATGGAGGACGCGTCGACACGCTCGCGTAGTGGGTCTATATTAGAGGGACTCCTCAGGGAACCACTCGGGCCTCTTCGGACCCCATATCAAACCTTTAATTACGGGGATACGGATGACCTGGACATGATTTGAAGAAGGTTAACGCATATTAATAAATGAAATAACCCTTTCTGTTTATCTGGTTTATTATTTATTCCTTAGAGTAACTTATTCTATATTGTTTGGATTCAGGTCTACTTAATACATTGTAACACCTATCTCGAACTATTTTCCTATCATTATATACAAAAATAGAATCTTTACTATTACTAAACACCATATCCTTCATCGATTCAAAGTTTATAACGCGTCGGTCATCTGGCCAAGGAAATCCCCGTAAGTTGGATTCCAGTCGTCGAGTTTCGCCACAAATATGACACTATCTATATCATAATACAGAACACGGCGATCTAGTTTTTCCAGGTAACTATATAGCTCTAAAAACTATTAATGTGTCCGTAGCCGCTTACACAACAGCTCATGCACGTTTAGAGCTATATAGTTACCATTACCAGGAAAAACTAGATCGCTGTGTTCTCCAACTCCCTGTCTTGATTCATGTTTACAGTTTTACGAGTTTTCGTGTTAGCGTGTTTTCGTTTGTGTGTTTTCGTATTTGCGTGTTTTCGCGTTAGTGTGTTTTCGTGTTTGCGTGTTTTTTGCGATGGCGTGTTTTAGTGTATGCATGTTTTCGCGTTTGCGTGTTTTCGTGTTAGTGTATTTTCGTTTGTGTTTTTTGCGTTAGCGTGTTTTCGTTTCCGTGTCTTCGTGTTTGCGTGTTTTTGCGTTAGCGTGTTTTCGTGTTAGCGTGTTGTCGTTTGTGTGTTTTCGTGTTTTTGCGTTAGCGTGTTTGTATGTTTTTGCGTTTGTGTGTTTTCGTTTTGTATGTTTTCGCGTTTGCGTGTTTTCGCGTTTGCGTGTTTTCGTGTTAGTGTATTTTCGTTTGTGTTTTTTGCGTTAGCGTGTTTTCGTTTGTGTGTCTTCGTGTTTGCGTGTTTTTGCGTTAGCATGTTTTCGTGTTAGCGTGTTTTCGTTTGTGTGTTTTCGTGTTTGCGTGTTTTTGTGTTAGCGTGTTTTCGTGTTTGTATGTTTTCGTGTTAGCGTGTTTTAGTGTTTGCATGTTTTCGCGTTAGCGTGTTAGTGTATTTTCGTTTGTGTTTTTTGCGTTAGCGTGTTTTCTTTTGTGTGTCTTCGTGTTTGCGTGTTTTTGCGTTAGCGTGTTTTCGTGTTAGCGTGTTTTCGTGTTTGTATGTTTTTGCGTTTGCGTGTTTTCGTGTTAGCGTGTTTTCGTTTTGTGTGTTTTCGTTTTTGCGTGTTTTAGTTTTGTGTGTATTCGTGTTTGTATGTTTTCGTTTGTGTGTTTTTGCGTTAGCGTGTTTTCGTGTTAGCGTGTTTTCGTTTGTGTGTTTTCGTGTTTGCCTGCTTTTGCGTTAGCGTGTTTTCGTATTTGTATGTTTTTGCGTTTGCATGTTTTCGTGTTAGTGTGTTTTCGTTTTGTGTTTTCGTGTTTGCGTGTTTTTGTTTTGTGTTTTCGTGGGGGGGGGGGGGGGTCACGATAGGGCCAAGGCCCAAGAGCTAGTTTCTGCACTTATGTATAAGGTTAGGGTCCCATACCATTACCAACTAGGGGGCCGCGACAGGGGGCGAAAGCTCCAGAACAAGTTTTGAAGATCTACACGTCTCTTACAAGTTGGCATTAGTGTCCCCTTATTTCAAATTTCCTGTCAAGAGGGCACGACACAGGCGCAGACCCTAACACAAGATCAAAGGCCTACATGGTAGTTCCTACACTTGTCTTACATGTTAGCATTAGGATCCCCTTATTATAATACTATTTTCAGCCAAGAGGGCCGGGACGCAGACCTAACACAGCTTCTTATATGTCTTATGAGGTAGCATTAGGATCTCTTACTAGAACATTGTATGCGCACGCATTTGCCTACCTTCCAGGGTCTAAACTGCCAAAGAGGCTGTAATTAGGGTGAAAATTGCATCAAGGGGTTAAAATGACTGCTGAAAAGAATCCATAGGTGTGAACCGACAAAAAAAGGGCTCTAATTAGAGTGAACATTCCATCAAGGTTGAAAATGGCCTCCGAAAAGAAACCATAAAAAATTTTCTTAATACAACCAAATCAGGGTGAAAATTCCATCGAGGGTTGAAAACGCCCTCCGAAAAGAAACCATAAAATAAGGCCGACAAAAAATTGAGGTCAAAAAGACCATAATTAGGTGTAAAAATTCCATCAAGGGGTTGAAAAAGACCGAAAAGTAACCATAGGGGTGGAAAATACGGTTTCCCACGTGGGTGGTCTTGTGACGTCAATATCCAAGATGACGGCCAGGGTGCACCATTTCTGCTGTCGTGTGCTAATTAAACCCTTATTGCTGATTTTAAACAAACTGACATCCCTCTGACTCATCACTTTCCCTATTTTGACTTATATGATTCTATTCATCCTACACGCAAAGCAATACCACACCCACCCCCGTCTGCTAAGCTATGGGCACCCTTCACTTAAAAATGTTACACCAATCGTACTGTCATTTTCACCCGTAACAACGGCCCTGTTCAACTTTTAAATTATTATTATAAAATTATGTGAGAAATAAAATCACCCACACAAGAGTGTCACGACTGAGTCTTTTTTCTGTATAAAATTCGACTGCTGAAATCTTGACTTACAAATTATTGAAGATTTTGCCAAATAAAAGACCAGAAAGCTAAATTTTCTGTAAATTTTGCATTTATTTTATTTTATGGCATGTTATAGTATACATTTATATTTTATTACAGAATAAATGATATTTCCCATTAAACAGTTTTAATGAGTTTTCCTTTATGTTACTGTATAAACATTTAATTTTGAATAATTTTTGTATAAATTATAATATTAAATAACAGTTTGGGACATTGACATTTGCTTCTTATTTTTTTTTTTGTATTTCTTTAGTCAAATAAGTATTATTCGTTAAGTTTGTTATAATGTAATATTTCTTTGGATTATTTCATTTATTCCGTAGGCAAACATTTTTTTTAAATATGGTTGTATTTTATTTTAACCATTATTTTACATTTCACTTTAAAAATCATTATTCCTAAAAACATTATGAAAATCTATTTTCTGGCGACTTTCCGTAGTATGACCTTACTTGTTTAACAATATCATTACTTAAATGGGATTTGTTCTAGAAAATTCTATATGAAACACCTTGTCGACATCTTAAAATGGCAACGTTATTATTCTAAAAAAATTTCTTCGAACAATGTGGGAAGTAGACATCAGAAACTAATCCGTTGGGAATTTATATTTTACTACAATTTGATTTATCTATTAAATTACGTTGAAAACGCAATCGTCTCCATCGGATTCTGTCGAAACGGTGTTCGGCTTGCGCAAGCTCCCCCACGTCTATATTTCTATATTTAAAACGAAACCCCAGCAGCTAGCTGACTTCAGAAACATCTAAAAACCGACTTAATCTACAATATCTCGGTGTACGATAACAATATTTAAGTGCGCCTATAATTATCGTGTTTTAATTGTGTTTTCTCAAGTGCATAAATTACAACAAAATGGCATCGAATTGTAATATTCCAATTAAAATGCGCAACGATTTCAGTGTCGTTGACAGTGAATTTGTTGGTATACGAGATAAATTTGATGCTGAAATGAGAAGAATGGAAGAAGAAATGAATAAATTTCGTTCAGAATTAATGAATAGAGAGGCCAATAACTTCTTTAAGTCAACCACAAGGTAGATATATTGATTTGTTTCCCTCTCAGTTTCCTTGCTTGTTAGTTTAACCCCTTTATTTTTGTGTAAATATTTGTTTAGTTAATTAATGACTAGCGCCTTTTGCTGGTAATGTATTACCTGAAATTGTTAGTTACTAAACTGTAAATTAATGGGTTGAAAAAAACAAATTTTAGTTTGTGCAAAGGTCAGGAATTGAATAAATTAGGATAAACGTATGCACCCTTCAATGTTTAAATCTTTGATGCGAGAATATATTGGTTTATGTGAATGTTGACCTAAATTTGTATTTTTTAGTGTAACATTTTGGGATGTAGAAAACATTTGGTCATATGTCAAATGCACTGGTGACGTGGGTCGATGTCACATTTATTGTAAAAATATTAAAATGCCCTTATATTTTTGTTTGAAACGGTTTTTCACTTCTATATGAATTATCAACGTCACTTCTATATGTTACTGATGAATTATCAACGTGCTTGTTCATTTGTTAATTTCTCAAAACATGCTAAATAAAGTGAAAACATATAATTGTAGTTATCAATGATTACATTCTAATTGGTTTTCTCACAAAAGGTTTGTAATTATATTTGGTCTAGTCTCATTAAAAAAAAACCTTAATTGCATTCGGTAAAAACTTTGCGTGCAACTTAAATTTGTCTAGAACCGAAATAATCTGTCTGGCTTTGAAAATGTTATCACGCAACCTTTTTCTCTGTATGTGTATTGATAATGTCTGTTGTTATAGTTACATCGATTTAGAATATCCATACTTCCTTTGCTACTTTACTATGAAAAGAACCTTTAAACGAACAATTCTTCACATCCGTCTTCTGTTCCGCCCTGTCAAAGTTATATAATGGAAGTTAATACACAACGCCCTTTTTCTCTTTTATACTTGCAATTGCAATTCATCCTTTTGATTTCAATCGCAATTAACTTAGTTCAAGGGCATTGTCCAAATAAGGCATTTTCTTCGGTAACCACTTGTAGTAATTACTCATTGTTATTATTTGAGATATTTAGAGCTTACGGTGTGTTGCCAAAGGTCATTTTACAATAGTTTGTAGTTCATCAGCAAACTAGATTGATGCAAGGTGAACCTATGTACAGATATTAGTTTTCAACAATAATAATTACATCACGTCATGTACAATTCTCACTTGCATTACTCATGTACGGACAATGTGTGAAGGTCGCTCGGTTTGCGTATTATATAACCAATTTTATAGATTTAATATTATCCTATATTTTTTACCCCCTCAATTGTTACGTGTAAACAATTCTTTAACTTTAAATAACGGAATTCCTGTTGCTTAAATATTCAAGCTATGAATTTTACATCCTGTCTGAATGACTGTATATGAGTAGGAGGAAGGGTAAATGCAGACGTTGACTTCACCATTTAAGAGCATATCGAAATAGTGATGTCATAGTCTGTAAATAAATTTTACTTTAGCCCCTTCATAAAGAAACGGAAGTTGTTATTACTACGGCAGCTTTTTGTATTTTATGTCTCCGGCTACGCTTAATCGAAGCTTCTAGAAAGTTGGCAAGACGTATTGGAATGCAACTGGCGTCCCTTTATATAAATAAACCACCTAGAACTTCATTTTTCTTACATTTGTATCAACTATTTTATTGTTTATGCCAAAAACAATTACTTTATAATACTATTTTTGTTAAAAAGTAGATGTAGTTTGTACAAATTAAAATTGCTAGATCAGTTGGTGATATTTTTAAGTTTTACATTTAATACAAGTAGGGGTATAGACCACACCCATACTAGTATTAAATTTTTAATTGCTATTTTTAGTAACAATATATTAACAAATGCATTTTAACTTGCATGTCTTACGAGTACGAAAAAGTATCTGGAGGAAATAAAAGCACGTCAACGAGGTTTGTATTTCTAAGACAAGTTATCATGCCTTCTCTGTACACTTTGATCATATTTATTAATAGAAAATGATCTTTTGAATATCATAAATTTTGCACAAATATTTCAAATCTATACTATTGCCATCTATCTATAATCATCGTATTCACATGTTTCTGTTGCACCCTTTATCGTCATTACAGGGTGGGTTTGAATCTAAACTATCGCAAAATCAATATATTCAAAACTGGCAAAGAATAATTTTTTGTTACATTGACGGATATATAATAATCATCAAAAATCTTAGTAAAGAAGCGTTTTCCATTTCTACTTCCCACTTACTAAATGGCTTTCATGTCTTTACCTGAGATAATAAATACCACAATTCGTTGTCTTCAATTGAGTATTAATGGTAACATTCATAGGTTTAAATCTAATAAATCTACTTAACATTTCGGAGTGCATTAACATAATAACTAATTTTAATAAAAATGTATATAAAGGTCAATTAAGTTTGTAATGCTACAATTTCAGTTGAGTTCTGAAATAACACCTGTGACATTATCCTTAATGCACCAAATGGGCGTTGTTATGTAAATCAAATTTTTTTGACGTTTTTAGATACTGACATTTTACACTTGACATTCCTTTCGCCCCCTGCAGAAATACGTAGACGGGAAATTATCTTTTTGCATGATTCAATCAAGCACGCGATTTATATTACTGTCTGGCGGTTTACTGTCATTACTCACGATATTTTCTACATGAAAATAAAACTGCCATGTTACATATGCAACAAATAATTCTCAACTTAAATAACTTGAATTACAATGTGATCTTTTAACTGTCAAGTAATTAAATTTCCGCCCACCCTGTATTTATAGCACAATATGATAAACCACAGCATGAGTAATATACATCTCTCACAATGCACTTTAAAATTCTAATTTTGTACAATTTTCACTGATTTCAACTTATTTATAGCAGTACTACAACACAATCTTCACACAATACCTCAGGGGATATAAGTGCACGGCCATCTGGAGAAGTACGAACATGGTTAGATGACTTAAACTCTCCACTTATCCAAGGAGATGGAGATTCTAAATGCCTTAAATTAAGATTTGACGTAAGCCAATATGCTCCTGAAGAAATTGTTGTAAAAACAGTTGATAATAAATTATTGGTAAGTAATAAATCAAACATTAACAACAGACATTAATTTTGATTATTTACAGGTTCATGCAAAACACGAAGAAAAATCCGACAGTAAATCTGTTTACAGAGAATATAACAGAGAATTTCTATTACCCAAAGGAACAAATCCAGAGGGGATTAAGAGTTCATTAAGCAAAGACGGTGTGTTAACAGTTGAAGCACCCTTACCAGCACTCACTCATGGTGAAACATTAATTCCAATCCAACATTAGATATAAATAATACTGAACTTAATTTTTACCATTTGCTTTTTACAAAATTGTTTTTTGTTACCTAAGACGCAATGTAACGGTTTTTTTATGTTATTGTTACAAAAGTTAGCTAGCTGTTACATTTTATCTGTATTTAAAGCACTGTGCTAATAAGTTTAAATCAAAATACATCTATTTAGTATAACGCCTTAAATGTCATGTAGTTTCTAAGCAGAAAATCAAATTTTTTGTAACTTATTTATAGTCAATAAACGAGTTTTAAGCATCATTATTATTATCATTAATCATCTATATTCCAATTAATCTTTAGTAAGTGGCTTACTTTAAATTTGAGCTTTGATTTAATATTATCTCTGGCTAACAAATCTACTCTAACTTAATGTAACATATATAATAATAATATTAAACAAGTTTAAAAAATGCGCTAAACATGTAACAAAAACTGCATTTTTGGTAACATGTCGCGTGAGTTTCTATCAAAACTTAAGATCTTAATAGACCCTATAAGTAATGACGTCAAAATTGTCTGGGAAATTTAAAATATTCGACAAATATTTTGAGGTCTAGGAATTGTTCCTTATCACCACATTGTTAAGGTTTATAATAACATATGTGTTATGTTATTATAACGAAATAAGTGGCGAGGGATCTTGAAATGTTAACCACAAAGCTTCTATTTGTGTGTTATAAAAAAATTTTCATCGAAAAAGGCCAACAATTTTTATTTCGAATCGACGATGAGGATGCAAACCACGAAAAGTCAACTTAGTTATACGTCACTTTGTTATGAGTTATGATCTTAGATTCTCAACTCACTCTCAATATTCCTTTGTTCGTTACCGTATTTCCTAAGCCTTTACCTTTTATTAATGTTGGTTTTATTGTTGTATACTAACTTATTAGGTTAATAATAGTTTTTAGCACATTTATATATATTATCCTAATGTTTAATCCTTAGTTTAATTTTGTATTCGTACCTAGTAGTTTGCAGTAATATATTAACCTTACCTTATTTACCCTTAAGTTTTACTTATTACTAATCCTATTAAGTAGCTAATTTACACATCCTTTTTATTACCTGCAATGGATTTGTGTTTTATACCTGATTGTAACCGCCTTTGTGGAAGCAGGAGATCTCTCGTTAGCAGATAAAGGATTTTTAATCCAAGATATTTTAGCATCAGGTGTTTCTTTAATTATTCCACCGTTTTTAACTAATGCTCAATTTACACCATTAGAAATACCAATGCATGACAAAAACTAGAATTCATGTCGAACGAACAGTTAGAAGAATGAAAATATTTCAAATATTAAATTGCATTCCAGCATCACTTAGACCTTATGCATCTAAAATCTTTGAGGTCTGTGAAACATTATCTAATTTATATTAATACCCTTTAATTAAGGAATATGTATAAACATTTTCCTAAAATTCTCTATCCCTATTACTTAACAATATCAGCATGTGTTTCATGTAAATCAATATAATTTTAATTCATAGTAAGTGCTTGTATTACGATAATAAATATGGAATGTACTTATTTAAATAAAAACTGTAAACAGAACATTGTAACGTTTCAATTTAATTGATTAAGACAGGTGTAATGCATTTATTTAAATTTAATTAAGTAATTTAACATTTAGGTTCACTTAAAATTATTCTAATGCTAAATAGTTGTTTCTGATCCCTGATGGCAGGCAACTCAAATTGCTTATAATTTCTTGTGGCATTGACCATTGTTATCAAAATAATTTTGTGTAGGGAGATTATCAGACACTATTCTCTTTTAACGAGAGTACAAACAAATTCCTAAGACGTTCTTAATCTTAATTGTGAGGTGGTTATATTAAATTAAGAATACTTGCGGCTGATCCATTTATTTTGGTTGCCATTAAGATATTCTGCAGTAGATGAACTGGGTTTCGAGTATTAATCATTAATTATAATCGAGAGGCATTGGATTGGAATTGTAATATTATTTACTTCTCTAATAGGAATTTTGCGGCTTACGGCAGTTAACGCAGACTAGTAGTATTAATTTTTTCTTTACTAAATATTTAACGCAAGGAAACTTTCAATCTTATGAAATTTTATAAGTACTAGGTAGTACACCATTATTTTTTTTATTTTTGATCAACTATTGTCTTGTACAATAATACGGTTTTTGTTGGTTTATCTGTGTTTTTTTTTCTTGTACTTGAGTTACGTAGGCAAGCGCATCGGGGTTACTGGAGTTCATAGTTGGCCAATGACAATAACGCATTTGCAGACACTAACATTGTAATAAATTTTAACTCTGTGGCGCTCTAAAGTTTAATCCGGTAAAAGGTATTCACCCCCACTAACCGCGGTGGGCTGGTCGGCAAAATAGGTGCTGCAAAGTTTAAAACGAGCGTGTTGTCTAGAACTCAAATTGAGAGCGTTACAATGGCGCCCAACGTGAATTAGTGTGAAATTAATATTGTTTATTAAGATAAACCATCATTGTCTGATTGACTTATAGCTACATATTTTTAAATTAGGTATATTTTTATAATTAGGTTGATATTGTTAGATTGTCTAGTGAGGAACTCAATTATGAGTTGCACATTAGGGGTTTCGATGAGTCATGTAATGTCAATGAGATGCGTTCTGCTTTGAGGTGTTTACTCAAATTAGAAAGAGGGGGGGAGCAATCATTTACTTACCCAGAATACGATGTCGACATTAAAGTTGATATTAAATCCGTAGAGGACAGGATTTCAGAATTAACAACATTAATTCAAACGTTAGAGTTAGATACCATATCCAAGACTAAAAAAAAAATTCGGTGCTAAATTCCAACATACTCTAGACAGATGTAAGTGACAGGTTACATGGGGGTATCTAAAACATTGGCCAGAATACAACAAAAGTTTTATTGGCCTAAGATGAAGTCTGATATAGCGAAATACATTAAACATTGTGGGTTTGCCAAAAGAGTAAACCAGAGCAAAAGAAACGTGCTGAATTTATGGCTGGCCCTAATGTGGTAGATCAACCCTGGCAGATGATTTCAGCCGATCTTGTCGGTCATTTACCTAAAAGTATAAGTAGTTATTTGAATATTTTGGTAGTATCAGATTACTTTAATGAGTTTGCTTTGTTTTTCCCGATTAGAGCTCCTACAACTACAGCTATTTGTAAACTGATTGAGGAACAAGTATTTTTAGTGTTCGGGGTTCCCAAAATTTTAATTACGGATAACGGTGTGCAGTTTGTTAGTACCAAATTTAAGGACATGTGTACAGAGTATAAAGTTCAGCAAAAAACAACCGCTGTATACCATCCTCAAGCGAACCCAACTGAACCAATCAACAGGGTACTTAAAACGATGTTAGCTTCGTATCTGGAAAATACACACCATGATTGGGAGAAGCACCTAGCAAAAATTGGTACTGCAATACCTACTGCTAAGCACGATGTCACCGGACATTCTCCCTATGAATTAAATTTCGGCCATGAACAAATTTTATCAGGAGACGAACATAAAATCGGGGTTAATATTGATCAAGATGTACAATTTAATCGGCAGAGCCAAATAAAAAAATTAGAATCTCATTCTAAGATCTTTCGAGATGTTCGTGCATTACTGATCAAGGCATATGAAAGAAATAAACATTACTATGATCTGAGGCACAGGGACGTAGAGTATAAGATCGGAGATCAGGTCCTTAGAAGGAATTATGCTTTGGCGGATGCCAGTAAATATTATTCTAGCAAATTGGCTGCTAAATTTGTAGGACCATTTCGGGTTGCAACAAAATTGTCGTCTTGGATGTGTAAACTAGAAGATGAATATGACAATGAGAAAGGATCATGGAATACCAAAGATTTAAAACCGTTTTATTCAACTATCTAGTTTTCGTTTGTGGTTTTCCTTTTGAAATTGTTAATTTAGTTGTTTTATTTTTGTTACTCGTCAAACATACAGGTGAATATTTTTCCCGGGAAAATAAGGGGGGAGTGTAACGTTTCAATTTAATTGATTAAGACAGGTGTAATGCATTTATTTAAATTTAATTAAATAATTTAACATTTAGGTTCACTTAAAATTATTCTAATGCTAAATAGTTGTTTTTGATCCCTGATGGCACGCAACTCAAATTGCTTATAATTTCTTGTGGCATTAACCATTGTTATCAAAATAATTTTGTGTACGGAGATTATCAGACACTATTCTCTTTTAACGAGAGTACAAACAAATTCCTAAGCCGTTCTTAATCTTAATTGTGAGGTGGTTATATTAACTTAAGAATACTTGCGGCTGGATCCATTTATTTTGGTTGCCATTAAGATATTCTGCAGTAGATGAACTGGATTTCGAGTATTAATCATTAATTATAATCGAGATGCATTGGACTGGAATTGTAATCTTATTTACCTCTCTAATCGGAATTTTCCGGCTTTAAATCAATTAAGATTAACACCTTCGTCAACCCTAATTATGTTAGGGGTAAGTTACTTTTTTTTAATTAAACATTTTAATAACAACAATTTATCCCTGGTAATCCCTTCCTCAGTTTTTAGTATGGGCCTATAAAAGGAACAGAAGTGGGTTGTAAGATAGTTACCGCATGCAACATACATAACATCTAATCTGAGTCCGCGGTTGAAGAGATATCCTTTTATTTTGATGCACCATTGGAGTCACAGGTCACCACAATAACCAATATCTACACCTGAAGAAAGTTAAGTGCAATTCATTCTAAAAACAAAACTTGATCACTTTAAATTTCAAATTTACATTTATGTGCAGAGTTTCTAGTTTATTCATTATCAAACGTGCACACTAATTTAATTTATTTATTGTTTATAAATTGTTAGGTACAAAGACCTAAATTCATTCTATAACCAAAACTTGATCACTTTAAATTTCAATTTACTTCCTGTTTTTATGTGCATAATTGTCTGGTTTATTTATTATAGAACGTGCACCCTTGTTGATTTCATTTATTACATGAAAATTGTTAAGTAGCAATAATTTAATGGTACTTACCTTATTGTTAAGTGGCAGTTTCCTTGCATGGTATTTATAGCACTTTGCCACACAATTGTTTTTTGTTTCCTTATTTTCTTGTCTTGCTAGTGTACCTGTAAGGACTGTGTGTGTGGTTTTGTTAAAAAAAAAAGAAGAAAACTTACAGCAGTTGCTTTGGGTTTGGCGGGTATAACCACCATTAGTTGGGGGTGGTTACCCACTGTTAACATTGGTTGCAGGTTTGAGAAGAAAAGCAGTTTACCTGTAGGGGTTGTGCAGGTGACGCCATCAGGATTTAAATGATTACTGCAATTAACGCAGACTAGTAGTATTAATTTTTTCTTTACTAAATATGTAACGCAAGGAAACTTTCAACCTTATCAAATTTTATAAGTACCAGGTAGTACACCATTATTTTTTTTATTTTTGATCAATTATTGTCTTGTACAATAATACAGTTTTTGTTGAATAAAGCTTTCACACCTTGTTGGTTTATCTGTGTTTTTTTTCTTGTACTTGAGTTACGTAGACAAGCGCATCGGGGTTATTGGAGTTCAGAGTTGGCCAATGACAATAACGAATTTGCAGACATTAACGTTGTAATTAATTTTAACTCTGTGGTGCTCTAAAGTTTAATCCGGTAAAAGGTATTCACCCCCACTAACCGCGGTGGGCTGGTCGACAAAATAGGTGCTGCAAATTTTAAGACGAGTGTGTTGTCTGGAACTCAAATTGAGAACGTTACAACATGTTGCTCTTCCATTCTTCATTTTTCGTAATTTCAATTAATAAAAAATCAAAACAAAGCTAAATAACATTTTTCTTTTTTTTAAATATGTAACTAACCCGGTATCTGTTGATAATAATTAAAATATGTTCTTTATGATGTATGAGTGAGTGGAGAATAAGTAATATTGGAGGTTACGTAATAATCATAACAGAGTGACATATGGCATAACTAAGTTGACCTTTTATGGTTTGCATCCTCATCGTCAATTCGAAATAAAAACAATTGTGGGTCTTTTTACAGGGAAATTTTGTTATAACACAAATAGAAGCTTCGTGGTTAACGTTTCAAGACCCCTCGCCACTTATTTTTTTTTATAATAACGTAACGCATGTTGCAAATTTAGACCTTTTTATTATACACCTTAACAACATGGCGATATTCTAGACGTCAAAATATGAGTTGTCCAAAATTTTAAATTTCCAGACATTTTCGACGTTACACTAATGGAGTGTATTCATTTAAATAAGAAAGAACTACTCAAATCATAGTATAAAATAAATTTGCTACACAGTGGAAAAATTTAAGTTCGAAGGTCCGTGTTTACAAGGTCGAATTTACCTTGGGCGCTCGGGGCAAGCGTCCGTGGAGTGGGGGCCGCGTTGGTATAATTTTTTGAATATATAATTTTTCAAAAATTATTCATCTATATAAGTAACTTTATTTATATGTAAAATATTTCTTTCTTATCTAAGCAATTTATAGTTTGTTTTTATTAACTAATTACAATAAACTTGTTAAGATTACATAGTTACCTACAGTTACTATGTATTGATGTTTGTAGATAATAACGTCTCTAGAATCATACTTAATTTTTTTAATTTATGTCAATAAAGTAATATTGGTTATTTATGTTTGGTGTGATTATTAAATCCCAGGTTCAAGCATACATTACAGAATAAAAATAAATATTTATATTATGTGTATATGTAACATGTGGTATCTATATGGTTATAACATGTTTATATTGGGGGGGCCCATTTGAGAATCCGCCCGGTCCTAAATCCGGCCCTATGTTTACAGACCTTGGGAAGGTCTGTCATGTACTACCAACTTGAAATAACGTTAAATAGCTTTCCCTACGACCATGTACGAAAATGATTCATATCGCACAATTTAATTTGTGATCAATAAAACATTAGCTATATTTTATTGGAAATTGGCCCGGGCCAAATCCTTTGGTGTTTGCTGACAAGTTCATTGACCTTTTCAAGGACGAGAAAGGTCACACCAATTCTTAGAACTATGTTTTGGCAATTGGCCCTGGCCAAACCCCTTGATGTTTGCCGACAAGGTCAAGAAAACCTGTCCTTATGAGTAAATGACAAAAATATTTTAATCGGATTATGTTAAACAAAAAAGTCTTTTTTCTCGAAAACGGGGCAGAATTAACTAAAAATAAGTTTAAAAAGCCCCCCCCCCTGGCGGCTTATTTACGTATCTACTACATATATCAAATTGGGGGAGCTACCCCTAATATAAAAACTGCCCTTTCACGTCCGATAGCCTAACAATATCTACCAAACCACCTTAGAGAATTATGAGAACTTGCGTACAGCTTCCGCACTCGCGAGGGCCTGGTGTGTGGTGTAAGTGTAATAAACATAACATAATAGGTGTTTATTCGTAAAAAATATTACATTTTTAATATATAACTGTAATATTATTTCCTTGGGTATAAACAAAAAGCTTGCAATATGGAGACATATTTACACAATAAGCTACACAACAAAAGCATAATTGCAAATCTGCATTTACAGTTTTTATTATGTGAAATTATCTAACCTACGTTTTTTAAAACCATACGGATGTGATGAACCGTCAGAGGAAAAGCATCTCTTTGTGGAGTTTAGGCGGTAGAGTTTAGTCGTGTTGCTTGTGAGTACATTGTGGTCAGCCGATCGTTTTATAAGTGTGGATGTAATTGGGAAAGGTACATCTTCTTCTAAGACCATTTTTATTAATTTAGCGAAGTTGATTACTACAATTTTATACATTAACAATATTCCTTTAACTTTACTTACAGTCACGTCACATTCTTTAGAACTGGACCATGCTTTATAGGCGTAATTTTTGGTCCGCCTGATACAAATTCTTTGATGTAGCTTCCAGCACCTTCATCTTCCAATTCATCGGTGAATTGACCTAATGACACACCATACTGCTTCGGAACTGATATGTAAATGATCACAATAAATAACCCTATCTTCCAACCTTTTCAAATATTCGTATAACTTCAACCGTGCTTGGGTCGTGGTCTAAGCGGCAATCACAAGGTTTGCAGTCGATGGAGGGCTATACGCTTCTTTAAATTCCCAGTTAACAAATAATGAGTCTTCATTAATAGGTAAAACATATTTAATATCAGTTGTAGTAACCTTAAACATCTCAAAAACGTTTGACCAAGTTTGGCATGTGTTTACTTGTCACCTCGATTGGGTTAACTGATAGTACTTACTGTGCAACCTTTACTAAAAGTTCAGTTTTAAAATCATTTTCGGATAATTCTACACTATTTTTTCGTAACCACACTTTAATGTCGTCTTTTCTCCAAGATTTGTTTGGTATCTTTGATAGCAATGTATTATGTTAAGGTCCGTTATCTAACACAATTACTGATGGATTTTCTAAATTCTTTAATAATTTTTCTTCGAACCAATGTATAAAATTTTCTTGATTCATTTCGTCATGATAGTCACCAGTAGTTTTTGAAGCAAATAGTAGATCAGCAGCAAGAATAAAACCGTTTTCGCAACCAGCATGAAGAATAACATACCTGCAACAGCAAGGGATTACTTACGTAACACTAAAACCCACAGAATTCAATAACTCGCCTTTTGACATCAGTTTTAATGCTCCTTACACTTCGTTTATCATCATCTTGGCACGAACCACCAATTGTCTCATTTTGAAAAATCCATGTTTCATCTAGGAAAACAAATTGATGGGAAAAATTATGAGTTAACTGCATCAACCGAGGTGAAACAGATCGCATCAAGTATAGAGGAACATAAAACGTGCGCAAAAAAATGGAGAAAACTACAAAGAATCTGTTATCAAAACGTTGTGGAATAGACCGGAAAACTTATCCAGGAAAAATATTTCAGGGAATACAATAGAAAAATTGATCCTTTCACTGACATTGAATTTAAGACCGAGCGAGACGCGCGTAATTATATACGTCGATAACTTTAACAAATCACCCCGAAAAGAGAAAATCACTTTCTGCAGTTATCAGGAAAAAGAAATAGAACAAATGATAGTAGCATGGGACGAAAATACTCCAAATGGCTTACAAATAAAATTTTATCACACAGCTAACGACGAGCTCGCATGGAGAGGCGGAGAAGCGAAAAAAGCACCGGTGTAATATTTTAGAGAAGAAATAGATCATTATGGAAATCATACTGGCAGGGTATAATATTACCCCATAATTTCTAAAACCTCACAAGCCGGATCGCGCAGCTTGACAAATTTCTAACGGCATTAACAAATGTCCGGTACGTCTCTTTCATAGTTTAATGTCAAAAAGAACTAAAAATATTCAAACTGATTGCTTATTTTTGACACCTAATCCATATTGGCAAGAATCTTCATCTAAGGGGTGGTATAAAAATCTACCGGTAGGACAAAACGAAATAGCAAATTGGGCAAAACAAGCGACCCAAGATATTGGCTTGGATCCTAACAAAATAAAAATTACAAACCATTCAAATCGTTATTCTGCTGTAACAACTAGCTAAAAGTGGAGTAGGTGAGTAACAGTTGTTAAAAATAACATGTCACTCATCTGTAAGCTCCATCAAACCCTATCTACAACTTGACGAAGAGCACCACGCAACCGTAATCAACAACTTAAGCAGAGACAGTGTTTCGTCCTCTTTATCTCAAGGAAATTTCACAATTACCTACAACAATTGCACCATTAATTACAAGTGGAAAAATTCTTAATTATATAATAAAGATACTTACATACTTGTTTAACATTTTGCGACATAGTTTAAAAAATAATCACTCCGAATTACATTCGTGGCAATATTTTTTTTTATAATTTTAACTAGATTAGTATCTTTATTGACATTAAGGAAATCCCACGAGTGCAATTTTTTAAGTTAGCATCTAGATGTCTTTTAACCTATATCTGACATGAAGTTTTAAACGTCCATCTGACATAGATTATTGTTTTTGTTTTTAAAATCTTGTATATTTTCGTTATGAACGTATTAAAAAAAAGATTTCGTAATTAACCATGCATTTGCTTCACTTTCCACTTTGTAGGTTGGAAGGTCGTGTGTTGTTACATACCAAATATTTTTAGAAGCGGGTGGCTTTGGAATTTTGTTTCTAGTTAAATAGATGTCTGTGAAAGTCCATCTGCAAAACAGGAATTTCCAAACTTTATCAGTCCGCCCTTACGAGTTTAGTGTTTTCTCCCTGCGATCTTTTCAAAATATGTGTACCATGACGTATATAAGGTACAGATATAAAAACAACTCAGAAACTAAAATATAAAAGTGCAAGAAATTATGAGATAAAGAATAAATTGTGGTACGGACGAGCTTGCTGATAGCCACACATTTTTTCAATATTCAGAAAAAGGTTAGACCCCGTCACTCTCGCTCATCGCGCCATGTAGATTTTGGCACGAAATTTGCCTTTTCTTGTTACAGCTACATTCAAAAATCGGGCTTCATATATAATAAGTTTTCGTAAAGAAAATGACGATTCTTATAGCTTCTGAATTCAGAGTTGGATAATTTTTTTATTTTTATCCAAATCTGAAGAAAAAAATTTGGTTGGAGGTTGTTGTAACATAATTCATTTAAACTCAGGGTCACTTCTTCCAGCGAGCTGAATTCTAGTAAAGCATGATCACGAAAAAGGTCTTGTATTCACGCAAATTTCTTTCTCAAAGCGTTCGGCAAATATGTCAGTGAGGCTTGAAGCGGGTTCCTTGAACAAGGACAGCAAGTTTTCTGAAATAACGATTTTATTAAGGTCACGTAGTTCTTCAATTCAGCGCAACAACGTTCACTGCCATCCTCATTATTTTTGCCTCTCCACACTCTCCACAACTGCAGATTTTTCCTACAAGTTTGCGAATCTTCTCCAAAAGGTTCAAAATGTGTGTGTTATTTACTTCAGCGTACTCAGCTTGTCAAATACATCGCAAAAATGCACCAGTTTAGCAAAAACGTAGTTTTCATGACCTTCTAGTAAGAAAGTATGTTTTCTTCTTGTTGAATACATGAGATAAGGCGTTACCACTTGGAATCCATCACGAACTACCATAGTGTTGAACGCCCATGTCCATGCATCAGGATTTCAGTAGCCCATGGATGATGGTTTGCTGCAAATAAGCGCCTGAAATCCTTCATAGTGGTCCGACATTGATCGAGCGCCGATGCACTTTTCCTAATCCAAATAATTTCCGGTTATAAACCTCCGTTACAGTGTGTAGCTTCATCAAGTTGCATACCAAATGATTTTCTCTGTTAAATGATCACTGAGATTGTAATAATACTTCAAGTGAAAAAAAAACTGTGCCTTCACTTTGAACGACTAATTTGTAATGATACGCTTGGCTAATTTACTTCCCTCATGATAAGCGCCAAATTGGTGATGAAACAGCTAATATATGCCCCACACTGGGAGACAAATTTATAATGCATTGTCTTAGAATATACGAACATCATGCAGTTATAATTTACATTCAATATAAACTGTTAAACTTTGACAAACACCAATAATTCAATGGTCGTGAACTTAGATTCAGCAAGCTCAAAACTTATCTCCGATATGGAGTAATACTGATTTATTGATTTATTCAATGCATCAATAAAACTGAATGTTATTGAAGTTAGACTTTACTTTTAAATCATTTAATCTAATAATAGTAGAAAGATGCTCAATTTACCTATTTACCCTTTACTTAGGAACAATGACAAATAAATCATGTCTTTGTTCTCTTTAAAACTAAAACATTTGAGGTATTGAAGAATTTATACTGAATTTCTATTCCACAATTAATTTAAGTATGATTGAAAGCTCTATTCCCTACAACATTTAAATCAATACTTCTAACGTAATATCGTGGTACTCTCTGTTTACTTATTATTATTTAAGTTAAACAGTAAACATACGTGTAACACATTTATTGTATAACGTCACAGACATAAACATTAATATCTTTTATATAACCCTATCATCCCTAAATCCAGCTATACTTAATCTAGGTACATATTATAACATATATTCAATGGTCGAGTTCTGATACAATCTATTTACTCTATCAATAAGTTTAATGAACATTGTAAAAAAAATAGACTTTCAGCACCATTGACTTATTTCAATATAATATAAAAACATAAGATACCTTGTATCATTGGAATAACAATCCACTGTCGATTTTCTTTTGGTTCACGACATGTTCCAACACGAGTATATATTCCAAGGTAAGTGTGGTATAACACTGTTTTGGTCACCTTGAACTACAATTAGTTTTATGACAAACCAATTTATTTTCTTGTCAGTACTTCAACACACAACTGTTTCTTACTCGAGGCACTGTTCAGCTGTTCACTTACATACACAATATTTAAAGTTTCAATATTCCGCATTGACTCACTAATGACAACTCGAAAGTGGGCGCGATTAGATTTGCGGCCGTCTCGGGTAAATGTTAAATGCAGACTGCCTAGTCCTCATTTGAATAGGCCAATGAAAATTCGTATAACCAACTTTTCAAAAGGTCTTGATTAAATTTTAATATAGATGCTCTATTTTACTACAAATGCAAGAATTTTTCAAATAAATTGCTAGGGCTAGCGTAAAATTCCATTCTCATAATTTTCTCATATTTTAACATCCCCATATAACTGAGTTATATTTTTTCCCGATCAAAATCAATTACAATATCAATTATTAATTGATTTTCGTTGAATTTAGTATACATTTTATCGATAAGTGGCGACTCTATATTTTGCCCTTCAAGCTAAAATAAGTTACAATTTGATCAATGACGGTTCGTTATCTTTTATAAATTCTGACTTGAATGTTAATTTATTTTTAATATAAACATTACTTTATACTTCGCTTTAAAATTCACATTTAATAGTTTTGAACGTTAACTTGCAAGATTTACCTTATATTTATACAAAATGCTTTAATGTATTTGTAATTTAATTTTCAACCCCTACCAGTGGCGTATCTTATTTCTTAAATATCTGAATTTCTGTTACGAAATACATATTCGTATACGTTTACTAATTTAGTTACTCTTATTCCTTTTTAGTCAATAAATAAACACAAACTTGTCTCACATAAACTCAATACTAATAAATTAATTCTGAATTCAGAATAATAAAAACAGAAAAAAATTGTGACCGATCAAAATGTTTCACCTCAAGATCCAGACCTGTATGCGGATTCTTCCACGCAGTCTTTTTGATCAAAATTACTTTAAAATTAATTTTCCCATAGACAAGCTCTTTCGCGATGGTGTGAGGTTTTTGCACTTGCCGCTTTGTATGGGACCTTAAAAAATGCTAACAACGCTTACATGGTATTGAGGCTTGTTTATTAAACACATCTTACGTTTTTGAATATCTTGCCACTTACGACTAAATAATTCGCGAGGTTTTTTAACCCTAATAGATCGATTGATCTCGAGTGCCGCTTTAGCTTATTTGGAAGCATACTCTAGGCTGATAGAAATGCTACTTTTACAATTTATTAGTTTTTTCTTTAAATTGGAATTGAAGCGGGAAGGTTTACTTGAACAACCCCATATTGCCGCTGATCGTGCACGATTCTTAAAAGAATACTAAAAAAAGAGGAAGCACTCTACAAGCCCGTTTTGTCAGATGAGACGTGGATATTCAGTCGAGGTTCGGATAAGAAAAAGGCTAATGGGCGAAGGAAAAAGTTCGTCACAATAATTTTTTTAGATTGAATTTCTTAAGGACTTTTATTGATTTAAATTTATGGTGCTACCTGCGGTTAATGAAAATGGCGTTATTCCTGATGTTTCAATTCTCTTTTCTACAAAATCACAAAGTGCCTATTGTTATGGTGATATGAGTGCAGAGGTATTGACAAAATGATTTGAGGTTGTTTTTAGCATATAATATATAATTACTGAAATGTTCATGAAAAATTCCAAATATATCGACAAAGAAGAAAGAAACAACTTTCTAAAGCACAACGTTTTCTACGAATCTATCGTGTTAAAAGAAGAATTATTACAATTAGTTACGGAAAATGTAAAGCTAAAGGTGTGCAGAATCGATAAAATTGCCAATAAGTGCGGACACAGGGTTTTACAGTTGCCACCACATCATTGCCAATTTAACCCTATTGAACTGGTCTGGGGAAACTGCAAGAAACACTACAATAAAAATGTAGGGCGAATCAATGCAAAGTTCGACGATGAGAATATGGATGGAATCGCTACAAAGAATTGATGGCGAATACTCGCAGAAATGCATTGAACACGCTGAAAATTCAATGTCGGAGTGGATGGACATCAAAAAGCATTTTGAGGTTGTCCAACCATTAGTTATGACTGTTTTCAATACAATTTCGAAAAGCAACATTTCAACTGATAGCGAATAAGGACTAGGATTCGGACAGAGATAATTATTTAATTTGCACAAGATGTTTATTGTAAAATCGCTTTTGTTTACACTACATAAAATTTAAAAATGTTATTTCGACGGTCTCTATTCTAAGCTGTACATTCAAAATGTTCCAATTTGAAATTTTTGAATTGTGACCAACTTTCCATCTAAAATATAATTTAACTACTCAAGGAATTATTGTTACTCGTTACTTACACAAGGGGTAGGTTATGTTACTGTAAACCTAAATGTAATTATAATACAGCGTTTCTGTGATTTTAACACTTCATTTAACACACACACACACATGAAACTCGTAGCGTGATGGCTAAGAATAATAAACGCCTTTAAATTCGAAACATCAATTTAGTTGACCCAGTTTTGATTGACAGTTTCTAAAGTGGCCGGAATTGGCGACATGCACGGGTGACCGCATTAACAAAAATCACCAATTCATAGAAGACATACATTACCTAAATCTTAATCCATGTTTTCAGAATGAGTCATACACAAGCATACGTGGCTCAGACTGTACCGTATTTACACTAGGACTTAGAAGTTTTGCGAAACTTCAACAATGTCCAATAGTGTGTTATATTTTAAGTCGCTTCGAAATGTTGATTCTAGAAAATGTAATAGTGCAATGTCTTGTTTACTCTATACACTTAGGGGAGTCTTGCCCTAAGTACTTCATGAGAGCAAAATTGTCAACTTATTTAGACGATTCGTGCAAAAATGTGAAAAGAAACAAGGTGTACTGATTAGTATATTGTTTTTAACTCATTCCCCTTCGATGTTTTTACGTTCTTCTCTATGGTCATATTTATTGATATAAAATGAGCATAATATTTTGAATATCATAAATTTTGCACAAATATTCCAATTCTACAGTGACCATTGCCATCTATCCGTAGTCATCGTATTCACATGTTTCTGTTGCAGCCTTTATCGTCGTTACAGGGTAAGTTTGAATCTAAAATATCGGAAAATCAATATATTAAAAAATGGGAAAGAACAAATAAATTTTTGTTACTTTAACGGATATATGGTAGATAGTCATCAAACATCTTAGTAAAAGAAACAGGTGTCGTTTTCCATTTTTCCTTCCCACTTGCTAAATTGCTATCATGTTTTTACCTGAAGATACCAAATTTCACAATTCGTTAATGTCTTCAATTAATTATTGATGGTAGCATTCATAGATTCAATAAAAATGTATATTCATAAAGGTCAATTAAGTTTGTAATGCTACAATTTCTACGTTCTGAAAAAACATCTGTGACATTATCCTTTGTTACGTGAAACGGCAAGCGGAAAAAAATGACAAAAAGGAGATTGGTCACTACTCACCTACGGATGTAAGGAATCGCCGGCGTCAGACGGTTAATCAAGAAAATTAAAAAAAGGCAGGAAAAAAGATCTTTAACCCATCCAATAGCGGTGTCAGAAAGAGGCTAAGTAACCGCAGTAAAAAGAGAAACTAATAGCGAAAAGAAAAGGATATTGTGGGATATAACAAAACCTTTAATTAGTAAATCACATAAAAAGAATACACATACATATATCGTGTTTCAAAAATAAATGAATTCTAGCAAAAAACAAATAAGTTGGCAATTAACGACCAAAATGAGGTAAATGCCCAAGTAAACAAAAAGTAAAATTATAAATGTACAACGTAGATACGTTGGTTAATTAAAAAAATTTGAAGAAAATATAAAAAGAGAAATATGGACAACACAAGTTTAAACAAAATTATTTCGTAAACGTTAAGCGTGAAAGGATAACTTTATAGTAAATTATAATTTTAGATAACCTATTAATTTCAAAAGGCCTTCCTAAGGTAAATCAGGTTTTTATATTTTAATCGTAAAAATTTAATATGCTAAATAATAATTTAAAATCAGAATACTTGTTATGTTTTAACAAAAATTTAATTTAAGAAATTTGAAAGTAAATACATCACAAACATTAAAAAATAAAAGTATGGCCGGCAGCTGTTTACAAAACGGTCGTCGTTAAAAGAACGATTTACATAAAAATTAAATTAGAGATCTACACAGAAAAACTAAGTAATTTAAAGATAAAGTAATGCACTATTTTTAACTATTATAATTATAGATTTCAAACAAAAAAACAAGGAAAAAGGAAGAGTGGATTTCAGATAAGGTTAGAGGTAAATACTGTTTCAGTGAAAGCAAGGATCAGAAAAGAACTGAGGTGATAGGTGTGAAAACTATGATAAAAACGTCTGACCTTTTTATTGATTTCTACGATGGTGATACTCTACTTTTAAGTTATTTTTCTACGAGATGAAGCAAAGTTGTATGAAGATGGAATTTTAATATATTCAAGTACAAGTGGTATACTAAACTTCTTTTAGATGTATAAGCAAATATGGAACAGAAACGACAATAACCAGAACAAACTGTAAGTGCAACTGAGCGGTCAACGGAAAGTTCAAAGCAAAGTTCCAAGCTAAGTTCCAGCTGAAAATTGTAATGAGTCATTAGAAAAGGCCACAGAACAATAGATTCACATACCTCTAAGAAGGAAGGCGAGCCGTTCGTGATAACTTGTATGAATGGTATACTTTTAACACCAAAATAAGCGAAAAAACAACGCATACCAGCACTTTATGGAAATTTTTATTTTCTTTTGAAAAAATTCTTTTAAAGATCCTTCTAGGAAGATTGAAAATGAAAAATTGTTTCAGTAAAAACAAAGTTAATCAATCAAAAAATTTTTTTTAAACGTCAAAAATGACGAGGTTCCCATTAATAACAATATTTTTTGCAGTTTTTAAATTTTTCAGACACCGTTAAAAATTCGTAGACTAAATTATCCTTTGCATGATTACATTATGGTATTGAGATTAACAGGATTTATGTTACTGTTTTGGGATTACTATTAATATTCACGACAGCGTATCTTAAGCGAAAGTGGTATTCACTTTATTTAAAATTTTCAATACCCAATTTTCTTGGAAAACTCAACTGAATAGCATTCTACGTTAAATATACAAAAAAATAACTTGAATTTCCATGTGATCTTATAATTGGTTAAACCAACCCTTAATTAAAAATAATATATATATATATATATATATATATATATATATATATATATATATATATATATATAAACACAAAAAACATAAAGATCAATTCAATATTATTATCGCTATTTCATTAATAAATAACGAAATTAGAGAAAAAACGATTGAGACGTTACATTGGCACGGGCAGCCAGATATACCTCCTTTTTATGAAAACTAACGGTGTCTTCGAAATCAATTAAATTGTTTCATGTTCAAAAAGTAAAAGTATCTTAGTCTGAAATTATGATCGATATTAATAATAAAACAAAATTGAGACGTATACATTGCGCAGGAAGCCACAATATTCTCGTTTTTAGGAAAAACGATGTCTCTGAAATAAATTAAATTGTTTCATATTCGTAAAAGTATAAAGTTTATCTTAATTATGATGATTTCATTAAATAAAAACGAAATTAAAGAACAAAAAACTATAGGAGATTTACATTAACCACATAATCTCTCGTTTTTAGGAAAACTGGTGTCTGAAATCAATTAAATTGATTCATGTTCATAGAAATATAAAGTATCTTAGTCTGAAATTATGATCGATATTATTAATAAATAACGAAATTAGAGAACAAAACGATTAGAGACATACATTGGCACGGAAGCCACAATATCTCTCGTTTTAGGAAAACTAACGATTTTTGAAATAAATTAAATTGTTTCATGTTCATAGAAGTTAAAGTTCTTAAAATTATGATCGATTTTATTAAAAATAACGAAATTAAAGAACAAAAACTATTGGAGACGGAATTTACAAAACATATATTTCTGTTTTAGGAAAACTAACGTAGCCTTCGAAATCAATTAAATTAAAAAGAACAAAACTATAAGACGTTACACGCACGGAAAGTCCATATATCTCTGTTTTTAGGAAAACTAGCGGTGTCTACGAAATCAATTAAATTGTTTCATGTTCCTAAAAGTATAAAGTATCTTAGTCTGAAATTATTGATTTCATTAATAAAAACGAAAAGAGAACAAAAACTATTAAGACGTATACATTGCGGGAAGCCTCATATATCACTCGTTTTTAGGAAAACTAACGATGTCTCTGAAATAAAATGAATTGTTTCATATTCCAAAAGTATAAAGTATCTTATCTTAAATTATGATCGATTTCATAAATAAAACAAAAAATTTAAAAACTATTTTAATACATTTAATATATTTTCTTTGGAAAACTAACGTTCTTCGAAATCAATTAAATTGTTTCATGTTCATAAAAGTATAAGGTTTTCAAGTCTGAAATTATGATCGATTACATTAATAAATAAAAATTGAAAAAACGACTAGAGACGTATAAATTGGCACGGGAAAATATATCTCTCGTTTATAGGAAAACTAACGATGTCTCTAAAAATTAAATTGTTTTTCATGCCAAAAGTTAAAATTATCTTAGTCTTAAATCATGGTCGATTTCAAATTAACGGAAAGAACAAAAACTATTGGAGTTTAAAAATATTTTTTTAGGAAAACTAACGGTTTTCGAAATCAATTAAATTGTTTCACAAAAGTATAAGTTATCTTGGTCTGAAATTATGATCGATTACATTAATAAATGAAATTAGAGAACAAAAACGATTAGAGACGTATACATTGCGGGAAGCAACATATTCTCGTTTTTAGGAAAACTAACGTAGTCTTCGAAATCAATTAAATTGTTTCATGTTCATAAAAGAAAGTTATCTTGGTCTGAAATTATGATCGATTACATTAATAAATAACGAAATTAAGAACAAAACCATTTAAATTTTAAATACATATATCTCTCGTTTTAGGAAACTAACGATGTCTCTGAAATAAATTAAATTGTTTTATTCGTAAATGTATAAAGTATCTTAGTCTGAAATTATGATCGATTTCATTAATAAATTGAAAAAAAAAACGACTAGAGACGTATACATTGGCACGGGAAGCCACAATATCACGTTTTAGGAAAACTAACGATGTCTCTGAAATAAATTAAATTGTTTCATATTCGCAAAAGTATAAAGTATCTTAGTTCAAATTATGATCGATTTCATTAATAAATAAGGAAATTAGAGATCAAAAACGATTGGAGACGTATACATTGCTACACAGGAAGCCACATATTTCTCTCATTTTTAAGAAAACTAACGGTGTCTCCGAAATCAATTAAATCGTTTCATGTTCGTAAAAGTATAAAGTATCTTAGTCCCAAATTATGATCGATTTCATTAATAAATAACGAAATTAGAGATCAAAAACGATTGGAGACGTGCACATTGCGCACGGAAAGCCAAGTATATCTCTCGTTTTTAGGAAAACTAACGGTGTCTCTGAAATAAATTAAATTGCTTCATATTCGTAAAAGTATAAAGTATCTTAGTCTGATGCTATGATCGATATCATTAATAAATAACGAAATTAGAGAACAAAAACTATAGGAAACGTATACATTGCGCACGGGAAGCCACGAATATCTCTTGTTTTTAGAAAAACTAACGGTGTCTTCGAAATCAATTACATTGCATCATGTTCATAAAAGTATAAAGTATCTTAGTCACAAATTATGATCGATTTCAATAATAAATAACGAAATTAGAGAACAAAAACGATTGGAGACGTATGCATTGCGCACGGGAAGCCACATATATCTCTCGTTTTTAGGAAAACTAACGGTGTCTCTGAAATAAATTAAATTGTTTCATATTCACAAAAGTATAAAGCAACTTAATCTGATCGATCGATTATAATCGATTTCATTAATAAATAACGAAATTAGAGATCAAAAACGATTGGAGACGCATACATTGCTACACAGGAAGCCACATATTTCTCTCGTTTTTAGGAAAACTAACGGTGTCTCCGAAATCAATTAAATTGTTTCAAGTTCGTAAAAGTATAAAGTATCTTAGTCTCAAATTATGATCGATTTCAATAATAAACAACGATATTAGAGATCAAAAACGATTGGAGACGTATACATTGCTACACAGGAAGCCACATATTTCTCTCGTTTTTAGGAAAACTAACGGTGTCTCCGAAATCAATTAAATTGTTTCAAGTTCGTAAAAGTGTAAAGTATCTTAGTCTCGAATTATGATCGATTTCATTAATAAATAACGAAATTACAGAATAAAAACGATTGGAGACGTATGCATTGCGCACGGGAAGCCATATATATCTCTCGTTTTTAGGAAAACTAACGGTGTCTCCGAAATCAATTAAATTGTTTCATGTTCGTAAAAGTATAAAGTATCTTAGTCTCAAATTATGATCGATTTCAATAATAAACAACGATATTAGAGATCATAGACGATTGGAGACGTATACATTGCTACACAGGAAGCCACATATTTCTCTCGTTTTTAGGAAAACTAACGGTGTCTCCGAAATCAATTAAATCGTTTCATGTTCATAAAAGTATAAAGTATCTTAGTCCCAAATTATAATCGATTTCATTAATAAATAACGAAATTAGAGAACAAAAACGATTGGAGACGTGCACATTGCGCACGGAAAGCCAAGCATATCTCTCGTTTTTACGAAAACTAACGGTGTCTCTGAAATAAATTAAATTGTTTCATATTCGTAAAAGTATAAAGTATCTTAGTCTGAAATTATGATCGATTTCATTAATAAATAACGAAATAAGAGAACAAAAACTATAGGAGACGTATACATTGCGCACGGGAAGCCACGAATATCTCTTGTTCTTAGAAAAACTAACGGTGTCTTCGAAATCAATTACATTGCATGATGTTCATAAAAGTATAAAGTACCTTAGTCACAAATTATGATCGATTTCAATAATAAATAACGAAATTAGAGAACAAAAACGATTGGAGACGTATGCATTGCGCACGGGAAGCCACATATATCTCTCGTTTTTAGGAAAACTAACGGTGTCTCCGAAATCAATTAAATTGTTTCAAGTTCGTAAAAGTATAAAGTATCTTAGTCTGATATTATGATCGATTTCATTAATAAACAACGATATTAGAGATCAAAAACGATTGGAGACGTATACATTGCTACACAGGAAGCCACATATTTCTCTCGTTTTTAGGAAAACTAACGGTGTCTCCGAAATCAGTTAAATTGTTTCATG
Organism: Vesta saturnalis; assembly: GCA_036346205.1. Classification (NCBI taxonomy): domain Eukaryota; kingdom Metazoa; phylum Arthropoda; class Insecta; order Coleoptera; family Lampyridae; genus Vesta; species Vesta saturnalis. The sequence continues at coordinate 2,837,728 of JARFJB010001400.1, forward strand.
TTCGTAAAAGTATAAAGTATCTTATTCCCAAATTATGATCGATTTCATTAATAAATAACGAAATTAGAGAACAAAAACGATTGGAGACGTGCACATTGCGCACGGAAGGCCAAGTATATCTCTCGTTTTTAGGAAAACTAACGGTCTCTCTGAAATAAATTAAATTGTTTCATATTCGTAAAAGTATAAAGTATCTTAGTCTGATGCTATGATCGATTTCATTAATAAATAACGAAATTATAGAACAAAAACTATAGGAGACGTATACATTGCGCACGGGAAGCCACGAATATCTCTTGTTTTTAAAAAAACTAACGGTGTCTTCGAAATCAATTACATTGCATCATGTTCATATAAGGATAAAGTATCTTAGTCAGAAATTATGATCGATTTCAATAATAAATAACGAAATTAGAGAACAAAAACGATTGGAGACGTATGCATTGCGCACGGGAAGCCACATATATCTCTCGTTTTTAGGAAAACTAACGGTGTCTCTGAAATAAATTAAATTGTTTCATATTCACAAAAGTATAAAGCAACTTAGTCTGATCAAAAACGATTGGAGACGTATACATTGCTACACAGGAAGCCACATATTTCTCTCGTTTTTAGGAAAACTAACGGTGTCTCCGAAATCACTTAAATTGTTTCATGTTCGTAGAAGTATGAAGTATCTTAGTCTGAAATTATGATCGATTTCATTAATAAATAACGATATTAGAGATCAAAAACGATTGGAGACGTATACATTGGTACACAGGAAGCCACATATTTCTCTCGTTTTTAGGAAAACTAACGGTGTCTCCGAAATCAATTAAATTGTTTCATGTTCGTAAAAGTATAAAGTATCTTAGTCTGAAATTATGATCGATTTCATTAATAAATAACGAAATTAGAGATCAAAAACGATTGGAGACGTATACATTGCTACACAGGAAGCCACATATTTCTCTCGTTTTTAGGAAAACTAACGGTGTCCCGAAATCAATTAAATTGTATCATGTTCGTAAAAGTATAAAGTATCTTAGTCTGAAATTATGATCGAATTCTATAATAAATAACGAAATTAGAGATCAAAAACAATTGGAGACGTATGCATTGCTATACAGGAAGCCACATAGTTCTCTCGTTTTTAGGAAAACTAACGGTGTCTCCGAAATCAATTAAATTGTTTCATGTTCGTAAAAGTATAAAGTATCTTACTCTGGAATTATAATCGATTTCATTAATAAATAACGATATGACAGATCAAAAACGATTGGAGACGTATGCATTGCTATACAGGAAGCCACATATTTCTCTCGTTTTTAGGAAAACTAACGGTGTCTCCGAAATCAATTAAACTGTTTCATGTTCGTAAAAGTATAAAGTATCTTACTCTGGAATTATGATCGATTTCATTAATAAATAACTACATTAGAGACCAAAAACGATTGGAGACGTATAGATTGCTACGCAGGAAGCCACATATTTCTCTCGTTTTTAGAAAAACTAACGGTGTCTCCGAAATCAATTAAATTGTATCATGTTCGTAAAAGTAGAAAGTATCTTAGTCTGAAATTATGATCAAATTCTATAATAAATAACGAAATTAGAGATCAAAAACAATTGGAGACGTATGCATTGCTATACAGGAAGCCACATATTTCTCTCGGTTTTAGGAAAACTAACGGTGTCTCCGAAATCAATTAAATTGTTTCATGTTCGTAAAAGTATAAAGTATCTACCATATCCTTCTACCGGCCCCATAAATAGAAATCCAAGCACGTTAAGTCCGGAGAACGAGGAGGCAAGGGGAATATACTCCCTCTACCTATCCACCTGTCTTGAAATGTTGCATCAAGATGTCGTCCTACATTTAATGAAAAATGTGCTGGACACCCATAATGTTGTAAGATTATTGTCCTTCTAGTCTGAAGTTCAATATCTTCAAGTAGACTGGGTATTTGTTTTTGAAGGAAGTCTAAATAGACCATACCAGACTCTTTCGAACACCACTGGTCGAAGAATTCTTCTGGCAATTATTCCACGTCAGACATTAATTTTCCACCTTCATTGGTGCAGCACCTCGCGTAGCCAATGAGGATTGTCTCCCGACCAATAATGCATATTATGCAAATTTACTGTTCCGTCATAAATAAGAGTGGCTTCGTCCGCCCACAAAATTCGAGATAAGAGATAAGGATCCTCGTGTCATATTTAATAGCAAAAGTTCAACCTTCTATCAAAATCTGGAGGTATCAAAACCTGATGAAGGACGATATAATATGGATGGAATCTAAAAAGGTACGAATATTATGCGTTGGACTGCAGGAATAGTATACGTAGGAATGAAGAAATAAAAAATATAAATATAAATAAAATATAAATAATATTAAATATTTCTTATCATGTCTGGAAATCAAATTTAGAAATTTCACCAATAATATTTTCAAGAAACCCACTTGTGCTTTTTTAAAATATTTTGAACACTTCCATGTGATATCCCTCAATTATGTGATATTGTCCTAAACTTAAATGCGGATTAGTTTCAATATATGCAGACATATATGGAGTTTCCCTCGGGATAACCTCAAGCTCGTCTATTATACCTAGGATGATGGTAGCATGTAAACGTTCTTCTCTATGGTCTTTTATTGATATAAAATAATAATATTTTGAATATCATAAATTTTGCACAAATATTCCAATTCTACAGTGACCATTGCCATCTATCCGTAGTCATCGTATTCACATGTTTTTTGCAGCCTTTATCGTCGTTACAGGGTAAGTTTGAATCTAAAATATCGGAAAATCAATATATTAAAAATGGGAAAGAACAAAAAATTTTGTTACTTTAACGGATATATGGTAGATAGTCATCAAACATCAAAAAGAAACAGGTGTTTTTCCATTTTTCCTTTTGCTAAATTGCTATCTTTTTTACCTGAAATACCAAATTTCACAATTCGTTAATGTCTTCAATTATTGATGGAATTCATAGATTCAATAAAAATGTATATTCATAAGGTCAATTAAGTTTTAATGCTACAATTTCTACGTTCAAAAACATCTTGACATTATCCTTTGTTACGTGAAACCAAGCGGAAAAAATGACAAAAAGGAGATTGGTCACTACCTACGGATTAAGGAATCGCCCGTCAGACGGTTCCCGGGATCAAGAAAATAAAAAAAAACAGGGAAAAAAGATCTAACCGTTTATCCAATAGCGGTGTCAGAAAGAGGTTCCCAAAAAGAAAACTAAAGCGGAAAAGGATATTTAAAAAACCTTTAAATAAATCACATAAAAAGAATACACATACATATATCGTGTTTCAAAATAAATGAATTCTAGAAAAAACAAATAAGTTGGCAATTAACGACCAAAATGGGAAATGGTAAACAAAAAAGAAAATTATAAATGTAAACAGATACGTTGGTTAATTAAAAATTTGAAGAAAATATAAAAAAGAAATATGGAAACAAAAAAAAAAATTATTTTAAACGTTAAGCGTGAAAGGATAACTTTATAGTAAATTATAATTTTAGATAACCTATTAATTTCAAAAGGCCTTCCTAAGGTAAATCAGGTTTTATATTTTAATCGTAAAAATTTAATATCTAAATAATAATTTAAAATCAGAATACTTTATGTTTTAACAAAATTTAATTTAAGAAATTTGAAATTCAAAAACATTAAAAAAAAAAAGTTGGCAGCTTTTAAAAGGGTCGTTGAACAACATAAAAATTAAAAAGATCTACGAAAACTAAGTAATTTGAAAATACTATTTTAACTTTTAATTAAGATTTCAAAAAAAACAAGGGGAAAGGATTTATAAAAAATACTGTTTCAGTGAAAGCAAGGATAAAAAACTGATATATGTGAAAACTATGATAAAAATTGTTTTTAATTTTTGATTTACAGTTATTTTTCTAGGATGAACAAAGTTGTATAAATAATTTTAATATATTCAAGTACAATGGTATACTAAACTTCTTTTAGATTATACAAATATAACAGAAACGAAATAAAGAACAAACTTGGCAACTGAGCGTCAACGAAAGTTCAAAGCAAAGTTCAAGCTAAGTTCCAGCTGAAAATTGTAATGAATTAAAAGGCCACAGAACAATAGATTCACATACCTCTAAGAAGGAAGGCGAGCCGTTCGTGATAACTTGTATGAATGGTATACTTTTAACACCAAAATAAGCGAAGAAAACAACGCATACTCAGCACTCTCGAGTGGAAACTTTATTTTCTTTGTGAAAAAATTCTTTTTTAAAGATCCTTCTAGCGAAGATTGAAAATGAATTCGGAAACTTATTTAGGTATGTTTCAGTAACCAAACACAAAAGTTAACTCAATCAAAAAATTTTTTTCTGCAAACGTCAAAAAATGACGAGGTTCGCGCATTAATAACAATATTTTTTGCAGTTTTTATTAATTTTTCAGACACCGTGCAAAAATTCGTAGACGGTAAATTATCCTTTTGCATGATTACATTATGGTATTGAGATTATCAAGCACGCGATTTATGTTACTGTTTGGCGATTACTATTAATATTCACGACAGCGTATCTTAAGCGAAAGTGGTATTCACTTCTATTTAATAATTCAATACACCAATTTTCTACTTGAAAGTAAAACTCAACTGAATAGCATTCTACGTTAAATATACAACAAATAACTTGAATTTCCATGTGATCTTATAATTGTACAAAATTAAAATTCAATGTATTTATGAAGAAATATATATATATATATATATATATATATATATATATATATATATATATATATATATAAATATATATAGACACACACAACATAAAGATCAATTCATATATGTATTATGCGCTATTTCATTAATAAATAACGAAATTAGAGAACAAAAACGATTAGAGACGTATACATTGCGCACGGGCAGCCAGATATACCTCTCGTTCTTATGAAAACTAACGGTGTCTTCGAAATCAATTAAATTGTTTCATGTTCATAAAAGTATAAAGTATCTTAGTCTGAAATTATGATCGATATTAATAATAAATAACGAAATTAGAGACGTATACATTGCGCACGGGAAGCCACATATATCTCTCGTTTTTAGGAAAACTAACGATGTCTCTGAAATAAATTAAATTGTTTCATATTCGTAAAAGTATAAAGTATCTTAGTCTTACATTATGATCGATTTCATTAATAAATAACGAAATTAAAGAACAAAAACTATAGGAGACGTATACATTGCGCACGGGAAGTCACATATATCTCTCGTTTTTAGGAAAACTAGCGGTGTCTTCGAAATCAATTAAATTGATTCATGTTCATAGAAGTATAAAGTATCTTAGTCTGAAATTATGATCGATATTATTAATAAATAACGAAATTAGAGAACAAAAACGATTAGAGACGTATACATTGCGCACGGGAAGCCACATATATCTCTCGTTTTTAGGAAAACTAACGATGTCTTTGAAATAAATTAAATTGTTTCATGTTCATAGAAGTATAAAGTATCTTAGTCTGAAATTATGATCGATTTTATTAATAAATAACGAAATTAAAGAACAAAAACTATTGGAGACGGGTACATTGCGCACGGGAAGCAACATATATTTCTCGTTTTTAGGAAAACTAACGTAGCCTTCGAAATCAATTAAATTAAAGAACAAAAACTATAGGAGACGTATACATTGCGCACGGAAAGTCACATATATCTCTCGTTTTTAGGAAAACTAGCGGTGTCTACGAAATCAATTAAATTGTTTCATGTTCCTAAAAGTATAAAGTATCTTAGTCTGAAATTATGCTCGATTTCATTAATAAATAACGAAATTAGAGAACAAAAACTATTAGAGACGTATACATTGCGCACGGGAAGCCTCATATATCACTCGTTTTTAGGAAAACTAACGATGTCTCTGAAATAAAATGAATTGTTTCATATTCCTAAAAGTATAAAGTATCTTACTCTTAAATTATGATCGATTTCATAAATAAATAACGAAATTAGGGTACAAAAACTATTGGAGACGGGTACATTGCGCACGGGAAGCCACATATATTTCTCGTTTTTAGGAAAACTAACGTAGTCTTCGAAATCAATTAAATTGTTTCATGTTCATAAAAGTATAAGGTTTCTTAGTCTGAAATTATGATCGATTACATTAATAAATAACGAAATTAGAAACAAAAACGACTAGAGACGTATAAATTGCGCACGGGAAGCCACATATATCTCTCGTTTATAGGAAAACTAACGATGTCTCTGAAATAAATTAAATTGTTTCATGCTCGTAAAAGTATAAAGTATCTTAGTCTTAAATCATGGTCGATTTCATTAATAAATAACGAAGTTAAAGAACAAAAACTATTGGAGACGTATACATTGCGCACGGGAAGCCACATATATCTCTCGTTTTTAGGAAAACTAACGTAGTCTTCGAAATCAATTAAATTGTTTCATGTTCATAAAAGTATAAGTTATCTTGGTCTGAAATTATGATCGATTACATTAATAAATAACGAAATTAGAGAACAAAAACGATTAGAGACGTATACATTGCGCACGGGAAGCAACATATATCTCTCGTTTTTAGGAAAACTAACGTAGTCTTCGAAATCAATTAAATTGTTTCATGTTCATAAAAGTATAAGTTATCTTGGTCTGAAATTATGATCGATTACATTAATAAATAACGAAATTAGAGAACAAAAACCACTAGAAACGTATAAATTGTGCACGGGAAGCCACATATATCTCTCGTTTTTAGGAACACTAACGATGTCTCTGAAATAAATTAAATTGTTTCATATTCGTAAATGTATAAAGTATCTTAGTCTGAAATTATGATCGATTTCATTAATAAATAACGAAATTAGAAAACAAAAACGATTGAGACGTATACATTGCACGGAAGCACATATATCCGTTTTAGGAAAACTAACGATGTCTCTGAAATAAAATGAATTGTTTCATATTCGTAAAAGTATAAAGTATCTTAGTCTTAAATTAAGATCGATTTCATTAATAAATAACGAAATTAAAGAACAAAAACTATTGGAGCCGTATAAATTCCGCAAGGGAAGCAACATATATTTCCCGTTGTTAGGAAAACTAAAGGTGTCTTCGAAATGAATTAAATTGCTTCACGTTCATAAAAGTATAAAGTATCTTAGTCTGAAATTATGTTGGATTTCATTAACAAATAACGAAATTAAAGAACAAAAATTATTGGAGACGTATACATTGCGCACGGGAAGCCACATATATCTCTCGTTTTTGGAAAACTAACGGTGTCTCTGAAAAAAATTAAATTGTTTCATATTCGTAAAAGTGAAAAGTATCTTAGTCTTAAATTATGATCGATTTCATTAATAAATAACGAAATTAAAGAACAAAAATTATTGGAGACGTATACATTGCGCACGGGAAGCCACACATATTTGTCGTTTTTAGGAAAACTAACAGTGTCTTCGAAATCATTTAAATTGTTTCATGTTCGTAGAAGAATAAAGTATCTTAGTCTGAAATTATGATCGATTTCATCAATAAATAACGAAATTAGAGAACAAGAACGATAAGAGACGTATACATTGCGCACGGGAAGCCACATATATCTCTCGTATTTAAGAAAACTAACGATGTCTCTGAAATAAATTAAATTGTTTCATATTCGTAAAAGTATAAAGTATCCTAGTCTTAAATTATGAACGATTTCATAAATAAATAACGAAATTACTGTACAAAAACTATTGGAGACGTGTACATTGCTCACGGGAAGCCACATATTTCTCTCGTTTTTAGGAAAACTAACGGTGTCTCCGAAATCAATTAAATTGTTTCATGTTCGTAAAAGTAAAAAGTATCTCAGTCTGAAATTATGATCGATTTCATTAATAAATAACGAAATTAGAGATCAAAAACGATTGGAGACATATACAATGCAACACAGGAAGCCACATATTTCTCTCGTTTTTAAGAAAACTAACGGTGTTTCCGAAATCAATTAAATTGTTTCATGTTCGTAAAAGTAAAAAGTATCTCAGTCTGAAATTATGATCGATTTCATTAATAATTAACGAAATTAGAGGTCAAAAACGTTTGGAGACGTATACATTGCTACACAGGAAGCCACTTGTTTCTCTCGTTTTTAGGAAAACTAACGGTGTCTCCGAAATCAATTTAATTGTTTCATGTTCGTAAAATTAAAAAGTATCTCAGTCTGAAATTATGATCGATTTCATTAATAAATAACGAAATTAGAGATCAAAAACGATTGGAGACGTATACATTGCTACACAGGAAGCCACATATTTCTCTCGTTTTTAGGAAAACTAACGGTGTCTCCGAAATCAATTTAATTGTTTCATGTTCGTAAAAGTAAAAAGTATCTCAGTCTGAAATTATGATCGATTTCATTAATAAATAACGAAATTAGAGATCAAAAACTACTGGAGACGTATACATTGCTACACAGGAAGCCACATATTTCTCTCGTTTTTAGGAAAACTAACGGTGTCTCGAAATCAATTAAATTGTTTCATGTTCGTAAAAGTAAAATATCTCAGTCTGAAATTATGATCGATTTCATTAATAAATAACGAAATTAGAGATCAAAACGATTGGAGACGTACATTGCACAGGAAGCCACATATTTCTCTCGTTTTTGGAAAACTAACGGTGTCTCCGAAATCAATTAAATTGTTTCATGTTCGTAAAAGTATAAAGTATCTCAGTCTGAAATTATGATCGATTTCATTAATAAATAACGAAATTAGAGATCAAACACGATTGGAGACGTATACATTGCTACACAGGAAGCCACATATTTCTCTAGGTTTTTGGAAAACTAACGGTGTCTCCGAAATCAATTAAATTGTTTCATGTTCGTAAAAGTATGAAGTATCTTAGTCTGAAATTATGATCGATCTCATTAATAAATAACGAAATTAGAGATCAAAGACGATTGGAGACGTATACATTGCTATACAGGAAGCCACATATTTCTCTCGTTTTTAGGATAACTAACGGTGTCTCCGAAATCAATTAAATTGCTTCATGTTCGTAAAAGTATAAAGTATCTTAGTCTGAAATTATGATCGATTTCAATAATAAATAACGAAATTAGAGATCAAAAACGATTGGAGACGTATACATTGCTACACAGGAAGCCACATATTTCTCTCGTTTTTAGGAAAACTAACGGTGTCTCTGAAATCAATTAAATTGTTTCATGTTCGTAAAGGTATAAAGTATATTAGTCTGAAATTATCATCGATGCCAATAATAAATAACGAAATTGGAGATCAAAAACGATTGGAGACGTATACATTGCTACACAGGAAGCCACACATTTCTCTCGTTTTTAGGAAAACTAACGATGTCTCTGAAATAAATTAAATTGATTCATGTTCGTAAAGGTATGAAGTATCTTAGTCTGAAATTATGATCGATCTCATTAATAAATAACGAAATTAAAGATCAAAAACTATTGGAGACGTATACATTGCGCACGGGAAGCCACATATATCTCTCATTTATAGGAAAACTAACGGTGTCTTCGAAATCAATTAAATTCTTTCATGTTCATAGAAGTATAAAGTATCTTAGTCTGAAATTTGTCAGGTTGCGATGACGCACCCTATATGTAGAATGTTATAATGACGTGTATTACGTGTTTTAAGTACGAGTGTATTGAGTTTGAACGGAAAAAAAAATTTTTTTGTGTGTATGCATAATGTATGTGGGTGTATGATACGCCACTGGAAATGTAGGAGAAATATAATTCAGTATGTAGATACGTGTATTTGAATGTTAGAGAGACTTTAGTGTTGGAATAATTAGATTCTGATGAATGTAAATGTGAAGAGAAATTTGTCGATGGGACGATAATGCTTGCCACTGCTACTGTTTTTCTATAGGAATGGAATGTTTGAAGATAATGAGTAATCTTGGAAAATGAAGAATAAGTGTAAAATGTTTTAGAAAATATGTAGAGAAAAGTTTGGGTATGTTTGTATTAATTTCGAAATTTTGTAATTTTGAGAATATGGTTTGTATATGGATTTGAGACCTTCCTTATTTTTGCAAATGTTGGGAAGAATCGAGCGCATTGGAGATAATGTTAAAAGTTGCGTAATGGACCAGAGTCTACTGAATGAATGTGGTGAAAAATGATTTCTTCATGAAGTAATTGTAAAATTTGTAAGTAAGAACAAATATGGCGATGTTTGTAATTACCGCGTGCTTGTATAGAGGTAGCAGCTATTAACTATGAAATTTTGAATAATAAGGAAAAACCAAAAATGTTTAAAGATGGATGACTGAAGTTATAAATAGGAAAGTCAGAATTGACGGTTAGTTAGTTGTTATTTTAGCTTTTGGCTTTTGGTGAGAGCGCACGGGGTGTGATAGAATGGGATTGGGTTTTATATTTGTGAATATTTGAGGCAGTAATTGTTTAAACAACTGCGTAACCCGGGGATGAATCGTAAAGACATTCATAAATAAAAAAATAAATTGATTGAAGATTAGTTTGTTTTCTTCAAGAAAATAATAAGTGGTTTAAGCAGATTTGAATAAAGATAACAGCTGTTATGTTAAAGTGTTAAGTGCAGCGCGTGTTCTTGTAACGAGATTAGTAAAAGTATTTATGAGACCACCTGTTAAGTGAACGAATGTTCGTTGTATATTAAGCCAATGTTTAAGTAACGTTATATGACATTGAAATTTATTTGTATAAGGACTAATTGGTGTAAAGGTTGCTAGAATTTTTTTAAAGGCAACCAAGGTTTACCATTACATATTGTGGGAGTAAACTGAGTGCACAGGAATAAGTTTTGTTGAGCCTTTGTAATGTCGTTCATGCAATTTAAGGATTACAATGGACTACAATAATTGATTTACGGAAGAAAAAGAAAAGAAAATCAAGATTAATGGAACAATTTTAAGTAAGGAATTTTGAAATTTAGTAAGCACGATTATCTTTTAGAATTATGATTAATGTGATTAAATATGTAATTAGTTAGAAGCGAAGAAGATAATCGTTCTTGAAAATTAGTTGTGAAATTGAGATTGTATAGTATTAAAATTATTGCAGAAATTGGTATGACGTGTGACGTTTGATTCTAAGTCAACCACGTTCTTGTAGGATAGTATTAAATATATTTGTGTTTGTTTCGTGTACAGTTTGTTTATATTATCAGGACAATATATGTATTATAACGTTGATTGTTATTGACTAAGTTGAGATTTAATTTAGCCAGGTATGAAACATAGTTGTAGAATTTACTTAAGGTGAATCAATTTTGTTGACAATTTGTAAAAGTAAGCTTCTGCATATTTAGATTTCATTGGATTTTAAGATTAAGGAACAACCTGAAAGTATCAGTATATGCACAGGTTGATTTTGAAAATTTTCATGTTGTTCATTAATGTAGCAATTCTACAAGTTAACGATCAGTCTGAATTATGTCGTTTATATAAATACATTAAGATAACATAGGACGTTGGATTGTTTTGAAACCTTATTGTTCGTTTGTCAAATACGATTCAGAGTTATAAAAATAATTATTTAAAAGATATTCTGTTCTATGTTAGAATTTTAAAATTAAATTACGATATTGAATGAAGAATATTTATCATTAATAAGTAGCAATATTCTGTTGGTTTACGTGAACTGAAGTTTGAGTATTAAATTTTCATGTTTGAAAGTTATTGAGTGAATTACGATCGTGTATTCAAAAAGTTTCATTAAAACCTGGGTAGTACTAAATATGTTGAGTTTGAATTGAATTGTTTGGACGAGTGTTATGTTTAGAACCTTCGTATAGGAGTTTACAGTAAGCACATATCCTACTTTCACAATCAAAGTAGGGTTAATTAACAATCCAGCTTAAGACAATTATATTAGCAAAGTAATTCGATTGTGGTGGCGCCTAGAGACTATATTTTCCGACTGAAGCTGTTTGATATCGTAGGTGTATAGAGTGTTTGAGCATACCTTAATCCATAATATTACTTGATTAATTTCGGACCACGCCCAGTCTCTGTTAGCTGGCACTACTTCGCTTACATTAAGTAAGCATCAACGATCGCACATAAGTAGCGGTTTGGACGTGTAAATATTATGATCGATTTATTAATATTAACGAAATTAGAGATCTAGAAAATCGATTGGATGACGTATACATTTGACACAGGAAGCCACATATTTCTCGTTATTTCGAAAACTAATCTCCGAAATGGCAATTACAATGTTTCATGTTCTAAAAGTATAAAGCATCGTTAGTCTGAAATTATGATCGATTTCATTAATAAATAACGAAATTAGAGATCAAAACGATTGGAGACGTATACATTGCTAACAGAAGCCACATATTTCTCTCGTTTTAGAAAACTAACAGTGTTCCGAAATCAATTAAATTGTTTCATGTTCGAAAATTATAAATATCTTAGTCTGAAATTTGATCGATTCAATAATAAATAACGAAATTAGAGATCAAAAACTATTGGAGACGTATACATTGCTAACAGAAGCTACATATTTCTCTTTTTAGAAAACTCATGGTGTTTCACTGAATCATATACTAATTTGTCGATTGTTCTAAACTATCATTTTCTATTGATTTGTTTCTTCATACCTCTATTTTTATATGATGTACATTTCTTCACTTTGTTCTTTTGTAAAATCATGGTTTCTTTCACAATGTAAATTTCTTTTGTTGTTAATTTTTTTCTATTTTTTCTAATTCTCTTATTTTTCTTACTCATCTCTTTCTCTTTGTTTCTTTCTTTTTTTTATTTTTTTTTCTTTTAATACGATTTGTTTATATCTCAAGTTGCCGTTATATTACCACATTTTTGACTGTATCTGTGGTTCTATAAGAGCTATTGACACATTTTTTTTTAAACACTCTTATTAATTTTCCTTCTAATAGCAACGAAAAAAACATTTGGCACCATTTGAATTTTTTAGAAAAGTCGACCATTTTACTCCTTCAACAAGTTTTGCTCTCTATTGGTAGACGGAGAAAAGAAATTGTTGTCGTTTTGGATTTGTTTGGTAATATCAAGTATTCCCTTAGCAAGAGACCACTCTGGACAAATTTTGGCAACCCGCTACGAAGTTACACACAATTTTTTGTAGTAACACGTTGTATGGTTCCCCCTCGCTTTATATTGACAGCAATCGTAAAAATTCATTAAACAAAGTTTTACATATTGATCACTAGTTGACAATGGATATATATTAAATACATTACTCAGAAAAATTGCCCAAAAAATGGGAGTCATCAGTGAAACGCCCTCTGACGGCAATGGTGGGAAATTAAATAATTTCCATAATTTTCTCTAGGCCACATTTATAATAAAATTTTTTATTTCACTGCTCAATCTCAAATAGTTTCTGAGTTTATTATGGCTCGCCTTTCTTAGTTGTACACCTAGTACATAATGCCTTAAAGTATCAAAATCGACAAATAGTGTAGATAGTGTAGTAGAAATGTATTCTAATGTGATGGGTGTAGTGAAGACAATAGTATACAGATTGTTAAAAGAACAAGAAGAGGGTGTTTTGAAAGAACCGGCTTGCTCACCAAGAAGAAAAAAACAATGTTTAAGTGAAGAAGAAAAAGTTTATATTAGAAAAAAACCATTCCTTCTACTTCAATAGAGAAATCCTACCCTCAACAAAATAGTAGTAGTCCTAAAAGAAGACGTTGATGGACTATTAATTGCCGCAATTGACACTACACAGGACACTACAGGAACTTAACTTTTCGTGGGAAAAAGTGAATTGCAAATCAACACTAATTGATAATCTCCAAATTGTTTCTTGGAGACGCAAATACCTTCGTGAAACGAAGAAGTTTTGTGCCGAAGGACGGAAAATCATTTATCTCGATGAGACTTGGTTGAATGAAGGATATACTGTAAAAAAAGTTTGGCAAGATAAAAATGTTACAAGTCGCCGCATGTAGCACTCCAAGAGGGTTGGTCAACTGGAACAAATCCACCTGACTAATTATTACTTTAGTATTACTTGTGTTTGAGTTGTTGAGTTGTTGAGTTGTTGAGCACACAGGGGATTATCACGAAGGTGTGAATGCTGATGTTTTTGAAGAATATTTTGAACAAATGATACAAAACATTCCATGAGGAACTGTAATTGTTCTGGATAATGCGAAAGTTACCAAAACACTTACCAACAACTGCATGGAAAAAAAGAGATATTGCCAAATGCTGTTAGCTATAGCAAACGAGCATAAGCAATTTGTTGAGTATGTTATTAATGAACTCTATGCTTCTCGTGGGATTACCTTACATAGTTTATCAACATATCACTGCGAACTCAACATAGAGTTAATTTGAGCTCAAATAAAAAGTGAAGTAGGTCGTAACATTACAACTTTTAAATTAAGTGATCGATTATCCTTCATTGATTTCCAGAATATCTTTGGCAGTTCCATTTAGAAGCACCAGATCAATAACCATATTTCATCAGTCTTTTAAGAGAACCAATGTGGGCCTCAATTCTTATATATCTAGAGTGTCACGAATCGCTAATTCTTATGTTGATAACTTGGATTTTTTCAATGTAAGCTTTGGTAAATTTGTGAGTATGTTGAAGCAAATTGTAATTTGATTTTAGTATTTAGTATTGTATAGTGGTATTGTACAATTGTGATAATATGAACCTAATGATTCTGTACCTACAGTTTTTGTTGTTTTTCGACTAATTTTATTCACATAAGCACTTTTAAATTGTTATTTCCTTATATTATTTGGATTTTACTATTTAACTATTTCAGGTTTTGAAACTTTATTGTAATTTGGTACTAAAAGTGGTCAAAGCCCATTAATAAATAGATAATAAATAATAATAATTAAAAGTTTGTCTAACACTACAAAGCTTACATTTTAATTTGTAAGTAATTAGAATTAGCTGTAATCTACCTAATCCTTTACAAACGAAATGCTTGAACATTCTAGAAGTTCAAATGCGCAATAATCAATCTTAAAAGTTTATAAACTGAAATCAGGTGTGCAAAATTCTAGAATAGGTACAGAAATTATTAGCCTATGTTATGATATGTACCATAGCAATAAGAATAATGCACATGCGTACGCCTAAAATGTAACATTCGTTTATGTAAATTAAGAATAGCACTCCCAGATTTTGAACTATTAAATTGTTGATATATTTGGATACTGCAAAGGAGTTTATAATTATATTGCTAATTTTGCTGATCATAAATAGCATTGGCAGACACAGTTAACTTTGCCATTTTATACACTTATTAAAGAACAGTTCTGAAAACCCAAATCTTTATTTTTATTTATTGTTTCAAAAGAATAAAATACAACTAAATTACTTTAGGTTTACAAAGTAAAAAGGATCCCTAAATAAATTAACCTAAATGGTACAAACAAACTATCACATGCAAAAGTAGGACTAAACGTTTAAACAATGCAAAGTAGGTTACTTAAATTAGTTACAAAGAAAGTATTAAAATAGGTACAATTTCACTTAAAATGTTTTAAAAAAATGTAAATATTATAAATAATTTTAACCATTTGTATAAATGGTTCATAAAATAGAGCTGCCTTTATCGTAGCTGCTCTTTAGGCACATCATTTATCCATAGAAAATTTATAAATAAAATTACACGTAACATTTATAAAACTTACAAAAATTTGTTAGTATACCGTCTACATTTATTTCCGTTGATACATGTGTCGGTTTTTATTCCTAAAATTTTTCGATCAATTAACAATAGTTAGTGTCAAACCACACAAGTTGTGACCAAACATTATTTTTAATTAAAACTAAATGCACTCAATCGTCGATAAAAAAATAGTTTCTAATATTTATAATTATATACAATTATGATTAACTGTGTTATGATATGCAAAAATCTATGATGATAATTACGGTCAATTCCATTAATGGTCAACTAAACTTTATTTCAGTAAAAGTAAAAGTTGGGTACACACATTATCCAGGAAAGCGAATCTTAATGTGGAACCCTTGGTAATCATGTGTCAAACTTCTGTCTGATGAACAGATAAATAATTTAAAGGCTTTTGCTCAGCTTCACACTCAGAGTCTTCTATTTCACAGAGATTTGTAGAGATATCACTGTTACTTGGAAATCCGCCTAGTAACGAATGTCGCTCCTCTGTAATTTATAAACATTAATATTTCTCTAAAATTACTTTTTCTCATAATTAGAAATGAGAAGCTGGTGTAAATTATAAGATAAAAGTTGTAAGTATAAAATGTATCTTATATTTACCTAGTGTTGTAATAACAGATCCAATGTCATCATCATCACATGGCCTACGATTACGAATACTTGGAAATCCATATGGTTCCACATCGTCAGATTCAGCACCTGGACTATGAACACAGTCTCCTTCTGGTTCACTCGGAATATTGTACCCGTGTGTTGGTAAATATGAATTTGGATGCCGTATGTAACTATCTGCTAAGTGAAAACTCAATTACGATCACACCAAAATAATTACGATGAAAGTTGTGCAACATTCAAATTCTGTGCAATGCAACAAGACCGAAAAATTACAGTTACGCTTACAAAAAATACTTACTTGGTTTATTAATTTTTAAAGGCACTGCATTAAAAAAACAAACAGGTTAGAATTGTTATTTGAGCATTCAATTAATGTTAGCATTTCTTTTTTAAAAAACATTCACGTTCTAACAAACTTACTGAATGTAAAAATTTGGAAGAACTACAACTGTGTCTCTCTCCATCCTATAATCCAAACAAAATATTACGATCGTAGGCCCCTTAGAAGTTATGCATGAATAACCCTCTCTTAATTTAAATTAATTAATTAAAATATGAGATTACAAACCTGTGGTGAATCGAAACTCTTCATTTCCACTATCTAATGCATTTAAACTAGGACTAATAGTATGTGGCTCGCATTCACTGTCTGCTAAACATTCTGATTCTAAATCTTCATTCAATGTCTCAATATCTCTACGTGGATCAATTGGTCCAACAACAGGTGGCATATGATGACAACGGGACTCATTGCTTTCGTTACTGTGGAAGCTAGAAGAGTCAGGAACTTCACTACCTGGTACTTCTGTTATATTTGGAAGAGTTTGACTATGACGTGCCCAATCGGAACAATCCCAATGATAACCTGTAAATGCTACTTAAGTAGACTTTTTTTTTGAACTTATTAAATTAAAACTTACTACCAATTGAACGTGGATCATCATCAGTATTTCGATTTGGAATGGGATTGCTTCTACCGCCGTAAAGACGATTAGGAACATCACAATTAACTGGGCTTGATAATTTTAAGTCTGTAATAAGCAATAGATCCATTAATCAAAATGACCATTACAGTTAGAGGTATTAATTACAACAGCTGTGCAAATGAAAGGTACAACTTAAAATAACGTTGTACTTTATGTATTAAGTATATCATTTCACGACTCATTTTATGCTTACTTTAATCAATAGTCCTGTTTTAAGTTGTTTTTAGACAAAGTTTTAAGATAAAAACTAAACTGTTATTTCCTCAGTAGCCTTACCACACCTAGAAAAAATCTAGGTGTGTGCTTCAACATAGTTATAACCAATGTATGTATAAATATACGAGAATAGGGTGAGGAAGTGTAAAGACATATAGTTCTGCAGTATGTAACACAAAAGGTGTCACTAGCATGATAGCGATGCAATAAGTATAAAAGGAGTAAGGAACTTTGCTATTTCAGCTATCAACCATTTACACTTGTATGTGCAATATATGTATTTAATAAGCTCTGCTTTTATACAGGGTGTCCGTTTAATACTCAGTTCTCCTCTGGTGTCAAATCTGTCACAAAAATGACAGCGATCGTTAATAAAGTAAACTGGGTATTATACTTTAAGAAATTATTTTAAAATATACAGGGTGGTTAAAAAGTGAAGCAACAGATTGTAAGGCACACATATTATTACATTTTTGTACTTTACATTGATATTAGATTAATAAGGGTTTTAACGTTAAAGACAAAAAACGGTATTTTACAAAAAAATAGCGCTCACCTAAATAATGGGATTGTTACAAAATGACAAATTTTTGGAATACTCATTTTTAGTACAGCCTTTAGTAGCACAACATAAGATAACATAACCTTCACGCCATTCCCTTGCGGGGTAGGCAAAATAATGCCTGTCTCTTATTTATTTTTCATTCACAATCTTTCTCCATGCTTCCTATCTCTGCATATCTCTCTAGCTTCCGCAAGATTCATACATTGGTTCTGACATACCCTTTTATTTTTAAAACTCCTTATCTTTCTTTTATCATACATCCTACTACATTAAGCCAAGTTTTACGCGGCCTATCAGACCCGGCCTTACCTCTAACCTCACCCACATATATTTGCTTCGTTAATCTTGCGTTGTTCAATCTCTCAATGAGACCAAACCAACGTAATGTACTACTTTTATAGCAATCCATCATCGTCTTTTCCTCGCCACACTCCGTCATTATACACTTCTTCTTTATATTATCCTTTCTCATTTTACCATATGTGCTTCTCAGGAATCTCATACCCACGGCATTTATTTTTCTTCCACTTGTTCCACAATTTCATCTTACAGAGTAAATACTCTACTTCTACTCTCCTTTCCACCTTCCCGATTGAACACCACATCACATTTACCTTTAGGTCTATGCTCTCACAGACTGTATTAAACTCCCTCAGAGCAGTTTGTAGCTCATCCGTACTGTCACTTAATAAGACTGTGTCATCTGAACACGCCAGAACTCATACATTTACGTCACCAACAATTACAGCATTTGTATCGGTACCTGCTTGCCTAACACATACATCACACAGCCTTGTCGCACTCCTTGCTTAATATTAAAGTATTGACTCACACCTCCTCTTACCCTAACACATGCCTACTGTTGTATACTGCCCTATTCCATTTATTAGACCTTTGTTTACACCATATTCATTTAATATTCCCACAGTCACAGAACAATACAAGACTTTAGTAAAGAATAATATATTTAAATTTTAACCCAATACTATACAGGGTGTTTCATAATTTAAACCGAATTATCATATCTTCAAACAAGCATAACATAATTTTTTTAATTAAATGATCCAATTTTGGTTGTCGGAACTCAATTGGATTTAGATACTCTATCAAAATGATGTGAAGTTTGTGTATCATAAAATTAAATGCAAGTTAGTTATTTTGAAAATTGGCGAACAATTTTTAGGAAGTCATGTTAAAACAATGCAAATTTTTATTGATTAAGTAGGCTGTGAACAATGAATATTTGAAGAGAAAAAATTATTAAATTAAATGCTCAAAATGTCTCACATTTTGTAACAAACATTTTCTTATGCGATCATGGATGACCTTCTAACACCTTATAGCATTTCTGAACTAATATTGTGAAAGGATAGACTTATTCTTTCCATCATATCTTGTCTCGTTATCACAACGTCTTGGAACACTTGAGATTTAATATTTCCCCACAAAAAAATTCATAGGAGTAACATAAAGGTATCTTGCTGGTGAACTAGTTGCTGCACCATATCCTATACCTTTTCAGGAAAACATTCTTGAAGACTAAAATGAGCTGGAGCTCCATCAAGTTGTAGAGACACAGCTCTTTTTATATGTTCCAGAAGGTGTTGAATTAAACGAGGTAGAAAGGTAAGAAATTGCACAAATATAGGACCTGTCAAACTCCCTTCAAAAAATATGGGCCAATAATGTAGTCATCTATTATTCCACACCATACATTCAAGGTTCATTAATGTTGATAGTTTGCAACATAGCCAATTTTGGAATCCTGAGTGTCGTAATAATAAAAATTATGACCATTCACAAAGCCACTTCTGTGGAACTGTAGATTCGCCAGCAAATAGTACGTATTTAAAAAAATCACCATTTTTCTCTAATTTTATTTTCAGGTCATTCGCAGAAAATCACTCTCCTTAAATAATCATCTTCAACCAATTCTTGATGCAGTTGAATGTGGTACGGGTGGAACTTATTAGTATTTAAACACTTATTAACAGATTTTTTAATACATAAACGTTTTAGTAATTTTTCTAACAATTACGTTTCGATTTTCTACTACTGATAAGGAAACTGCATGCTGTTTTTCTTCATTTAGAACTCTTTTGTTTCAGGTCTTTTTTTCGTACAGTACACTTCCTGTTCATTCAAACCTTTCTTTCACATATTCAAGGGACCTTGTATGGGTTGTTTTTATTTGGAAACTTTTGAGCGTATAATCGGGTTGCAAGAAGGCAAGGCATCACTTTCACCAATACAATATATCATAGAGGCTAATTCTTATAGAGAATAATTCATGATTGTAACAAATTTTGATTAAAGCCATTACACAAATTTTTATATAATTTATATTTATAATAAATGGCATTTATGTTAAAATTACATCAGGACAGTATGCACGATTTGCTGAAATTTTAAACGTTCTAAAATTTCATATTACAGCCTACTCAAAATTGGGTAGGTACTAAATAAAAATTTGTATTGTTGTAACATGAGTTCCTAACAATTTTTCGACAATTTTCAGATTAGTTCTTGTGCAGTTAAATTTATGATACACCCTGTATAGTATTGAGTTTGTTTAAGCTAAAATTAGATACGTCGTTCTTCACTACCAAAAGCGCCCATTATAAAAATTTGTCATTTTGTAAAACCCCACTATTTGGGTGAGAACTATTTTTTTGAAAATACCGTTTTTTGTCTCTATCCTTAAAAGCCTTATCAATAAGTCAATAAACCTAATATCAATGTAGAGTGCATTTACGGTGGAATCCAAAAATGTAATAATATACAGGGTGTGCCATTTTAAAAAATATTACAATTTGTTGCCATACTTTTTTAGACCATCCTGTGTCTTTAAAGTACTTTCTTAAAGTACCCCATTTTGCCTCGGCAACGATTTGCTAAGTAATTTTTGTGACAGATTTGGCATTACACCACCACAGAAGAACTAGTACTAAATGGATTGTGTGTAAAAGAAGTAAGTAGTAAAATCATAGGCTATTCGACATTCTTACCATTTTTAATTCTCGGTTTATCATACGTTGATGCTAGCTGCATTTGCTCTGCCCATGTGCTTTTTTCAGATTCAAGGTGGTTGCCCATTCCAGCTTGTTGTGTATTAACATTTAAATTACGGACATAATCAGGGGGTACATTCTCAAGTTCATCACCTTAAAAAGATCAATTAAAATTGATACACTAACAAGTCATTAAACTTACCTGCTGAACCATAACTCTGAAGCGTATCTAAATTATTAAATAGCATGGTATTATTGCAATTATAAAGTAGGTCATTTTGAGTTGTAGGAGTGTAAGACAATGGCCGTGCCGATCGTAAAGGAACCTCACGTTGATTAATCTCCAAATTGCTTAATTTTGATCCACGTTTAAATTCAGTCATTTCGTGAGGCCGCGTTGAATTCAGAACAACTTGATCTTTTCTTGTGTCGTTGTTAATCATGTTACCACGTTGACGTGACCGTCTGGCACGGCAACAACGATAAATAACAAATATAATAACCAAAATTACAATAACAGCAACCGCAATTACTATTCCAATTAATTCCTCCCAGGTAATACTGTAAATGTTTGAAGTTATTGGTGTTGAAAATATTGAGTTGGCACAGTATGGACCAGTTGTGTTTGGAGGACAAAGGCAATGAAAACTCCCAATTTCATTTCTACAGGTTCCACCGTTTTGGCAAGGTGATGATTCACATTCATTTAGATCAAATTCGCAAAATTCTCCAACAAAGTTTCTACATTTGCATAGAGGAGAATCGTCACCTTCTTCGCATACTCCGCCATGTTTGCAAGGGTTTGGAGTACAAAACCGGCCGTACTCACATCTTTTCCCTGATAATTTCAGTACACAGTTGCAAGTGTAATCACCCACTAGTGTAGTTACACATTTTCCACCGTACAGACAAGGTCCAGACGCACAAGGATCAGTGTCAATCTCGCACATAGTCCCAGTGAAACGCGTGTGGCACTGACATTCATACCCTGTTCCCATTTCCTTACAAGTACCGCCATTCATGCAAGGCTGCGATCCACAAGCACCAGGTGGTATTAAAATTACCGAAGTATCACAACTAAATTCAACGTTTGCAAATCTTTTCAAAACAGCTATAGAATTATCACCAGATTTGTGTAATGGAACTGAAATACGTGCTATTCGAACGTCATCCATGCATCCTATAAATCCGCGTTGGATATCTTCAAAACCTAGGATAGACGGATGTTGGTGTACTTCAGCTCCAAGGTACATCTCATCACTTTGTAGATTTAATATATCGCTTACTCCTGGTGTTGATCCTTGAGCTGTGTGTATACCATCCACGGTAATTTTAGCAGAATTACGTTCACGTTCAAGTCGTACTTCGTGCCAGCGTCCGTCTGACACAAAAATTGTATCGACTCGCACAACTCCTTCTCCATTACCCAATTCAAATCTGTACTGCACAATCCCATTTATTATCTACAATGTTGAAATTACCATTAAAAAAAAACTGTGTATTACATTTGCAGTAATAAATATTGTAAACCATGGGATAGAATATGTCAATAACACAAAGACTCTCACATCCTCTCAGTAGGTACATATATCTACAGCAATTTGCAGAAAATTATCTATGCCACATTTATTTTTACGGTAGAAGATTTATTCGTCTTTAGATTTTAAACAAAAATCATGATATATCTATGTGTAGGTATCCATTTTTTATGTCAAATTAAATCTCAAAATGGAGGAACAATGTCAAGTATATGAATTAGATACACAGAACATTCTCCCGAGAGGAATCTTCATTTATGCAAGTGTGAATTTAGATTTCAAGCTACACGTTTGGACAACGCACTATTATCATCAGGCTTCTAAATGTAAATAACCTTAAGCAAGCTTTACTTTGCTTAAGATCAACATAGGAGATGCACATCTTTAATAGTTATGTTATCGGATTGACTGGCTAGTGATGGACTCGGGCCGGGCCGGACCGGGTTTCGAGGAACTCCCGGCTCGGCCCGAACTTAAAAATTTGGGAACCGGCCCGAAGACCGGCCCAAAAAAATAGCACAGCCCGACCCGAAGCCCGGCCCGAAATAAGGCTGGTCTTCGGGCCGCGGCCCGACTTTTAGCTACAAAAGGATTATATATCTTTATTTCTGAAGTAAATTGCAAATTTTTTGAACTGTAATAGATAGCGGGTTGAAATTTCTCGAGCGATTTAGGTGTTTAACAAGGATAACGATTGAAACAGGACATATATTATTAATCACGCCTTCTTATTTATGGAATGAAACCACTATGACGCTGTAATACGTAATTTGCGTTTCGGTTCCTAACCTACAACCGTTTTCAAAGTATTCATAAAAAAATCTCTTTCTCTCTATTGGAGTTGGACTATGAAAATTGTTAATGAGTTTTTGATGTTTGTAAATACCAATGGTGAAAGTGATTAAAACGGAACCGCAACAAAAACAAACATCAGGATGTACACATATCTTATTAGTTAAGTTAATGGGAAAGGAGTAAGTATAGTACTATAGTATTCCTTTTGGGATGCATACTCCCATCTTTTATTTTCTAAATTATGTAAAACACATATTTGTAAATACAATTTAATTTAAAAAAGCTTTAATGAATAATTTGTGATATGTCTTGCTCCAGCGTGAGAAACGTATACTGTACACCCTTAAAAATTGAAGCGCAGCCACATCATTGTAATACCACACACTGGTATTACAATGCGTTTTCCCTTTCTGGCGTACATAATATTATTCAAGCACTAAAAGAAAGTGACTTTACTCAAAAGGTCATGAAACAGTGACGCCCCTCCCCCTTTCTGGTACGACTATGAAACCTTCTATCTTAATTAGACTGATTTTAAAATAATATACCTGGGTACTTTAAGAGTTGATCCCTTTGTGTTCGTTTGAGAAAGGTGTAGCTTTTAGAATTGTTATACCTTCTGCAGTCAACCTGATTTATTAATTCGGTATCCTATTTTGTATTGTAATTGGTCAACAGTCTCATGCATATCCTTACAGATTTCATCCTTTAAGTAAACCCAGAGAAAAAATCTAGAGGCGTTAAGTCCGGCGACCATGGAGGCCATTTAACAGATGAACAAGCCCATTTGATGACATTTAGAAGGATACTAGATACGTACGAGACTGTTGAGTAATTACCAAATAGGATAACCGATACCGAACTAATAAATCAGACACACGATACAACAGTTTGTAACAACTCTTTTTTGTGTTGTATAAAATATACCTCAATTTATGATCTTTCCTTCATTTAGTTCTAAATACAAGAAAATTTTAATTATTTTACAATATTGGTATGAGATAGGCAACCTAATTTGCATATCTACGTAGTGCATACTTTCGTAAAGATTTATATTCCTACTTTCAATTTTTATTCATTTCATATCTTATAAGCAACGCGTCTACGTTAAGATATTCTGCTCATATCTTGTGCGCAGAACCGCATCATCTACTTCGAAAGCCTCCATTTTTTTCACTTCCTGTTTAATGTCGAAGCAGGGAGCTGCTTCTTTTTGATTTTTACCTAAATTTATGTGAAAGTGCCATCAAATTGGTGGTAAGATATATTTTTAATACATTTACATAAAATAAGCATTTGTTCTTTTTAGGCGCTTTCTTTACGTATTTTTTATACCATTTTTTATTTTAATTACACTTTTACTATTAATTCAATTTACAACGTAATTACATCTTAATTACGCATTTGATTTTATTGTTGCGTACATTTTTCGTTTTATGATTGCAATTTTTTTTGAATGGAAAACTTCCAAATAATGCAATAAGAAGTGGATTTAAAAGTTTTAAGAAGAAATTTATACGGATTTTATAAAGATAATTTCAGTTTGGGGTGCGGCTGATAACATTATGTCAAGATTGCACAATAATGACGTAAGAATGACTTCATGCAGGTTAACCGCTTCGTAATCATATTTAGATACCAGAGGTTGTCAAAAAGAAAAGTTTGTGTACAAAAATTTCTAAGGTATTTATGTAGTGATTTATTTAGTACTTTAAGCATAATTTTAAGACCTTCATTATTTCATCATTACATTTGATATTCAATAAACATAGTCTGTATATTGTTATTTTTTTACATTTTTATAAACCCGGTTTAATTGTTCCGATATTATAAAAAACAATTTGGCGCCCGAGATAATTTCATTAGTTTTGCATTTTTTATTATTGATGGTAAGTGAAAATAATCGAGCACCAATTCAGGTAATTAAGCAAATCATTTTATTTGAAACCACCCTATTAATCAACCGACTGAGTCAAAGACACAACTATAAGTGGTGTAAGGTTTGTATTTTTGGAGAACTTATTATTTCATTACTTTATAACTTACTTTTTATTATTTAAAATTTTGTATACGACACCTACGACACACCTTTTTATTACAAGTTCTGAATGCTATCAACAGTGTCCTCAATAGAGTTCAAAAATGTATTGATCGAGGATGGGTCACCTTTGAACATCTATTATAATGGTTTTTGTTATTGAGTATCACAAACAAGGGTGTGCCATTAAAAAAGAGTCACTTTAGCTAATAATTCGAAAATCCGATTAACAATTATTTTTCTTTATTTGTTTTTCTGATTTCACGTAAACAACACTAATTTGGTCATTTAATGGAAATCGTAGCTATAACGATAACAAAGTTATCAATGGTGCGCACTAAACTTTGAACACACAATCCATTTCGTTATCGCAGGTGTATTGGTTTCGGGCCGGCCCGAATAGCCCCAATGGCTCGAAAAGCCCGAGTTCTTTGGCCAGGCCCGGCCCGAAAAAAGTTGGGCCCGACCCAAAGCCTGGCCTACAACTTGTAATTAGAAAAAAGCCGCGTTTATTTATTAATCGCTAATATCAACAGTGCGGCGCTTTATGAATAAAAAGACTGTTCATCTGTAACGCCAGCATGCATTTACATTATATGTAATAGGAAGACAAGCAAGGTCATCCCTGTCAAAAGCAAACGCAGGGAATAAGTTTGGATATGCAAATAATCGACCCGAGAATCCGATATCGGCGATAAAAAGCAAACAAGAAACGTAGAATAGCAGTGCGGTGCGGGTAATGCTACTTTGTATTTAAGATTTACTAACAATAGAAATAGCCAAAATTTGATTTATGTTATATCTACGAACATAAGCATATTTATTAAAACCGATCAGCTATAAACAATTCTTCCTGAAACTAGAGGGTATTTGAAGGTTATTTACCCACAATACAATAACGAATAAAGCATAAACAATTTTATTCTCAAGTAGAATAGTCCCTTTATAATACTGAGGACATCACTTTAAATACAATAAATATTATTAGATGGCATCTAAAGTGGGGCTATTAAGCGCACAATTTGTGAGGAATACGTTGTTGAGGTCAATGAAAAAATATTAGAAAACTCAGCGAAATATGTTTTCGAATTTCACTCGTATCATCATTAGGTGTTCATATTGACTTTTGATCCAGTGGGGGCAGGTGATCCAGGTCAACACAGAAGGCGCACATCTTTAACTGCTATTGCGTAAAAAAACGTCACATAAGAATCCGTTCATTTATTTAAATAAAGCGATATTGAAAATAAGGTTATCGCGATAAAAATATGGTAGAAGTAATAATATTTAATAACACATAAACCTAACTAGTGAGCAAACAGAAAAAAAAAACAATACAAACAATGATCAATCTGAGAGAAAGATTTGAGGAAATATAAGGAAGAATAAAAAAGTAAGAACAAGAGTAATCAAGGAATGAACCTGAAATAGGAGAGTAAGTGCCAATATGTACAATACATTAGACACAGTCCTAGAAAATAACATAAAATAATAATGATACAAGCGATAGAATCCCAATAATAATATCAACAAATGATAACAGGAGATCGATGGAAATTATAGAATAAGCAAATGAAAACCATGCTGAAGAAGTTAAAGTAAGTTACTACCTAAGGAATGGAGTAAGGTCTGCTTATCCTTAATACATAAAAAACATGATATGAGGAAATGTGCTAATTATCGAGAAATAACTATTGTCTCTACCATAGAAAGGATTTACAGAAAATACTTAAGACTAAACTAGAAGATGACAACGTGCGTTGCATATTATACTGATTTTTTGGAAATAAAAATGTTTATGCTTTCATATTATAAATGAGAATACTAGTGACATTTCACAGAGTTACTGTAAATAGCATTTAAAATATTAGTTTTGTCTTAAACTTTTTATGCAAATATTCAGCTCTAACACATTAGTAATTAAATTGAGTGTTTATATGTTTATTAAATTTATGACTGTAGATCATTAAATCTCAACCATTTAATAAAGCTGATAAATATTTTCCTTTAATTCAACAAGTTTGCTCAATGTTAATTAATACTTTTAATTTAAACGACATTGTTACAATTATTATTTTTTATTACATTTCCTACTCCGATTTTTGCGGTTCCAAATTCTGTAATAAAATTAACCATTAATATAATGTATGAAGAAATTTATTATTATTAATTATTTAATTGTGATCTTTAACCAAATTTTGGAATACATTATAAATTGGTCACATCGAGAGAATGGACACGGTTAACATAGCAAATATATGTGGGTGAAGTTAGAGGTAAGGCCGGACCTGGTAGGCCGTGTAAAACTTGGTTCAATGCAGTAGTGTATGATAAAAGAAATATAAGGAGTTTTGAAAATAAAAGGGAATGCCAGAGACAAGGTATAAATATTGCAGAAGCTAGGAAGGTATGCAAGGATAGGAAAGCATGGAGAAAAATTGCGAATGAAAAATAAATAAGCAGCAGGGAATGTTTTGCCTACCCCGCAAGGAACGGCGTGAATGTTATGTTATGTTACATTATAAATAAATGTATTATGTTTTACCTACTAATTTATATTATTAAAGAAGGAAGAAACATTGAATTTTAAATATTCCGCTCTTACTCTCTCTGACAATTTGTAATTAAATAGAGTTTTAGTTTTATTACATTAGAATTGTAAATGTCCCAACCGTTTAATAAATCTGATAAACATTTTCCCTTAATTTGACAAGTTTGCTGAATTTTAATTAATAGTCTTAATTTAACGCCATTGGTAATATTTTTTCATTGCATTTCCTACTCCTATTAGATAACCATTAGTACAATGTACTGATAAGAAATAATTGAGTATGATTTATTAATTAATTTAATTGTGATCTTAAACCAAACTATGGAATAACACTGTAAACAAATGTATTATTTTTTACATATTACTAAATTATATTATTAAAAAGAATGAATTTTAAATTTAGTTTTAATAAATTGTACATAAATCTCCTATGAATATTATTGTAAAAAACAAATTTACTTGTAAGTTTTTTACATCATATTACAACATTAATATATGTACAATAAAGTCTGAATTTGATATAGAATATTTCGTACCATATCGTATGTGTAATAAAGCATTATAATCACGTAATGAGAATTTACGCACAAAAAAATTTTGTTTAATATATTTTACGAAACGTTACTCATATTACGCTACTGACAATTCTGACGGGACTATTTTAAGTGTAAAAATGCGACGAACTTAATCGATTTTTCGGAAAACATTTCTTACTTAGTATGTACAACGCATACGTTAGAATTTTTTTCTATACATATAAAGCGTTTAATCGATAGAATCGAATTTTAAATTATTACGCAATCAAGTCTTTCAAATATAAAGAAAATGATATTACATATATACGAAATGAGCTTCGCCTTATGACCGCTAGGATGGTATTGTAAGGATCCAGAGATCCTTACAAAAATCCGTAAATTAATTATTTGATTATCCGTTTATTTTGAATTAAAAATGCTCCGGTACATTTCAATAATTAATTATCTCCTTCTTCCTAGTTAAGAAATCGTTTTAGATATCGACGGAAGAACCCCACCAATGCGCCATCTCCATTATTTTGTCAAATTACCTTAAATCGCGTACTATATATGCGGAAACGCGACCCGATGTTAAACCAAGCTGGTAGAGTAGTGGTGACATAACCTGCTTAACATTCGGAAGGTAATGGGTTCGATTCCAGTTATCGTCTACCTTGTGTGAGGTTTCTCAGGAGTTTTTCCTCATACACATGTAGCGATAGCGTATATGCTACTTAGCCGAATGCTGGGGTAGTATTTTCCCCCTCAGAACCCTAACGCCGCACCTTCCGATCCTATACTGACCACACCCATCCTTAATCCCACCATGCATATATAGGTAATGTGTGTATGTATGCTGGCAATCCATGATTGTGGCTGAAGGAGCTTGAACAGCTCAAACAGTCGCCCTCCCTTGGGAAGGGAATGAATTACGTGACCTTTCCTTTCCTTTTTCTACGATATTAATTAGCTCTTTCCTGAAGTAACTATCTTATTTACTTCTCGCCAAAGCCCCCTACCTTCGTTCCTGATTTCTATTGCGACCTAATTGGACATCAGAAGCTGTTATTTCTACCTGCCGACACATTCTGGGGTAAGTCAAAAATGTTCTATCATAATTCACCAGCCAGTTTCCGTTAGAAGATTTCTTCTCTGCTGGGGCTGATTATTGATCGATCCCATCTGCAAAAACACCGTCATATCTGTACATTAAACACTTACTCGGGTGTATGCCCAGCGTAAAACAAACAGATCCTAATACACAAAATCCTATTCTTTGCTTTTAGGTTTTCGCCTAAAAAATACTGAGAATTCCTGGGGGATATCCGCACGGTGTGTCTTTGTAGATATTTTCCTACCTTTGCTTGTCTGACAGATGTACGCCTGAGCAGTCTAGCATCCTTCTAATTAACCAAAGGGCATATGCTCGTTTGATTAATTAATCCTTTCCTAACACAAAAGTACCTAACACATAAATGACCGAGTTGGGAATCCAGTGAAACCTGCAGACAGTTAATCGCATAGTAATCTCCATAAATTTCCGTTTCCTTCAGATTATCCTACTAAAACCGTTATCAATTCTGTCTAACAGTCATTAATACAAACACTTTGTGTTCGTATCCAGAATACTTAATAAAGTATTACAATCCGCTTCCTGAAGGAATAATAAATTCCTTAAATTTAAACCAATTTCTATAAAGTAGAAATTCTGATTTAATTTCTCAAAAATACGTCTGTTACTGCATATTTTCTGTGTAGCGATAAGAATAAATCGCATATTGAAAATAAAATAATAAAATTTTACTATACGTTTAATAGAGATACGATCCCCTTTAGTAAAAAGTGGTGGCAAAACCACCAACTGTGTCTTAATTCACCTATATTTTACGATCCTCCTATTTCATGTTCCTTGTTTGCATAATTAAAATAATTATTGCAAAGACCAGCAGTTTAATTAAAACAACGTAAATAAGAATAACACTTTCAGTCAGTGGCGGCTCTTTAATGAGAGCAAGTGAGCAATTGCACCCCCTGGAATTTTTAAACAAAACAAACCAAGCAGCGGCTAACTGTGGATGTATTTAGTTATTACGTATTCATGGTTTGCGGCCGTGCGATTGACCAGCGCAATGTGGCAACACCAGTGGCAACGTGGACTCGCCTCTCGCGCGCCGCCGGTCCCCACAGCTGAGATGAGCGAAGTGTCCGACTGATGCTCCGTTCAGCCGTTAACATTACATTGGAGGCGGGAATAGCTGTATTTCGCGCATCTTCAATGCTGTATGATACGTAGCGGGTGAGCAAGTGTTTATTTTGTTCACGGCCAGTGGACTATATACTTATCGGAATCTCCTGTTAGTTGTCTGTTGTAAATAATAATAATAATAAAACAATGTAACTTTATTTTAAAAAATATAATCACAAAACTCGGAACAAACTAACCAGTGATATCAAAGCTTTACTTCATATAGACGGAAAAAATTATATATGAAAAATTGTAAACTTAAATTCTAAACTAAAAACTCCTAACTTAAAAACTACAAACATGTTTATGGCGAAATCGATACATACATAATTATGCAGAAAATATTGACCGCATAACAATAATAATTATGCATTTCTCTTTATAAGAGGATAATAACAATGGATACTAAAAAAAAATCGAAAAACCTACCTATTTATAAACGAAAAATGTATTTAAAGAAACGTTCGTTATTAAAATGGCTCTAAATGTTTTATTAGATCTTTTTTTATTAAAAACTTTATATTCAATAAAGCACATTTTTTATTTACCTATTTGTTTGGTTTTGATTTGAGGCTAGGGTTTAGATCATGCAGTTTTTTAAGATGTTTTTTAAACTATATTTGTGAATAAAGGTTTTATCACAAATGCGGCATTGAATATTATTGTCTGTATTAGAGGTACATTTTTTATATCGGATTGGGTAAGCGCCACTGCTTTCAGTTATTTTTTAAACAAAAATCGATAAAGTACTAGTTGACCTAGTAAACTACACACTAAAAGCCACTGCCCTCGTAAACGCGTTGAATGTTATCAGTTCCATTGTACGTTTCTCGGAAGAAATTTATATAAATACTCTGTATATCCCGATGTCACCACTTTCTAGAAAACAGAAATATTAATTTCTATTCGATTTAAATTAATAATCGATCTGCGCCAATAATTACACAAATATCTAAAAGTAACCAGGGGAAAGTATTAACCTCAGACTACATATTTCGGGTTATAAAATAAAACTAGCGTATTTGATCATCCTGATTTACCACTAATCATTCAATTTTACAGCGAGTAAAACCAAGTCCTTAGATTCTAGCGCCAGCCCGAAGCCATCTAATCCGCCTGGACTGACTCCGGTATTGGATACCTGGAGGACCCATCACTGGGTTTATTTCTATTTGTTAATTTTATTTAGTGTTTAGTTAAATTGAAATATAAAGTATTTTATTTAGCATTGTAAATAATATGAAATAAATAGTGTGTTTATCAAGATCTCGTAGTTGTCATAAATTCATTGAACCACACACCCATTCCAACGCCGGGAAAAAGCAAATAGCTAATTAAACAATAAAAGTACAGTATAAAATAAAGAAAGGGTAGTTACAGTATTTTGTTAACTTTTCATGGTAAAAGCTGAAGACCGAGCCTGTCATTCATTTGCTACATGTAATATTGCGGATTCTAGATTTTGTTATTGGCCGAATTTAAATTTGGAGAAAAAAATGTCATCCTCCTTGATGACGTGGAAATTTGGGACGTGAACATAGGTTGATTTAAAGCTACATTCACCTGTGTGGTATAAAGTAAATCAACATTATATGCAAAGTGCTAAAGTTAATTCACAAAAGGAACTGTTTTAAAATGTAATTAAAGGATTCCACTTAAAGTGCCTACAGGTTCATAATTTCGTAAATAATAGAAGTTAAATTTTAACCCATTAGTGTTAAAGACTACCTATGTAGATGTAGATATTTGCGAAATCAACTCCTACGAGTGAAAAGCTTTGGAGTGGGACGAGTAGAGAGCAAGTTATTTCATTTTTAGACATTGTTTTGTCACTGGTGGTTGAATATAGAAACACAGAATTTTTAACATCTTGCTTAGAACCCATCAAAGATTGTGATTGCAGTGGTGCAATATGATATATATTATCGATATTAAGTTTTATTTTAGGGCAAATATTGCAGATATTCTACATCTTACTAAAACCCACGACCTTATTCGGCGAGTTCAGTGGAAATTCGTTTATTTTAACAAGTCCACCTAAAGTGGATTAAGCATGTAACCATAGGGAAAGAAATTTGATATAATATTTCAGTATATGATTATTTTCCTAAAAATAGAATTAAAGTCAAGCCTACTGGGTAGCTTCAATTTCAAATTTGGTGGAGTAAATCGGAGTAAATCTTTAGACCACCAGCTTAAGACTTTTGAATTAAGTTTAAGCATTTCAGTTACAGTTCAGTGCAGTACACTTCATGTGCAGTAAGTATTTTATTTTTCTTTCATTTACCGATATTGCGTATTTGTTTTGATATCGATGTAATTTCAGAATCTTTACGTATAATTTTAAAGTGGTAATAGCGCATATAATAATAAAAGATTAAAACGATTAATGGAAATTGAGAAATCTTATCTAATTAAGGGAACAAAAGCTAAATGTTACATACTGAATACTGTAAAAGTTAAACTGAACATCTTCATTTGGATAAACATTTTACCTAGCGATTAGAAAAATGTTGTAAGGGCTTATTATTAAGCAAATGCAAAAGTGGGTTTATGGCACGAGCAGACATTACAAGATTACACAAAATTCCTAACCTTTGGAACTCATTTACTTGTATTTATTAAATGTTTTTTTGGTAAATTATTATTTAGGTAGCGAACTTCAAGTAAAACATTATAAAACAGTACAGTAAGTATCTAATGTAAATGACATAACAGATAACTCAATATATTATAGTTGTATTTCACAACTTCTGAATTTGATGCTGATAAGGGTTTTTAAAAAAATTATGACATTTTTTAACTGAATTAGTGTATATATTTTTTGGTTTTACTAATCTCAATCCAAACCATAGAGCTTGTCATTGAATTTGGAGCATAACATGATTAATATGAAGTATTTATGTAATATGTATACAGGGTGTTTGGTACACAGTTGGCCAAATGGAAATGTGGGATAGCGGGGTCTATTCTGAACATATTTGCTCTTAGAACTCCTAGCTTAAGTCGTATGGTTTATTAAATATGTTTCTTTTTATACGTATTAATGAATTCCCAAAATTTTCGCATTATTATGCATATTACTTTTTTTTGTACGTTGTAAGTTCTCAAAATAAATTTTGTTCTTGTCTTTGATACTGCCTCGTAAAAAATAAATGGATATTTGATGCAGATATTAAAGAAAAAAAATACTACGAGGCAACAAAGTCCCGATGGAGGGCGAGAAATAAATCGGATACAATTTTTTCATTGCAATTAAAAAAAAACCAAAGTGATGAAAATCTTAAAATACCTTTAAAAACTTCCTTGGTTCATCCCCTTTCGAGTGATATGCCACATATTAATACAATACTTTAAAAATACTGATATTTTTAATAAAATACTAAGAAAACCAAAAATTCTTAATAATGCATAGTTGTTTTTTATTTAATTCCATTCCTACTACATCTCACGAACACACATGTTACACAAGTAAATACATTAGGTTTGTACCAATCCAGTCAAAAACCGTTCGTGGTACGGTCATACTCATGCGCAATTCATAAAATGGGATTCATTATATGTATTACGCATGAGCATGACCGTACAATCACAATGCAGGCACTCGCTTGGCGCTTGACGTATGTTACGTTTTTTGTTTAAGTTTAATAATTGTGTTTCGTCGCTGTTAGCGTTACAATGAAGAATATGCTATTATTATGGCGTATGGCCGAGCAAATAAGTGGTGTTGCCCGTGAAGCTCGACGAATTTATCAGCAACAGTATCCTAGCCGTCGACTACCCAACCGCAATACTTACCAACGTTTACGAGAGACAGGAAGTGTTACTCAACTCGCACCCAGAATAAACGCTAGACAGCATAATGTTGCTGTCGATGAGAACATACTCGAAGCTTTTAATGCGGATCATCCCACCAGAAGCATAAGACTTAAGAGATATAGCTGGAATGCTGGGTGTTAGTATTTGGAAAGTTTGGAAAGTAGTTCGAGGAGATGGAAGACATGCTTTCCACTACACACTGGTGCAAGGTAATTTTTTTTGTACATTCTGAATCAGTCGGCTATGTGTAAACATTTTTTCTTTAGATGTACTTTTTTAATGAACTTATTTTAGTGCTTATAAAGACAATACTCTAGTCGCCTAAATCCTACTGCAACCTGTGCACTGCGTTCTCACTAATGCCTACAAATTTTTTAAAGTGCTTAATTTAGTACATTAATGTACCTTATTTTTGTTCCAGGTCTCGAGGAAGCGGATTATGATAGGCGTTTACAGTTTTGTAGGTTTCTTTTGCACATTGACGTTGACGACCCAATTTTTTTACGATCAATTCTGTGGACGGACGAATCTAAATTCAGCAGGGAGGGAGTCGTCAACCTACACAATTTGCACATTTGGGCCTATGAAAATCCTCATGCCAAAAGGGCCATGAATTTTCAACGCTAATTTAGCGTGAACGTTTGGGCGGGTTTTATCTGGAGACATCTCGTTGGACCTCACTACTTGCCGCACAACTTGAGACAGTTATTTAGAATTTTTAATTAACGATCTTCCACAATTGTTAAGACTTAATCCAAAAAATTGACACCGCATTTGTAATAATGAAGAAAGAGATGCGGCTTCGTACTACCACGGTAGAAATACGTCGCATATGTCGCGCATGTTTAAGAAGTAGGGGAAGAAAAGTTGAACAAGATTCGTACTAAATAAAAAAAAATGCTTTTTTTTCTGTTTTTTCATTTAAATTTCCTACATCTAAAGAAAAAATGTTTACACATAGCCGACCGATTCAGAATGTACTAAAAAATTACCTTGCACCGGTGTATGAATTGCGCATGAGTATGACCGTACCATGAAAGGTTTTTGACTGGATTGGAACAAACCTAATGCATTTACTTGTGAAACATGTGTGTTCGTGAGATGAAGTATGAATGTAATTAAATGAAAAGAACGATGCATTATTAAGAATTTTTGGTTTTCTTAGTATTTTATTAAAAATATCAGTATTTTTAAAGATCTATATTAATGTGTGGTATACCACTAGAAAGGGGATGAACCAAAGAAGTTTTTAAAAGTATTTTAAGATTTCCATCGCTTTTGTTTTTTTTTTTAATTTCAATGAAAAAATTGTATCCGATTCATTTTTCGCCCACCACCGGGACTTTGTTGCCTCATAGTATATTTTTTCTTTAATATCTGCATCAAATACCCATTTATTTATTACGAGGCAGTCTCAAAGACAGGAGCAAAGTTTATTTTGAGAACTTACAACATACAAAAAAAAAGTAATAGACATAATAATGTGAAACTTTGGGAATATTTTAATAAATACAAACAAAAATCATGTTTAATAAACCATAAGACTTAGGCTAGGAGTTCTTAGAGCAAATATGTTCAGAATCGGCCCCACTATCCCACATTTCAATTTGGCCAATGGTGTACCAAACACCCTGTATATAGACAAACATGAAGTTTTTTATTTTTGAATACTTTGAACATTAATAATAATTTGAGTTATCTTTCAGTTTTCTATAAATTCGATAAATTTTGCTTCTAATTTCTATTAACAACACATCTTCGCACCATTTATCATATTACATTTTTGTGAGGAAGTAATAAGCATTCCTGTAAAATCTATCCCGATTATGTTCTTTTATTTACCTGAATTAAAATATACCTAAAGTACATACCTCCAAAATATTGTAGTCGACCTTCCCCATTGCATACATAAGATTTCCTGTTGGTTGAACTGTTCGTACTCTTAGACTAAGACTAAGTTGATCTTCAATGGATTTTTTATTAATAATTCGATATTGAGAGTAACTCTTTCCAGTAAACGAAATAGGATTTCTGGCAATGTAACAAGTTTCATCATGACATTTAGATATATCAACATCACACACATTTCCAGCAAAACCTTCAGGACACTGACATGAATATCCTTGCATAGATGCATCTGGTATACACAGTTTGTAAACAGGACAAGGCTGTTTAGCACACTCATTAACAATGGTATCACACCTTTCCCCACCGTAACCTTCTTTACAGATACATTCTAATTTTTGTGTATGACGAGGTGAAACAAAACTAGTGACATCTGTTGATATTGGTTCAATGAGTGGTATGAGATAATAGTGATCTTGACAATAACCATAGTCACAGTATGAATTAGTACATTTTAGATGAACAATTTCTTCGACAACTAGTTTAGTACTTTCTTCTAGTTCTTCCAAATTATCATTGAGTGCTTTACGAATTGAGTCAGTGGGATAGTAACCATCGGCTGGTTTGCGTACTGTGAATAGTACATCTAAATCCTTATTAACGACAATTTGCCTTTTAGCTCTCAAATTAAGATCATCACTAGATGGTTGCACACTGATAATAACCACATCTTTAAGCCTTGAATTCATTGCATTACGTACTGCCCGTACAAACCCTTTTCTGTGACTAAGAATGAAAGCTTCTGGGCTCACTTCGCGGAATCTAACCACAACTGCGTTCTCCAACATATCTTCTGATAAAATCTCTACGTTAATTTTAACAATTGTGTGTGCATAATATTTTCCATCGGTAACAGTAACGTTTAAACGATAATCACCCACATCTAATCGTGGTAATGCAGTTAAAGTACCATCTGTACGATCAATCCTAAATAATTCATGAGTTGGATACGGAATTCCGATAGTTGGTGAAAGAGAATAAGTTAATGTATCGTAACGATCTTGATCGTTAGCAAACACTTTTCCAATAACTCCTCCAGGGTACTCGTCCAAAAACGAATTGATATTAATCTCCAGTGGTGTAATTATAGGAGGGTATTGAGATTCTTCAATTACTTTTACAACAACCCAGGTATCAGAGAATAGTGGTGGAGTACCATTATCAAAAACGCGAATTTGTAATAAATATGAATTTTGAATTTTATGATTGAATTTTGTTGCAGTTCTTAAAATGCCATCTTGTTCCAGACGGAAAATGTTGCCTTCATTTCCAGAACGAAAATCGAATGTGTAGGGTGAAGTGTTTGGAGGTGAGTCATCATCTGTTATCATGAATTTTAATATTGGGTACCCGATTGGTTTGTCTTCCTGTAGAAAAATTAAGAAATACAAAATGCTGTATTATAAGTGTTTTGTAACTGTGGTTGAGTTGATTGACCTATTTCCACAGTTCTTATTTTTATAGCGTGACGTTTCGGAAGCGGGCTCTGCTTCCGCCATTAGGCTTGGTCCTGACAAGGACTGATTTTGCACTTGAATCGAATTCATTTACAATAATTTTTCCCATGCACTTGACTACTGCCCGATTTGGA
This sequence comes from Vesta saturnalis, assembly GCA_036346205.1. Lineage (NCBI taxonomy): Eukaryota > Metazoa > Arthropoda > Insecta > Coleoptera > Lampyridae > Vesta > Vesta saturnalis. Next base: position 2,875,803 of record JARFJB010001400.1, read on the forward strand.
CTTGGTACCTTTCATTTACTATTCCAACACCTTAACTGCTGAGCCACTGAGTAATCCAGTGTATATTTTTTACAATGTATATTTAATACACTGTGTCCAGTATAAAATGACATACATGGGGTTATTGGAAAATCGATACCGTTACACAGTTACAGGGTGGAAAGCAAAGTTGTGCATTTTCGAAAAATCGTAATATTTTCTTTATTGACGTAAATCTTATATATCACGCAATAAAAACAAAAACTGTGGTAATGAGTGATCAACTCAACCAGTACAAAATAGTTTTGCATTTTTATTGTACTTACTTGAACAACTGCAGTATAATTTGCTTGAGTAAATAGAGGAGGATTATCGTTAGCATCTGAAATGTCGATTGTGACCATAACTTGCCTTGAGAGAACAGGTAATCCATTATCTTTAGCAAGAACTTCTAAAACATAACTGGAAATAGATTCACGATCTAAGGTGGCTGCTACTGAAATATATCCAGTATCTGGATGAATATCAAACTGTTCGTGATTATCACCCCTTAAAATTGAGTACGTAATTCGTCCATTATTGCCACTGTCTAGGTCAGTCGCAGTTACCTATAAAAAATATGTCAACTTGAACGTATTTTGAATGTTAAAAATAGCTAATAAAAAGCAAACAAACCTGCAATATCTTATCAGCAACTTGCGCATCTTCTCTAATTCTTGTATTGTATGACATTTGAGCAAAAACAGGTGCATTATCATTGCAATCCGTAACCGTGATATTCACTGTAGCCATATTACTAAGAGGCGGTGTACCACCATCTACTGCTTGAATTGTCAAAAAGTAATCTTTAGCCCTTTCGTAATCTAACATTTCAGCAATTGTAATAACCCCCGTTTTTTTATCCATCGAGAATTTTTTGTGTTCATTACCACCGATTATTGAGTAGTAAATTTCTGCATTCACTCCTGTATCTTTAGATGTTGCAAGGACTCTCACCACCTCAGTACCAACCGAATTAATTTCTGGAAGGACGGCAAAATAATATTTCGAGGCAAACTCTGGTGGATTGTCATTAATATCTTGTACGTTAACAATTAATGTAGCAACAGATGACATACGAGGCGTTCCTTGATCAATAGCTTGAACTGTTAAATTATACATAGCACGAATTTCTCTATCCAAAGGTTTTGCTAAAGTTACGATTCCACTATCAGGTGCCATTTTGAAATGATTCTTGAATGAATCGATAAACGAGTATTTAATCTTCCTATTAATACCTGTTAACAGAGTGTTACATTGTGGGTATAAATCGTAAAGAATACACAACTTACCTATATCAGCATCAGTGGCATGGACTTTTGTAACAAGAGTGCCAACCTCAACATCTTCAGGTAGCGCTACAGAATAATATGGAAGAGTAAACTGTGGTGCATTATCATTTAAATCTGAAATAATAAGCTCAACTTGAGATGAGCACTCCCAACCAGAATGATCTCTATCTTGCACATGCGCCATTAAAAGATATTTTGCGCACTGTTCTCTGTCCAAATGATTCACCGTTTTAAGAAAACCAGTATCTTTATCCAGTGAAAATTGTTCAGATCCATCCCCAGTTAGAATGTACCGTAATTTAGAGTTTTCGCGATCATCCATATCAGAAGCAAGTATATTAAGTATAAATGAACCTGGAAGAATTCCTTCTGAAAGCACTTGGCGGTATCGATACCGCAAACAATACGGAGGATTATCTACAAAAGAAAAACATTAAACCACAAACCTAAGCATTCATTTGACACAAACCATTGGCATCTAAAATATTTATTGTGACTTTAGTAGTATCTGTAAATAAGCCATCAGTAACAATGATTTTGAGATCATATTTTGCAACTGTTTCGCGATCGAGTGATTTAGCAACATATATTTCACCAGTTGGTCTAATTTGAAATTGTGAGCTGGGATCGCCCGATATAATAAAATAATCAACCGGTGTTGATAAGTCATTATCAGCGTCGGTCACTTCAAGCGTTAGCACTACTGTACCAGGTAAGGCGTCTTCGTTAACCGCACTCTCATAAAACGGTTTCTTAAAATTCGTTGGACTATCATTGTAATCCTTCAATCTAATTATTACTGTAGTTCTTGCCGAGTGTTTCGGTGTACCGTTATCTGTAGCAGTTATATGAAACTTATATTCAGATTTCGCTTCTTTATCAAGGGGAACTAGTGTTGTAATCCATCCAGTGTAAGCGTCAATTGCAAAAATGTTTAACACATCACCAGAATCACTTCCAAAACTGTAACGCAGTTCTCTACTTGCTTGATCTGCATCGTGTGCTATAACTATAAAGTGTGTTAGATTAATATTACAATTTCTTACCAAATTACCTTTCAGAATAGATGTTCCCTCGTCCGTATTTTCGGCTAAGTTTAATATGTATGGATTACTTTCAAATTGAGGAGGATGGTCATTTTCATCTAATACTTGTAAAATAATATTTGTTAAACTGGTCAGGGGTGGACTAGAATCTGTTTCTGCCGAAATTCCAACAATATAGGAAGTAGATGACTCATAATCTAAAGGCCGTGCCAAAGTTAACTGGCCGATACTATCAACGAAAAATTGTGGATTTTCCTCAGAATCTGATAGAATTTTATACGTAACAGGAACTTTAGACGCCATTTTCAAATGAGCAATAACGGTACCTAAAAACAATCGTACAAAGTTACATTATACTATTAAGTCACGGTTAAGAACAGGAGAAATGTGGTCGGTTTGAAGGAAAGGAAAGATGATTGTGTTTTATTCTCCCTAAGAGAAGCACGAGCTTCTCCAACTACAATGATTGATACTAACTATGCATACATTATAATATATATGCATTAGAGGGGTTGAAACTGGCACGAACAGTGTTAAGTATCTGAAATAGGAAATTATTGTCCCAAAATTTATCAAAAGACCCTGCTATCTGCATATGTGTGGTAACATGATCTACTTAACGTTCGGGAGGTTCGGTTCCCGTTACCGTCTTCTCTGTATGAAGTTTTTAGGGGGTTTACCATACACATATAGCGGGATGGTCACTGCTGCAGTGGTAACCCATCGTTAACCTCGGTACGTATATATACTTAATACATGTATGTCAAGAATCCATCACTGTGGATGAAGGAGTTTGGACAGCTCGAGAAGTCCGCCCTCACCTTTGAGAAAGGAACAAAATACGTTGATTTTTTCCTTTTTTCATGTATGACAATGTTCTGGGAGCAGTTAAATACAGGTATCCAAATATTCTATCAGAAAAAATTGCACAAACTTTTGTAAAGTGTCAACTGCTCACTTCGCTTGTTTGCTTATGTTTATTTTCGTGGTATTAGAAGCAACCTTTATTTTATCATTTTTTATGCTGTTTCTCTGTATAAAGGAATCAAATAAATGAAGATGAATACATTGACAACAATTCAAAATTAACTGTGATTGACCTTTTGAAGATTTAAATATTTTGTAATTTTACAGAAAGAGTAGTAGGTTTTTTTTAGCCAGAAACAAACTAAATCAGGACAATATAAATTTTTGTGGTTAGGAATCTAAACCAAAAACAAGTGTCTTTATGAGTAAAAATGTTATGTCAAAGGGTAATATTAAACTTCCGAAAATAGTGACTTTATCTTAATGAATCTCATATTTAGAAGAGCTATTAACATATCACGGTTCTATCAGATTTTGGTTAAAATCAGTTCAGAAAAAGGTATTTAAATGAAGACACTATAGTATATTTCCTGAATAACTATTAACCTTAGAGCAAAAGTTGTAGATTTGTTTTAAAGATAATTCAATTTTATACAGGTTATCTTAATGAAAGTTTTGTGTACAGTCCTAAACTACTTTATAAGAACACAAGAACACTTTTTGTGAATAACTTTTAACTTTGGACCTAAAATGTGTAAACATTTTAAAAAGATATAAAAATTATAAATAAGTGTTTTTCAAAAGTTTTTCATAAGTTAAAAATCCCTAAAAAAGGAGGTGTGTGGAGATAGCCGAGTCTTTGTTAAATAATGTAACATAAATTTGTATATAACTAGGAGCTGATCACGCGCCATTTTCCGCCGTTAAAATAAGATTTTGCGTTCCAACAGAAAGTAAGTTGTGGAAAATTGTATAAACACGGCTAACTTCACTGTTGCAAGCTTTGGATAAATCATTATATTCTTATGCAGTAATTAGGCGCCATTTTGCGCCGTTAAAGTAAAATTTTGTGCCCTTGCAGAAAAGAAGTTATTCTAAAATTACACTAGCACGACTAATTTCACAGCCGTGAACTTGTCCATAAATCATTTTTTTCTTATACAGTAATTAGGAAATTAAATATAGGGAAAATTATATTGACACACGAATTTTCGTATAAATCAATTTTGTCAATTAAATAATTAGACCCCAAGTATGCGTCGTTTTTCGCCGCTAAAATTTAGGAAAAATAAGTTATTGCAGAAATTACATCCGCAAAGTTAACTTCATAGCCCTAGGAATAAGATAATCTTTTCTTGCGCAATAATTAAGAACCAATTATGCGCCGGTTTAGGCCATTAAGGATAAATTTTCTGCCCCTATAGAAAACAAGTTACTGTACGACGCGACTAACTTCACAATCGTGAACTTCCGCATAAATCATTTTCTCTTATGCAATAACTACGAGTCAATTATTCTCTGTTTTGCGTCACTAAAATAAAACTTTGCGCCCCCATATGAAATAGTCATTAAAATTTTCGCGCCTACAGAAAACAAAGATATTGTCAAAATAACATCGATACGGTTAACAACCACGAATTTCTGAATAAATACTTTTTTCATATGCAGTCATTATGCGCCCTTTATGCGTCTATTGTGTGATAAAATGTAAAAATTACATCGATACGGCTAACTTCACACACCCATATTATCTTCTAGATAAATCAATTCTTTCTTAGGCAGTAATTAGGCACTCATGTGCTGTTAAAATAAAATGTTTGCTCTTTTTAAGAAATAAGTTATTGAAAAGATTAAATTGACACGGCTAACTTCACAGCCTATAACCTATGAATAAATTGATCTTTTCTTGCACGATAATTAGGCGCCCATTGTTCTCCGTTAAAATTAGATTTTGACCCCCCAACACTTATTGCAAAATTACATCGACACGGCTAACTTTACCGAGCCGTGAACTTCTACGTAAATTAATTTTTTGTTGTGCTCTAATAGATTTATCTAAATGTATTGTTCTTTACCTGTTTATTTGCTTAATGTGTATTTTTCTTACATTATTATCAAACTTCCATCATAGATATGTTTAAACTTAATATTTAATAAATTTTCTTACATTATGGCTGTACTGCATTTTTCTAATAAAAACTTAATTTGATTCTACATTATTTTTACTAAGCTTAATCCTAAGTGAACTCCAACTCTTTTGTTCGGCTTTAAATATGCTTATATTATAAATATATAAATATACTTATTCGTTCATAACAAAAACTTATAATTACTTATGAAATACTCTCATATACAAATTCTTGTTTAATTTTAAAGCTACCTACGTGCGTTTTAAATTCATAAGGTTGCGTATACACGACAAAGCAGTAATTAGACACCAATTATGCGCTTTTTTACGCAAAACGGCCCATTAGCACCTAATTAACGCATACGTGCATAAGTTTACGAGTGCAAAGCTCACCCTGTAATTTTTACAGTAACTTGTTTCCTATACGGGTGTAAAATTTAACTTTATCGGTGCAAAATGTAATTATAACGGCGCATAATGGGTGCTTAACTATCGCGCAAGAAAAGATTAGTATATTTATGACTATGAAGTTAGCCTTGTCGAAAACTTGTAAACGTAAACTTTCAGCATTATTATACATATTTAAAATACTTATCTATTCGATTTTTTATGGTGTATTTTTGTATTTATGTTATGCACCATAAAAAAACCTAAAAAGATAAGTATTTTAAAGATTTGCTAAACATTTTATTTTAACCGCACAAACCGGCGCATAATTGGCACCTAATTACTAGATAAGAAAAAAATGATTTATACAGAAATTCATGGCAGTGAGGCTATCCGTATTGAAGTAACTTTTACAATAACTTGTTTCCTATAGGGGTGCAAAATTTAACTTTAACGCCGCGAAACAGTGCATAATGGGCACCTAATTATTAAATAAAAAAATGATTTATGCAGAAGTTCACGGCTGTAAATGTTGATATAATTTTTATACCTTGTTTTCTATAGGGGTGCAAATTTTAAACTTAACCGCGTATAATGAGTTTATTGATAAGAATACGAGGTTAGCCTTGTCGATATAATTTTTGCAATAACTTCTTTCCAATAGGGTAGCAAAACTTCATTTTAGTTTCGCAAAACTACGCTTAATTAGTGCGTAATTACTAAATAATAAAAAATTAATTTATGCCAAGTTAGCGGCGTTGACGTAATTTTTACAATAACTCGTTTTCTATAGGGGCGCAAAATTTAGCTTTAACGGCAGACAAATCAGATAATGGATGCCTAATTATGGCGTAAGAAGAGATTAATTTATATATAAGGATATGAAGTTAATCACGCCATTGTAATTTTTGCAATGACTTACTCCCTATGGCTGGGTAAAATTTTATTTTAACGTCGCAAATGATGCATAATTGGCGCCCAACTACAGTATAAGAAAAACACTGATGCATGCAGAAGTCCACGACTGTGAAGTTAGCCTTGTAAATCTAATTTTACAATAACTTCTTTCCTATAAGGGCACAAAATTGTATTTTAAAGACGCAAAACAGCACATAATGGGTGCCTTATTATTATGCAAGAAAAGGTTAATTTATTCATAAGGTTGTGAAGTTAGCCTTGCCGATATAATTTTTGGAATAACTTCTTTCCAATAGGGTAGCAAAACTTCATTTTTGTTGCGCAAAACTGCACATAATTGGTGCATAATTACTAAATAATAAAAAAATTGATTTATGCTAAGTTCACGGTTATGAAGTTAGCCGTGTTGATGTAATTTTTACAATAACTCGTTTTCTATAGGGGCGCAAAATTTATCTTTAACGGCAGACAAGGCAGATAATGGATGCCTAATTATGGTGTAAGAAGAGATTAATTTATATATAAGGATATGAAGTTAATCACGCCATTGTAATTTTTGCAATGACTTACTCCCTATGGGTGGGTAAAATTTTATTTTAACGTTGCAAAATGATGCATAATTGGCGCCCAACTACTGTATAAGAAAAACACTGATGCATACAGAAGTTCACGACTGTGAAGTTAGCCTTGCCAATACAATTTTTGGATTAACTCCTTTCCAATAGGGTAGCAAAACTTCATTTTTGTTGCGCAAAACTGCACATAATTGGTGTGTAATTACTAAATAATAAAAAAAATTGATTTATGCAAAGTTCACGGTTACGAAGTTAGCCGTGTTGATGTATTTTTTACAATAACTCGTTTTCTATAGGGGCGCAAAATTTAGCTTTAACGGCAGACAAGGCAGATAATGGATGCCTAATTATGGCGCAAGAAGAGATTAATTTATATATCAGGATATGAAGTTAACCACGTCATTGTAATTTTTGCAATGACTTACTCCCTATGGGCACGTAAAATTTTATTGTAACGTCGCAAAACGGTGCATAATTGGCGCCCAACTACTGTATAAGAAAAAACTGATGCATGCAGAAGTACACAGCTGTGAAGTTAGCCTTGTAGATCTAATTTTACAATAACTTCTTTCCTATAAGGGCACAAAATTTTATTTTAAGGACGCAAAACAGCACATAACGGGTGCCTTATTATTATGCAAGAAAAGGTTAATTTATTCATAAGGTTGTGAAGTTAGCCTTTCCGATATAATTTCCTGTGGAAGCGCAAAATTTTATTTTAGCGACGATAAGAGGTGTATAATTGGCGCCTAATTGCTGCATAAAAAAAATTGACTTATGCAGAAGTTTGCGGCTGTGAAGTTAATCGTGTCAGTGTAATTTTACAATAATTTTTTTTGGCTCTAGCTCTGGGTAAACTAAATGTACGCTACTTATAAATGATTTTTAGTATACCGATATATACAGATATTGTCGGATTATGAACAAATATTTTGATTCTGGAAAAGCCAACATAAAAGGTAACATTGCGCCATCTGCACATTGAGTATGTACACCGATCATATTGACAACATATTGTCAATATGACCAACTTTTCTGGAGTTGGAACAAAAAACAGATTTTTGAAACAACGGTTTCTTGAACTTTAGTTTGATAATTGAGACTTTCACATTCTTTTCCCATTATGAGAAAACCGTAAAGAGCTTTATATATATTATCTGTCAATCAACACGAAGAATGTTTCTCCACCATGGTCAAAGGAGATAAATTGTGGATTCGACACTAAATACGCTACACTTGTCTTAAGTAGTACAATTAAATGAAGGCGTTATCACAATAATGGTGTAAACTAGACATATCAAGGCTTACTTGACGTGACTCATGCAAGTTGCATAGAATTTAAAATAAATTCGAATAATCCATGAAATAAACGAATCTATAAAGAACTAAGCTTATTGATTTTAAAACGTAAACAAACGGAAAATTTAATCTCTGCGAAAATCTACGCAACATATATGCCCGATGTCGTCCCATGTGATTTTGTGCAATACATTGGGTTTCCTTTTATATTATTTTCTAACTTTAAAAACAATTAATTCCAACATTGTAGTAACTACGAGTGACCGCACCGCAGATAACATCCACCAATAAGTCAAAAAATCTACAAAACTTCCCCCACAACTTCCATAACGGCACACACGATTTAAAAATAACAAATACAGGTAAAATATAGGTGACGGAGAAACACAATAGGATAACAAGAAAAAAATTATATCTTAATACACTAAAATAAATAACTGTAATAATTACCTGTAGGCGAATTTTCTGGAATGAAAAAGGTTTCATCTTTAATATCAAAAATTGGAGGTTTATCCTTTGGTCCCATAATTAAAATATTGATTGGCACGTCCGTATGCTTTGAGGGCTGCCCTAAATCGGTTGCTCTAACAAAAAACTGAAACACTTGTCCTTCTGTAAATATTATTGATTATACAATGTTACAAATGCATCGGATCTCACCCCAAGGTAGTGCACTTTTCACCAAAAAAACTCCGCCTGTCTTTGGATTAATAGCGAAAAGATCCTTAACTCCTGAAGACTTTTTATCATAAATTGAAAATTCGATTACCGCCGCCTGACCTTCATCTGTATCAACAGCACGTACCTGAAAAAAAATGCTTTGTTACAAAAAGCTATAAGTTGTAAATAACGTACCTTAAGAAATGGAGTTGATATGCTATGATTGGAATGTATGCAGCCTTTATATTCTTTTAGTAGAAACTTTGGAGCATTATCGTTTTCGTCATCAACGTGTACCCTGACAGTTAAAAAGCCAGATCTTGCACCCCCATCCGTTGCCATAACCGGAATTTCATAAAGCTTCTGTTTCTCTCGATCTAGCTTTTCTTTTGTTGTAATTTTACCGGAATTACGATCAATATTAAAAGTTTCACTTAACAGATCAGAATGTATGGAATAAGTTATTGTTCCAAATTCACCAAAATCGGCGTCAGTCGCTTTGACAGATACAACAAAAGTTCCAATTGCTTTATTTTCAGCTACGTGCACATTCAGTAAAATATCTTGAAAAACGGGAGAATGTAGATTTGCTGGAAGTAATTCCACTTTCAAACGTGCAAAATTTGTGTAAACGCCATCAGAGACTGACACATTCAAAATCATACTACGATCCCCACCAAAATTTGCCAAATTAAGTAACGATATAATGCCAGAATTAGGATCCATTAAAAATGTTTGTTGTTCATTACCAGCTACAATACTGTAACGCAAACGACCTTGATCTACTTCATCTGGATCACTACCAGTGACAATTGTAACAAACTGATCACGCTTTGCATGTACTGAAAGCCCACACGAGTAAGAAGGTTGTTCGAATTTTGGTGGATTATCATTCATGTCCAATACTAGAATAAAACGTGAGTTTCGAATAATTTGCTTCACAAATATAGTTTACCTGTAAGCCAAACGTGAGCGGTGCTTGATAAATGTGGAATGCCCTGATCTGTCGCGACTACTACGAAGTGATGTGATCGAAATTGTTCGTGATCTAAAGATTGCTTTAGGTAAATATTTCCATCTGTTTCATCTATATGGAAATAATCAGTAGCGTTACTGTTGTCTTTTTCGATTGAGTATTTAATTTTTTGATTAATACCAGTATCGTTATCTTTCGCAAACACCGTAAGTATTGAAGTACCAAAAGATGCAGCTTCCGAAACTGAAACGTTATAACTTTCTTCTAAAAATTCGGGAGGGCAATCATTTACATCTTGAACTACGATTGAAACAGGAACTTCAGCATAAACTCCCGAAACTGAATCGGTAGCACGAATTAGCAGTTCATATTGTTGTTGTTCCTCAAAATCTAATTCGTCAACTACTGATATTACACCTAGACAAAAGAAAATTTTAATTATTTATATAATTAGGCATTTTAAGTATGTTTGTTTCAGTTAAATCATTTAAACGATTGATTAGGCTATGTTTATAGTTGGAAATGTAAATAATTTATTCAACTGAAACAAACACATTGTAAATATAGGGCAAGCAAGTTATTTCCACATATGTGAACTCTTAAAATAGACTGTGTGGTAATCACAATACATATATCCCTTCTTAACTAAGCAATCAAAAATTAAAATAAATTATAACATGCTTTAAGCGAATTGTCTTAATACTACCTTTTAAATTTACAAAGCAGGGCAGCTGTAAAAATGGTCGAGTATTTTTAGATATTCACAGAGATAATTCCTTTGGAAAAGTTTCAAACTAGGTTTGGATGAGCAAAGCAGTTACACATAAGTGCGTAAAGACTACAAAAAGGAAGTGAAAATTTAAGGCAATCTATTCAAAGTAACCCCCTGTGATTTATAACTAAATAAAAAGCATCGGAATTTAGATCATTGCTGTTATACAACGCCGAAGAATTGTATTTTGTTAATGGAATGTAGAAATTGGAAATTTTAACTTGTTTTGACTTAAATTGCGTTTGCACAAACAAAATTTCTGTAGGGGAGTAATATGTTAAAATTAGGTTTTAATATTTTGAACCAACAAAAAGTACATTTTTAATACGGCCTAGCAGCTGATTAGGGCAATTTTTCCACGAATTCAAATGAACGTAGGTATATCAGGTGTCTATACAGGCTAGTACATAACACGACATACAATATTAAAATTTGTAGTATACATTACTTTTTATGTTAACAAGATATGTATGATGTGTAGAATTAAATGAGGCATATTTTCATACTTGTCATTTTTCGATTCCAAAAGCTGAGCAGAAGTCAGTGCGCACGTGCACGGCGTGGTTCAGAGGGAAATAGAAAATTAGAAACATGGTTCAAAGATTTCATATACAGAGTGTCTATTTCTCTTTATACAATTTTTAATTAAAGATATGCCCAAAATTACTGTAGTGTAAATTAATGCATTTAGGATTTAACGACTTGAACCGATTTTTCATAATAGCAATTAACAATTTTTCTAGCATTTTGAATAAAACCGTGTGTTAATACTGTAACTAACCAGTAGCCACAACAGTGGACATTTTCTGCTATGTAAATTTCCTATCAAGGTAGCGATTGTATTAAAATAATAAATAAAACAATAGTGCTTGGGTATTTCTAAATTTAAATGTCATTATCATTTACTGTTAAACAGAAAGAAAAATAAACTTGATTTTGTTTTTTTAGCAAGGTCAATACTTATTTCCAATGTGAATATAATTGATGTAATTCTGTGCAAATTTTGATAGACCCTAAATTTTGCCCACATGTTTTCATTAATTTTTAGAATTTGTTATTGAATGTTCAATTCATTGATAATTTAAAAATTTTAAAAATTGATAAAATAATTTTTTAAGTTCACCTTTATAATTCAGTTTATATATTCAAATCTATTTGTTCCACATAACATTTTATTTAATATTTGGCTTTATTAATTTTATTAAATTGATCTCTGACCTATAAATCGTAAATATCAATCTAGCTATGGCATAAAATATCGAAATTTATAGTACGAATTAATTTTCATGTTAACACGATATGTAGAATGTGTAGAATTAAATGAGGCATATTTTCATACTTTTCGATTAGAAAAGCAAAACAGCAGTCAGTCAGTGCACACTTGCACAGCGTGGTTTAGAGGGAAATAAAAAATGATTTCGGATAGTGTATCTACTTTTGTTTCATACAATTTTTAATTAATGTTATGCCCAAAATTACTGTAGTGTGAATTAATCCATTTAGGATTTTTTCATAATAGTAATTAACCATACTGCCCTAGCATTTTAAATAAAACTGCGTGCCCTAAACAAGTTTCAATTAAAAGTAAATTCATGCTGTATTAAGTATAATTCACAAGTTTTTTTGAAAGACGTAATTGTATAAATATAAGAAAACTTAAGAGACCTCGTTTTTTATTATATAGTGATCATTAAAATTGTTTAAGTTCATCCATTATTGATACTGTGAAATTGAGTTTTTCCTTAAAACTGTTAGTGTTTCATCACAATCATTTAAATTAAGACTTTCTATATTACCACAATTGGACATATACAAGATAGCTTTTGCTGAATGAATGAGTGATTTTTATTTAATTGATCTAGTAAATTATTCCTTGTCTACGTTTACATTTTTTTAAAGCAGGTATATAAGATGAATTGATAGTGCACACGAGTATTGTCAATTTCGTTAACGAGTGTATAAAAAAATAGCATTGTCATCGCTTGCAAGAGGATTTCTTCTTTGGAGAATAAAAAATTCGAAGTGATTTGGTTCAAACATTCTGGTCCTAAAATTGTGAAATTCCATTGTTGCATCTATAGGTCTCCAAAGAACAATAATATTCAGAACTTCTTCGATTACCTTAGTTTGAAAGTTGATAATCTTCTGTCACAGTTTACATCTTGCGATATCTCAAATCTGTGAGATTTCAATGTTCATAACTGTAATTGGCTTCAATGTTCATAACTCTAATTGGCTTTAATTTTTATCTATTACTGATCCTGCTGGTCGTAGTGCAGGAAGATTTTCTATTTCATGTGATCTCACACAAATGATTTCTGAACCCATTAAAATTCCTGATAACCCTAACCATATTCCTTATCTTCTAGACTTCTTTCTTACATCAAACCCACTTGTTTATAAAATTCAGTTCTTTCCCCACTAGGTCTATCTCACCATTGCCTAATTGAAATAACTTCTACTGTCCCTAAATTCCTTTATTGTTCACAACACAGACAGAACCTTGCGCTGTTTTAAGTCAGCTAAATGGAGTGATCTACGGGATTCTCTTGCAACCTTCCCATGACGTGAATATAGCTCTAAGTTCTTCTGATCTTCGGACTTTGCCCTTTCAGTTTCTGAAGTCATCCTCATGAGCATGAGGTTATACATTCCCAGAAAAACAAAATCGTATAGGTCATTCTCGTTACGAGTGTGGTAAAATAGCATGTCTGATGCCATAGATTTCATATTTGGAGATTTATATCAAATGGAAATTTGATAAAACATTCGTGAGTCCTTCAGATTAAGTTCCATTAAGTGTTATCAGTCCAAAAACTTTTAATCAAGGAATATTCGATTACTAGCTATAAGTTGATAATCTTGTCAATCAGTAAAACTTTGGATACATCTTCATTTCTCCCTGGATTTCTTTTAACGGATCTGCAATTTCTGATTTTGTACTCAAAACTTAATAATTTTATAAAGGTCTAGGACAATGTCGTATGCAGGAAGATTTTCTATTTCATGTGATCTCAACAAATGATTTCAATTCGCCGTCGGGACAGTTGCCTGTCCGGTCCAATTCGCCTTATCTTCGATTCGCCGTACAAATAGCTCTTTTGATGTTATTAAATTTTCTTTCCCACTGGTCTATCTCTTCCTTTAAATAGATTTTCTATGAGTCGCTAATGAGTGTCTCTTTAAATTGGTTTACATGATTACTTGCGGTCTTTACTTAAATAGACTTTCTATGACATTTTTCTTTAAATAAATGGTTTCCGCAATTTACCTCAAATAATCCTTTGATCTTCAACGTAATCTTAATTTTGAAAGTCATCCTCGATATTGTTAATACATTACCATAAGAACAAGAATCGTTGGTTTCCGATTCTCTAGGTTAATCAGGTGGTTGAAAGTTGTCTTAATGGATAATGAAATTTTGTCGAAAAGAGAAGGAAATCTAATAAAAGCGTGAGTATTGTGTTGACACAATTAGTAAAAGTGACGTTGGTGTTAATTAATTTTTGTGCATACCTAAGAACAAATTAATTTTATAAATTCGTCTAAAACATTTGACGGCGTTAAAGACATCAGTACTTTTTACCGACGGCCAACTTTTAACGGCGAATTGGCGACGTTAGACAAAGCCAACCTTGATGAATTTATTTAGTCCCAAACCCCTAGATAAGATGTGTCCCTAGTCAACTTTTCTTCATATGCTATGAAACCAATTCATTTGCGATAAAAGCTCCTAAAATCGATCATCGGTGCGCTTGATCCCAATCAGGCGACTGGCGCAGACGGTATCCTAGCTTAAATAAACGTTCCCCCGAACTAGTACCGGTCCGATCGAAGCTCATTGATCTCAATTTCAACATTCCAAATTAACAAAATGATCCCCTAAAATCTTAGAAAAAGCCATCAATCAGCAACTACGCTCTTTCTTTAAATCTAACAAACTCTTAGCGACCACCAATATGGTTTTAGGCAGAGTTTCTCATCAGGTAATCTTCTTTCTTATGATACCCAAGTTTGGAACAATACATTAGAACGATTCGGTGAAGAAATAGTCGCTTTAGATATCTCAAAAGTATTTGATCAAGTTTGGTGTAAGTGTTACTGGCCAAACTCACCTCGTTTGAGTTGAGTTGATACGCTTATCAACTGGGTTTCCAGTTTCCTTGATAAAAGTCGAATGTGTCGTAGTTTATGGCTTCTTTTCAAAATTAACGCGGGCGTGCCACATGGATCAATTATAGTGCCTCACTCTTTTCTGCTATACATAAATGATCTTATTCCTTCAACGACTAACCTGGTACATTGCTTTGCTGACAACAGCACTCTTTATTGTAGTTCATCTCAGTCTACTCATAATGACAATTGAAGTGAAACAATTTTTTGGTTACGCTTTTAGTTTCATTTGGATTGAGAATTAATTTTTATTTAGTATTAAGTTTATTTGGAAACCATGTTTCATGGTATTTGGTGAAATATAAGTTGAACTAGTAAACGTTATTCGTATTTAAACATGAAACATAACAAAAATTTGTATATTTAAGAATGAAAGTGCGCCACTGGAAACGGTTGAAAATATTTTGTATAAATATAACATGAATAATATCTTTCTTCTAAAGTTCCGTCTCCTCTCAGAAGATGGCTATCATTATGGCTGTTTGTATTCTCGACGTTGCTGCTCTGAAGAGTTCAATGGAATTGCAATTAAACCATTGTCTCAGGTTACTCAACCACGAGATGCGTCTCTACCTCTACTCTTACTACCCCGTACCTTCCCTAGCATAATATTCTGTAGAGTTTCATATCTCTCCCTCATCACATGTCCTAGGTACTGTAATTTCCTTACCTTAATTGTGTTCAATACTTCTTTTTCCTTCCTTTTAGCACATCACCATTCGTTACCCTGTCCACCCATCTGATTTTCAACATTATTCGGTGGGTCCACATCTCGAATGCTTCTAGTTTATCCCTGATGTTTTTCTTCATCGTCCAAGCCTCTCAACATTCTGATTCTCAGCTGTATACGTAAGTCTCTGTTGCACAGTACATTTTTCATTTTGTTGAATATGGCCCTGGCCTGTCCTATTTTGATCTAATTTCGTCCGTGTATTCATTGTTTTCATTGACAATTGTTCCCAGGTATTTATATTTTGTACCTTTTCCACTTGTTCACCATTAATCCATATATTTTCTTGTCGTTGTTGTGACTTTGTGATTGTCATAAATTTACCCTTTTCTTCACTACATTCGTTTACTAAATCTAATATTATCTGTAAATCTTCTGATGACTCCACAATGAGTATAAAAAAGGAAAATGCCACGTATTCCAATCCCTCCTCAAGGGGGAGGGCGGGCTGCTCGAGCTTTCCGAGCTCCTTCAGCCACAATCATAGATTCCTAGCATCATACATACATTACGTATATATGCATGGTGGGATTAAGGATGGGTGTGGTCAGGATAGGATCGGAAGGAACGGAGTTAGGGTTCTGAGGGGGAAAATACTACCCTAGTATTCGCCTAAGCAGCCGCACATGGTGTGGATATACGCAGTGACCATGCCGCTACATATGTATGAAGAAACCCCCTGAAAAAACCTCATACAAGGTAGACGGTAACAGGAATCGAACCCATAACCTCCCGAATGCTAAGCAGATCGTGTCACCACTACGCTACCAGCTCGGTATCTAATATTATTTATGCATTTCCCATTGACTTTAATCCCAATTGATATTTCTTCCAGTGTTTTCTCGATTATTTCCTCTGAATATAAGTTAAATAAGAGTAAAGGCGAGAGCACACCTCCCTGCCTTATTCCTCTTTGTATTTGTACATCTTCGGTTACCTCATTATCCACTTTTATGTTAGCAGTCTGGTTGAAATATAGTTGATTTATTATCCTAATATCTTCCATATGCATGTTACTTTGTCAAATGCTTTGTTGTAATCAACGAAACAGACATATATTGGTTGACTGATATCCACATATCTCTGAATTAACAGATTCACTGCGAACAGGGCTTCTCTTGTGCTCATTGCTTTCCTAAAACCAAATTGGGTTTCGCTAAGGTCATTGTTCTAGTTTCCTAAACATTCTTCGATTAAATTTTGAGGGTGTGGCTGATTAAAGTAATTGTCCTATGATCAATGCATTCCCCTTGATTGCCTTTTTTGGATAAGGTGATGAATGCCGATTTGAGCCATTCTGTGGGGATTAGTTTTATTATCTCAGTTGGAATTTCATCAGGACCAGGAGAATTTTGCCAACATTACTGCATGTATTACCTCTTCTTCTGTTATATATGGTCCACTGTCACGTTATGTATGTGTTTCTTGTTGTCTTCCATCTCCAAATAGTTCCTGGATATATTCTCTCCATCTTTCTAATTTACTCTTGGTGTAGGAAATTATTTTTCCATTTCTATATAATAGGACATTATTTTTAGTTGACTTTCTTATACCTGTTATTTCCTTTATTGTCTTGTTTAAGTTAAAATCATCATGTTTTGCTTGCTATTCTTTTATTTCCGCACATTGATTTGTGTACACCTTTAGTTGGCTTCTCTAATTTTGCTTCTTATTTCTCTATGCAAGGTTTTATATACTTCATTGTCCCTATTCTTATGTTGCCTTCTGTTTTACATCAGTTCCAGTATCTCTTTTGTCATTCATGTTTTATTTGTGTAATTGTCTTTTGATACTCTAATACCTCTCTACTTGGAGTCATTATTGCTTTTTTGAAAGTTTCGCATTTGTTATTTGGGCCTTCCTTCGAATTTCTAACTCTTTATTAATTTTTACCGTTAATTGATCTTTTGTTGTTTGGCCTTTATTGCGATGTGAGTTTCCTTAATCGTGTTTCAATTTTTATTATCACTGGATTGTGGTCAGTTGCTGCTTTTGCGCCCGGATAATATAATCAAGTCTAAAATAAGTTGCGAATCAACATCCAAAACCATTAAGTGAAGTATAAATTAGTGTATTTATATCAATATTGAGTTTAACATTCAATTCATAATTTGTCGAAGATAATGAACCGTCACTTCAAACCTTGATATATCTTAGTTTGGAGGTTACATACAAAGCTGCACTTCTTAATAAAATAAATATAGAATTTGATAACAATTGCTAAGAATTTAAACAAATTAAACGGCGTTTAATAGGCCGCGTTTTGGTCAATAACAATTGTATATTAACTTTACACATAACTGTTATCTACGTTATTTTTGCGGGAATGTTCATTTACTTTTTATGGTGAAGTCAATAGCATATGATACAAAATCAATTAAAAATGGATGTTGTAACGGATTTTGATCGGATAAAAAACTTAGTTGATTTATATTAGGATATCTAAATCATAAAAATTACTAGAAGAGAAATTCACAGTAGTCCTAACAGATTATTCAGAAATTCATATTGTTTTACGTATAAAATGAAACCATAAGCATATAAAAATGACAAACACTATCTAAAAGGTACTGTATGTGAATTTTTATTGGTGGATCGAATATTTTGACATGCTGGAAACGCGACAGGTATAAAAGAGTTGGGGAATAAAAAACGAAACAGTCTTCATTTTACATCGAAGTGAAACGGCCGAAACTTTAAATTTGCGGCCATTTTTAATTATGTAGTTTAAAATTACATAAACTTTCAAATTTTAAAACTGAAAGTGTTTTGTATATTAGATGTAAAAACCCTAAGCATCGATATCGAAATTTGGCCAAAGAAATAAATATTGTGTTATGCATTTAAGTTAGACAAGTGAATGTTTGACAAAGAGGTGCGCTAAACTCATTTTCCTTTAAAGAAAGTAACAAATACAATAATTTATAAATTATTTGTAAACATAATTAAGTAAATGGTGAATTAATATAGTTCACAATTAATTGGTTATAACTGAACATTCAGAAGATTTGTTTTAACTAAATTTAAGAATAGAACTTAAATAAATAATAAGTTAAATATTAAAACACTTTAAGCAAATGCGTGTTGATTTGGGGCAATATTACGAAATAAATAGTGAAGTTCAAATATACTTGAAGTTTTTTTATGCCTGTATGCGAAAACAGGTGTTTCCTGGTTCGTGTAAAAACAGTTGTGTCTTAATTACTGAAAGAGAGACAAATTGGTTTGTGAAGAAACCAATTGTAGTTCAAGGAGATTGGAACATTATTATACCACGCTTACCTTGGAATATATTACGAGTGTGTGCATATCGCGATCCCGAAGGAATACCTGATGTGGGATTATTAATTTCGATTAAGTTAGAAACCTTATTTTTGTTATATATTATAAAAATAAGTGAATGTCGGTGCTGATAGTAGACTTAATTGTTTTTAATTTATTAAAATCAATGATAGAATAAATAAATTGTGTTGGAGCTATGTACATAGTTAAAGCAGCTAGATTTCAGGGACGATAGGATTTATATAAGAGGTTTCAATGTATATGTCTGTGACATTATACAATAAATTTGTTACAATTATACATAAGGTTGTATTTGAGATGGGTAGTCAAATTTTACTCCGGTGTTCATTTACTCTATTGATTACAAAATAAAGTGGATAGTTGAGTTAGAAAGAAGTATATGGACTAACTTAATTCTTAATAAAGTATAACAATTTCCACTTATATTTCACGTGACATGTATTTTATATATTTGATAGTTAATTTACAAGAAATTAATATAAATTTTCCAATGCCTCCATTGGTCTATTTTTAAGTGATCAAAGGTATAGTTTAACAATAAAATTTGTCATTGTTTCTAAGTAAGGAAGCGTTTAGCATACCAGTTGTACATTATTAACTCAGTTGATAAATAACTCGAGTATAAATTAATATTGATTTCTAATAGTCAGAGATAAAATTAACAAAGTCGAAATTTTCAACAAAACTTTATATTAATAGATAGATTGAGTAACCTTATGATAGTATACCGGAGAATTAGAAGAAAATTGAATACTGATTTTATTTGCAGTTAACATTTTGTTGATGCATTGAATCTTCAATAACATTGCCAAATATTAATAACTTTCAATAGAGTTGACGATTGAAATTACATTTAAAGTGGCTTACGTAAAGTGATATCGAGATAGTTCGGTTCACAATTTGAATTAAAGGCACCTTACCAGAGTTGGCCAGAGTTAATTTCTATTAGAAATTGCATATAATTGTGTGATATTGATAGTGTTAATTATTTTGTTGTTTATTATAATTAAAACAATTCATATTGAATATAAATTACAATTGCATTGCAGGCATATATTAAAGAGGTAGCCTAGGTAAATAATTTTTCTCTTTTTTATCCAATATATCATACAATTAACAACGTCACACTGCAGAATTAAGCAAAAACTGCAATTTGACTCCCAACGTGTCTGCATGGATTCATTACAATTTGGCTCCGAAAGTCGGCTACTTTACATAATCCACCTTCTATCTTAAATCAAGACATTAAAGCTAAAATTGCCATTTCAATCAACAAAGGCATTCCTCAAATAGGGAACTAATAATCTAACTAAATTTAGTACTAACAATGCCTTTCGTCTGTCAAAAAAATCCATCATTTCCTGGTATTTATGAACGGCCCAGGTCTTAAGTTTTCGGGCCCTATTACTATATTAGGAATGACTGTATCTTCAAACCTATCATGGGGTGACCATAGCCTGTCAGCTACTAAAGCAGCTACTCGTAAAATAGGCCTGTTGTACAGATCTAAGCAGTATTTTACTTTTCTACAACTCTTTCTGCTGTACAAGGCCCAAATTCGACTTTATTTAGAATATAATTCTCACATCTGGGTTGGTGCTCCCCAATACGTTCTCAATACCATTAATCGTATTAAAAAATGAGCGATTAGGTTTCTTCTGACATACAGTCCCTTGAGTATAGAAAAATAATTTCAATCCTTTTTTTGCACTATCAATATTACAAAGGCCAGTGTGCTGCTGAATTACATTCTTTGACACCATCTCGGAACACCTTTGCTCGGTTTGCCGATTCACACCACCAACATTCAATATCCCCATATCCTTGTCCGTAATTAATTCTCTTTATAGCAGCATCTACTCTGGACGATAGCACCAATCCGCTATATTGGTCGCCCTCAGCTATACATCTACCGAAATTGTCGCTTAATTACCCAGAAAAAAATCTGACCCGTTATCTTACCATATCTTCTGGTGGCGACCGTATATACAGCCGTCACCGGAGAGAAATACCAACGTCACTTCTGTCCCCCCCAACAGCCGGCAATCGTGCTTTATATACATTTTTCGATACCATATTATTAATTTTACATTTTTCCGAAATAAATCCATATTTTCGGAGACGTGATACTTTTGAATGAATATGGCGTAAATAAAGGTCTAATAAACGGAATAAGGGCAGTATACAACGGCAGTCGGGCATGTGTTAGGGTGAGAAGAGGTGCGAGTAAATACTTAATATTGAGCAAGGAGTGCGACAAGGCTGTGTGATGTCACCGTGGTTGTTCAATGTATACATAGATAAATGTGATAGACAAACATGTACCGATACAATTGGTGTAATGGTTGGTGACGTAAATGTACGACTTCTGGTGTATGCATATGACACAATCTTATTAAGTGACAGTGCGGATGAGCTACAAACCGCTCTGAGGAAGTTTGATACAGTCTGTGAGAGCATGGACCTAAAGGTAAACGTGAACAAAACTAATATTGTTGTGTTCAATCAGGAAGATGGAAAGGAGATTAGAGTATTTACTCTGTAAAGATGAAATTGTGGAGAAAGTAGACGAGCTGGAATATCTGGGTAGAGTTTACTGCAGACGGTACAATGGAGGGCGAGATTGGACGAACGGTCAATGCTGGAAGGATAATGAAAAACGAAAGCATAAGCCTAACTGCGAAACCAGCAATCTATAATGGCGTGTTTGTCCCGTCAGTACTGTATGGGCGTGAGACATGGGTATGTCAAAAAAAGTACGAAAGAAAAATAAATCCCGTGGGTATGAGATTCCTGAGAAGCGCATGTCGTAAAACGAGAAGGGACAAGATAAAGAATGAGTGCATACTGACGGAGTGTGGCGAGAAAAAGACAATGATGCATAGATATAAAAGTAGCACATTACGTTAGTTTGGTCATATTGAGGGAATGAACAACGCAAGATTAACGAAGCAAATATATGTAGGTGAGGTTAGAGGTAAGGCTGTGCCGAGTAGGCCGCGTAAAACTTGGCTAAATGTAGGAGAATGTATGATAAAGAAAAGAAAGATAAGGAGTTTTAAAAATAAAAAGGCCTGTCAGAGACAATGTATGGATCTTGCGGAAGCTAGGGAGGTATGCGGAGATGGGAAAGCATGGAGAAAGATTGTGAATAAAAATGAAGAAGAGGCAGGGATTGTTTTGCCTACCCCGCAAGGGAATAGCGTGAAAGTTAAGTTCAGTTAACCCTTTAAGGACGGCTGCCGGGTTTAACCGACAATACAACATTTTGCACACAGACGGTTGTCGGATATATCCGACAACATCTAACATGACCCTTGAACGGTTGTCGTGTATTTCCGATACTCTACTAAAATTGCTGTTCCCCGTAGTCGGCTGACGAGTTCAGCCGACACAGAAAAGCAGTAACACACAGACGAATGCCAGTTATATCCGGCAGTGTCGGTTTTACTCGTCATTCGTCGGGTGCGCCATAAGCCATGATTCACATACGTTTAAAATTAGTATAGGTTAAGATGTCGTCTGAGGAACACGCTGTCGATTCCGTCCCGTCAAGACCAAAAAGAAACAAAAGAGCTACAACTGATTATTGTGGATTAGATGCCAATGAAGTGACACACATTTCAAATGCGACAGGTGATGAAAATATTTATTTAGATAGTGAATTTGAAGAACCGTATGCGGACAGCGGTAGTGAATATGAACCTGAGAGCGAAACGGATGATTCTCTTGATGAGGCAATTGCCGTTGATGAAGATATCGTAGATGATGGTAGCGAAAATCATGATGTTTCGAAAGATGATTCTCTAGAAGACCCAGTTGTTTATGAAAAAGATCACAGCGATATAAACATTACATGGACAAATGAAGAATTTCAACCCAAATTACATCCATTTGATAATAGTGAAAGTGGAATGCAGGGATATGCTTTAGATAATAGTTCAATTGAAATTGATTATTATTTAAATGTATTTACCGAGGATTCAACTGAACTTATAATGAGAGAAACTAACCGATATGCACACCAACAAAATGCACAGAATTGGAGGGATATAGACCTGGCTGAGTTGTATGTATTCATTGCTTTGACTATGCTGATGTCACGCAATAAAAAAACTTGACATAAAGGAATATTGGTCAAAAGATCAGTTGCTAAATTCGCCAATATTCAATCAACAAATGCCTAGGGACAGATATTTACAAATAAAGAGATATTTGCATTTTGCCAATAATGAAGATGCGCGTCACAATAATCGTCTATATAAAATAGAAGAACTTTTGCAAATAATTAAATTGAGAGTTAGAACACAGTCCAAAATCTGGTTATAGACGAAAGTATGATCCTTTTCAAAGGACGCCTTAGTTTTAAGCAATACATCAAGACTAAGCGACATCGTTTTGGAATAAAGTTGTACGTGTTGTGTGACTGTGAAACATGAATTGTTCTAGACTATGTAGTTTATATTGGTCAACAAACCAATATCCAAGTAAAAGAAGTGACAGGGTTAGGATCTGCAGGCTCAGTTGTCTCTACTTTGATGGAGCCATACCTAAATAAAGGACAATGTCTATTTACAATTATTATAGTAGCCCAATACTTTCGACATATCTTTATGAACGTAAGACTAATTCATGTGGCACTGTGCGACCAAATAGGAAGCATATGCCAGCTTTTAATAAAAAAACTAAAAAAAGGGGAAATTGATTGGAAAAGCAGTGATTCTCTTCTGGTGCTAAAATGGAAAGATCGCCGAGATGTTACAATGATTACCACCATGCACGAAAATATTATAATCACTCTCGACAGACTGGATGTGGTCACTAAAGAACCTATCAAAAAGCCCTTATGTGTGGTAAATTACAACGAGAGAATGGGAACCGTAGATCGTTCCGACATGATAATAAGCAATATCGAGTGCATGCGTAAAAGTACTAAATGGTATAAAAAACTGTTTTATCACGTTCTAGATATTTGCCTAATCAATGCCCATGCAATGTTTTTAACCAAAAACAGCACGAAGATTCCACTTGCCAAGTTTCAATTGAATCTTATCCGTCAAATTCTCAATAGGTTTGGTTCTAATAGCAATTACTTCTTTTATACATACTTTTTTAATTTGTAGATATTCTGTTACCAGAAACGTTTTTCAATATCGGATTCGGGACCTGGATGTTATCAGGCTAACAGGGCGGCACTTTCCAGCTTTGGTACCTGCTACACCTAAGAGCCAGAACCCTTTGAGGAGGTGCATAGTTTGTTCCCAAACAAAAAAAGGCAACAGAAAAAGAAAAGAGTCAAGATACACGTGCAATACGTAATATGTATTAGATTTTTAAGTATTATTAACATTTAATTAGGATGATAATATTTGATTTACCACTTGTTTAAGATGATGTTTCATTTATAATAAACAATCTATTTACATAATCTTGTTAAGCTGGGAGTGAAATCAAAAAAATTTCAACGAATTGTTAGTGTGACGGATATATCCGTCAACCGTCTGCCAAGCTCTGCAATTTTCGCCGTCTGGCTGGTATAATAGCCAAAAATAATACCGTCCTTAAAGGGTTAATTGTATACTTTTATACTGCGGCGGTGGCGCTTAACGCCCCTCACCACGTCAAGTCAGAAAATTAATTTGAGAACAATTATATCAGTGATTAATAAGCAAAAAAATTTGTTAATTGATTATTGTTATTTCAGTATGTTCATGCTTCCAACACATACTTTGATTGATAAAATTGACACGTTTCAAATTTGCCTATATTGTAAATACATTACACTATATTTTATGCTGCAAGTAGGTATATCTGCCTAAGTTTGGTTAAAATAATGTGCAATCTATCAATTATTTTATTTTAATTAATGTCTTTAGCCTTCAAATATGATTTCTTAACTTGGTAACTTGTACAGGCTTTACCCACCTGTTTCATTCTTTACCCATGCAAAATAAAAAACATGCTTAAAATATCACAGAATAGGAAGTGCGGGTGGTTTCTTTTACATTTAAAGCTTAGCGTGAATAAGGATTATTCAAGCAAAAGTGTAAGCTAAATCTATTAATAGGTAATACTCACAAGGCCCATTGTTACTGTCGGGGGCTGTGAAATGAAAACATTACTTTAATGTGATGTACGTATAAAAATACAAAAATGTACACACTACACTTAAAAAGGGGTTAATAAAAAAAATCACAAAAATTTCTTTTGTAAAGAGAAAAAACAGGATAACAAAGGGAAGAGTGAAAACCTAGCTGAAAGCTTGTTTTCTCTATTTCTGAAGGTATGTAGGTTTACATTTAGTAGAAAAATATTTCTTAAATTTCTGATTTCAAACTGTTAAGGTAAAAAATCTACATGCTAATAAAAAAAATTAATTAATTAAAACCACAACCTCAAGTTAATCTAAAATCTACAGGTCGTACTGTGTTAAAAGGATAGCAAATACCTTCTGTGATATTAAAATCAGAATGTAAAAATTCATTTAAGAAAAATGAAAGATTGCTTATGATTCTTTCTGCTTTATAATTGAATCCTGCTAATATAAAATAATTTAAATAAAGACAAAAACAAACAGTTAACCTACCTGTATTAAAATCAAGTGCAAACTCTTCCAGGTCGTTTCCTTTTACTATGCTGTAAATTAATTTACGGCCTAAAGGTGATTCTGCTTGAACTGATAAGGCCAAAGGTGAATGCAACTCTACATTTTCAGGAACTATTTCAGAATAGAATTGCTTTTTGAAAACGGGCATTGAGCGATCAATTACTTTGATGTGTACTGTTACGTCAGTTCTGCAAGGCGTAATTCCTGCAAAATAATTGGGGTAAATAACATTAAGCTACTTACATTAATTACCTTTATCGTAAGCTGCTATTAATAAATCATATTCGCGATTATGCCCTTCTAAACTTTGTTTTATTTCAATATCACCCGTTTCGCGTTGTACTTTGAAGAGTTCCCCGTGACCTTTAATTAATTCATATCGAACCTAAAATTGTCAATTTTCTTAATACATTGTATGTTAACATTGTGATTAAAATACCTCCCCGTTATCATAACTGTCCATATCTATTGCATGGACCTTGGCAATAACACTTCCTTTTTCATCATCAACAGAAACAACTGCATAATACGGTAAATTAACAAACATCGGGCAGTTATCATTAATATCCATAACAGTAACATTCACAACAACGTGTGCAATTCTAGGTCTTTCACGGTCCGGAATTTGACTTCGAGCTTCAACAATTAACTCATACTGATCCTTTGTCTCACGATCAAACCTAATCCCTGTCGTTCGAATTACCCCCGATGTTATCCCTATACTGAACATCTCATTCGGATTTAAAATACGAAATTCTAAATGTTCATTCAAGGCACTTCCTAATACATTTACAACACAAACTGTTGTTATTTTTGTAGAATTTTCAATAACAGATCCTTCATAAACCGACTTTTGAAAAATTAAACCTGAATTTTCAGATTGTTCTACTTTAATATAAATTTTCGCTACGCTCGAAAATTTTCCATCAGACACACGTACTTGTAATTTATGTAAAGATTTCATATGATCAGGATCTACGACAGTGATTAAACCGAAACGAGAATCTATAGCGAACACTTCATTTTTATTTCCTTCAATTATATCGTAACGTAACGATGCGTTATCCGACGTATCTGGATCAGTTGCATTAACTTGAATAACAGCAACGTTTTTGTAAGTTGGCAGTAGTAAAGTAGCGTTATAAATTGGATAAGAAAACTTAGGTGGTGAGTCATTTACGTCAAGAATTTCAATATCAACTCTAGCAATAGTTTCGGAAGAAAGTTTGGTTTTCCTAAATCGGAAACTTGTACGTGAAATGTAAATGAGGGATACGTTTCGTGGTCTAAAAAGCGAACAGTTCGAATAGCGCCGGTTGTTGCATCAATATGAAAATACTGCCTTGGAAGTGTTTCTATAATATCATAGTGAAGAAGAGAATTGATTTCTGAATCTGCATCAAAAGCCTTTATAACTAGAGGATCACTTGTGTTAGTGATAATTAGAGAATTAATAGCAGCTGCTTCACTAATAACTCCTGAATAATTGGCTTGCAAAAATTGTGGCGCGTTATCGTTTTTGTCTAAAATGTGAATAATAACGTTGCATGCAGTTGAGGCGCTTGCCATATTTATAGCTGTGACTGTAAGATTATAAAATTTCGTCGTTTCGTAATCCAGTTCTTTATTTGTAATAATAACACCAGTACTAGGCCCAATCATAAAAGAACCATCATTCCCGTCAACAATTTCGAATTGTAGTGATGATGTGCTTCTAACATCCAGATGAGCTGCATAACTACTTAAAGGTTGATCTTCGTATATTTCAGCAGTTACTTCTTTATTACTACAACGTGGTGGTGCATTATCGGCCATCGCTAGAATAATGTGGGCACGAACTGTCGATGACAGCGGAGGATTACCGTGATCAGTAGCCTTGATAAATAATGTGTATTCTTTTGCAACTGTTAAATCAAGTTCACGTGCTACTTGTATGATACCAAGATCAGAATCAATATTAAATACATTTCCAACATTACCAGACGTTATTGAGTATGTAATTCTAGCATTTTCACCTTTATCATGATCAATTGCGTATGCTCTAATAACGGCGCTACCGATAGCGGCAGATTCATAAACACGTCCAACTAAAATTTGTTCAGAAAATTGCGGAATATGGTCGTTGTGATCATGTACAATAATGAGTACTCTTGCATAGTTTCTCAAAGCTGGCGTCCCTCCATCACGTACTTCAACAGTAAGCAAATGTTCGTTTAGTGATTCTCGATCTAAGTTTAACGCTAACGAAATCACCCCCGTTATAGAATCAAGTTTGAAAATCTGAAGAGAAGCCACATTCCGTGCATAAGACATGCCGTAAATTAATTTACCACTTTCATCTCGGTCAGATGCTTTTAATCTTAATATTTCCGTACCAACTGGGACTGCTTCCGAAATTTCGACTTTATATAGAGATTCTGTAAATTCAGGTCTATGATCGTTTATATCAATTACTGATATGTTCAGTTGAGTGTATACAGTGTGAATGGCGTCAGTTACGCTAATGTTGAGAGTATATTCATGTTGATCTTCCCAATCAAGCCTGTGGGCGAGTAGTATATTCCCTGTATCCCTTCCAATATGGAATTTACTTTGCGGATCACCATCCACGATGTCATACCAAAGAGTATCATTATCAACATCAGTGGCATGAATCGACGCAACTAAAAACCGTCCACTATCGCTTTCGGTAATTGCGACTCTGTTAGGTGTTTTTACTACAGGAGGATGTTTTGAAGATTTCGGAACAGCAAGCACGTGTATCGCTACTCTACACGTAGAACTCTTTGGTGGCTCCCCTCGATCTGTAGCTTTAATCTGTATCAAGCAAATACATTATCACTGCAATAAAACATAAAGTTACTTACGTGTAGTTCATACTCTTGACCAGGTTCAAATCCTTTCTGAGCATAGACCACACCAGTTATGCTGTCAATCTTAAATTTTGTACGCCCTTTTCCAGGTTTAATACTATACCGTATTTCACCATTCAGGCCTGAATCTTTATCATAAGCCAAAACCTAATTAAATACACATGAATAAATATTGAGAAAAAATATTAAAGAAGGAGATGAATATTCATGCGCGCATAATAATAAAACAAAACAAACAAGTAGGGTAAATACACACTTAATAAAACGAAAATTTATAAACATGCAACGATATGAGTATGTGATTAAACATATTATACATGCATTGAATGATGGTTAACACGTTTTATTTTGTTTAGTAAAAAGCGTCATTCCCGCTTACCCGCAATACGCGATCAAGACCAATAACATCATTAGGTCCAAACGTTTCCCAATCATCGTCTGCCGCGGCATCTGCCCCTTCGAAATCGTCTTGTTCATCGTTCTGATTACAATTGTAAAGTAATATTAAAAAAATTAAATGTATTTCGTCTTCAGTTAATGAACAAATTAATACGTTGTGATTTTCAAAATTTGTAAAGTAAATGTACCTACTGAGGCATTCTTGCAATTAATTCTGGTAGTAAAATGAACGGAGACCAATGATTATGGTTCTAAGTCATCAATGCACAAAGTTATAATAATTTAATATTAGTCAAGTTGATTTGGTACGTGTGAATCCTTGAGATATTGCAGACTCACATTCCATTAATATAAGTAATTTGATTGCAATCTCACTACATTTAGAATTTACATCAGTTCTACATAAAGACAAAGTACAGGTCGTAGGTTCAAATCCTACTCGAGGTAAACTTTTTATTTATGTATTTAATAAATGTAATAATGATTTTTAATGCACAAAGTATTCTGTAAGTTTTAATAAACACCAATGTGAGTGAGTGAATTTTATTAACAGAATAAGAAATATAACTAGAATTTTGAACTTTTATCCGAGGTACAAACTAATATACTGAAGAAATACTTTTGATCTAAAAATTAGTGTATAAATGAAATTTTTGGAGATCACTGGTCCGAAACTACGACAACACCGCACAACTATAAAATATCTGGATCCCAAGCTCTAAAAACTGTATATTGGATTACTAGGTGACTCGCTCGAGTCGAAGAGTAGTCAAGTGCTTGAGAAAAAATCAGAGTAAATGAATTCTACTCAAGTGCGAAATCAGTCCTTCTCAGGACTAAACCCGCTTCTGAAACGTCGCGCTACAAAAACAAAAATTGTGGAAACAGGCCGATCAACTCAACTACTGAATATATTTTTTGTCAATCGAAACAAAACTTTCAAGCAATTTCGTTTATAATAAAATTGGTGTATAAATCACACTTTTGAACATCTCCAGTCTCAAGTAATGGCCACCACTGTTCTTGTCTATCGAGGAAATACTTTTAACCCTTTTCCTACAGTAATGAACATACCAAATTTTAAAATTTTTCTCTATGTGCACTTCTAGGGACATGCAAGCACAAAGTGTGTCAAATCGTTTGTCCCATGTAGAAGTTATTATGGTTTTAACAGCTCGTTAGAAAACGATTTATCGAAAGGAAGCATTTGAAAGAAAAAAGACCAAAGTCAAGTAAAGCGACTTTTTATCTCTTGAAATTTATAGAAGATCTCATCAATGGATATGTCTTCCTTTGTCGTGGGTCTTAGTGACGACATCCACTTTAGCTGACATTTCATTCGGCCCAAGCGCCCACAAACACTTATGGACCAGAAAATTCAGCTGTAGATATTCAGCAACAAATGTACCTAATGAGGCATTCTTGTAATTATTTGTATTCTGCAAATTTTAATAAATATTAATTACTGGCAGTAAGTGTACATTATTCAGAGAATGTAACCGAAGTAGAAATAATGTAACTATAATCTTAGAAATAATAATAATAATAACGAAATTAATGTATAAAGGTTACAAATCATAACTAACACCGTACAACTATAATATTTATTAAAGAGATACTATCCTTTTTTCCAAAACAAATTGGTGTATAAATTAATATTTTGAAGAAACGATAACACCGCACAACCATAAAATATAGTTTTGTCCAGCGAAGCAAAACTTTTGGGTGATTTTGAAGGGAATTGGTGTATAAATAAATCACTGGCCCCAAATGATGACCAATATAGCTCATTTTGTTTATGAACTTGGTGTATAAATAACAGTTTGGAACATCTCTAGTCCAAAACAATGGTTACCACTGTTTTTGTCTATCGAAGAAATACATTTAGCCCTTGTCCTACAGTAATAAACACGCATACATATTTTAAAATTTGGTCTCAAGGTGAACTACTAGGAACATGCAACTAGAAAGTGCATCTAAATTGGTTGTCACATGTAGAACTTATTATGGTTTTAACAGCTACTTATTACAAAAAGATTTATCGAAAGGAAGCATTTGAAAGAAAAAAGACCAAAGTCAAGTAAAGAGAATTTTTCTCTATTAGAGTTTATAGAAGACTCCATCAATGGATATGCCTTTCTTTGTCGTGGATTCCTGTGGCGATATTTCATTCGGCCCAAACGCCGATAAACACACATGGGGCAGAAAATTCAGCTCTAGATCACTGCAGCAATCCATTTTGCCGCACCCCCAACAATATTGATGTATAAATATAGATTTGGAACAACATTCGGCCTCAATGTTGACTAACACTCATGGGACACAGAACATAGCTTTTATTCATTCCGACGAAATCGGTGTATATGTGTATAAAATTCGGCCCGAGCTCTTACCAACACCCATGGACCACAGGATTTAGCACTTGGTCATTAGAAAATCCATTTTACCACGTACACAACGATATTGGTGTAGCAATATTGAATTTGGGCTTAAATGATACCAATATCCATTGGTTACCAAGGAATCCGTTTTACCGCGATCCCAACAAAATTGGTGTACAAATTACATTTAAGTAGCATTCAGCTTAGATGTTGGTAAAGTCATGGATCAAACTGCTCTTAGTTATCGCGCAAATCCATCTTGCAGGGGACCGCAATTTACTTGGTGTATAAATGTAAATTTTGAGCAACATTTGACCCCACTGTTGATTCAACACTAATGATCGCGGTATATTCGTATCTTTTACTGTTCCCCTCTCCAAATTTAGAAATTGTACTTTGCAACACTAGAGAACATAAGCTACCATATAGCAAAAACCAGAAGTCGATAGGTCGAGTTGTATTGTACTCAGACGGAAATACGCCCTTGTGACGCGTGCACAACACAACCTTAGGTTAAAATTTCTTTACTGGTTTTTTTTACAAAATGCTTTTGCACATAGTAAGGGTGAGAAACGAGAAAGAAATATTCCATTTTTTTTTGCTTAAAAGCGATATAGTATGGTATCAAAGTTAGACGTTCGTTCTTTTTCGTAACTATGTATAAAAGTGCACGCACCTCATGGCCTTAGTTTAAACTTTTTTACTTGTGTTCTTTTAACAAAATGCCTTAGTGCATAGTCAAGGTGGATACCATGCAAGGAATACTTGTTTACTTCTGTGAAAGTGACGTAATAGAAAAACAAAGTTGAACATTCGCTGTTTTTCTGACATACCTGTAGGTATAATTTTATTTCATGACGAAAAATATCTAAAAATTTGACGGGTGACTGACGTCAGCCAAAACACACGACAATTATTTAAAAAAGTTTTAGTTCTGTAGGGTAATTCTGGAAAAAGTAGACGGAAACCACGAAATGGGTCCATACGAACAGAAAGACGGATGAATAAGACACAAACGATTGCACATACTATAATAATTGAAAAATAAAAAAAATTAATACGTTGGTGTTAGATACAAAGAATTAGCTCTGAAAAAGAGCTTTCTTTAGCTAAAAATGAAAAAATACATAGATACGTAGTATGACGCTATTAAAAAGCTCTGTAGGAGAATTCCATGAAAAGTAGGTGAAAACCACAGCATCGGTGCAGAAGGAAAGACAGGCGAACGCATAGGACGCAAAAAACATTTTTTTAATTCTTAAAAAATGAGTAATAGTTTCTAAAAAGCGTGATACGCTAGTATGATATAAAATGATAACGGAGAGATAACAACAATAGGTTAATGTTGGGGACAAACATATTTTCCGCTAATATCCACACTGGGAAAAACACATTCTTATTTATATTTTCTATCGCAAGGATTCAATTAGAATAAAAAAGATTGCGATTGGTGAGAATAAATCGTTTTTACCATTCTGCATATTTTAGAGCCCCTGATTCTAAAAATTCAAAAAAAATTGGACATTCGTCCAGGAATCTGTGTGCAAGATAACTCAAGAAGTTAATCCATCGAGCTGAATTTTTTGCAGTGTGTTCAGTTTGGCCAATATATTATGTTTTGTAAAAATCCGAATGCAGACTGCTGTATAAACCAACTTTAATTTTTGTGTTCAATTCTATATAATATATACAGGGCGATTCACGTTCATTAGAATATTACGAAAAAAAAAATTTTAATACAAAAGTTATTCGTGTGCATAAATGCAAGGTTTTTTAAGTTATTTTTCTCTATACAGGGGAACAGGAACAACAGGGCACCAGGATACTTGCTGATTTTAAACGAACACCCTGTATATTATTGAATTTTAAGATTCCATGCAAATTCTGGACATTTTTCATGTAGCGTAGAATCCAAAAATTCAATAATATACAGGGTGTTCCCTTTAAAATAACAAAGTAGGTGGGTGCCATGTTATTCCTGTACTAACAATATTTAAAAAACTTTCATTTATGCACGCGAATAAGCTTTTGTATTAAACATTTTTTTGTAAGCCTTATAGTTTTCGTAATATTCTAATGAACAGTCTACGTGAACCATCCTGTATAGTTATTCCGTAAAGTAACCCCCTTCTCCATGTCAACTTTTGAAAGATGTACAGATATTTATACAATTTGTGGCGCTTGAATCAAAAATCAAATACTACAGTTTAAGTTATTCTTGACATTTGTATGAACAAAGATGCCGGACCGATGCCGTCCTGGTCAAAAATTTTAGATCATGTAAACAGCCAGAATACGACATTTTTTTACATTTAATTACTTTTTAATTAGTCAATTTTAATTAGGTTGCAGAAATCACCATATGAATGTTTATCCCCTCCGACGTTATTCCGAAAATAGTAAGATTTTGCTACGTCAGAGTTCCCTCCAGCCGAACCACCAATCTCTGAATTGGCATCACCACCAGAAGCCGTCCCCGTCTTCCGTGGATTTCAATAAACCGCGACCCACGCTACCGACCGCCTTTCGGGAGCTAATGAGTTCGATTCCCGTTACCGTCTATCCTGTATATGAGGTTTTTTCAGGGGGTTTTCCTCATACACATGTAGCGGCATGGTCACTGCATATATGCACACCATGTGCGGCTACTTAAGCGAATGCTGGGGTAGTATTTTTCCCCTCAGAACTCTAACTTTGTTCCTTTCGATCGTATCCTGACCACACCCATCCTTAATCCCACCATGTATATATACGTAATGTATGTATGCCTGCTGGGAATCCATGATTGTGGCTGAAGTAGCTTGGAAATATCAAGCAGCTCGCCTTCCCTCTTGGCGAGGGAATGAAATATGTGGCCTTTTCCTTTTTTACCGACCGACCGCTTAGGGACTCCGGAACAGTTTGCGCACAAGATCTACATAAGCTAAAATAAGTAAGTAACTAACCATCAGAATAAGCATACTAACAAAAAAAATACCGACCGCATCAATGATGCGGTCGGTATTTTTTTCGTTCAGTCAACTTGCCTTCGCCCGCCTGAAATTACTTCTGTACACCGGGGCCTACTGTTACTTAAATTTATGGTCACCTACACATATAAGTGTAATTAAACAACCTTACACGTACATTAGTGAATTGCTTCACGCCGGGTGTTTATTTCTGGTGTAGCTTTTTACTTACACCGTCAAACAGAAAGACTACCTGCCTAAGTTCTGACGATTCCCAGAGTATCAATTGAATAGCGCAACGGATCGTAGCCCAGAATCTTTTAATTGATATTTTACACAAACTCACACCAACCCGCCGCCACAGGCTACCTAAACAGGATGCAGGGAGTCCACGAATTGAAAGTAACAAGCCGCCCGCAATTAGACCATATTTCGGTCGCTCAGCTCCGTAAAGTGCGATAGCATTCGCAAATATTACGTAAAACGAGTGAGTATTAAACTCCGATCTCATTTACCGTAATTACCAGTTTAAAATGTACTTTTAAAAAGCTTACTTTTTATTAGAAGTCATGAATCCGCAAGTCGCCATAACCCAGAATTAAAGAAGTAATCCTTTTTAATAATCCCAGTACCTGTGCAACGTTTAGTTCAGTATCCTGCCTACCTGATAAACACTCCTGTAAACCGAAAGGTCCTAAAAGTTTGAACACTTTACGACGCCCCCGAGTTGGGGGACCTCCAGATAACCACCCCCGTCGCTATCTAGACTAGACGCGCAAGGTGTATCCAAGCGGCCAACGCATTACACGTTCCTGCACACCGTAAATTCGGTAGAGAATAGTTAGTATTCCATTTCACATATGAAAATAAGCCCAGCAAATTATTAACAGTAATTAGAGTATATTTTGATTTCCCGTAATTAACATTCCACGGTAATTAGGAAGATCGCAGTTAGTTACTAAACCCCTGTAAATATTAATTAGATGCGTTTCAACTTTCTTTCTTAAAAGTGAGGCTTAAACCATGCACTTATATGAAATAAAACACGATTTATTTTATAAAATATAGTTATAAAGTGTGGAACTACACTTCAACTGCTTGGCTCAGCTCTGTGTTACCCGAATCGAACTGATGTCCTGCTATCCGGTCACCTGTTTATATCAGGTGATGTATACATTCACCACTTTCATTTCCTTCATTTGGGCTACCTTCCCCTTTTCCGTTTTCTGGGCGTTGCTTGCTGTTCTTCCTGTTGTGGGCGCCGTTGGCATTGGTGAAGGTTTCCTTATGTGACGATGTTTGGCGAGTATTAACTTCCATGTATTGGACAATCTTTCAGGATCGTCTCGTGTGTTGAGGTTCTGTTCCTGTTTCTCAATTTCGATGGCCTCTCAGATGGTCCCTCTTGTCGCGTTTTTGAAGTTGGCTATCATCCTGGTATTCTCAAACGCTATGGTGTGTGATGTACTGTGACATGTTGCGTCCAGACGATGTAGATGTTTTCCTCTTCACAGTCTTTTTGTGTTCCTCGCGCCGAACATTCATCTTCATCTTTGTTCTCTTTATACCTGGTCACATGTTCGACAAGGGATGTTGTAGACTCTATTGTTGGAATCACTGAAGATATTTTCTATCCATGTTGAACGCTGTCGGTATGCTGCGTTTGCTGTGGATTTTCACAATCTTGTCTGTTATTTCCTTACATATGGAAGCGTGATCTTGAGTGCTGTTGGTTCCTCCTCCTCTGTGGGTTTCGGTTTTCCTGGTCTCAAGCCATATCAGATGTACCTCATTGTAAATTCCTTTTGCAGTAGTGACGTTGTTAGTGTTTCCAGCTCCTTCTTTTTGTGAGTTGAGTCCGCGAGTTTCCTTGATTTCGTCATCAAAGTTTTACTGACTAGCTGCGCTGGATTTGGCCTTGAGGTATTTATTGGAATAGCTAGCTTTCATGTACACTGTGTGACCAAGGTGTTCATTGTTCTTCTTGTATACCAGCAGGTCAAGCAATGGCAACTAAACCCGATTTTGCCGTGGGCGCTGATTAGATGTTCCAAGAACTTGTCGAGCTGTTCTCCACCGTATGGCTATATAACCATGGGGTCGTCGACGTATCTCAATCATAACTTCGGTTTGAGACTCGTGGTATTTATAATTTATAGTTTCCAAGTGGCGCATGAATAAGTTGGGAATCACTGGTGAAAGTGGTGATCCCATTGGTGCTCCGTCGATTTATTTGTACCGTTTTCCTCTTGGGTGAAATACATATTCATCTGACAATGTTCCGTTAACGTCATGATGTCCTTCGGTATTCGGTGTTTATCCTTGATCGGGGTGTTTGTAAATAGTGGCACGATGTTAAACCTCACTAATGGGTAGTTCAGGTTTATTGTCCTCTTTTTCAGTATCTCGATGAGGTGGTTGGAGTTCGTGTAGGATTCTGCTTGTTCCGCATATGGTTGTAGTTGTTGAGCTAGATATTTCGCTAGTTGTTGTTGTGGCAAACCAAATGAACCAATGTTTTGGTCTCAATGGTGCGCCCGACTTACAGATTTTTGGTAACTCATACAGTTCTGGACATTTTGGAGATTTCTCCCGTGGCAACAGTTGGAGTTGTTTTTCTTCCTTGATCTTGCTGGCGTTGATGTTGGCCTTGGTGGTCTTCTCCAGGTAGGTTGTGGTATTCGTTCCTCCGGGTTGGTATACTAAGTTTTGTAGCAAATCTCAGATCTTCATGCCTTAGTTTGCCTTGTACTGTATCATCGTGGCGTTCCCTTTGTCGGCTGGAAGGATTTTTACGTGTGTGCATGATGCTATCGAGTATTTGTTGCTAGTTTCGAACTATAGGAGATTCGTTAGTACACGGCATCAGAAATGCAGTATAGTTCGGTAAAAACTGAATGTGATAAAGCATACATTTTGGAAGCTTTTTCTTTGGGTATTTGAAGATATTTGAAATTATTACAAATGGTAATGCATTTAGAATCCCTATTTTGAGAACAAAATATAGTTTTGGTTTACTTATCAGTAATAAATTGGACTTTTAAATTGAGATATGGTTTACATGCTGACATCGGTCGATAGTGAAATCCGTTTTACTGTTTTAGAGAATTAATTACTTCTTAGTAAATAATGGTTGTTCGTATGTTTCTTAAATTTCGTTAATCATAGTTATGGCCGTTAAAAGGGCGCCCTTGGCTAATCATATGCCGTATTAAAATTGTTATTTTGTATTGCAATATAGTGCAAAAAAGCATAGTTTGCAGGTTTAAAAACGTTTCGGTGACAGGCTAACGAGAATTATTCTTCAAAGAGTTTGGTTTTTAGGCACGAGGCCTTAACCTCCAGTGTCGAAAAGACATCATTAACGTAGCGGATATCGATTTCAATGGTAACAGGTAAGTTGTTTTTATGATGTAATTTCTCCCGTTCGGTTCACGAAATTGCAGTTCGTTTTTGGCGCGGATGAAAATTTAAGTAATATATTAATATGATTGGTGGATTGAAATGAAAATCCAATGTGGCGAATGTGTGTATCAGTTCAAGTTTTGTGTCGTAGTGTTAAGTCCAATTACTGGGACCGGCAGAAGCACGTAGCGCGTAGCGTTTGTGTTAATAAAAATTCCTTTAGGGACAGTTTTCCCCATCAACCCTATTGAGGGATATTGAGTAGCTTCAACCAACACACGATTAAAATATCGTAAAGTGTCGTTTGTCCAGAGGGACATCGTTAAGTGTCCTTAAAAGAGAGGTTAAGTTTTACGACCTAGTGTTTTCCATTATTTTTGGGAGTAAGGTCGCCTTTTGTGCGGAGGAAATTAAACATCCATTCCTAAACATTAAGACATTCACGCTTACGGCTTGCTGAAGACTAGATAACTCGCTGTAAATAAATAAGTTGCGCGTAATCATAATTTACGTTCAATTAACTGTATATATTTAGAATAAAGTTAATAAGCGTCGCGTAAATATAAACGTTAGTGTACCGTATTACCAACTGAAATATCAAACAAACGCTTTATTTGAATCGAAACAAGCTTGCCAGTTTCCACCAGGTGGTTTATACCCTGAAAGTTCGAGTGTGGTTACGACGTCGACCACGTTAGTATAGCCGCTGCCAGAGATCATCCTCTGGATGCTGCATAAAGAAAACGAAGAAATTCAGAGATGTCAATTGATGAAAAGGCTTGATCAAATTTAAGGTAATCACTTCCCTACATATTTTGCTGTATTGTTGACAATTACGTATAAAAAAGCGTTGCGTTTATTTTATTGTATGTTCGAACTGTTGAATACGCTTTAATTGAGGATCAAACTTCCTAGTACTTCACTGTTTAATTTGGTTCAAGCGTATTCGTCCGTGCAATAATCAAATTTTTATAAGTTTCTGTTGTGTTAACCATTTTGTGTCGAAATTTTATATTACGGATGTGTTGAAAATCGAGACGCTGATTATTTGTTATCGTGTCGTAAGAGTAAAAGTACAATAGCTTAGAAATTGCAGAAAATTGGCAATGCAATGTAAGCAATCTAAGAAATTTTATTTTTGACGAAATTCTTGTAACGCAGCAGGATTGCTTTGGTACATTTGTGTTTGTTTAATTACAATATACATAATTAGGTTAATGAACTGGATGTGTTTTCTTTTGAGTGTGTATACAGCTGTGAATCACATTTCTTATTAAGGCGTTTTAATCACTTGCACTTTATTTGTTTTTTTTTACGAAATAATCTATGTAACGACATTTTTCTTGAACGAAGTAATAATTTATTGAAAAGTGTTAGCCGTGGCCATCGAAGCAAAACGCTCGAAAGTTTATCAATTGTTTATCTTGATTATAACGTAACGTTTAAAGAAAGATGCGTCAACGCATAATTTTTATAGTTTGGGTATATTTTGTTATGAATTCATTGACAGGTTATAAATTGGATTAAATTGTTTTTCTTTTCTTCGAACGATAATTTTAAGATATAACGTAAAGTAGTGATAAAGTAACGAGATCGAAGAACGATCGATTGACTTAGTTGAAGCACGATATAATATTACGGACTCGTGCAAATAGTATTTCGTAACCTTTCAGGAGTAGCGTAACATCTGCAGGTCCCTTGATCCACCAGTAATTACGATAACCATGTAAGCGAGTTATTTGAGTATTCAGACGAGCTGTTAACCTCCGTAATTAGGCATTACAAACTCGATTGTGTTAATTTAAAATATTCGGGCGCCCTTCCGGTTTATGTCAACCGTTATCGTGACTTATGTAAGACAAGCTATCTTAAAGCACACCAAATTAGGTTAATAATAGACCCACACCCAACCACTGAGCATAAGTAACCCTTATTTTATCTGTTACTCTGTTCTACTGCCATTTTCTACCGTAACAGAATAATGAGATCCTTGTTGGATTTTAGGTTCTGCAGTACGTGCAGCTCAATTTTTGGTAAATTCTTCGTCGGTGGCCGTGCTTTATTCGATACCTGAGCCGTATGAATTCGGCTCCAACTCTGTCGAGTTTTGTGATTGATGGTTCAATTCCGCACATAATTTCTTCCACAGGAATTCGTTCAGACGCGATCGCACAAATGAAGACATTACTGAGTACGCTCCTTTATGTTTTGTCCAGTTGATATTTGGAGATGTTGTGCAACACCTTGTCAGCGTCTACAGTTGTGTATTGTTGGCCCTTACTGTGATTTGATGATAGTCCATCGAATTTCTTTTTCTGCTTCTTCGTTTTCAGGGTACTGTCGGTTTCGGCTCGAAAGTTGTATATTTGGACGATCGTATTCCATATGCTGGCGTGAATCCTACAGCTTAGTATAAAATGTAGTTCCAGTAGCTGCCTGTTGACGTTGTCCAGCGACCTTTATCGTGTCTTGTATAGGTTCTCTCACTAGCGACTCACTTGCTCTCCGTAAAGTGTTTTCAGTTTTGTAGTTCTACTTGTAAAAAGTTAATTCCAGACTGTTTGGTACGATGTTGTTGTCTTTGCAGCGTTCCAGAAAAATCCGGTTGCCCCTCTTCGTAGTTGCTCGAACGTCCCCATCCTCCGCAGAACTTCCTGCCAGTGAAGGTGTTTAATGGTTAATTTTAGGTTTCGAGTGTAGTATGCAATACCGTTGTTTCCCCGGGTGTTGCCTCGCGTATGCTGCTGTTGTACAAAAATGACGTTTCGGCGAAGTCCCATTTTCCATCTTCCAGTTCTCTTCAAGTGCTGAAAGGCACCAAGTCCGCATCGGTGAGTAGTCAAGTGCTTGAGAAAAAATCAGAGTAAATGATTACGGACTCAAAGTGCGAAATTAGTCCTTCTCAGGACTAAGTCTGATGACGAAAGCAGAGCCCGCTTCCGAAACATCGCGCTACAAAAACAAAACTGTTGAAATAGGCCGATAAACTTAACTAAGGATATTTCATAATACTATTCGTTTTTAAAATATTTCGAGAGAATCATTTGTAAATGAACGCAGTGTATAATAAATTAAGGAAAATACTAAATTCTAAAAAAAATGTATTTTTTTCAGCAATTATCTCGTTTTCTGTTACTAAAAAGTGGGTGTCTTCTTATATTACAGTTTGGTACATTTACTTTACATTTTTTATACGAAGCTCGCTAAGTTTACAATTTAGATTTATTCTTTAGTTACTGTAATGCATCACTAATTTGTTAAAATCTATTCTTATTTCAGTTAATTTCAGTTAATTAACGGAAGTCATCCGTTTACAGAAATCCCCAACTAATTAGCCCAATTGTCGGCTAACACTAAATACAAAGGTTTCTTAAAATTACATTTCGCACATTCTACTATGAGAGAATGTTGAAACCTCTTACAGATCATAAATAAATCTGTATTTGCCTAAAATATGTCTTACTATAACGCCCATTATGTAATAAATAACGATTTACAGTGCTTTATTACCGACACGAGCAGTACGTGATTTACGAACGGTGGCGTTTCTACTTAACGTTCACATACAAATACTACCACACATATTGGCACAATACATCAAATTAAAATTTTTACTATTTTCCATGGAACATGTAGAATTAATTTAATCTTAACACAACAAACGACCAACAAACAAGGTTATTGTAATGGTAGGTAAATATTTGGTGCATGTTGTGCTTTAAATATGAAAAGAAGTGTAAAGGGTATATAAAAATGACATCGCATTCTTCTGACTGTTTTTTGAGTTATATACGATTTATGTGAATTTAAATGCGTCTCATAATTCTCACCTGAAAAACGGGAGCGTTTAAACCTGCAGTTGCTGGAATTTGGACTTTGTAAAAGTTATCTTCGAATTCGGGAGCATGCTCGTTTACGTCTTCAACCTTAATTACTACTCTTGTTGTCGAAGATAATGGTGGTTTTCCATTATCCGAAATTAATACCTATAATAGAAAGAAAGACAATTAAAAGGCTTGCGTTCACATCAAACCATTGAAGATAGTTGTTTTTCTAATAGATTAAGTTACCTCTAAGATATATTCCTCTCGATGCTCTCTATTTAAACGCCTCATTGTTGTAATCAAACCTGCAAGAAATAAAGTCATTAATATATGTTTAGGCAGAACTCCTATATAAAAAATAAAGATATAAAGATTCTTTTTTTTATTATTGCTATCTATTGGCCTAAAAAAACTAATATTACAGACATAAGTGAATGCTTTCACTTTTAATTTCACCAATAAATTATCCTAAAATATGTATCATTTTGGTTGTTATACAATAATATTAATTAAGAAGTATACAGTATGGTATTATAGTCTGAAGTATAAAAAAAAAAGCTTATCCTCCTGTTTTTTTAACATCAATTTTAATTTATAACACACATTAATTAATTCACCTTCCGATAGTGAACCTGAGGTTGCATCACAAAACATTTGTTTAATGGCACTGATGTTTGAAATATAATTCCATCAATGTTTTATACAGATAAAATATTTATACAGTGCGCCG
Source organism: Vesta saturnalis (assembly GCA_036346205.1). Lineage (NCBI taxonomy): Eukaryota > Metazoa > Arthropoda > Insecta > Coleoptera > Lampyridae > Vesta > Vesta saturnalis. The sequence continues at coordinate 2,918,054 of JARFJB010001400.1, forward strand.
AAGTACGATATATGCGTTATTATAGATAGACGATATCAACTAAAGTTATTTGCAAAAATTAGAGGCAACTTAAACTTTACATGATAAAGTTATTTTCGTATTAACAGGGTGTTACATATTACCAGTGTGAACCAAACATACTTTTTTTAAATGGGACACTATATATTATTGGAAATTTAGATTAAGCCCCCCCCCGTTTAATTACGTTATACAAGGTAGTTCAAAAGTTATGATTAATTGTATACGAAAATTATTCTCAATTCAACGTCCTGTATACCCTAGATAGAACAATCTGACATTCACTTCTTGCAGGCGTAACTTTTTGACGTTCGTCCTGTTTTAAGAGAACGTGGTATTTTTATAATCTAGAATCTATTTAATATAGGGTCAGCCAAAATTCGAACACATGGTTTTTCTCATTTTATTCAAATGAACCACCCCGTATTTCTTTTTAAAAATGAAAACACTTTATGTTCTTTTATTTCTATTAAGCACTCCCTATAACAGAAAGGGATTTTTTTAAAAACTTCTATTATAACAAGGTAGCCGTGGACAAATGACTGTGTGATAAATAGCTATAAAGATTAAAAATTCTTTTAAATATAATTAAATTCATAAAAATTTCATAAAAATTTCCACCAAAAACATCAATACAACATTGCAGTCGATCTTCAAATGATCGACTTACATTTCTTAACATTTCGACATTAATGCACTCGAATGATTCTCTTATTCTGTTCTTCATATCATCTTGTGTCATTGGAGGTATTTGATACACAAGGTTTTACACATAATCCCACATGAAGAAATCAATTTTAGTTCACCCTGGTAAAGAAGCTGACCATGCAATTGGTCCTCCTCTTCCCGCCCCATTTGCCAGGAAAATCGGTATTAAGATGATTATGTATTAATCTAGTGTGATATACCGGAGCTCAATCCTGTAACAACCACATTTTCGGACGAATGTGAAAAGGAACGTTTGCCAACAGTAATGGTAAATGACTTTTTAAAAAGTCCAAATAAACCAGACGTCACTATTTCATTGAAAAAATGTGGTCCAATTACATGATTTCGAACTATACCACCCCAAACATCTAAAGACCACCTAGTTTGAATATGAGTTGCTATAATGTGGCAATTTCCTGTTGATTAATAATGGTAATTATGTCTATTCACGATTTCATTTTTATGAAACGTGGATTCGTCTCCAAAAAGGACAAAACCAAAGAATTCCACCTGGCTGCGGATTTGTTGCTGAACCTATGCTTCGGACGTATGTGTTACTAATATCCTGCTCGTGCGAGAATTCACGTGTACTAACTAAAATGTGGATTTTGCGTAACTTCAAGCATCACGTTAAATTCATTTTCCTCGTTAACTATAGGTTTTGTCTTTTCATAAACTACTAGACCCGTACGACTGAAACGATCTACTAACCTTTCCAACGTTGTTTTCTCGGGTGGTCTTCGTGCAAGATACCTCCCTTTGTAAGTTCTTTTGTGGTAATAAACAATTTATTACACATTCTCCCGGTACCGATATCATATCTGTTAATGAAAGGTTCATTTCAAACAGTTTTTAAGTTTTTACAAATTAATAAACACTACGCTACGTCTGTTAAATGACATACTCATTATTACTGAATAATCTCATCTGTCAGTTGTCCAAGTCTAATTTGTTAATAAATAAATATTTTGTGTTATTAAATTGAAAATATCTCAAAAATTAGTGATTAGAGCTATAGGGAGGGCTTAATAGAAATGCAAGAAGATAAATTGTGTTTTGACCCGCCCTATAGTAAATTGTTACAATATTATAAAAATAACACTTTCTCTTGAAACTGGACCAATATCAAAAAGTTATGCCTGTAAAAAAAAGTTAATGTCAGGTTGTTCTATCTAGAGTATACAGGACGTTGAAATGAAAATTATTTTCCAAAAATAATTGGCCATAACTTTAGAAATACCCTGTATAACGTAATGAAATCCTATATTTGAAGTATGAGGGAAATGAGCTTATTCTAAATTTGTAATAATATACAGGGTGTCCCATTTAAAGAAAGTATGTTTGGCTCACCCCGGTAATGTGTAACACCCTGTTAATACGAAAATAATTTTATAATGTGAAGTTTGAAGTTGCCTACAATTTTTGCAAATAACTTGATTAATAACGGACATATCGTACTGTGACGGACTAATCGAGCAACCTGTATATTTGTATATAATTTATATACAGGGTGTCCCATGAAGTTCTCCCGGCACTCAAGGATCATATTCTAGGGGTCCTTCGAGAAAAAAAGTTGATGTGCACATGTATCCGAATCGTATTTATTGCGCAAAATTTAAAATTAAATAACTGTTACACTAGATTTAATGTTTTGGCATCAAGATAACAAAATAAACAAGTGCAAACTAATAATTATTCATTCAAAACATCAAGATCATAGGAGATTTTCAAAAATTCCACCTCCTACTTCAATGCTTTTAGCTGCACGACTGTGAATCGCTTACATTGCAGTACTTATTTTAGTACGACAGTATTTTATTTGTGCAACAGCGTTAAACATCCGTTATATTAAGGCCTCGCGTGTTTTCACTTTTTCTGGGTAGATTAAGTCCTTTATCCAACCCCATGTGTTGTAGTTAAGAGGACCAATTGTGTGGGCCACATCAACCGATCCAACGCTCCAGGTAATGGTTATTTAAATAATGAACTACGATTTGGGAAGAGTGGGGAGGTACATACTTACTTGTGCTGCCAGAGGTACATCCTCCAACGACTGTGGTAGCTTTTCGCCCAAAAAGTGTAAATAACTTTCAGCATTAGGGCGACCTTCAAGAGTAAATGATCTTATCAGCGAATTGTAGAACATTCCACACCACACATTCACACTAAATCGGCGGCGTTGAAAATTATTTTCTACAGTGGCATGAGGGTTCATGTCCGACCACTCATGGATGTTGTGTGTGTTGTTGATGCCGCCTCGGGTGAATTGTGCCTCATTGGTAAATAAAAGATTGTTGTTTAAACTGCGACAAAACTCAAATCGCCTAGGTAAATCTTTTGGCTCCAAGTGTTGAACACGCTGCAAATGAAGGATATAATACTAGCAATTGATCCAGTTTCTCTGAGACAGTGAAAGTTCCGTTAAAAGTTTCCAGAGACGGAGTACGACGATTTTGACACCATCGTTGATACGCAACTGCAGATTCTGTTCCGCCGCAATAACAAAAAAAAACATATTCGGAAGTCGTAAACTTAGACGGTACTAATAATAAAAAAATACTTATCTTTTTTGGGATTTTTTAATGATGTACTTTAAATGATACAATCTAAACGTTTCGATAACACTTACAGTTATCTTCGTCAGTAGTAATGTTTGTTAAAAATTGTTAAAGATGTAGTAAACAATTTTGTCAAATTTGAAAAATTAAAACATAAACATAAGCCTGCTATTAGTATAACAGTTTAGAAACATAAAGCCAACTATAAAATTTTAGTAAAGAATAACTAGGTCATAAAATTAAATATTATTAAACTGCCTCAAATTTTATGACCTAGTACTATAATTTTATAGCTTCTTATTTTCAAACTGTAATACAAAATTAGTTTAATTTAATCAATTTGACAAAAACTACATCTTTAATTTAACAAACATTACTACTGACGAAGATAACTGTAATGTTATCGAAACGTTTAGATTGTATAATTTAAAGTGCACCATTAAAAAAATCCCAAAAAAGATAAGTATTTTATTATGAGTGTTAATGGTGAAAGTTTACATTTTCATATTAGACGGTACTGTTCAAAAATGAAATAAAACTTCTACTGTAATACGAAATTATATACCTGTAAGTAATGACAGTAAACTGCTCCCGTTTAATCAAACAAATACAATCTCAACGTACTTATATTAAATGTTTCAAAAAAATCATTTTGTACAGTGATACTTTTTTTTAAATGACCCCTAGAATGTACTCCTTGAGTGCCGGGAGAACTTAGTAGGACACCCTGTATAAGAAACCTATGATTAAACATCGCATATAAGGTCAAAATGCATAGTTTAACCCAGAATGTTCCAAGAAAAAGATGATACCTACTTACGTTTGCCACGAAAAATTCGATAACTGAGAAAAAGATAATTAAGAATGCTGAAAGAAGACGGCTTAAATAAGAAGCTAAAAGGTAGTATCGAATTAAAGATACCCTGAACGTTTACTTAAAGATACTTTATTAGGAAAATTTATATAAAATACATAATATTGTATTTGACAATAAATTTGGAAAACAAAGAAATAATTCCTACAATTTTCATACAAGATTGTTACATTCGTTACTCATGCTGTAACATTAGTTGAGTTTAATAGCTCTTAAAGTCATTTAATGTTTATTTCTGAGTTTCTAATATCGTCATTAAGTATTTCCTTAAATACATTCCTTTTCCTGAGATGTCCATTGATGGTCATCCGTTGTTAACATTTATTTTTATGATTTGGGGCCACTGGTTGTGCAGTTGGAAATACCCGGTACAAAGTTCAATTTTAAGGTTCTTTTTGAACTTAATTTAAGATGGTGACATTTTAATTCCTGAGGAATTTTAAATATTTTCTGGATTTCATGTCGGTTTTATATTTATTCCTCATTAGATGAAGCAGTTATATACAGTTGATTGTTTCATAAGCTTTAAGCGGTTTCGTCAAGGATAAAATTTTCCAGGTGATCCATTTGGTCTGCCTTTTTTTACAAAACCTTCTTTAATTTTAGCCATCAACACAACTAAACATATATCTTCGATATAGTTAAGAGTAGTGAAAGTTCGTCTTATCTATGTGGTCTACAAATAAAGTTTAAAGTATCAACTAATCTCTAAGAACACAATCAATCCTTTTTGTTTATCTTATTCTAATCTCGTCAGGGTAAGAGATCACCATTAAGTTTCGAAAAATCTTCCCTATTTTATGCGTTTTAAGCTATCTTCGAGTTTCGAAGCACGACAGATATGATTTGTCAACGAGTCTGCTTTCTAAAATTGTACAATGACTGAACTTAATATAATGTAATTTTACCTAAGTAAGGTAAGATTTATGTTGATGCTTTCGCTTTCTTTCATTGAAGTATTTACGGAGGTAGTTATCATTGGGGCAATAATTATAAACAAAATTTTATACGCTTCAGTTACTGACTATTTATTTGTTTTTCTGAAATTTTACGTTTAATGCAATTGGTATAATAACAGTACATCTGGTCCTATTTACCGATATCATTTTGATAGCCTTGGAGATTTCTAATTAAGATAAAAATATTCAGAGAGCCAAAAAAAGTTATTTGTATGTTTTTATGACTACTTTAACTTTTAATGCTTAATTCCTTCAAATGCAATAAAGCTAAATCGCCATATTGATGTACAGACAAGTCCTGTTCTAACAGTGCTAAAATTTAAGTTATTATTTAATTCATACCTCTGCAGGTATACACTTGCACAATTACTTGTCTTTATATGCACCTTCTGACAATGTCAATTTTGCATGTGCAAGCTTCTTTACACTTAATTTGGTTGATTATGTTTTTGTAAAAAGAAAAAGAAAATTTGTACAGGTGAATACATTTAACCTTACTGCATTAAAATTGTTTTACGGTTATCAGATATTAATTAAATTGGTTAGTAGAAGCGTTTGTCTAACTGTTAAACAGGCAATGTACAATTGGCTTTCATCCTTTTTGAAAATCGTGTTAGTTGCATATATGCTTTGTGTGTGGTCTATGTAGTATGGTATTCATTTCTGCAATAAGATACAATTTCAGTTATTACAAATCGGTTAAGATTGAGTTATTCGCATTTAACCATTAATATTTTCTTTTATTGAATATTATACTGAGTATATTAAGTAAACCTCTTTCTCTAAAGATCGTTTTACTATTGAAGGACTTTGATGTGAACTTACAAAATTTTGGGGTTGTCCCGTCTCACAATTAGTTATATTTTAGTTTTATTAAAAAGGGGAAGAATATATTACATGTTTCAATTTACTCGTAGTGTTTCTTTTAGATATTGTTCAGACCTTACTAATTATATTTGTTGTTTAGCTATTTAAGTGATTAATGTGACTACATATTTAGGGCTGCTTATTATAACTTCTACCTGGCACCCCTTTACTCTTAAGTTTTAGCTTCAATTTCGTCATGGTTAAGGATCTGCACCACCTCTTCTACGACTGAGCTACCGAAAAGACCCTACACTATCTTCGATGCTACTAGTTATCCCTCTGGAATAACGTGTAGATTTGTACGTAACAAGATTCGTAAACTTGTCGAATGTTCAATTTAATAATAAAGAATTAGAATTCTTTAATGAAGGTTTTAAGTATTGCCTTTTTCCTATATTCACTAACAAAAGTCAAGAGATATTAGCAGTAGAAAGAAAAAACAGCAAATCGTCAACAAGAACTTACAAGCACAAAAACTATATGGTCTCATAAAAATCCAAAACCAAATATGTCCATTAGACCAGTAGTTTCTTACACCCAAGCACCTAATCATATCTTAGCAAGAAGCTAAACTACATAATAACTAACAATTTAAAGTACAAATCAAAACATTCTATCAAGAATTACTAAGAACTAAATATAAAATTGCAAAATATACAATTACCACTATATAATAAAATTGCTTTCTAAAATACCCCCCAAGATTACTTACGTTTATTAAATCACTTTTTATTTAATAATAATGTTGAATTGGTTACAACAATAGAGATAATTCAATTATTTGATTTCTGTGTTAATCAAAATTATTTAACATTTGTCACCGTGTGTTTTTAGTAGAAAAATTAGTTTTGTTGTAAGAATTGGTTGGGAATTCAGGTATATTTATATGTAAAGTTTGGAAAGCGTGACTGTTAAGTCGCGAAAAGAGGGTTGAGCTGACGTTACTACATTTATTGGAAGCTATAGTAAATGATTAGTTTCCCGATTTAATGAGTAAGTTTTGTTATATAAAATAAATCCGAAAGATTAAAAATTGAGATGCCAGGTATTTTAGTTAATATTTATTTAAGCTTGTTTGTTTAAACGTAAGTAAAAGAATCAAGTAGTTTTTTTTATTTTATCATATATCGCGTAATGCTAATATTAGTTGATCTTTGATTTATCAGATAGGAAATTCCGTCCTCTAGAATTACTTGGCAGTATTTGATTGTGCGAGATTGTATACAGGTTGAGAGCATGAGAGGGAGTGATTTAAACCACGATTGTGGTCGTGTGAGCTTATAAAACATGTTGTGATATTGTAAAACAAGAGGTTGCTACCTCGCTTCGCTATTGTGAATTTTTATGCCGCACTTATCGAATGTTTATGTAGTTTTCCAGATGCACTGCTATCTTTAGGGGAAAAACAATCCTAAACGGTTTTGTAAGACATTTTAAATAAACGAAGGTTTGGTTTAATATGTTAGAGCGAGAATTTTTTATGTGCTTCATTGAAGTATTAATTATTGCTTCAAAAAACTGTGTATAGCTGTGGCGATGGTAAAAGTTATCACGCCGTCATCTTTTAAATTAATAATTTCAAGTGTTGGCGAATATTAAACTTGTTGGTGAGAAGAGAGAATCCCAGCAATGTACTTAGGCGATCGTTCAGATGGGTGGTAGACCTGGGGCAATCTTGAATATCTTTGTACTGGTTCTACCCCTTTATCCTGTAACTTTGTGTAAGTTAAAGCTTTTCAGTGCTTTTTTTAACATTATCTGTAATAAATATAACCATTCTTTGTTTGAAGTGTGCTTCACCGGCTTTAATGTTGTTTAGATTAATATTCGTTGATAGAAATATTCATACCAGTCACATTTAACTAATTATTTAGTTAGTTAACTGGTAATACGTTCTTTATTTAAATTTGTAATGAATTTTGTTAATGGAAAAGGCCACCTCTTTATCTCTTGAAAGCGCTTTTGTGTAGTATATAAAAGGGAAATACGTAGTAATTGTGAATTTAAATCTTAAAGAGGTGATTTTGAAGTATACATGGACTATTTACGTTGACTGAATAAACGATTGCTAAAGTTGATTTTGAATTTCTTTTTGATTATTTTACGGGTGCTAAAATGGTGTTAATACTTTTTATACTTGATAATTCAGTTTTGATAACCTCATTTTAGTTTGAGTGCTTGATATAAATTAAGATAGAGACGACGGGAGTTTTGTTTGAAGTTAAGATAAACTATATATGAATTCAAAATTTAGAATTGCAATTTTGATCGTAATAAGATTTATTTGTGAGTTTAGAGGCTTATTTATTTCTAATAAAGCAGTAAAGTGAGAGCTATATTTTAATGTTTTTGTAGCATTTCGTTTCAGATTCGACTTAAGGTGACACAACCGAAGTGAGTGACCCGTAGGAGGCTGCAAAAGATAGGTTCACGTAGTTTTCCCCGTTTTGTACTAGTACACCATCTCTTGTTTGCATACTTTCTCCCGATTTTAAGATAGGTTGACGTCCAAAAATATTATCCGATTTGACTTACCGTTTAACGTGACTAAAATTATTAGTAAAACTCACGATGAGCTAGTTTGCCCTTGCGGATAATTACTTGTACGGTGTTCTAATGCCGTTTGAACCCGTTACATATTCAATAATATTTCTTTACAAAAAAATGGTTTACCTATGGATTGCATCACGTATGTTTAAAACCGTTAAGTAAAGCACACAACAGTACTGGATTCAGGATCTTTTGAAATGTTCAAGTTGGTAAAAATTCATTCTGCGGATTGCCACAAAACTTCTTTATGTGCTACTCATAGTCTGTGTCCAAGCAAACAGACCTCAACCGTCTCAAAGAATGTCAGGTTATCATCTCCTCTTCCTGCGGAGTTGCAATTATTAAGTATTTGAAATTTAGGTTTAGTTTAATTTAATTTAACTTAACTTAGATGTGTAAGTTTATAGGAAATACACGTATTAAACAATGAAACATAAAAAAACTCACACCTTTTCTACGACAAATGAACAAAACAAACAAAATACAGTTTACAAAATAGCGCTCTTACGTGCGGCCAATTAGAGGACTGTGACAATGTCACAAGAGAGCTACAGAGATTATTCTGTTAGCCTACACATACTATTTTAAATATCCACAAATCTGTAGGTTGTAGAAACAAGGTATATTTATTTTATTAAAACTTTACATAACGTCGTAGTAAACTTTACTTTTTACATAAATGTTTGGTGAATGACACGTGCGTAAGCCACATGTTAAAACCATCCATTGAAATGAAAAAAAAACGAATTTTAAATCGCAATGGAGCCGAAGCTCAATCTAATTAACATATGTAACATCAATATTCCAAAATTTGTAACGTTATTCACGGGTATTTGACGTTAGACTGTATTTATTCTGAAATTAATGTACACCACTACGCTCTGTAGTTTTATTTCATTTCGGTACCGTGTTAGTGTGCGTAAACTGTTCAGGATGTTCTTGGAACGCGGTGGCTTTGGATTATTTTCTCAAGTTGACATCTAAAATGTATACCAACGCCTAACTGAGATGTGTTACTAAACGTCTATTCTATATGAATTAGTATCGATACATTTTTACATTTTTCATGTGATATCAGTTAATATTAGAAGGCTTTGATAAAATAACACTTGTTTAACATTTTGTTAAAAACTGTTTAACTTAGTTTAATTACGTTGAGACCATTGCTGTTATTTGAATTGTACGTATTTTAAGTTGTTTTTATTACCATTACTTCGTGGGTTGTTTTTTTGATTTTGTTTACTTAATTTATAATTATAATTAATCAAGTGTATCTGTGGAAAGACGAAATTTTACAAACGATATGTTGGCATGCTACATCTTGTTCAACAGAAATTGTGTAATTACTGAGTTGATGTATTTAAATAAATATCCTGAACAAAGACAACCTGGTAAATCCATTATTAGACGTTTGGAATCTAATTTAAAAGAATTTTGTTCATTTACAAAACCTGTTCTATTCCGTCAAAAACAATCTGATGACGAAAAAGCTGATACAGTTTTACAAGCCGTTGTTGAAAACCCTGAAATATCGACAAGACAAACTGAACATCGTACTGGTATAGCTAATTCTACAGCACAATTCATTTTAAATAAGAATAAGTTTCATCCATATAAATTTCGAGTTTGTCAGGGTCCTAGACCAGCTGATCAGGAGCGGCGAGCAGGTTTTTGCGAATGGTACATTAGTAAATGTGACAAAGATCAAAATTTTCCTTTTAAAATAATTTGGTTCGATGAAAGCATGATAACCAACAATGGAATTTTCAACCGACGTAACAAACATTATTGGGCAAAACAAAATCCTTATTTAAAAAAAGAATCAAGACTTCAACATAGATTTGGATTTAATATGTGGATGAGCGTTTTGAGACCTTTTTATTATTTGGAAAAATGCGTTGGATGAATTACCTCTAGCACTTGTTAGCAACTGTTGGTTTCAACAAGATGGAGCCCCAGCCCATAACTCAAAAAATGTATAGGACTATGTCATTGCGGTTTAAAGGAAAATGGATTGGAACTTAACAGTCCAGCCCGATCACCCGATTTAAGTCCGTTAGATTTTTTTCTGTGGGGTTGCCTGAAAAACCAAATGTATGATGGGAGTTTTGAAAATGAAGAGCAGTTGTTAATATCGGTTATGGCAGCAGTTAATACAATTTTGCCAGAAATGCTAGACCGTGTTTTAAATTCTTCAGTAAAGAAAGCTTACCTGTGGCTAGCAAATAACAGCAACCTATTTGAATAGTTATTATAATTATTTAACTTTAATTGAATAGATTCAAAAGATTGGAGTTGGTAAATCTGTACATAAAGAAATATTATCAAATACTAATATTAATCCCAATTTTTCTTAAAAATTAGCTTCAAAACCATAATGTGTAATACATGGTTAAATTCGTAATAAAAAATACTATGGAATACAGGATGTTTCGTTGACATGGGACGTTTAACTTTCTATCCTAGAAGAAGGAGTGTTTTTTCTCCGTTTTACAAAAACCGCTACCTCGGCCAAGTTTGAACCCGCCTCGCTCGGGTAAAAGGGAAGCACTCTAACCATTCGACCGACGAAGCAATTGCTATTTTGTACCTACTAACTGGGCGAATGGAAAATTAGGCACGACGTTTGTAATAATTTGAATTGAAACTAAAGTAATATTCTATTTAAGACTATAAATAAGCTACAATACCGTATTAATTCAAGCACCAAATTTTAGATAATTTATTTACAAAAAAACTGCACTTGACACGGATTCCAGTTTCTTTATAAATTTTTAAATAGTTATTCGTTGTCTGTAGTTTAAATAATTTGAATGCATTTTCGACAACCAAATGCGGAAATGATGCTGTGACAGAACTACATGAAATAAAACAGCAGAGATCCTTGTGAACCGGTCTTAATTGAATATTTTTGCCATCTTCTTTTTGTCATATTTTTTAGGCTAGATTTTCAACCCCCATCAGCTTCGGCTCAGCGGGTTGCATATCTAGTTGGTTGCAGCATCTAGGGCCATGCAACTTGGTTCATCATCTTAGCCCAGTATCTGGATTAAGAATCCTGATCCATCGTATTGGCCCAGCATCTTTCATGCACATTTTTTACTATTTGCAACATATTGGTTCCGTCACGTTGTTTCCATGGTTGCTGCTATCTTGTTTTGCAGCTTCTTGGCGGTTTGGCTTTCAGTAGCTTGTTTACGTGTTTGGACATCGGGATTCCGTGTGTCTTCTTGGCTCTCCACCATTTTGTTTCTTAAAGTCCTTTAGCTAAATTTTAACATTTCGGTTCAGTATCTTAAACCTTGTTTTTAAGGTTCTTTTCTCAGAAACTGGTTTCATTATAATGCCCTTTTGGGAGAATTAAATGTTCCACATCTTGAAACTAATTTTAACATCTAGGGTTCTCCATCTCCATCTCATCCTCTAATGGGTATCACTATTTTCGAAGTTAGAAGTAAATTGCAGGGGACTACAATATCATCCAGAGAAGTCACAGATTTCAAAGCTTAAGATGAAAGGACAGTTCAAGCATCTCTTTTACGCAACAGTTTCAGGTCCGTCAGGTTGCGTCAAATCACATTTTATTGGAGAATTTCTGAACAACATCAAAACTGTTCGCGATATAGCTTGTGCAACAATTACTTGATTTTACAGTGAGTGCCAACCTTTATTCAAAGATCTTTAGGTGGAATTTCAACAAGGATTACCGGATATGAATAAGTTTGACGGTGTAAAGCTCGTACCAATAATAATTGTCAACCTAACGCGGGAGACTAGTAGTTCTGCGGTAGATATCTTCATAAAGGGTTGCCATCATAGAAATCGAAGTGTATCTTTCGCAACGCAAAATATATCTCATCACGGGCGCGGATAAAAAGACATGTATCTTAACGCCCACTACATAATCTTATTTAAGAATCTTCGAAAGACAGGATTCGGTAACACACAGTAAAATACAAGTGTACCATCGATAGGTCGCGTTTATTCGTTAAGAAACATAGGTTTCACAGTAGAATGTGATAATGCTTAATAAAATTGATGAGTCGTAACTAAACGGAAATAACCTAGGGTTTTCCCCATTACGTAATAAAGTCATACGTAATAAGTGAAAAATAAACCACAAGATAATGGCTCTATATCTTGCACTTAACCTTTACAGCTGCATGTGTGATTTGTTTTAAATTATACCACAAGATGGCGTTACAAACTATCTTAACCTACAGTGACTTTATACCACTGACAGTGTGGCCACAAGCGCGACGGCTGCCATGTTTCATACAAATTTGAATGTAACAGCATATGGAGAAGTTAAAAAAACTGGAATATTTCCGATGGAAACTGATGTTATTGAAACAATGCAAGATTTTGTGTTGAAATTTACAGAAAATAGATATTCTTGTATGAAACAAAATGACGAAAAACGGTAAAAATTACTATAAACTAGAATGAACAGCATAGTCCTAAAACTACGGCTGTAAAAAGGTTGCGTATTTCATTTCTGCTACGCCCTTGACTACAAAGGCGTAGGAGATGGGACTTGCAAGAGGCAGCCAGAGAATGAAATGTGTACAGTTCGTGATGGGTGCGGAAGAAACGGAGTTAGGAGTCTGAGGGACAAGGTTCTTCTCCAGCATTAGCCTCGTAGATTTCAACTTAACGCAAGCATTATGAGAAGTAACGATCTGGCTAGTTCAATTAAGTTGTTTGCATAAAGTCGATCATATGGAATAGTCACTTAGTCTGGCTTGTTTAGGCTTTTGTAAATATTGTTGAGAACTTATTTAACTCAGTTTACAGTGCTTCCCTCTTTTGTTCAGTTGGAGTTGAAGTTTAGATCTTGAAAGTTGAAGCATAAAACAATCAAGATGTAGTTACGAATTGTTATGATTGTGGGCCATCGCCGTCGAGTCGTCATAATGGTTAAATGAAGACGCGTTTCGTAATTTGATGGGATTGTACCATATCGGCGCTATGTTAGCAATTCACTTTATGCGGTTATGAAGTATAGTTACACCCCTAACAAATTTGTATATCGTTTACCGTTTCATCGCGAAATTTCGAGTTTAATAAGTGGAGTCGGTTTACAATTAAGCCTCGTGCTGATCAGAAAAAAAGCGCGACGTCGGCGCCGAGGTGCAGCGTATTTTATGAATTTGTGTTTGAAACTTTTCTCGAATTTATGTAAATTTATTGATCTATATGATTGTTATCACGAATGTGGATTTATGGACATTATAGACATTATTAACGTGATTTTTTAAGAATAATAGAAAGGTATCACGTGTTACTATTTGGTAGAAGTTAAAAAACCAGTTTATTGTGTTTAAGAATTTATCTAAGATTATTTAAATGTGTCCACTCAGGATAAGAAGAGGCTGGTAACGTTGTTTTCTTTGCTTTGGATATGCTCGTTTATAATAATGTTTGATGTAATTAAGTTTCATTAATCCAAGTCGCAGTAGAAATTCCGATGCCATTGCGGTTTTAACGTTTTGATTTTCAGAAAGCTTTGTTTCTTTTGTATGCCAGAAGAATTTGTGAATTGTTTCGAGAAATTTTTGTACATCGTCCAGTTCCTAATTAGTCGACCGTGGTTCGGATAATTACAAGCTTTGAAGCCTGTCTTAATTTAAACTACAACAGGAAGGATAAAAGAAAATAGAATGAAGATGTCAACGCTGTTTTGGCGAAATTTGAAGCTGAACCAACCGCCAGTATACGCAGTATACTATTCAGAAGAATGCGTAGCAAGAAAAATAGTGTTATTAAATATTAAAAAGGATAGGTATCGTCCATACAAACCAAAATTTCATCAAGAATTTCTAGAAGCAGATGCGTTTTCCAGAAGTACATTTTGTGAAGTAATGCTGGAAAAGTGTAACCCCCAAGAAAATTTTCCAAGTTTAATCTGTTTTACCGATGAGTGCACTTTTTTTTTGAAAGCACATTTTAACAAGCAAATTCACAGGCATTGGTTACAGAAAACCAGCGTCTTGTTGTAGATTTGCGAACGCAATACCACCAACAAGTAAATGTTTGGATGGGGATTTTATATTATTTTATAATATTGAGCCCTATAATTATTAACGGAAATTTAAATTCCGAAAAATACTTAGATTTATTACAAAACGAAATTGCAACAGCTGTAGAAGAAGAGGAAGTTTGGTTCCAACACGAAGGATGTCCTGCCCACAATAGTTTAAATATTATATTATATTATATTACATTACATTACATTACATTACATTACATTACATTACATTACATTACATTACACTACATTACAATACATTACATTACACTACATTACACTACATTACATTAGATTACGTTACGTTACGTTACATTACGTTACATTACATTACATTACATTACATTACATTACATTACATTACATTATATTATATTATATTACGTTATATATTAAATATTTAAACAACACATTTCCAAATACATGGATTGGTATGGGAGGCGAAATAAATAGGTTGGCAAGATCGCTAGATCTCAATCCACGTGATTATTATCTCTAGTCATTTTTAAAGAATCAGTTGTACGACGGAAATGAATATGGTCACATTGAAGAACTGCTTTTGAAACTTCGTCAAATATCTGCCCGGATACATCAGCATACTCTTAGTAACGTTACCCGTGAATTTTACGATAGATTGGGATACTGTCTAACAAGAAATGGAAATTTGTTCCAACATTTAATTTAGAGTCTCAACTAATTTTTATTTGCTATGATCTTGTAATAAATCATATTAATTTTATATAAGTGTTGACATGTCCATATTTCCTCTTGTGTTTTACAATGTATTTTGCAAGTCTTCATAAATACTAAAATATTTAATTTAAATTAGACCTACATCTGACATTGACAATTTAATTTTTTTCCTGAATATCATGGCCATCGTTTTTTTTTGTTTAGATAATTTACTGGAATAATTTATTATTGTTTTATAGAGATGGATTTGTAATTTAAAAATGTTATATGTATTTTCCCTATGATGCGTGTCGAAAGTGGACATACAGTATATGTAACCTATACCCCGATTCCTTTTTGCTCCATTCTGTAATACTAAAATAAGAAAACTACTATAATACCCCCTTGATCTCACTAAAATATTATTTATCTGACACCTTATCTAAAATCCGTTTCCCCTTCTCCTTTCTCATTGTTTTTTTTTCTGTGTGAATCTATAATTAGAACTGTTAAAAATAATGTATTACATTATTACTAAATAACTTACTATTTTTTGTTTAGATTTTTAATTTTTGTCTAAATTTTTCTTTTAACTACCGCTTTGTAATCAGCTGTCGGCCATTATTTTATCTTTTAACGTTTGTGTCGTATTAACTACCAAACAAACCTGCGCACGGTAGTTTAGTTCAACATGTTTAAATTTTGAATTTGAATATTGGTGTAATTGATTAAATTTTATTTTTTTAACCTTTCTATCTCAAATTACATTAATTAAATGTTGTAAGGACTAAACCAGTATTCCGAAAATAATTATCATTTTGCAAGCTGACTTGTTATGCTTTCGTTCTGTAATAGGGCATATGCAGACCGCAAACGCGTCCGGAAACTATGCGTTTTCCGGCCTATTAAATTACAGTTGGTATTCGTTGTAATGTTAGAACTGACAGAATGTTCGACGTAATTGTCATTTGACATAACACAAATCCTAACCGCGATAACGGTGTTTTCTTCTTTTGGGGACCGACTGCTGGCGCCCTTATCTCTACCGGAATTTTCTTGACCCCATCCGAACCGTCTGACGCCGGCGCTTTCTTTCATCAGCAGGTGAGTCCCCCTTTTGTTCTCTCGTTTCTGCACGTAACAGTGTTAACAGCAGCATTAATGCTACACAACCACAACGGCTAGCCTCCTACGTGTTTATGTTGCACAACCCGTCGGAAATACAACAAGCAGATTACAGTATAGTTTCTCAGTAATTTTATCACCCATCCAGGTTTACTACACGCAATTGTAATCACAACTAAACAAACCGTCGATATAAAGAAGACATGACCACCCTATGGCCACACCGTCAGGAAATAAAGCCACTGTATCTTAACCTACAATATGTTGTGATATTTGTGTCTAACATCGAAAATTCCGATTAATTCCCGTATGAACTCGTGCAACTGTCCTGATAAAGCTGAAAATTATGTATGTAATCAATGTTAGATGGGTTCTTTACAATATCAGTGAGAAGAATGAAAATATAGCAGTTTGAGTTTAACGTTTACAATCAAATACACGTACATGAGAAAACTTTCGTTACTCGTAGGAACAAATAAATCCAACAGTTTAAAAAATAATTGTAGATTTTGCGCTTAAAATAGGGTTACCAACAAACTTAATTAAATATCACGAACCAAGGCATAATTTAGTTAAGTCATACAGAGCAAAAATATACTCAAAGATTGCATACAATTTTGATTAAAAAGTAGAGCAATGAGGTCAAATGTCATTTAATACAAAAATGTTTTAAAGGTAATCGGTTTAGCTTAATTATGAAACATAACAAGTTAAACCAATATTCCATACATGATGTGTTTACATCGTTCCCTTCATTATGGTAATTTCTATGTGTATGTAGGTATACAATATGGCAGGAGAGTAACTGTTAAGCCCCAATCCAAACAGATTACGTTCCACTAAGTTTATAACATCCTTGGATATTAATTTTACCAAAGGTTAACTGTTTACGTCTTGATATTGGAAAATATTTCATATTGGAAGCTGAAGGTGGTGCGGTTGTTGGTTTTAAATAAAGGTAAAGGAATAGTGCCAATCTAAATACCGCAGCCAGGCCACAAAAATTCCCAACGCTTCTCTCGGGGTATAAAAACCTTAAGTTTACGACACGCATTTACAAAAATTGGCAGCTATGAGCTATTTTTAATAAATTACGATCCATTTCTAGTGCTTTTTATTTAGAGTTGATATTGAATTTTTAGAATATCGAAAACGATAAACTTACAACATGACGATTATGTAATCGCGTGATATGCCACGATATCATTATTCAAAATTCAGAATTATGCGCCGAAGATGCATGCATATAATTTCCTTTTGTAACAAAAGTTTTTCTCGTTATACACGTTCTTGCATTTCTAAACGAAATTAACGTCAAGTTGCTCGAGTTACTTTTTAAAAGAAAATTTATTAAAATATAGGAAACGCTGGTGTGTAATTTGTTTTGTTTTTAAAAGAAAAATATAAGGATAGCTTGTTTTCGTTGTTGCATTTTTCTTCGTCTATGAAAAATGAAGTCACGAAAAGTTCAACGCTGAAAGAAAAGGTGATCGTGAAAGTCTGATTTATTAGTGTAATTGAACTGTAGTAACTTCTTGTTTCGAAAATTCACGTCATTTCGACACGAAATATCAAGATTTACAACTTTTCCCTTTCTTAATAATCTTTTGATAAAAAGAAACTTGTTTAAAAGCACTCAAGTACACTATTTTCAACATTAATATGAAAAGTTGATTTTAAAAAATGATACCATCAAAATTTTTACGGCACGACACTAAATTTTGATGTAATCGTTATTTTAGCACCATTTCAGAAAATGTACTTTTTATAACACATTCAAAAGTAGGTTTTCAATATGTTCATATGATAGGCCATTAAACATGGTTAGGGTACGTTTAAAATTTGTTATTTCATAAAATATTAACCGAAGCAACTTAGAACTAATAGTAAACATATATTTTTTAGATAAAAACAGTACACTTTGATTGGTTACTTTAATATTATGTATTAGAAAAGTCAGCACGGTACAGTAGTCTTCAATACAGTAGATAGCAAAAAAATGTGTATGTAGTTCTTTCAAGCAAGGAAATCAAAATTTAATTATGATCAAATCACGTACTCGGCGTGTGTCAGGTACGCGATGAGGACATTTTTATGTTCTCATCTAAACTGATACATATCCCTTAATTCTGTATTATAAGTGTTTTGTAACTGTGGTTTCCTATTAGTGGAGTTGATCGGCCTATTTCCACAGTTTATGCTTTTTGAGCGCGACGTTTCGGAAGCTTCCGTCATCAGGCTTAGTACTGAGAAGGACTGTTTTGCACTTGAGTCGAATATATATATATATATATATATATATATATATATATATATATATATATATATATATATATATATATTCCATCAACTCCACCAATAGGAAACCACAGTTACAAAACACTTATAATACAGAATTAGTAACTCGGTACGCCCTGAAGTCAAACAACTTTTCGAAAGCTTGAAACATCAATGAACAAGCTAGCACTAGAGGAGAACCACCTAACCTTCCTCTGCAAAGCCAGTGATAACAACGTAATACCCACCGGGCTCAACATCAAAACTCCGATACACAGACGGAAAATATCACTAATCGCAAAGAGAGCTAGCGAAGCGTTAGTCAAAGAACGAATCAGACATCACCGTTTCAGAAAGTACCAGCTCGAACACCAATCCAACGAGATTAGAAACCATTCGAAATCGAGTGAACGAACAAGACTTTGATAGGATAAATACGGCTGAAGTAAATATCCGAAGACCAAGGCAATGCACACGGAAATTCAGCAGAAGAAACTCGAAAAGCTAATGAAGCAGAAGAAAGAACCAACCAACATCAATCGAAAAAACACTATCATAAACATCTCTAAACGACAGTTGAACGAAAACGAAATGCAGGTTCTGGACAAAGGCTTGAACTATGCGATAACACCGAGGTACATTCCGAAAGTAGATTTAATAACCGCAGTCGAAGAAACAGCTATGAAATTAGATCCTGAAGAAGCCCAAGAATACAGAAGTAAGGTTAGATCAGTCTTAGATTCATCCAGGCGAACTAAACCTAACCTCTAACCTAGAAAGGAGAGCGGTCATTTCCCTTAAGAATGACCCAACGATCAAAATTCTCCCGGCAGACAAAGCAAACGCGACTGTAGTAATGGATATGGACACATACAACATTAAGGTCCAACAACTACTAGACGAGGGTGAGTACAAACAAATACCAAAAGACACCACACCATCAATCGAAAGACGGATATACCTGACGCTGGCAAAACATAAGGGGGAGTTCTCCGATTACCAGAGAACTAGACTTACCCCACACTACAGCAAACCTCCGCATCTGTACGGCCTGCCAAAGATTCACAAGGAGGGAATTCCTCTGAGACCAATTGTGAGCTCGAGAAATTCACCTTGTCACCCATTAGCACACTATCTGCTAGGTATCATGACACCCCTATCGGGAAAAAGCGAGTCTATGGTCAAGAATATGCAGCACTTCGTGGAAACCATCAGAAACTTCCAATCAAACCACGAAGAAACACTGGTAAGCTTCGACATTGTGAGTCTATTCACAAATGTGCCTACCGAAAAGGTACTAACTATCATAAAGGACAAGCTGGAAAAGGATGAAACGTTAGACGAACGCACGCAACTCTCGGTAAACACAATAATGAAACTTCTGACAATATGCATTAGAACTACATATTTCCAGGTAGAAGGCAAATTTACCAACAAGGGATGGCGATGGGTTCCCACTATCACCCATAGTGAGCAATATATATATATATATATATATATATATATATATATATATATATATATATATATATATATATATATATATATATATATATATATATATATATATATATGGAAGACTTTGAAGCCAAGCGATGTCCGAATTCACAGAGAAACCAAGGATGTGCTTAGATACGTGGACGATACCTTCGTAGTTTAGCAACACGGCAAGCATAAGCTAGATGAATTCCTAGATAATCTAAATAGCCGCGCACCCTCCATCAAATTCACAATGGAATTGGAGTCGGAACAAAAACTGCCATTTCTGGATGTACTTGTAAACACAAGAATGGCAACACTTTCACGACAAGTGTATACAGGAAACCTACCCACACGGGGGTACAACTCCAATCGCCACAAAAAAGTGAAGTTAGGCGTGGCAAAATGCTTGTACGATAGAGCAAAAACCATCTGCTCAAAACAGGAGGGCCTGAACAGAGAAAAAGGAAATATCGCTAAAACACTCAAAGAAAATGGTTACTCTGATCTAACACCTAACCTAAACAGGGAAAGGGTAACAGAAAAAGAAGAACCTAAATATACAGCGAGAATACCATATATACAAGGTACCTCAGACAAAATAGGAAGGATAGGCAGCAAATACAAGATACACACTGCCTTCAAATCACCAGAACGCTCAGGGGAATACTAACCAAAACCAAACCATACAATGAAGATCAGAATTCCCAGAATTGTATATATAACCTACCATGCGAATTCGGCAGAGCACACATAGGAGAGAGCCGTAGACTACTCAAAGTGAGAACGCAGGAACATAAGAACAACGCCCGCAAGGGCGAAACAGAAAGACCAAAAATCGCCAAACATGTCTGGAACGAAGACCACCGCATCCAATGGGATAACATACAGATAGTGGCAAATGACGAGAACACAACTCGTCGGATCTTAAAGAAGCCACATACATCGAACTAGCCGAAAATCCAATAAGCCAAGCTAGTGTAGAAATGAAATCCATATGGATTCCAATAACGCGCGAAGAGCTTAAGCGCAATACACCTGCGCAAGAGGTTACGACGCAACATGCGCAATAAACTTCTGCGCAACCACGAAAAAGTTTTATATATATATATAAGTTCTAAAAAATATATATTTGATTACTCAGTGGCTCAGCGGTAAAGGTGTCAGACTAGTAAGTGAAAGGTACCAAGTTCGAATCTGAGAGTAGTTAAGTGCTTGGGAAAAAATTATATATAACATATGAATTCGACTCAAGTGCGAAAACAGTCCTTCTCAGGACTAAGCCTGATGACGGAAGCAGAATTCCGCTTCCGAAACGACGCGCTCAAAAAGCATCAACTGTGGAAATAGGCCGATCAAGTCCACTAATATCCCTTAATACTTTTCAGAACAAGATATTTTACAAACATACACGAAATGTATAACGTTGAATGTAAAGTTTGATTCAAATAAAGTTGGAAATGACTCGTGCATGTAAAATTCTATAATAAAATTACATATTTTTATATCTCTCTCAACTACATGGTTAGAGAAGGATGGCCATAAAAACAATTCATATTAGCGCACTAAAACGTGTGTCGTGATTAAGAAGAAGGATCTGTCACATTTTTTTAAATTATTGTTTATGCGTTCTTGCTCTACTTTTTATAAAAAACATTTTCACATAATTTATACAAAATTTACAAAATTTTAGATATGCTACGTAATAAGAACCTTAAATCTCAAGCGCAGCTCGTAGTTATAAACGTGCTTAATTATTTTGAACGAGAACGTGACAATCAAGGGGCGCTCGTTCCATTTGAATCGGTTATGCAGGTATATAGTATATTATTGTGTCAAATGTGATACTTGGAAGGACCACTTTTACCGCACATTTGAAGCATGTGGGGTAGTATACAGTTAGTGCTATAAAAAAAGGTTCTAGAAGCCCAAAAAGAGAATAAACCACAGTCGCCAGCTAAGCGGAGAAAAAGTGCAAGACATAACTAGTACTATACCTGTTTTTGTAGGTATACATGTTATTCTGACATCATTACACACAGAATTAAGCAATATTCAAGTTTTGGATTTCAGTAGATCAAGTTTAAGACGTTAAATGTTTTAATTCCAATGTAATATAAATATTCTAATTTTTACATAATATATTGGTAACTCTATAATAGGTGGACTAAATACGTGTACTGATTTATGTAAATTGCTTTTCATTTAACTTGGAGCAATATGAAATTTATTTAAACTATGTCCTACATTAAAATATTAAACAACTATAATTTTGTTTAAACACAATGAATTAAGAAACATTATTTGTATATAAACATGAATCTCACAACAGAAATTATATTTAAGAATTAAGCTACGTCACTGGAAAGGATTGAGAATAAATTTGCAAACGGATTAAAACATTTTGTGTAAATATAAATCATATATTTAAGTTCAGAATAAGTTTACGAAATAACGTCTAAAACTAAAAGTATAATTATAACATTATATTATATTTTTCCATGACGGCAAATTCAAATTTTAATCAAACTTTTACCTTTGTTACTACATTTAAGCTTAATTATAATTAATTAATCCTAAAAGTAGGCAATTAAAGTCGGGAGGGCCAACAGGGTCATTATAGTTATTTATTACTACCCTTTAATTAAATAAAAGTGAAACTTAAAAAATAGAAACGTTAAGTTATCACAATTCACGACAATAATCAAACATTTGATAAATAAATATTAAATTAAATAAACAAATAATTAACTCTAACTCGGAAATCTAAATTAAAAATAATCACTTGGTCGCAAATAAATAACAAGTCCGGTAAGCAACTCGAGAACCAAGAATCGCGTAGGGAACAAATTGAAACGTAATATGATTGAAAATTATATAGGTGCCATGCATAGTGCCACGCGATAGAGGACCCTATAATATGAAAAAAAGTTCCTATAAACTTAGGTCCGCAACGCCGTTTAAAAGATATAGGGTGTTGAAGTTTAATTATTTTTTTGTTTTTTTTTAATATCTTTTTACAATGATGTAATAAGCGGACGAAATTTTATAAGGCTTTTATCACGCAGAATTCAAATATGGCCTTAGTTCTTTTATTACTGATAGAGGACACATACAGGTTTCCATCTTGTTTGAATCGGTTCTAACTTTTTTGAAAAATGCATCCGATGCATGCAAATTATCCAAAAGCGCCAAATTAACTTATTTGCAAAACAATGACATAACACTTCAACAATTAAATTTTAATAGTAACAATGAAGATGATTAAAAAACATTAAATTTTTAGAAGATGTTCAAATGTTGTCCTTGTAGTTGAATACATTTTTCAATTCTTATTCCTAAGGATTGAGGCATCTTAAAATATTCCTGGGTTATTACGGAATCTATCTGCGGATTCCATAATTGTTCTTCATTATGTATTTCTACAGAATAAACATCATTTTCATGAATCCCAAAATAAAAATCGAAGGGATTAGGTAGGACTCGAGCTGCAGGGTGCAGGTCCTCCTCGACCAATCCACGTATTTAAATCTTATCCAAAAATTCCTTGCCAATCGAGAAAAGTGGCGGCGCCATCATGCATGAAACGCATTCTGCCAATAATAGCCAATGGAACATCCTCTAATAACGTATTTAGTTCATTCTCCAAGAAATTTCGATACAGTTCACCTGTCAATCGATTGCATTGAAATGCCAATTAAGAAATTGTCCATTATACCACAATTAATAGAAAACCCATATTGGTGACTTCTAATTACGGTTTAATGAGGATTTTCATCACTAATCGTGCATATTATGTAGGTTCAGAACACCATCACGGTAAAACAAGCTTCATCAATAAACAAAATTGAAGAAAAATATCGTGTCTTTGATTTTGCAACATTCAAAATTGTAACGAGGAAGATAGTCATGTTCTAATAGTGAAAGAACCTTTTGGAAATGATACGAAAAGTTGTTCATTGAAAATTTGTCTAACTGATTCACGGTTAACATTTAAGCTGAACTTGTTTCCTGGTGCTTGTTCTCAGATTATTTTCTACCATTCGTAAAACAGTTTCTTTGTTTGTGTTACGAGTTTAAATTCCACTATTAACTTTTGGTTTAAACACCATATTTTAAAGATGCACTTCAATAAATGTCCTATTATAGAATATGCCTTAATGGATATCTTTCTCGATAGATACGATGATATCCTTTGGACAGGTTTAATGTCGAACATTTATTGATCATATTGATGAAGATTTGAAATTCTGTTTAAAAAATTAATAGTGAGTTTCAGAACTCACTTTGAAAAGGAATAACCTGAACACATTATTAGAAGATGTTTCATTGAACATTGTTGCAAGAGTGGACTTTATGCTTGAACAAGCTAGCTCACTTTTCTAGTGGTAAGGAAATTTTGAAAGGAGGTTTGAAAAAGTGATTTGTCGTGAGGGTGCTTGTAATATGATCACTGCTCTTCAGTAATAAAAGAACTAAGGTCATATTTGAATTTGCGTGATACAAAGTGTATACAAAATTTCGTCCGCTATTATATCATTTAAGAAGACATTAAGAAAAAATAAAAAATAATTCCTATATCTTTAAACGAAGGCGTTGGACCTAAGTTCATAGAACCTTTTTCTTATTTTATGTCCTCTATCGCGTCGCACTATGCATGATTTTTTATGTCACCCTGTATATATATATATATATATATATATATATATATATATATATATATATATATATCATACACATATTTATACACAGTAAGTATACACTTTATATCTTTCTTGGCTGTCTAAATTTCTACTTTTAACAAATAACTGTCCGGTAGTAGGACGATACCGTTAGTAGGGAATGCTGCCCGCATTATAGGAAAGTTGGTAGACCAAAGAGTCAATGAGAATGCAGAACGCCTGGTTAACAATTGTGTGAAGAGAATGTACACATGGCAAAGTGGTCAATCTAAAAGTATTATTGACTTGATAAAGTATGATGAAAGACTTAGAAACCTGGTGAAAGACACAAAAGTAATGCGCGGATCGGAGTGTGGATCGGACCACTTTTTGGTTGTATCGAGAGTGTGTTCAGGGAAAAAGTGGGTCTGGAAAAGAAAAGCAAACGTAGTGCGAACGTCCAGAATTAGGGTAGACAAACCAGTAGATAACGATGCCAGGATGAAATACACAGATGCTGTGGGTAAAGAGTTGGATGTGAATGAAACAATGCGGAACGAACAAAATAAAAGACTGACGTTGAAAGTGCATAGATAAGCTTGAAAAACTGTGTTGTCAATTGTGCTGTGTGGATATGTGGAAGAGCGACTGTAGGTAGACAGAAAAAATGTGCATGGTGGAATGAATTGGTAAAAAAGGCAGTATGTAAGAAAAAAGATGCGTATATGGCAATGTTTGCTGCAAAAAATGAGAGTGAGAAAAAGCGATTGTATGAGGGTGTACAGATTAAGAAACAAAGAAGCGAAGGAGGCAGTGAGAATAAGTATATAGAGGAAGTGATGGCTGTGGAAGGAGAGAAAATGCAGAATGATTTTAAGGGAAACAAAAAACTCTTCTGGAAATGGGTCAAAAATACAAAACGTGGCCCAAATCAGAACGCTGCAGGAGTGGTGAATACGAGAAACGAAATAGTACGGGACTATTGTGAAGTGAGGAGATGCTGGCAAGAGTGTTTCGGAAAGCTGTACAGTAGTGAAGAAAGTTAAGACAAAAGGGTTAATGGTTGGAAGGAAAGTGAATGGAAGTATGTGGACGATAATGAGAACTGAAAGCATGAGCCTAGCTGCGAAATGTGCAATCTATAATGGAGTGTTTGTCCCGTAATACTGTGTGGAAGTGAGACATGGGTATGTTAAAAGAAGCACGAAAGAAAAACAAATGCCGTGGGTATGAGATTCATGAGAAGCCCATGTGGTGAAACGAGAAGGGATAAGATAAAGAATGAGTGTATAATGAATGAGTGTATAATGACGGAGTGTGACGAGGAAAAGACGATGATGGATAGATATAAAAGCAGATTAGTTTGGTGACATTGAGAGAATGAACAACGCAAGATTAACGAAGCAAAGCTATGTGGGTGAGATAAGAGGTAAGGCCACTGGTAGGCCGCGTAAAATTTGGCTGAATGTAGTAAATGTGTGATAAAAGGAAGAAAGATAAGGAGTTTAAAAATAGAAGGACATGCCAGGGACAATGTATGAATCTTGCGGAAGCTAGGGAGGTATGCAGAGATAGGAAAGCATAAAGAAAGATTGTGAATGAAAAATAAATATGAGGCAGGGATTGTTTTGCCTACCCTGTAAGGGAATGGCGCGAAGGTTACGTTATGTTATTGTTACTAAAAGTATACATTAGTATTTACATCGTTAACAAATTTGAAACCCAATCCAGAAATTATAAAAGTACTGCTCAAACCATGGTATAAGTTAGTTGAAGGTCAAAAAATAGAGGCACCACTTTTCAATAAAAGTAATATGAAAATGAATAAAAAATTTTATGAAATCAAAGAATTTATACAGCTTGTGAAAGGCCGCGTTTTTTTAAAAACTACGTATTAATTTCGCACATCACTTTTACGTATTCATTGATTTTGCAAAAATGTGTTCCAAAGAGACTACTTTTTTGAGCGGATTTAAAAATGCAATAGAAAATTAATTCAAATAGTTATTTTCGTAACTAGTGCGCTGTTTACACGTTTGTTGGTGCGAGGCCGTTCTTTTTTACCCGAGGTGTAGTCGAGGGATAAAATATAAGTGCAGCAGCAGCAAAGGCTATTGCATCATCTTGCAAAGTCAACGTTAAAATAAAATTAAACCCAAAGTAAAAATAAGTGGTAAGAGTATAAGTAAAATTGCCTAAAATGTAAATGTCTCAAATTTCAGTACAATAATTTTAATAACACCATATAAATGTGGCACTCTTAATAAAAAATTTAAACAAAGCGAAAATGGCTTCTACTTAATCATGTAGTTCAAGTAATGAACTCAAAGCTCAAAGTAAGCCTGCGCAATGACCGAAAATGACTCGAAGCGCGGAAAGGGATGTGCAGTGAATAATAATTGAAATAATTTATTATAAGAACTAAATGGACATTTTTACGCTAATAAGGTACGCAACTAACGCTACACGAAATGCACCTAAGTTGCCAATACGAACGTAAATTTTGAACATACAAAAAAAGGTTTGTTACATACCTTCAAACCGTGAGGACCCCACAGAGCAAATTTGCAAAAATGCAGTTTTCCCATTTTTTTATTTATTCGCATTGTGGGAAACTATCGGACCTACAGGCGTCACTCTGTGCTTAAATTAAAGCTAATTATACTCGCTACATCTCTGTCTATGACTTTACTCGTAAAACGAGTATTTTAATCGATTTCGGAGTAGAAAGTTGACTAACTCTTAACATTTCATTCTTTTGGAAAAAATTACTAATTTTTGGCTGCATCTTGGTTAACTATTGTACCTATAGAGCTGGTTATGGTCTCAAATTTTAGCAAATGTAATCTACTTTAAAAACCTAAAATGCACAGTTTAGGAGGTATAGTAAAAAACTGAAAAAAATGTGAAAATTACGAGGTTTTTCGAATGCTTTCCACGTTGCAAACTTGGATATACACTACTGGTAGTGGTTCTAACAGCATATTAAAAAATCAGAGCAAGCCTTTAATTTGCGACTTTATAATGTACTATATAACAGTTCTACAGTAAGAAGAATATATTATGTTAATTTTTTTTTAATAAAAAGCATTATTTTCACTCTTTCTGCTGAAAATACTGAGAATTAATTAAAAATAATCTGTTGTAAACAAAGAGCTGCGATTATTTAGAAAAATATTGCATTTCGGTAAAGGGAATGATAAATATGAATGACAAAACATCAAAATAATCGAATGACGTTATAATATATGCGGCGTTCCATTTGAGGAAATTGAGAACATGTTAGCATCGCGTTTTGATCTACCGTTACATAAGATAACCATTTTAACAAAATACAGGAAACTATTACAAATTCCCACAAAATTGAATTATTGGCTGCAGGGTGTGAATGTCGTCAATAATCAACAAAAGTTTTTCTAATTTCTGAAGCATTCAGTGCGCTATATTGTGGGGAAAGAAAAAGTGAGCAGAACTTAAAAATGCAATAAGGCAGACGTTTAAAGTTTTGTATGAAACACTTTCTAACTTTAATAATAAAGTCTTAATCGACAGAGACCGCATTAAATGTTTTATAATACTCACGCCTTAATTTTAGTGTCTTAATACATCGATATTTTCCATTACACAAAAAAAACTTTACAAAAATATATAAAAACCACATTTCCCTACAAAAATATTTACAAATATTCCGTTAATAAATTTGCCATTTCCACTATATAGAAAGATATTGGAAAAGTTAGCAATAAATATGGTAAAAACTTATTTTTGGCATCGGCTTTATCATTTGATGAGAAAACTTATCAGTTTAGTAGTGCAAGACGACGACGTCGATGGTGGCGGTAGCGACGGCGGCTGCTGCGATTAGCGCTAAGACGCGTTCTTATATTTATTGAAGCTGCAAACGACTGCGGCGGAAAAGAGGCACATTACCTTTCTCTAAAGCTATTTCGAGTCGACATTACAAACAGCAGTCGTACCACCACCTCCACCAAAAGCTATTCAAACCATATCCATTACTAGACATATTTTATTTTCGTTTTAAGATTATTTCCTTTTACTCATTTTTTTTTGAAAATCTGTCTTCTATTGTTATGGCTTTATAAACGCTTAAACGCAAACTTTTTCACTAAATGCATTTATGATATTATGACGATTTCTCTTCGTCTCTTCGATATCATTAATATCCGGTTGGTTTTACTCAAGAAAATCACTTCCTTCAATATTTTACATTTCGAATCGACAAAAGAAGTACGAGTAGAAACCACCCACTTGGCAGTGTGTAGTATTTTTTTTTGTCAACATTAAATTGTATGCACGAAAGACCAATTATTCTTTGTAATTTGCTCCTAAAGTGTCAACTGTGTTTTATTTGAATGTTTTGCTATGGAAATTTATAAAAAGCCCTTTTTATTATACACATACACACACATAAAAGGAAACGTTCTAAAAGTGTTTGCATGAGACAAAATCAATAGGAATAATAAAAAATTTAATATACAACAAAATTTCAAGAATAGAAATTGCAAAATGTACTGACAGAAGATAAAAAACATAAAACACTTTATTACTATAAGAAAGTGTCGTATATTGGTTAACACTGAAATATAATAAAATGCAAAATCGGAATTCTAAAAATGTAACAGTCAAGACGCGCTATTATCTTGTCCATTTCAGCATGACATATACAAAATTTAATTTCCAGAAATGTAAACTTTGATATAAAACTGTTCAGTTCCGCAGTATTTTGTATTGCTATGCAGTAAGACAAATTTTAGTATCTCTGCTTTAAAATTTAATTTTTAAAACGTCATAAACGATGAGGGAAAACAATTATTACACTATGCTATACACTATTCAAGTAGGAAAATATATAAATAATAGAATGAATAAATAATAATTCTATAATCTCATGCCCAGAAAATGTAGTTTTCAGGAAGAATTATTTATTAATTATTTTCCACTGCGCAAGATGTTTTTGTCGATTTGTACTGCAAGTTACAGGAAATTAAATTTCTTGCGTTTGCATGACTGAATTATGTGAAATTGAATGGTCAAACTTTAATGTAACGCAAACTTACAAGTTGAAAGAAACATTTATGTAGTTTTCTACATTTTAATTAAATACAATTTTAATCTTTACTTAGAACCGAAGACACAAATTTTTTAATTATACCTACTTAGAAATTTAGTTTGTGCTAGCGAATAAAAATGCATTTTAAACGCTACGAAACTATAATAACAAATAAGTGTGTGAAACATAATTCAAAAAGTTTACAACAAGTGGCGTTCACTCCGTTAATAAAATTGGTATTAAGTTTGGTTCCAAACCCCACAGTTATGTATCACGTCACCGAAGGCGCTGATGACTCCATATTTAGTGACTTTAGTCAAGCACCATTTAACACGTTCGCTGCTAATGTCACTTTAGTGTACTCTACCAATATGCTGATATGTATTCTAATATAATATTAAACTAAAATCTCAAAGATAGTATCAAATCAACAAAAAATCTTGTATTTAGGACTAATTTTTTGATGACTCCTATAGGAGCCACCAGCACACAAAATGAGGTTAATCATCGTATATGCGGACGACACCTATCATATTGTTAGTGAAAATAATCAAACAACAAACGTTATTGCACACACACACACACACACATATATATATATATATATATATATATATATATATATATATATATATATATATATTAAACAAACAACTTAAACAAAAAGTTATAAATATTAAAAAAGTTATTATTTCGTTTGGTGAAATGTTTCAAAGCATTTTCCTACACATAAGCCTGGCTTATCTGGACACTTGGAACAGTGATATATGCTGAGTTTTCTTATTTTACTTAGAGAGCATACTCTACACCGTTTCCGTAATATTCTGTTTCCAGCATCTCTTTCCTCAATTTTTGATAATACATGATTTGCAGATTTATGAGGTGCGGGCAAACTTGGTACAGCTGCAAGCAAGTTTTCTAAAATTGGTAAGCGATAATCATAAAAAGTAATTTTCTGTGATCTAGAATATTTGTTATATAAATGAAACGAATGGTACAATAGCATCTGCAGTAGATGAATTCCGATTTTTTTATACCAGCGCATAGTCTTTCGACTACACGGGTAGTAAGCCATCATTTGGTCGAAACGGTCAATTCCACTCATAGATTTATTGTATTCTGCAATAGCATGAGGCTTCTGTTTCTTCTGACCTCGCTTGTTTTGTGTTTCAATTAATTCATTTTTAAATTCCGTAGAAATATACACAACATCCCTTTTGTCTTTCCACTTTCCCACCATTACCCCATCTTGATAATTAGCTTTGGTTTCCCCCTTTCTTAGCTTAGTCTAAATAATACTCTTAGGAAGCCCTCTTCTATTAGCACGTAGGGTTCCTGTACAATAGGTATTTCTTTCCAGTAATTTTTTTGACAGTTGAACGCTGTTGTAAAAATTGTCCATAAATAGTGAATGCCCTGAGTCTAGCTTTCCCTGCATCAGATGAAGAACAACATTCTCCGTATGACCACTACCTCCCAACTCATCCAGTTGGCCAGTGTAAACTGTTGCATTCAATATAAGTCCATCAGGTTCAGCCAACATATAAAATTTGACACCATATCTATGGCATTTATTTTTTATGTATTACCGAAATACAAGCCTCCCTCGCCATAGTACCATAGACTCATCCAACGATAAATTTTTGCCTGGATAATACATCTCTTTCATTTTATTGTTAAAATGATCAAGAACTGGTCTAATCTTATATAAACGATCTACCGGAATCACCCCATTATCTTGATTTTAGGCCAAATAGTCGATGAGTTTTCCAATAATCCTGCAGCCTAGACAATCTAATTGTACCTGTATGGAACACTAGTCCAATGAACCGAAGTAATTCTTCTACAGTAAGCTCTTTCCAATTCGTAATACGAGATTTCTCTGAAGTATTGTCTGTAAGAAATATGTGCTCAGCATAAGCATTAGATTCGTCCACTATTTTTTGTAAAAATTCATCATCGAGAAACATACGAAAAAATTCATAAGGTGCAGTATTTGGCGAGATTTCTACGCAAAGCTGATTTGTTTTAGAAAAATTGAAATTTTTCATGGTAGCGGAAGATTCGTGTCACTCAGTTGATATATTTTCTGTTGAATGTTCTGACATGACATTATCTAAATTTAAATTGTTTGCAGCATCATCTAGATCATCTGAAAAGCAGCAAAATGCCAATCCCTACACATAATTAAAGTAATATATATATTACTTACCTAAGTCGTCTTCAGATAAATCTACATCACTATGATTCATCACTATCTTCAAAATCTGAATTTATCAAACATTGCAGTAATTCATCCTCTTTAGCGTATTTTTATTTCTGAACTGTAATCTAGGCTTTTAGAACTTGATGGGCCTGTTGAATCAGCCATTTTCAATAACAAAAATTATTCAATCTTGAAACTGTTATGTACACAATAACTATAAACCTCAATTTATATGCTAAACACAAAAACACGTGGCTTAGTACAGTACTGCCTGTATACTGAAGCAATGAAATCATAAACGCGCCCGGCGCCAGAAGGAGCCATGCGCACATCAGATAAGGCATAGTCTGGCGCCAATCGGCGCCATCCGCAGCGAACCTGTTAACCACCATAATACCCTAAGGGTTTACTTTTGACGAATTTAGTGTAAGTAAATAAAAATTGTTTTTTTAATTATCGTGATGCAAAAAAAATTGTATAATAGAATTCATATACCTACTTATATTAGTAAATACAATATTTAGGAAGTTAAATGTTTTAATACCTTTAGAGCCATTTGCACCACCTCGGTTTTAAACTGAGGTGATGCAAACGGGCCAGTTCTTATACATTCACAATAAAACATTTGAATATAAATTTTTTAAATTCCAGCCTGTGCTTCATTAGCGTTCAGGTGACGTAATACACAACTAATTTATTAAAACGGCGCGAATGGTAGGAGTCGTGTATCTATCTCCCTCACTTATCTTTGGATCGAACGAGATCGACTATTAATAGCAAAGTTTATAGATTTCTGCAAAATATAGTAATAATACCTACCCATGATGTAAACAGACCAGGTGTAGCAACTTCAAAATGCGCAGTAACCACAATCAGAAATGTATCTATGGTTTACAGTATCAACATATAGATGGCGTCTAAGGGTCGGTTGTATAAACGTTTTTCAAGCGGAGGTTGGCCAACTGTCGGTAGGAAATCAACCAGTGGTCGAAATTGATTTTGTTGTATAAACGATAATGAGGTAAGGGTTGAGTAACCGAAGGTTGAATTCATTTCTTAAAAGTTGGTAGTGGTGATATTTGGGGACTTTCAGCGAAATGACAGTATTTTATTTCTTAATCTCATAAAATAACAATCTCATAACCTATGCTCATAACCTTTTCGCGTTTTATCGTGTGTAACACCCTAAACGAGTGTACAATAAATGTTTTGTTAATTGCCCTGGTTTGCTAGCTCAATTGGAGGTTCTGTTGGCAATTTTCAACACTCCGGTGTATATTGGGTTGCCCATGGTTAAAGGAAATTAACACAAAATGTATATAACTATATTGTAATTAAAAAACAAGGAAATTGAAATATAATACTTTCTTAAATAATATAAAAACAAAAAAAAATAAATTCTGGTATACGACAATTAAAGATAAGGGTAATTCGTTATTTCTATTCAGGTGGCTGGATCGGGCGTCGGCATGGATCGTCCCTGATCGTGGGCTATAACAGATTTTATTAAACGTGCTTCTGTCAATTTTCGCGGGTTTTGATTGTACAAAAATTAATTATTAAAAGTTAATAATGTGCTGGGTTTGCGTTACTGATATATGGGAGTATCAGCGGACAGTGTATTTCTTGTGAATGTGGGAAGCAACAACTACAAACTGATTTTTCAGGTTAGAATGATTCTTTACTAATTTTGAAATAATGAGTAATGGAAAATACAGGAGTTGAAGTCTTGGTGATTTAGCAGGGTTAAATTAATAGGATATCAATATTCGAGATTGAGTAAAAACTTGGTACTTAAACAGGTTAGGATTGTCCTTGACCTACACCAACATTCGCAATGTGATTGAATCAGCTTGTGTTGTAAAATTTGGATGTTTATGAATGTGAATTAATTTTAAATGAAAATGAATATTATTAAATTAAATTGTATCAAATGCATCTATGGAATACCAGGTGTGATTTAATTATAATGGTGCAAAATAATTACACTTGAAATTCTGTGGAAGTAGTTTAATTTAAAGTTTCAAATAACGCGAAATGGAAGTGGAGGATACCAAATTACATTTGATAATTAATATTAAAGTTAGATAAAATAAAATTTAGTGAATTCTATTCTGATGGTGTTATATTGAAATTACAGATCAATGTGATGGGATGAATAATGGGTACTAGGTAGCAGGAGTACAGGCAGGAGTCTAAGAGGGTGTGTGACAATGGAATTATACAGGGGTAAGTGATCTATTTACAAGATACTGGTGACGGTATAAGCTTTATGTTGGTGAATCAGGATTAGGTATTTAAGTAATGATTTCTACACTCTTCGGGGAGTTACCTCCGAATGAATGGTAGATAGGGGTAAAGTTTATGCAAGGATAATAGGGAGAATTATAGGGACGTCACAGTATAGGATTACCTTATAATTGGGGTCGAAACCACCATTAAAACGCAATACTATTAACAATCTTTATCTATGCTTCGAGGTACGTACACCGATAGGGCAGATTTGAGATTGTTTCACGGATGCTAGGGTTAGAAGGAAAAAGGGGCTTCGTAAAGTAGCCTTAGTTCTTGGGGCCGAAGCCACCAGTAGTAGAACCACGTTACTGGGTAACTACTTACCACTCCTCGTGGTACAAACACCGAGAAAGTGTAAATAAGTACTTACGTTTTTGGATAATTATTTTGATAACTGGAACTAGGGTATCGAGAGATCAGGAAATATGTCAGGCAGGTTAGGAGGGAATTAATGACAGGCAGGTTATAATAAACAGGCAGATAATTTGATTTTCACTGGTCAAGATTTCGAGATCAAGTGGAAATTAATCGAGTTGAAATAGAATAGGATGAGTGAATTTTTCTGTTTTTTTTTTGTTAGTATGCTCATGCTCTTAGTCGTAGACTGTTCAGGAGTCTGTAATAAAAAATAAAATTTTGGGTGTAGAGGGTTGTTGTTAATAATTTCACCCCTAATATTACTTATACTTCAAATAATAAATAGAAGATTTTTTGCCTTCAGCTCAGTCGACGATTAAACGGGCCCATTTTTTTAAAATTTGATTTGCATTAATTAGAAAATGTCGTGTGGTTAGATATGTTCGCTTTACAAAAAAAAGGTGTAATAGTACAATGAAATTACGTAAAAGGAAAATTTAACGTTATAAAAAAGCAAAATAAAAGTAAAATAAAAGTGCCTAAAAAAGGGTAAATATATCAAACTATGAAAAGTAGGTTTAATTAGCTCTTTTACGACACTTTTGATAAAAATATTCAAAAGCAAATATGGACGCTTTTTGCTTTCCTTATCGTAACAACCGACAACCTTAAAAGGTGTCTGCGCACGAACTCAATGTGCAAAACAAAAATGCGCGTACAACCTCCAGTTTAAAATATTTAAACACTAAGGTATGCAAGTCACATGACACAAAAATGAACGAAGTTGCCTAAATTATTGCAAATTTCAACACAGCTTAAAAGGTTTGTTACAAGTCCTTCTCCTCTCCAGCCCTGGTCAATCCTTACTTGTTGGTGCTGCGATGTTTTCTGTTATTATAATCATGAGATGTTATTTTTGGAGTAAAAAAAAGAAAAAAAAAGATTTAGATTTATTTCAATGTTTAATAATGTGTTAATTGGTTTAAGTGTGTGTGTTGTTTAGTGGGTGTAGCGTGCTTAGTGTGGTTTATCCGATTCGTTGTCCGGTTTCATGCTAGGTCATCATCGAATAGACGGGGGATGCGGAGGGCATATGGGATGTTATCTAGGGATTCTTCTATCTCCTCGGGGAGGTCGTCAAGGAGTTGTGTAAGGATCGCGTGGGGATCCTTGATTTTAATTTAGGTTTCCTTCTTGGGAATTAGGGAAAACGGTAGTTGTAGGGAGTGTTAAGGATTTCTTTGGTTGGGATAGTGTAGCCGAAAATTCTTTTATGCGCGAAGTTTTTCTGAAGTGTTTGAATTCTGTGTGTGATTTGTGGTATGTTTGCGTGTTGTGTTGTGAGGTCACTGAGGAGTAACCTATGTATGCGTCTAAAAATTCGGCGTTCACAGGAGGCAATAGAGGAAAGGTGATTGGGGTTTATATTGGTGTATATGGGTGCTAGGAAATCCGCAACAGGGCGGATGTATGTTTTGTAGGCGTGTTGAAGTGTTTTAGGGTGACAACCCCTGATTCTACCCTGGAGGGCGCCCAGTAGGTTTGCGCGGTTTCTAATCCTATTAAGTGTTCTTTTTACATCGGGGAGCCAATTGAGTGTTCTGGAGAATAGGATTCCTAGGTAGGTGACTTCATCTTGGAGTGTGAGTATTTCTTGGTTTAGGGTGAGTGAAACATTTCTGGAGGCAAGCTTTGGGAACTTATTTCCG
This sequence comes from Vesta saturnalis, assembly GCA_036346205.1. Taxonomy (NCBI): domain Eukaryota; kingdom Metazoa; phylum Arthropoda; class Insecta; order Coleoptera; family Lampyridae; genus Vesta; species Vesta saturnalis. Next base: position 2,954,471 of record JARFJB010001400.1, read on the forward strand.
GTGTAATTAGGATGTCGGAAGAGGATTGTTTCGGTTTTGGTGGAATTGATGGAGACTCTCCACCGATTCGCCCAGTTGGAGAAGTTCTGAAAGGGTTTGGATATGAGGCGGGAGGCCGTTTCGCCGTTACGATTAACCGTCCAGAAGCCGGTGTCATCCGCAAATTGCGTAACGACTACTCCGGGTTGTGCGACTTCGGGAATGTCGGATGCGAAAATAATACAGAGGATCGGGGCTAAGGCAGAACCGTGCGGTACGCCTGCTGTAGGTTGGAAAGGATCTGAGAAGGTTTTCCCTACTTTGACCCGAACTGACCGGTTTGTCAAGTACGAGAGTACGAGTTTGGAAAAGGGGTCGGGAATGTTGTGGTTACGGAACTTGTGCAGGAGACCGGCGTGCCAGACCCTGTCAAATGCTTGCTTAATGTCCAGAAACACAGCCAGATTGCATTGCTTGTGATTGAATGCTCTGGTGGTCTCTGTAACCAGCTTCAACAAGGGATCGTGATACGTTCGGTTGGGACGGAAGCCTAATTGGCTGTTGGGAAGGAGGTCGTTAAATTCGAGGTGGTCCCTGAGTCGCCTGGCTAGAATCTGCTCAAAGCATTTTCCGAGACAACTCAGAAGGGAGATTGGTCTATAGGAGGAGGGTGAGGTTAGGTCGCGTGGGATTTGGGTATCATGACGGTGGAGGCCGACTTCCAGTCCGTCGGGAAGTGGGATAGGATTAAGCATTGGTTGTAGATGTTGGAGAGTAATAGGAGGGCTGGGTCGGGTAAATGACGTAGGATTTTTCGATGTAGGCGGTCATGACCTGGGGCAGAATTTTCCCCTTTTTTTGAAATATGTATGGACCTGGTCGGTCGTGATGGGAGCATAAAAAGGATTCTCGTTATCGAGTTGGATTTCAGGAAGGTTAAGGTTGTGGAATTCTTCAAGACGGCCCTCGAAGAATACCTTGAACCGGTTGCCCTGAAGCTCGGTTAGGTGGGATTTAGGGTTGACTTTCCTTCTGGTCAGTCTATCGAACTGTTGCCAGAAGAGTTACCATTTCTATAATTTAGCTTTGGCTGTGGCTTTGGACCAGGAGTCTTCGGCGTGTTTGTTGGCTTCTTGCCTGATTAAGGCGTTAAGGCGATTGTATTCGGTCTTGAGAGGCGGATCCCTAGATCGAAAGAATTGACGATAGATTCGTCTTTTCTCTTTGGTTCAGTTCATGATGTGCCGTGGGAGCGGTTTTCGGGAAATGTCCATGTTTTTGAATGGGACAGAGACATCGACCGCTTCCGTAATTACGGAAGTTAGATCTCTAATGGCTCTCTCGAAATCTTGAGTCGTTTGAAGATTGGGTGTAGGTAGGTTGTTGGAGATATGTTCGGAGAACACACTCCAGTCTGTTTTCGAAAAATCTTTAATGACTGTGTATTGAGGAGGTGTAAGGGGAACTGGACAAAATGAAGTTTTGACCAGTAGTGGTATGAGCTGATCTGATCGTGGTGCCTAGAAAGCACTCACGATCGAAATAGTGAGCTATAAGTTCGGAAACTATGATGTGATCTACTATTGAGGCACCTAAATGTTCAAAATATGTTGGCGATTCACAAGAGCGGCAACAGAAACAGAGTGGAGGATAGCCTGTTACCGTTGCGATTAGTTGCGGTGTCACCGAATTGGATGTGGCGGGCATTGAAATCACCTAGGATAACTGCATTAGAGGCGTAGATTAAAAGCTCATCGGATGTTGTGGCCGGGCGGGTTGCAATATGAAATTAATACTGTCGGAGTGGGGAAGTGCATCATCACAGCAACGCATTCCAGGTGCTGTAGGTGTACAGGAAGTTGAAAAGGAGTGGATGCGAAGCAATTTATAATTAAGAGGGCGGTTCCGTGTTGGCTGTTGTTTAGGAAGGTGTGATATATGTTAAAATTAAGTGTGCATCTGTTGGTGAGCTTCGTTTCCGTGATGGAAAGGATGTGTATTATTATGTTCGTGTAGAAAGTGTTCAAGTAAGGAGCGTTTCTGACGAACGCCCCTGGCATTAACAGTCCCTGCTAGGATATCCATTTTGGAGGGAATTAAAGATTGGGTTGTGGGATTACTTCGTTGGAAGAAGGATTGGGAGAACGAATCTAGGATGCGAGTAACCTTATTTCGCGGGGAACACATAGAAAAGGATGTGGGTTAGGACTTGCAGGAAGTCTTTAATGGTAAGGGGATCGGTGTCGGGGGTGGATTTCAGGTGGGCGGTGTCTTACGAGTCGTACTCTACGGAAGACAGGATGGGTTCGAAGGTTGCCATCTTCGACGGGGAACTGGGAGGTTCCCGACGCTTTCGGTACTTAAAGAAAAAGGTAGGGTGTGCTTCCCAGCAATTGTTACACCTTGGGTTAACCGAGGATTTGCACCAGGAGGATCTGTGGCTTTCACCACAGTTAGGGCAACGGATGGAGCGGGAAGGGCACTCCTCAGCGGTATGTCCCACCTGCGTGCAGGTAGAACAATACTTGGGAAGAAGTTTCGGAATAAGGGATGGTTCTCAACTAGTGTCGCCTGAACATGACGACACCGCGTGCGAGTAGGAAGTCGAGGGTGGTTTTTGATGGGGTTATGACGCGGACTAGGGATGTGGGAGTGTTCGTAGCCTTAGAGGTGATAAGAACGACCTTGCTCACTTGTGGAAGATCGAACGCATCCCGGATCTCTTCGACTAGGATGTCCTTATCCACGTGACGAATCACGCAGGAAAAGGAAGGGGGTCTAGGAGTGGAGTTGGAGGGACGGGGACCGGAGAGTTGGGTAAGGTTGACGGTGAGTTCGCCGAAGTAATGTCGCATCCTAAGCTGTGTACCATCCGGCAAGCGAGAGGAGGTCTGTAAGAGACAGGTGTGGTTGTGGTTAACGTTAAGTTTAATCAGGGAAGGTTTAGGGGTTTAAGGGAATTGAATAGGGATTTCTGGGTGGTGTTGGATTTCGGGATATTGCGGATGCAATACCTCGAGGATTGAGAGCGGGTGGGATTAGGATTGGGGGAAGCGGGTGTAGAAATCATGGTAGGTACAAGGTCTCTGGACGGGTGTGGGTAAGAGGGCGGGTTTGTGTGCTTGTGCGGGTTTGTGTGTGTGTGTGGGTGTGTGTATGTGTGTGTGTGTGTGTGTGTGTGTGATGTGGGTTTGTGGAGGCGGTGGAACGTGTAGAGATGTAGGAGTGGGGGATGAGGTGGAAATGGACGAGGCGTTTCAATGGAGCGTGTACCTGATGGTGGTGGCGAGGCGAGGGTGTGTGCTTATGTGAGGGTTGTGTGCTGCGTGTGTAGGTGTAGGTGGACGGGCGGCGTCGAGGGTTGAGGATACAACCGTTACGGTGGCGACCATGCTTAACCATCTCGGTTGTTGTTATTAAGGTTATTAACATCATAAAATCTTGTCTTACCTGGAAATAGTTTTAATAACATAAATTACATAATTTTAGCTATTCTAAATTATGAGGTGCACTTTAAAGAGCAATAATTTGCATCCTTATAAGCCGAAATATTTTATTTTTCCAAAGCGAACTTATTAAATTCAAAAATATGGCTAATTTCAAATGTACTAATCAATATTAAATTTAATAAGGATAAATAATGTGTTGTTAAGTTTTAATTACAAATACAGTTCATTTACATTTTAATTACCGGTTAAAAATATTAGATCAGCTCATGCGCTTCAATATACAGGGCAAGAACACAACCAGTGACGAGGCTAAATCGTATTTTCTAAATTTTCCTTTCACAAATTGTCTATTTTACAAATATTTGATTAATTTTGACCTAAAATGATTTAATTTATGTTATTAAAACTATTTCCAGGTAAAACAAGATTTTATGATGTTTCGTAATAAAGCAGAGGGGAATAAATGGTATTTTTTATTTTTTTTCTGATTTTGTTGAAAATTGGTATATGGGGTCTTTGTTGCATTCTTAATACAATTTTTCGATATCTTGTCAATTTGACCCATTTTTCGGCGTCACGGTTAACATTTTTCAAAATTCCCGCCAAATCTATGGTCACGTGACAAATGTCAATTGTTTTTTGGTTGTCAGACATGCAGAAACGAACCGCCAATAGAGTTTTTCAGAAATTTCAATAATAAAAATGTTTCCCACATGTGTCCAACTTTATGGCGGTCCTTGTAATATATATATATATATATATATATATATATATATATATATATATATATATATATATATATATATATATATATGTGTATGTATATAGGGTGACTCACGACTATTTCCTCAACGTCCCTTATACCCTTTTTGAGAAAATTATGATTTTAAGACAAATATTCAATTTAAACACGAATTAAAACACAGAAACCTCTTACTTGAGTAACACAAATTTTTTAAAGTTAATTTAAATTTTACAAGGATTTGGGAAAAATTTTTTTGGAAAAAAATTTAAAGATTGAACAATTTTAAAATTTTTAATTTTTTTTGGAAACCCGGGCAGCATTAAATTATTTTTTTAAAGAAAAACAATAAAAAACTTTTTATAGGCATTTCAAAAGGGTTTTTTCCCCGGGGCAGTTTTAAAAAGGGTCCCTTTTTTAAAAAAAATTATTTAAGTTAAAATAATTTTAAAAAAGATAGGAAATTTTTAAAAATTTAAAAAAAAATAATTTTTTTGGGGAAAAGAAAAATTTTTTTAAAAATTTTGTTAAATTTTTTTATGTGGTGTTAAATGTGTAAGAAAAACCTTTTTTATGAAATTATTGGACGTGAAATTCTTATGTATTTGAATAATGCACAACGGGTTTGGTAAAAATTTTTGGCTAATTAATTGGGCAAAAAATTTTATTGCGAATTAGAAACAAAATTTAATTCTAGAAGGTAAATAAAGTTGTTGTATTAATTTTATGCACGCAAAATTTTTTAAACCACAATACTTTTGAAAACTTATTTTTAAATAACCCTTTGCAATTGACCTTTCTTCAAAGAATAGAATATTACATTGGAAAGAAAATTTATTAAATGAATTTTTAAAAAAATTCCTTTTAAAATTTGAGAAATTTTTAGGTAAAAATTTAGGAATTACAGATTCAAAATTGTGAAATTGGGAACGAAAAATTGTTATGTTAAAGTCAATTGAAAATTGAATTTAATTAGAATGATTCAAAATTAAGTAAAATTTCAAATTTAAAATTTATGGAAAATTTAACTTAGTATTTTTATTTAGAACCAATTATGGCCATTTTAAATGAACAAATTTCTTTAAAAATGATTAAACGGGAAATTTTAAAATTTAAAACCAAAATTAAATAGAAAAAAAAGTAGGAATGCTAAGTATAACAAATTGGTATTGGAACAAATTATTGTTATTAAAAAATAATTGAAATTAAGTTAAAATTATGGTCCTTTTTCAACTAAGGGATTATTCCTATTTCCGCAAATTGGTTTTATTAAAATTTTTGCAAATTCTTTAATAATTTAATAATTTTCCGTTCAAAAACATTAAAAATGTTCTTAACATTCTTTATACCAATTTATACAACAATCCAATTCAAAAACCGAATTTGTAACGAATATAATTGATCACTAAGTTCATTATTTATTTGTGAACTTATACTGCACCCAATTGTGAACGCTAGTTAAGATTATCTATCACCCACGTTTAGATAGTATAAGTATTAGCTTGTAAATTCAAGCCCCTTTCACGATACTATTCACTTATTTCAGCAAGAATTACATTTGCAATTGAAATAATTATTCAAATTTTCAAGATTTCCTACAAAACTAAAGTTAAAGATTTAATAGCACTAATTAAAATGCCTCCGTACATTAGTTTCTTACACGCTGTATGTATTTAACTATTCTCATTGATTTATATATCTTTAAATCGAACTTTTGGTAGAATACTTTCTACAATTTAATAACTTAAGCAGTTAGAATTATATGCGTAGAACGCTGTCAATATATTTCTTCTGTACAATAGAATCTAATAATAATCATGTTTTATGGCATAAGTGGTACACTTAATTCATGGTATTTTAAGGTAGCTAGAAGACCTCAACCAAGGCACGTACATTGTAATTCATTAAACATGATATGTTAATGGTTAAATAAGCACGTGAATTTCGGAATTATATTCGAAAATTTGCAGAATACTTTCTGATAACATTGAAATGCAAGAACGAAATTCCATTAAATATGGGATTTTCATTTAGGTGTATGATGTGAAATATGGCAATACAATTGTGTTTGGTATAATGTCAGAATTTTAAAGAATACAGTTTAAGTTCACAAGATTGCATCATTCGTGTAATTCACATAAAGAATTTTAACAATATAAGCGCATACCTCAGAAAATCCCTTCAAATTAGTACAAGACTTCGATACCCATTAACAATGTGAATTCGCACATGTACTATGATGTATGAATTATTGATGAACATTGTTAAACCTACAACTAAGTTACAATGGATAATGTACTAAGTATTAGGATTGCTATCACCACAGCTAATTCTAAGTACAAGATATTGTTGGTATTGTAATATACGTTATTAATTACAATTAAAATGACCAAATTTTATGATATATCTACAATTTAATGACAATGACGTCAAACTTTAATGAGTTTAAAGACTAGTTTGTGTTACGGTCTCGATTCGATGTTAATTGTAAAATGCATCCAATAACCTCCACAGAATGTTCCAAAGTAACGCTCAATTGTCTGCAAGCACTGTTAGCATTCTTATTCAATTGAGCAAGACATGCATAACGTTAAGCACGTTGATCAACGTTACATAACATGTCCTACATGCACTTCAAAGATGCAATTGCACTGCGTATGATAATATGTCAGAACTTAACTACTCAAAACATCAGAATGACTAGTCCCTGAGTATTATTTTAACGTCTAGCAATCTCACTGCACGACTATTGCATAGTCAACACAATTAGCTATACTCTCGTAAGGGTATTATGCAATGGCGCAGAATCATGAGTTACATGTCAAAACATTGTATGTCATTTATACAAATGAGATAAGCAGTTTTATACGATTATAAGTCGAATAACCGCGTAATCCTAGTAGTAGACTGCGAAAGTACTGTAAGATTTGCATTTTAAAATCAACTACATGTTACATGTTCTCAAGAAACCAATATACATTACCTATATGTTCCATGGTTCACTTTTACAACTAGGTACTCGATAGGAAACGGAACTGATGATTAGCAGTATTCCTTAACTTCCCTAGTCATACAATCAGCTGAATTCTAATAGTATCAGCACATATGCTGAATTTTAGAGCAATGTACTTACGAGTAAGTAAATAATTGTACAACGATGATAATTTGATCTTAGCCGTAAGTTCAGTAAGAAGAGCATATTTGAGTAACTATTGACAATTGTCAAAGTATACGATTCTGATGTAATGACGTGCATAAATGAATAAATTGACTAAGTAGTTGTCAAAAGTTATCCTTCCAACTTGTAGAAATTATGAGTTGGCATGAATGTTATTAGTGTACAACGATTTATTAATTTAAGTGTTATGAAATTTTAGTACTAACTATAATAAAGTTACACAAACAATTGTATATGAATAATAGTATGGAAACATGTAACGATTATAACGTAATAGTTCATTCTTCTCTCGATTGCATGTATGATCATAGATGCATATTTGACATTCGAGTGAACTAGTGCGAAGATCTCGCATGAATCATGCAGTATTGAATGGTACTTAACTGCAAACAAGTGCATTGCACTGAACTCCGTTATGGTATTTGACATTAGACTCGCGAACTATCGCTATGAGGTCACAACATACATGCAACTGATGTAGCATGTATCACGATTCGCACCGAAATTTGTGGAATAAGCAATGTTAGTATATGTATAAAAGCCATTCTAGTATTCCACACTGACGAAAGATTCATTTGATCATGGACGAATGCTACTACTGACCTATAGTAGATTGCAGAGAAAACGATTCTGTCCAAGTAATTTGCTTAATGTCAAGCAAGTATTGTCACAATAACTATTAGGTTGTGACATTAGCTTCTGTACCAACCCATAATCTCAAGTTGTATTAAAGTAACCATATGTTAGATACCTCCACGGTATTAGTACCAATCATCTGATAGTTATCTGAATTAGATGGAATGTCAAAATCTTTAGTAATGAAAACATACTTTCGCAGTTTTACACAGTTAGCAAATTTGCGCCTTACTAAACCGTCTTACCCTGATTTAAAAGTAAATGGCTTCTTATGGAACATTAGAATGCATATTTAATCATTGAATTGCTTAGTGATTTAAAATCAGTGTTACAACATTGTATGTATAAGTATCCTGAAATTGCTTATCAATAGGACATTTTCTAGAGTATTATGTTCTAGAAATTTAGATCATTTAGATGATTTAATAAAGCTCGTACAACTTTCTTTAAAAATTTCAGATCAATTATAATCATGACTAATTAGACAAATAATTGTCAAGACTCTGATGTATTGAATTATCAAGATTTAAATTGATGATAAATGACCGCTTTATAGATCTTCAAAATATGTCATTATTAAACAACAGTCTATATGATTCAAGCATAGTTAAGGTTCATTAATATTTGAAATAGCAATAATAATTATTGTAACGTTCAGTTCACTTAAATAAATTTCTAATGACATAAAAGGTTTAGAATTAACATGTAAATCAGTATTCAGGCTGAATTAATTAAATTCGTATTCGAATAGTACTGTTATTACGTTTAAATCTATTGACTAGCAATATAGCATTCTTGACATTCAAGAGTACTAAGATTGTAAAGACAGCTGCTGAATATAAACTATCAGAATAGTGCTAAAATTGATTAATTTGAAGGTATACATATCGATGAACGTCTAGTTGATTGATTAAATGTTTAAGATAGGCATTCATAAAAATGCATGTCACTTACACAGTGATTACATAAATGATGCGTAAATTATACTTCGTAACAGACCTGCCTATTCTGTCAACATCCTGGATATACCATGCAAATACGATCGATCAGAATCGCTAACAATCGTCCTAGAGAATGTAAAGATGCCACTATACGCCAGCAAGCACACAGCATCACCCACACTTCACACAGACAAAACGTACGCAAACGACACACACGCACACACAGCCAGCGCATACGACACATAACGGCCAAACAGCACACAACACGCACACAACATCACACTCCACACACAATTAACATGCTACACACAACAATGAGAACAATGAAGACACAATCAGCTAACAAGCAGCATAGCACACAGCACGTAACGCAACTCAGCAACACAATCGCGACCACGAATAACGCACAGCGCTACACGTACAACACACATACACACACGCGACAACAACGAATCACACATAAGCAACGCCATACACACGCACACACAGCACAAACACACATCAGCCAAACGCCACCGCAACACAGACACGCGAAGCGACAGCACTACGCACCAATACGCACACGGCAGACTCACCACACACCCGCACATACCAAGGTCCAACACATCCGCACACACAGCTACGAGACGCACCGCACCACAAGCACCAAACACACGACGCACGCAAACGCATCTCGCCAACGCCTAGCAATCCACACAGCTCATGCATACGCACCACATGCACGACACGCATCAATCGCAACACACAACACACGTAACATATGCACTACGACAGGCACCATCAAACGACCTAGGATCACGCCTCGCATCATCGCACTCACTGACTCACGCACACGAAGACACGCACAGCAACGCGCCCACAATCACTTCACACACATCAAGCTACGACCGTCACTCATCACAGCACTGGCGCACCATCCAAGCACACGCAGCACACGCACATCACACGATCACTACACTCCCAACGGCACATATCAAGCCTGCATCGCCTAATACACACACGTCCGACATAATCACCACGCTTCGCAATGCGCAACTGCGTTCTGCTCGTTCGTCAAGAGCCAACAAAGTTTCGCAGCACTGTGACCTAATATTTTACTTGCTTCATGTGCTAAGATTTATGCTCTTAATATACAGCAATTAGTATGTGCCAGTACTGTAGCAAATTCATGACATGTCAAGTTGTGATTAAGTAATTCTGAAATATGAGTTACAGTAATTCGATGACAGCTCTAGTACATAAATGCAAAGTTCTGATATGAATGTCTATTAAGAACTGAATAGCTCATTTATAGAACTGAGCACTTCAATATTTACAGTCTGATGAATGCTAGTCACGAATTTGCAGACAACTTCAACATTAGACATTTACAATCTAAATGCTATAAATCATTGAGCTTACACATATTCTAGACTAACTTAGATCAGATGCTTCTGTATGTATGGATCAATTATTCTTCGCCGTGAATATGAACGAATGTTAACTACATATTAGCAAGAGTTCTGCTCTTTGAATTAATCATTATACTACACGAAACTAAGATTTAAGACTTCGACTAGGCAAGCTTCTAGATAGATCTGTAACGTTAACAGCAATCGAAATGGGTTAAGCAACGTCACTTAAGTTCTGTACACTGCAACATAAACATCTACTGTAAGCACACATAGATAGACTAAAGCCTAGTCTTCGTACCCAATTGTCCTCCAACATGAAACTTTGCATCAGAATGTCATCATATGAGAACTATAGAATTCTATGTACTATTTGGATAGAACTTTTGAATAATCTATTTTCAGGTTGACAAATAAAGTTCTTAAACACATTACAAATCGTGTTTGTTACTAAGTACCTATTTGACTGGATTTGAAAGAATTAATTGTAATCTTTTACAAACTAAAACTAGATATAAACATATAAACTTTTCCTTTGTACTAATTTACTAAACTAAGTTTGAATTGCGTTTGAAAACACAATCACTGCTTCAAACATTAAAAGTTTACGGTATTTTAATATAAAAATAAAAGTAACGATTTGAATTTAAAAGTAACGACAATTATGATATAAATACTTCAGACCCTTTCCCTGATATTAAATAATTTTCATATACGTACGCTCAGTATATTATAATCTAAGATGCATTTCTGGGCCTGAAAAAATTCATTTCGGAATATACTACAGTATGTCGGGATCTTTCCATTTCCTCATTATCCACAAATAATTTATTTTCCTCTGGGTAACGGGTAACACAGCTTCACTTTAAATGATCATAAAGCTCCATTATCAGGATATAAATTAATTTCAATTATATACACAGTTTAGCAATAATAATGCAGGTAGCTAATAAAAAACCAATTAAGTTAAATGGAAACCTTAATAATTTATATACCTCGAAAAAAGGGACATTACTATTAATTCTACCCCACATTAAACCGTAAAAAAACTTGATGAGATATAACAATTTATCTTACTCATGATACGTTTCGGTCAGTAAAACTAAAATTAAAAAAAAAAGAACTTACCGGTGGAAGAATTAATTGCAAAGGACACAGCAGCATTTCCGGCTGAAATTTGGTAGGTAATTCTCTGGGTTGGATCTGCGTCATTATCCGTCGCGTTAATCTGAATGACTGACGTATCAACAGGAGCATCTTCAGAAATTGTTGGATAGTAAACAGCTTCGTCGCTAAGAGGCACATTATCATTTTCGTTTAGTACTTCTATGTATACCTAAAATGAAAAAAAAGAACCTATAAGTGCACATAAGAAAACATATCTGACATTTTGACATTCTTAAGTAGATGGTGAAAATACATAAAAAAGAGTGATATTGACATCCCCTTTCAATTCATGTTGGAAGGTGAAAAAAATGAACGATATTGAATGGGCTCCGTTAAAGTGAATGGAAACTGGGAGAATCTTGGTTATTGCTTTACGTATGTAACGTTAAAGCACAATGTTGCAGCATTCTCTCTACCAGTATTAAAAAGTTTCGGGTAAGGTTAATTGGAGATCACGAAATTGTAAGAATAAAATTCCATTTCGCGGTTGTTTAACATTATCCCCAAAATAGTATAAAACTGACTCAAAGCCGATACGTTTTCGCGTAATCTCTACGATAAAACCTTTAAATCTTGATTGAATTCTGTATACAATGATGGGAATAAAAAAATAGAGTATATTTAAGGAATTTGTTTGATATATCACATAAGCATCTAAATTTCGAATCAATTTGCGTATCTGAATAAATTTGCAACAAATGGTACGTTGAATATTGTAATGAATGCGGTAATGCAAATTTCCGTATATGACTATTATATTTGCATTGTGACATAATTAATAAAATTATCTACTTCACGTTTAAAATAAGTTTTGTAATTGAATAGGTTAACTAACCCTCCTATTGTGTTCGGGTAAATATGACCCAATCGCGTTCTTCTAATGTGCATAATTCGTTAATTTAGTTAAATATTCCGTTGCCACTGAATGACTTATATTTCATTACTCTAATAACGGTGTACCTAGATTGATATTAGAAAATTACATACAGGGTGTCCAGAAACTCTACGGACATACTTTCAGTGATCCTAGACCCAAAATAAAAAAAGTTAATATAAACCCGGAAACGCTTCGTTTAGGTACTTACAGGTAAAATTTTATTTTCCTGTTTTATGTTAATTTAAATTTGCGACGCTGTATCAACAAAGTAACATGTCAATAATACTGTGTATCTACAAGAACTTGTCATTTTGTTTTAGTAACCTGCTAAAATGGCAAGAGATTCAATGCGTTAAATAAATTAAACTGTTCATCAACCAATATCTCGAAACGGTTGATCTGAAGGCAATCGATAAGTATACCTTTTTGCTTAGAATATAAAGGAACACTAATTTCAAACGGAACGTCGATATACCGGGTAGTAAAAAGTTAAGGCCAATTATACTTTTAGCATACCACTGTAGATGGCGCCCTCTGCAGGCAGCATCAAAATGAATATAAATATTTCAGATTTCTCCACCACAAAACCACGTGCTGCCAAATTTCAGGACCATAGTTCAAATTTGTTCGCAAAATATCGCCATAAAACCGAGGAATAATAAAATTTATTACATGATAGGTCCTAATACGAAGCGTATTCTGGACCTGGGTTTATATGAACTTTTTTTCTTATTTTTGGGTCTAGAATCGCTACGCAAAGTTTGTCCGTAGAGTTTCTGGACACCCCGTATATATATATTTTTTAATGCATTTGTTAACACTCACTGTGCTTGGGTCTAGATGACCCGTTGTGTGGTTCTAATTAGAAGAACGAGAAGCAGATTATTATTATAGACGAATGTATTTTATTAGTCTTGTTTTATTTTCATAAATATAAATAAATTGCCACATTATTGCGCATAATGCATGCGTTATTTGCGTACCACTAAAAAAGTTTATTCCTCTTGAGACTTGTGCTTCCGCGTATAAATGCAGCCAGTGAACATCTGTTTTAGTTTCGCTGTAAATACCAAGCTTGATGCTATACTCTAATAAGAAATACCTAACAATTGGAATTTATTATTGAAAATGTGTAGTAAGAGAGTGACTTACGGATAGTGAACTTGAGAAACTTTTATGATGTTTCTGATAGTGATTCTAATGCTTCTGAAAAAGAAGACCATTTGTCCGGAACCGAGATATATAATAGCGAATGGGATGGTGAAGTGGAAGCTACGATTTTAGATGAAGCTGATACGGATAATCACGTAACTTCAAAAGATGGCAATACAGTATGGAATGAAAAGACACATCAATCGGGAAGGTTATCAGCAGCAAATATTATTTCGTTGATTCCTGGGCCAACAAGGTATGCTACGTCGTGAATAATTGTATCCGCGTATTTCTTATATTTTACACCCAAAATTGTAAACCTAATTTTGGAGGCCAATTGTGTGGCGACACGTTTCAAGAACTAACATTATTTGAACTAGAAACATATTTTAGCTGGAGTATATAGAGATCATGGAGAGGCAACATCCAGTCTGTGGGATGGGAATGTAGGTCGTCCAATACTCAGAGCAACGATTTCATGTAATTTCTCGAATAATTCGCTTTGACGATAAAGAAAACTCGACCACTACGACACCAAACTGATGAATTACCTCCCATATGGGACTTGTGGGATGAATGGGTTTCAATTCTAACTAAGCTCTATAATGTAATGCGATTCTGTAACTGCTTATGCATATAACATGCAAGTTTACCTCAGGGAAAAAGAAGGTGAACCTCCAGAGACAGGTCAAGGTAAAAGAGTTGTGCTAGATCTTACTTATGGTCTAAAAGGTCACAACGTAACGCTTGTGTAATTTTTCACCTCGTCACGTATCTGGGGCAGATGCTATTGAAAAGAAAAATAACCGCGTTTGGCACTATTCGCAAAAATAAGCCTGAATTCCAGCCGCATTGGTCTACAACAGAAGTTCTTTCTTCAAAATTTTACTTTACCAAGGACATGTTGATAGTTTCCTATATTCCGAAACGGAATAAAAATGTTACGCTTATGAGCACTATGCAACACGATAACGGGTGTGTAGCCAAGATCGTAAAAAACCGTTTATGATTTTAGATTACAACAAAACTAAAGGTGCTGTAGACACGTTAGACAAGTTAATAATAACATACACATGCAGACGGCAAACTAAAAGATGTTCAATGACTATCTTTTACAATATCATGGACGTTTCAGCTTACAACAGTTGTGTTCTGTGGTGCAAAGTTACTCCAACCTGGAATGCAGGAAAACTTACAAAAAGGCGACTATTCTTAAAGAACTGGGTAATTCACTTAATTCAACCGGCAATTAATTGCAAGAAAAGTCTCCCTCGAAGTATTCCTGCAGCTGAAATGGTTATAAAGGCACGTTCTTCAACCAATAATGCCGAAGTAAGGGAACAATCAACGACAACCAAGCGCAAAAGATGTAATTTTTGTCCGTCTTCAAATGATAATAAAACTAATATGGGATGTTGTAATTGCTCAAAATACCTATGTAAAGCTCATGTATATTACACTGTCAAGACTGTAACAATATCATATATGAATATATATATATATATATATATATATACCTAACTACTACGTTTTTCAGATGTTCTTTACATAAAATTTGTAATAAAAATAAAATAACGTAATAAAATGTAATAAATAAGAAATACTACATCTTATTATTATTTACTGTTATATCAATTTAACGACAATAAAACGACAACTATAGTCTCCCGGGTCATAATGACCCGAACACCATAAGTGAAATCAAAATGTTAACACAATAGTAGGGCTAAGATAAGACATTGATACCTTCTTTTATACTCTTGAACAGTCAAATACACACGCAATGATTGTAACGACTTCCACCAATGAATGACTAATGTTATTTTGGCTAATTTGTATTAGGTATTTTCAAGTGATGTCACAACGTTGTAACAAACTTTTTATGTATGTTTAAAATTTACGTTAATATTGGCAACTTAAGTGCATCTCGTGTAGCGTTGGTTGCATACCTTATTGGCGTAAAATCTCTAGTTCTTTTACTAAATTATTTCAATTATTTTTCACTGCACATCTCTTTCGGTCATTGCGCGGGGTTACTTTGAGCATCCTTTATTCATGCTTGAACTACGTGTTTAAGTAGAAGAAATTTTCGCTTTGTTTAATTTTTTTATTTAGTGCCACGTTTATATGGTGAGTTTTTAAATTTATCATACGGAAATTCGAGACATTACATTTCAGGCAACTCAACTTTATGTGTACTCTTACCACTTATTTTACTTTGGGTTTAATTTTATTTTAACGTTAACTTTGCAACTTTGAACCATGCAAATTCAATTCAGTTTGGAGGTTATAAATAAATTTCTATATATGTGGAAGTACCAGCATATCAATGTGATGTTTACTACAACTTCCATCAAAATTGTGCAATAAATTTAAAATGATGAGTACACAGTATTTCCGTATCTGCTGAAGTTCAGTGACACCCAAAATGTAATAAGAAATTACATCAGGTATAATTCATATTGTTAATTCTAACTATTATAGTTTAAGGACAATTAATGAATCACTAACATTAGTTGTTAAGAGATCATCCATTATAATCAAATTAAGTATCGTAATAAAACTCATTGTCATTATTTTTACTTGTTATTTTCATGAATTTTTGACTTTTCTATTTTTAAGGTTTACCTGTTCCTTAAAAACAGATTGGCGTCCGAGATTACATTATTTATTTTCAGGTTTGAAGCAACACATTTTGTTTTGTAAAGCAAAAATATCTAAGCAATTCTATTTTTGTTAATAAGCAAATCAAATGTTATTGAACCCGGACCTATTAATCTACCGATGAGCAAAGTGGCATAAAATCTTCTAGTTATCCATTATTTTCCATAGCTAATTATAGCTTTGGGCTAGAAGTATTTAATCATAAGTGGGTTATTACAGATACGTTCAATCATTTTTTGATAGTGTTAATAAAACTCAGGTTAAATTTAGATTTTACCTTGTTTTCTTAGACATTTAATGTTAGTATCCCAACCATTTCTAGAAATTTCTATTCGACACTAAATGTAATGTACTTTCGACTATGTAAATTTATTATATGGCCTAAAAGAGACACATTAATAAAAGCAATGCCCCCTTGTTTTAAAGTATTTGGCAATAGAATCCCCATAATTATAGATTGCTTTGAAATTAAATTGCAGAAGACAAACAAATTGGAAATACAGTGCACAACTTGGTCTACCTATCAAAATCATAACACTAGTTCTCATAGGGATAAGGTTCGACACCTCATATTTCACAAGCAAATGGGGGAATCACTTAAAGCCATTTTTTCTGGAATTTACCAAACTTCACATGGACTTTACTTGCAAGTAACAAAATACTTACAAATTTCTATTGTAGTAAAGCCACGAATTCGTGTTCATAAAATCTAACCCAACTGTAATATACACTAATAATGTGCACTAATTAACTATGAAATATCTTAATATTATATGCTAACACTACAATAAGTCAATTATCACTTTTTGTTGAAAAAACACTCAAAAATCACAGCAAACACGTAGGTTCCTATGAAACGCTAACACAAGTTGTCCAAGATTAGCTGTTAGAGG
The DNA here is from genome assembly GCA_036346205.1 of Vesta saturnalis. Taxonomy (NCBI): domain Eukaryota; kingdom Metazoa; phylum Arthropoda; class Insecta; order Coleoptera; family Lampyridae; genus Vesta; species Vesta saturnalis. The sequence continues at coordinate 2,971,540 of JARFJB010001400.1, forward strand.
CGAAGCTTGTGACGTCAGTGTGACATACTTGAAAATGCCTAATTTCTGTAGTTCGTTTTAAGTTGTTATGAGCCGCGCAGACGTCAGCTGCGGCATACCAGGTCGGTTGGACAAGGAAAACCTGGCAGGCCCGTAGCTGGGGGGGGGCATAGTGGCCAGTGTCCACTCCAAAAGAGAAAGCTGTCCATTTTAGAAAATCAACCGTCTACTAAAAAAATGTGGAATTACAAAAATATACAATTTTCTGTTCTTTTTATTTACTTTGATGTGTTGTTGCACAAATTTAATGATAGAAAAACCAGGAAACAATTATTTTAAAACAAATTTTTAAGTTTATACTTAAATTTATTATAGTTTTATTTGGTTTAACCATTTTTTTTCGTTTTTTAGTGATTACATAATTCAAAATCGTTTGCCTCCTAAAACTCAATTGAAACTACCCCAGAATCAAAACTCTTACAGTTATTGGAAACCTCTCACATATGTTAAAAAAATTAAATAAATATGCGAAACCAACCCGGCTGAAAATTTATTTATTGTTCAAGTATGCCGTATAGAACAGAAAAATAATAGTCAGCTGGCAGTAAGGCCGTGAATTATACAATATATACGTCAACCGCTTATACAACCATGCTAAAAACAAATTCAAGTTGAGTGTTTCCAACCCGATCGAAAATTGATTATACAGTGAGTTTGTAAAGTAACGGATAAATTCAATTAAAATTCGAATGGGAGTTTAGGAAGAAAATGCTCGGACCCGTCGACTTTTATTTTCAATTCAGAATTTTTTTTACGTAAAGGTGAAATATACAGGATGTGTAGGTAGCGGACCGCGAATATTTTATTAATATTCGTTTATTTAATTAATTAATAAACGTTTGTCAAATCGCCATTGTTACCACGATAGAAAAGATAATTAGTGGATTTTTAATATCTTGATAATACGTTGCAATTTGATGTTTTCAAAATATTTTATTTAGATATTTTATATAAGGAATGTGAGATAGTTTGAACGAATTTGTCTATGTAAAACAATGTTGAGTAACGCTTAAAATACTTTACTGAAGGAGCGTAACGAATAATTGAAGCTATTATGCCGATTCTTGATGTAAAATGTCACTACTTAATTAAGTAATTGTTGCGGTACAGACCGCGATCAAAACATATCTTTGTTTGTTACTTGAAACCCGAGAGAGAAATGCAGGGTTGTTACGGACGAATGCATATTTCTAAAATTAAGATGTGCAATAATAACATGAAACTGTTCCAAAGAAATTAATGTTTCTTGTTTTTATATTACTTTTGAAAAGATGGGGGTTGATTGCGGGAGTGAAATGGTTGGGTCGATGTTAGTGATCTATTTATAACTTACCCTTGCAAGGCTTTGTTTTAATGAGTTTTTTGGTCAGTTTGTTTAAGTAGAATTAATTTGCCTGCGAGCTGATGTATCTGCTTTATTGTAATTTAATTTATGTATTCTGTGCTTTAGTGGTCACTAAACAATTGGGTACGTGCAAATTTTTAAAGGGCCACATTGGTGTTACGATTTTTTATGATTTTTATTTTGATTATTTATGAGCCAATTGTACGTGTGACTACATGTGTTTTTTTATTATTGTGTTTCTGCGTAACTAAACTGCTTTTTATTCATTTTCGCTTAATGTTATAATTTTGTACGCACTTTAACCTGATTTAATGGTATTTTATTATATATTTAACCCTTTTATTGTTTTTTTTGTGTTATTTGATTTATTAATGTATTTGTGCAGTTACTTATTTATGATTGAAGTGGGTTTTATTGGTGGTTCGTTCCCACAATAGTATATTAACGGGCCGAACCACCGCTGCGCAACGCTTGTTGATTTTAATTTGAGTAGTTTCATTTTTTTTATTTGCCCCTCATGGTGCAACACTTACCTCATCCAGCCTATCTAATTTAGATAGTACAACGTACCTACTACAAGACGGCCACTTGTTTGGTCAGATTTGAGGTTTGTGAGTAATTAAATATTAGACTTGTCAATAAATTCTAATGTTTTAATTATTGCCCGTAAAGTCAAAGTAAGGCAGGCAATTAATTTGAGTAATAGTGACATTATTGTCAGTCAAGTCAAGATAAATCACTCAGCGATTGTTTTGTACTTGAATTTGCATTATTGCAAATAAGTTCAAATTACGCTTTTCAAGATAGGGTACCTGGGGGACACTACAGGTGTGTTAAGAAAAAGATATGACGTCATCGACATTTTTTTTAAATATTAACCCCATTTATTATTTCAGAGTTAGAAAGGGTACATCTTTTTACGTGCGACAAGGTTAATATGGATGATGGTTACATTAGGAAACATTGAATAAAATTATCATAAACATTAAAAATGAGAAAATTTCATTGTCAGTGTAGGAAAACGTTATATTGTATACTTTGTTAAAATTATTTTAATTATTTGCACGTTAGCAAGTTGTGTTTAGTGTTTTGATAGACGACAGCACTGTTATCGTGAGTTCATCTAGAATTACTTTACCGTTATTTTGTGAAATATGAGGAAATTAAGCGAACGTGAAAGAAATTCTGTGCATGCTTGGATTTGGAGATAGTTGGTGCACTCAATCGAAGTGGTTGCGTTATTTACTGCAACTCACCAGAACGACCGTCTATTAGCCAAAGCATAGTAAGCAGAATTGAGGCGAAATTTCGGGAATTTGGACAATATGAGAAAATCTAGTCGAAAATTGATAAGTGAAAAAGATCAGTTGAACATTGTGTTAGCAGCGCAATATAATTCTAATACCACCATTACGGACACGGCTAATAATATTAGTGTGGCGCAATATACTGTGCAAAAAGTGTTGAAAACAGAGAAGTTCCATTCCTACAAGATATGATTACTTCACCAGCTGTCGGAAGATGATTTTGATCGGTGAAATGAATTTTGTGAACAAACATAACAATTATGTTATGGTAACGCCAATTTAGAAAAAAGAAAAATTTTTCCTACGAAGTAACATTTGCTTTAAACGGCTATATGAACAGACAAAATTGTCGTTATTGGGCAACCGAAAACCCTCATTAGTTATATTACACCCAAAACCCTCAAAAATTGAACGTTTGGTACGGCATAGTTAACGGAAGAGTTATAGGTCCTTACTTTTTTTAGGATACTCCCACCGGTGCGAAACATTTAGACTTTCTTCAAAATGATCTTATTCCCGCTCTAATAACGTTGTATCTGGATTTAGAAGAGCCCGATATGTGCCACCAAGACCTCTTTCTTCAACAAGATGGGGCGCCACCACACTACACTTTACCTGTTCGCGAAAAGAGACAATTGAGTAGCCAGCCAGATCGCCTCATTTAAATCCTCTAAATTACCTCTTGTGGGGATGCTTAAATAGTAAAGTATACGTAACGCGACATTACCGCAGATGTCATCGACAACATTCAGAAATCATTTGTTAATCGGCTTGATTATTGTTAGATTGTTAACAGTGCTCAATTCGAACATTTAAGTTAAATTAGTGGAATCATTTACAACTAAATTAGGCCTAATCCCAAAAAATTGTCTGTGTTTCAAAATATATTTTATGAGAATAATCATTTAGATATTTCTTATTAAAAGTCACACATGGTATCCATTTAGATACAATTTTTTCTTCAAAATGACCACATCTTCTAAACTACCCTGTATAACATAATCAAACCTTATATTGAAAGAATGACCGAAGTGAGCTGAATGTAAATTTGAAATAACATACAAGTGTCCCATTTCAAAAATTTATGTTTGGTTCACCCTGTATACATGAAACACCCTGTGTAACATAAAGATTTTAAAATATCCGCCTCCGTTCTTTCTACTACACTCGTCAGCTTCCGTATTAAAGGTGTGCGCGGCGCTCACGCCTGTTTCACGCGTTGAGGCTTTTCATTAACTAATTTTCTTGTTTCAAGTATCATGCCAATTATTATATAATCAATTTTCAATCGGGTTGGAATCACTAAAACACTAAAATTTTAACATGTTTCTATAAGCAGCTGACATATAATCCAATGCGTTACTGCCAGCTGACTAGTATATCTCTATTCTATACAGCATACTTAAACAATAAATAAATTTTCATCCGGATTAGTTTCGCTTATTATTTTTTTTAACGTGCGTGGGAGGCTGCCGTTTCCCAACCCACCACTATTGAGCCAGCTGACGTTCACGAGGCTTCATAACAACACCATGTAAAGGGTATTAGGTATTCTCATCCGGGTTGAAATGACAGCCGTCGCTGGCTCCCGGAATATAATTAACTTAGTTAAGAAACATTGTGCTGCGCCAATAAAATAAAGTCTAAAGTCAAATTTCGTAATGCAAGAATTATGCAAAGTCCGGAAGTTAAACCTGGGGTTTTTTGAATGTGGCTAGCGTGTGATGGAGACGTCGTAGATAGTGGGACTTCAGAAATAACAATTCTGTGATTTTAACACAGTGGTAGTTTCGTTCACATTTTAATGTTCTCCGCATAGTGGACCAATTCTATATCTTTAGTGGGTTCGTAACTTTAGAGACACTACTTTCTGAACAATATGGAGAGTAGGGGTACCCTGCAGAACGGCATGATCGCCAGGAAATATCGTAGAACCGTAACTTCCTCCTCCCAGGTGTCAACAGAATGTGGAAATTGCGCACTCTTCATGTGTGTCTATGGCCCAGATAAGAATGTGGGTTCGACACTTTTTTGAACAACAAGGAAAATAAGGGTATCCCAAAGGACCGAAGGTCACCACCAAGCATCGATGCTGTTCGAGTAATTTTTAAACGGAGCCAAAAGCTATAAAGGTGTCTTATAGAAATGACCGGCGCATTCCTCATGAAAACTTAGAATTAGGTCACCAAGATTTTGCAAGAAGGTTAGTCTTTACAAAAACCATGTTAAGGATGAACAATGAAGACCTTGTAATGATTGTGTTGACCTAGGGCGAAGTTTACTTCTATCTTAAGGGTTGTGTTAATAGAAAAAAATTCTGTTATTGGACTTCACATAAGCCACAGGACTTTCGTTAACAGACAGTTCACAGCACAAAAGTAACTATCTGAGTTGCGGTGTGTAAGTTAGCTGTGATAAGGTCCCAATTTTTGAGAAGAATGGCCATAACGATTATTTTCAAACGCTACATAACAATAATCCGCGGCTTCTTCCTCCCTGAGTTTCAAAAGAATGGAGCAATTGCGCACTACGGCCCAGATAAGAATGTGGGTTCGACACTGCTTTCCGAATAACAAGGAGAATAGGGGTGTCCCGAAGAACCGCAAGGTCACTAGCAAGCATCTAGGCTGTTCGAGTAGCTTTTGTACTGAGTCCAAAGTGATTAGCTAATCAACACGTTCACGCTATAAGGGTATTTGATCGAATTGTCCAGCAAATTCCACATGAAGGCTTACACTTTCAACCATACAAACTTGATGTAGTTTAGTTATTATATCACCAAGATTTTGTAAGAAGGTTAGTTTTTGCAAAAACGATGTTAAGGATGACCAATAAAAAGACCCTGAAGTGATTATGTTGACCTCGGACGAAGCTCACTTCGACCTTAATGATTGTGTCAACAGACACAAAACCCCACATAACCCACAAGACTTTCATCAACGGCCAGTTCTCAAAGGTAACTGTCTGGGTTGCAGTGTGCAAGTCAGCTGTAGTAGGGTCCCATTTCTTGAGCAGAACGGCCAGACAGCCACGATTAATTCCCAACGTTACATAACAATAATCCGTGACATCCTCCACCCTAAGTTATGTCATCGCCGAAATCCTCTGAAGTTTCAACAGAATGGGGCAACTGCGCTCTCTTCACGTGCGCCCCAGATAAGAACATAATTTCCCGGTAAGTTGTTACATTTTACAAATCTGTGGCCGTGTTACTTGTTTCAGTAGGAAGAGTAGGAGCTTATTTTGAGGTACTTGGTATAGTTGGTATCGTGTTGTGCGTATGACGTATTTCTGATATGGAATGAACGTGTTTGTACAAAATTTTTTTTGAGCATAATGTAAGTTTGGTGCAATTGTTATGCCGCTGGAATTTGTAGTAAAGCTTAAAGTATTACGTAAAGTAATATTTAGATGTTGTATAAAAGATTATGAGCTTAAAGATTTAAATTTTCAGAGAGAGAAACAATATTTTAGTAAAACCCCTATTGACACAATAATGTGTGCCACTGCGTGTAGCTTCTGTATTTGAATACAGTAGTAGAGTATGGAATAAACATGTGTAGCTTGTATTCGTATAAATAAATTAGTATTCCACAATCGAAAATTCTATGTATGATTCAAGGGCAAATAGCATTAAAATTTACTGAATATTGCGGAAAGACTTCGCATATATGTGAGACAAATTTGTGTTTAGTTCTAAATGTTGTATTTAAATGAATATGAATGTCGAATTTGGACACTTCAAATAGTTATTACGTATTTCTTAAAAACTTAAAGATGGCGAGGATGGACGGCCTGGTAGTTGTATTGGTTCCATTTCATATCTTCTGTTGGCACGTTGAATAGTTTAAGAGTGGTTGGATTTGATTTAGCGGGTAAATATTTGGTGACAGTTTCAAGATGTACGTAAGAATCTACTAGTATAAAAGAAGAATGGTGATAGGCTAGAAAACCAAGCTGGTAGAGTAGTGGTGACACGATCTGATTAGCATTTGGAAGGTAATGGATTCGATTCCCATTACCGTCTACGTTGTATGCGGTTTTTCAAGGGGGTTTTCCTCATACACATGTAGCGGCATGGTCACTGAATATACGCACACCACATGCGGCTACTTAGGCTAATGCTGGGGTAGTATTTTCCCCCTCAGAACCCTAACTCTGTTCCTTCCGATTCTATCCTGACCACACCTATCCTTAATCCCACCATGCATATATACGTAATGTATGTATATATGCCGGGAATCCACGATTGTGGCTGAAGAAGCTTGGAAAGCTCAAACAGCCGCCTTTGTGAGGGAATGAAACAAGTGACCTTTCCTTTTTTTCCCTTTCAGGCTAGAAAAGTTTTTTGTTAGCGAACCCTTAGCTAGAACCGTCGCTCGCGTGATTTCAGGAGAGAGATATAACGGCCTGTGCTAATTAGGTTGGAAATTGTTGTGAAACTTTTTCAAAAATTTAAATAAAATGTTTAAAGAGATTTGAGAAAAAAATTAAAAACGGTTGCGTTAAAAAAAAGCATTGTGTATTAAATCCGCGTGATTTTACTTTTAAAGTGACCCTTTATACCTAAGTAAAGGTTTTGGATATTCTAAATTGGAATTAAGAATGCATTAAATAATTATTAATGCTGATGAAACCATATGTGCATTTGTTAACAACAGTTAGCCAATTATGTCCATAGACAGTTAAGGATTTAGACACAAAAAGGTGAAATATTAAATTCGACGAACATTTAAGAAAGCAATTAGTAATAAATTGCCCAATTAGGTCAACTGGTCTTCTAAAATTCCCGCTCATAAACTAATAGTACATGCATCCTGAAATTGAGCTTCAAAAATAGCACGTAGATTTTCCCCCGGATATTATTGTTGCGAAAATTTACGATACCTTTATGAGTAAACCCAGCTTCATCCGTAAACAAAACTTTCTAAAAAAATGGGGATTTTCATTTTATACGAAACAAATGGCAATATTCGAGCTTCAGGTCCAATTTTCTTAAATATGATTCACCTCACGAGAATACGTTTTTCACGTTCAAAATTTCAAAAATTCATAATATCAATGTAAAAATAACAGTAAAGCGTATAATAAAAAAACTATGGATAAATCCATTCAAAGAAGGCAATCAATAATTCGTAAACGCAGGCCTTAGTACACCTTAAAATGCGTAATGACGCTAAAAAGTGTTTCTGAATGTATTAAACACTACCCTTTGGGCATTAAAGGGCTCTAACGCCGATGTTAATATGAAATTATCCCCTTAGTTTCTTAAGGTTTATCACCCACACAATATGGAATTTTGGATCACCCTGTATAAATGATTTAAACTATTTGTAAATAAAATATAATGACCAGAAATTACTGTTTCGTTAAATACAGAACAAAGGAGCCGTCAGCTACAAAGTCGACGAGGGCCGTTGTTATTTTGATCTAAATACAATACATCACTGGCTATAAAAATCGTCACGGCTCCCAGACCAGATATTCTAAAGATCGCCCAAAAATAATTTATACCACAAGCGCACAGACCCACACACATACGCACACGCGCACAGGCGCAACGAGCACACGCAAACACGCACACGCAAACTCACACACGCATACACGCACACACGCGCAATCGCACACACACGCACACACACACACACACACACACACACACACACACACACACACACACACACACACACACACACACACACACGAACACATGCACACACGCACACACGCACACACGCACAAGCGTACACACGCATACACGCACACACGCACGCATGCACACACGCACACGCGCACACACTCATGCACACACGCACACTCGCACACACGAATACACGCACACACGCACACACGCACATACGCACACAAGCACACACGCACACACGCACAAACGCACACACGGACACACGCATACACGCACGCACACACCCACGCACACAAGCACACACCCACGCACACAAGCACACACGCGCACACGCACACACGCACACACGCACACGCGCACACACCCGCGCGCGCACACGCACACACGCACACACGCACATACGCACACACGCGCACACGCTCACACACACACACGCGCGCACACACGCACACACGCACACACACACGCACACACGCACACGCACACGCACACGCACACGCACACACAGCACACACGCACATACGCACACACGCACACGCGCACACACGCACACACGCACTCACGCCACACACTCACATGCACACGCGCACGCACACGCACACGCACACGCACACGCACACGCACACGCACACGCACACACACACGCACACGCACACACACACACACATACTCGTGCTCACGCTCGCACTCGCGCTCACGCTCATGCGCACTAGGACTCGCACGCCCACGCGCGCACTCACATGCACGTCCACACGCACACCCACACGCACACGCACACGCACATGCACACGCGCACGCACAAGCACACGCACACGCACACGCACACGCACACGCACACTCACACTCACACGCACACGCACACGCACACGCACACGCACACGCACACGCACACGCACACGCACACACACACACACACTCGTGCTCTTGCTCGCACTCGCGCTCACGCTCATGTGCACTAGGACTCGCGCGCACTCATACGCACGTCCACACGCACACGCACATGCACACGCGCACGCACAAGCACACGCACCCGCACACGCGGGTTGTGAGACCAGTAATCAAAAATTTTCGTTCCCTCCTGCACCTTGCCTAATACATCCACGTAATCTTCATCACTGTACAGTCTCTCTTGCAGTTTAAGTGCTGGCTCGACGTCGCCAAATTCAGAGTCATTGGGCAAGGAACTGTGCCCAGTTTTTATTCTGTCCAGTGTTGGGTGATTAAGTAATGCGTGCATTAATAATAAAACCAATTTGATACTGCGGTTTTGTCCACGATATGAATCTGACCATAATCTCAATTCTTTAACTGAACCTCGAAGATGCTCTTTGATATATTTTACCAGGCATGAGCCCACTTCCTGAGTACCTCTTCCAGCAATATTTTCAGTCCAGATGTTAAACAGTCCTTGATTTTGGCTACTTACATGAATTCCTAGATTAAACAAATTCAATTGACGCTTGTAGTATGTTATTCCTGTAGGAATGTTAGGTATCGGATGGTTTTTTTTTTGCAGATTAAACGTCAGAATTTCTACATCTGAATTGGTTTTAGATTCACAGAGGTCTTCCTTCACTTTGCTTCATAGAGATTCTGCTTTTTGTATCTACAACATCATGTAATTTATTTTTTTCAGCATCTGATGAACTTGACAATGTGGTTTTAAACGTGTGGTAAGTTAGGCAAGTGTCTTTCTTTGGAGATTTAAATCTTAGGTTAAACTTAAATAAAATATAGATTTGTACGTTGCCAGACTAACTGGCTTAGTGTTGGTAGAAAATAATTTATATAAATCGTACATCTTAGCCAAATTTAAGTCGAGGTTAAGAAATTTCGATTTAGTTTCATTTCTGCAATAATGGGAAATATATTTTGAGAAAGAATTGATATGTTACGTAACTATAGCAACTTGCTCTTCTGTACACTTATTTCGTCCTCCACTCTGAAATCCCCTTTCATCACGTATTACCATATTATTGGATGTTTTTTTTAAAGCAACATCTATGTGAGTTTGTGTAATCTGGAGAGTTTTGAGAAACGCTGTTTCTTCATGGTTGATAAAGTAATTTCTTGTAAATTTTCTTTTTGACGCGGTTTTCGTATAGGTTCGCTTTTTCGGCATCGCCTTAACACAAGATTTTATCATTACACATCTAGCAGCAAATGATCCGATTGTCCAGAACTGATTAAATGGTTTTAATCAAGTGGAGGTATATACCAGTACATTTTCTTTTACACGTACAACTAAAATGTTCGTCAAAAGTTTTTGGTGCAACGTTTTTTCCCTTAGAAGAATAATACGGTTCATGCGTATTGCCAAACTTTTTCCTTGTTTGACGATTTTGCGTTCCGTAGTTTCTTTTTTTTTTCCTCGTTTTAGACGACCGATGGAAACTTTTGCTGTGGCACTTGGCTGGTCTTCGTTTTCACTGGGCGGATCATTTTCATCTTGTCCAAATTCTTTTGAAACGCATTCTTCATTATGCGACGGGTTCAGAAGAATCCGACAACCCTAGCTTATCAAAGTTCTCTACTGAATCTGTGGTCATTACAGTTTCCCTGGCCATGTCAACCAATAAGTTGCCACGACTTGAAGGATTTATCCTGGAAATTGATTATAACCGGTTATCGAAATTAGCAGTAATGAGTTAACCCACTAAATCAGTACTTATATTCCTATTAAAATAAAAATACATAAGTAAATTAATATTACAAGGTTACTTTAGCAGTATAACACTAAGTATATACTTAACAAGGTTTTGGCTGAAAAATTAGTTAACCTTCCACTACTGGCACACGGACTGGTAGTCCGACCGTTTCCATTTTATGTATTTACCTGAGATTCCCACTCTTGACCGGGCCGACGCTTTAAGTATTCCTCATAAATAGTGTGATCAAGGGCAGTGCAGCGTTTGGTTACTTTTGTGTTACTGCTTTGGAAATTATACGTAAATACGGAGTGAGAGTCCGCTGCCAGTAGTCTATCCTTTTTTCAACAGTTATAATTTAACATTACTAATTTTCAGTTTTCTGCCTATTTTTAAAGGTAAGGTTAAAAATATTAAACTTTCAAGCATAGTAGTACTTTATTTGACTTTATTTTTCAGATGGAATTGTATGAAAAAGAACAGAAGCGACTTCATAAACTCATGTTAGAATCTCTGAATGAAATGGACGTCGAGACTCAAGAGACAATGGATGACAGTGAATCGAATGAAAATCAGGAGGACATTCTGGAAGAACAAATGTCGGATTCAGAAACAGAACAAGATATTTCTGATAGTGATTCTGAACTTGAGAGCGATTTGGAAGAACTTCCACTTTTACAAACACCATTGTTTTTAGGAAAAGATAATATAACTACGTGGGCAAAACATATTCTATCCACATCAAAAACCAGAAAATAAAATATTATCAAGCGTTTACCTGGACCAAAAGGAGCTATGACAAAACTAAAAGGTATTTTTGAGATATGGAATTATTTTTTCAATACTGAAATGCTTGCAAAAATAGTAGAATATACCAACCAACATATTCTAAAAGACAAAGAAAATTACACACGTGAGAGAAATACAAAAGAAACTGATATTGCAGAAATACAAGCTCTAATTAGCTTGCTCTATTTGGCTGGAGTTCTCAAGTCTAGCCGTCTCAGTGTCGATGAGTTGTGGAACAATAGTGGTAAAGGTGTCGAACAATTTAGACTTACAATGTCCAAGTTCCGCTTTCAGTTCTTGCTGCAACACTTACGGTTTGACAACATGACCACCCGTGAAGAGAGACAACAACTAGATCGGCTGGCTCCAATTAGGGACTTATTTGAGTCTTTTGTTACAAACTGTCATTCAGCTTATACACCTTTTCAAAACGTAACAATTGACGAAAAATTAGAAGCCTTCAGAGGGCGGTGCTTATTTCGGCAGTACATTCCCAGCAAGCCTGAAAGTATTCGCAATGGTAGATTCCAAATTATACTACACCTGTACCTTGGAGGTGTACGTTGGACACCAGCCAGATGGCCCCTATTCAGTTGATAATTTTGCCTTAGCTGTTGTTAAACGACTCGTTGAACCTATTCGACACTCGAGAAGAAATGTGACCTGCGACAATTGGTTCAGTAGTGTGCCACTAGTACGCAGTTTATTGTCCGATTATACTCTGACTTTCCTGGGAACTATAAGAAAAAACAAAAGAGAACTCCCGCTAGAATTTTCCAAGCCAACAGGAAGACCAATAGGCTCAAGTATGTTTGGTTTCACTAAAGACATGACAATAGTCTCTTATATGCCGAAGAGAAATAAAAATGTGTTGGTTATATCAAGTCTGCATCATGATGATCTGATTGATGCAGAAACGAATAAGCCAGAAATGATTATCGATTATAATGGCAGTAAAGGTGGTGTCGACACGTTAGATAAAATGTGTACAGCCTACGACTGTGCTAGGAATACTCGAAGATGGCCGATGGTCATCTTCTATTCATTGCTCAATATAGCTGGGGTTAATTCTATGGTGATATATCATTTACAGAATGTAGATAAAAATTTAATGCGTCGAAAGTTTTTACACATACTGTCATTAGAATTGGCAGAAAACCATCTTCGTGTCAGGGCAATTCAGTCAAATATTCCAAAAACCATATCTTTGAGAATAAAAGAGATATTGGGTATTAGAAATCAAGAACCTGAGCCGCAACCAATGAATACTAGAGGACGATGCCATTACTGTGACAGTAAGAAAAACCGACCAACTCGTTTTTTTTTGCCGACTGTGTAATAAATTTATGTGTTTAGAATATATAACTTGTGTTTGCTCAGAATGTTTCAATAATTAGGTAATAATTTGTATTTTTTGATTATTTTCAGAATATTAAAAACTTATTGTAAAATTTATGCATAGTGCATTATCCTAGATTAGGTCGTTTTTGGTTTTAGTTTAATAAATAAAAATTTATTATAAATTTTTGTGTAGTTTTCATAATATTAAGAGAAAATCCAAAGTAAATGAGCTATTTCAGCATGCGGACTCACAGTCCGATGCCAGTCATGGTTCATGAAATTTGCGCCCCAGTAGTGGAAGGTTAAAAAAACTTGAAACTATTTTTTTGGAGGTTAGAATATGTCCGAAGACACATTTTTCTATTAAAAAGTTTAAAATAAAAACCCACCTGCACGTTCTTTCACACTATTTTATTCTTAAAAATCTACCAATCTTATTTTTTAAGCTTGTGGGTTAACAAAAGCATCGCTAGAAGGCGCTACAGTTCTGCTTGGGGTTAAACCATTTTAGGATATTATGAAATAACACATGGAATTCACAGAGTGGGATAAGTCGTTTTTAAAAAAATGTATCCCTATTTAAAAAAATTAAGTTGATGATGAATGTGGGAATCCAAAACGTCAGATGGATATGTAGATGACATGATATTAAAGACAATAAAAAATGACAATAAAGAAGTGTAAACTGTTTTTTGATTTCTTTTTTAATGGCTCTACAAAAAAATAAAAACAAAAATCCGAGAAATCATTTGTTTGCAATTATCTCAAAAACAAAAGAAAATATTTGAAATTTGATCGAGTCTAATTATTGTTCCCTTAATTGCGCAACTTTTGCCACAATTTAAACCGTTTCTCTATCTCTTCGTTTTCGAGATCCCAATGATACACCTCGAATTTGGGACACACGGTACAACTTTAATTGAGTAACATATTAAAAAATTTCCTTTCCGTGTAGGTTGGAAAGCTGAAAACTGCAACTAATTTCGAAATGGAATGGAAATAACCACAATTTTATCAATTCTCTAGCTTTGAGTAATTTGAGTAATAAAGATCGAAAAAACGCAAAAAAGGTACAACAATGAGCTATTATTAAAATGAAGGTATGAAATTCTCGCCTTTGAAATCAAGACATGGTATTTAACTTGAATAAATTCCGAGTCGTCTGGAAGTAATGCAGTTGCTATTATAATAAGACGATGACAAAATATTCAACGTACCTCATATATGTACTGCACTCTATTAAATAATTTTCGTTTATAGTTTAAGCAAAACAAGCAGTAAATTCGAATTATAATGAAACGTCTCGATTTCTAAGGCGCCAACTGTGTATACAGTATAATAAAATGAATAAAACGGATAATAAAGAGTTCCCTTAGGATAACATTTAAGTGTAGGTAGTGAGACCGGTATGAGAATACAGGCTTTTATTCACAGAAAATATGTTCTTCTCAAACATTGATGTACGTATCATTTTTCCTTTGCAAATAGTCGGAAGCACTTTTTGTATTTGACAAGAATTCACAAAAAAACTTCTAAATTGAATAAAAATATAAAATTAATATTGTTTAGAAATCCATTTTTCTTCTGGAAAGCGAACGGTTATACATTGGTTTATTAAAATGATATTGTTGGCAGTGAGTTTTACTGACAAAAAGCTCGATGTGTGTAAGGTACACATCGTATCATTACGTTCTTTTAGTTCCACGGATGCAGTTCTTTTTGCATTTGTGAAACTGCATTATGTACGGACTAATACAAAGATAAGAATTATCGAAAAGAGAAAAAATTTTAGTTTTTCAAAATTTTTCTTTGATTGCAAATTTAAAGTTAATACAACTTTTATCATTGGTACCATATTATTAAGTTTAACTATAATATTTATTTTATAGTATATTTTTCTTTGACTGGAAATTCAAAATTTAATCTAACTTTTACTTTGGTTACTATTTTAATATTAATTTTAATTAATTAATCCTAAAAGTAGACAATTAAAATCGGGGTCAGGGTCATTATCGTTATTTATTATTACCCTTCAATTAAATAAAAGTGAAATTTAAAAAATACAAAAATTAAGTTATAACAATTCACGACAATAATAAAACAGATTTGATAAGTTTAAAATGACAATAATATGCAAGTAGAAACCTAAATTATAAACACAAATAAACAAATTATTTTAATCGGAATACTGTCAACACCTACGAAACTAATCATAAACAAATAGGGGTACTATATAGCACATGCACGATCTCTTTTTTTAATTACGTTAATCAATATCCTGTTTTGTTTTCAGTTACTATATTCTACAATCGTACAAAAAAAGAACAAAAAATTTTTCTTGTATGATGCAATGTAAACTAATTAATGTTTTCTTTTCAGCTCTAATATTCTACAAATTCATGCTGCCCGGTGCAATACCACCACCTTTACCATAGGCTCCTTAATATTGGTGCTCCAATTTTCTGAATTCGGTAAGAGCTGCCGGTCACTATCTCTTTTATTCCTTATGTACTCGCCAAGCGTGGCGTTTTAACGGCTAAACCCTTAAAATGACGAGTTCTAAGAAGATCTGCCAGGAACAAAATCCTGCCCCATTCGGATGCCCGGGAGGGCAGGACCTCGGTCATCCCAAGTACCAGCATTCGGATACATTACTGCAACATACGTATCAGGTCGAATGTTAATGCTGTTCAGCTACACCTTGAACAAGTGCAACCGGATATTCTGTTCCTATCTGAAACACAAATCTCTCCTGGTAGCACTGATTCGCCTGACCTGCAATTTCTCAGATACAACCTCCACTTTAACTTTCGCATTAAAGGCGGAGTATGCGCGTATACCAAGGACAACGTAGGTTGTAAGAGGATGTCCACTTTGGAAAACAAATTTGACGTGATTTGGTTCAAGCATTCTGGGCCCCAATTTGTGAAATTCTACCGTTGTTGGTATAGGCAGGTCTCCCAATGATAATAACTTCCAAGATCTTTTTGATTACTTTAGTTTGAAAATACACACCTCTTATCACAGCTTCCATGTTGCGATATTTCAACTTTGGGAGATTTTAATGTCCACAACTCCAATTGGCTTCAATTTTCATTTACTACTAATCTCCCAGGTGATAGTGCAGAAGCATTGGATGTATCCTGTGATGTCACACAAATGATTTCCGAACCCACCAGAATTCCTGACAATCCTAACCGTACTCCACATCTCCTGGACCTATCCCTTAAAACTAACCCACTTGTCTATAAAACAAGTGTCCTAACTTGGTCAATCAGACCACTGCCTAATCGAAATAACTTCCTCTATAACCAATCCCACTGTTACTCGAAAAACTATGTGGTGTTAAATCAGCTAAATAGAGCGAACGGCGAGATTTTATTGCACTCTTCCCCTGGCGTGAGTATTGCTTTAAACGCCACTCCTCTTCAAACATTGCTCTTTCAATAACTGAAGTTATCTTGATGGGTTTGGAGTTATACATTCCCAAAAAACATACTCGCGTAGGTCATGCCCGTTCCCAGCCATGGTTTAATAGGCCTTGCACTGATGCATTATCGCAAAAGCATAAACTTTATACCAAATGGAAATCAAATAAATCTGTCGAAAATCACGTCGACTATATTTCCGCAAGGAATAGTTGCAACAGCATCATCACCAAGGCCAAAAAGATGTCTTAAGAACGTACATGAAAAAAATTAGTCTCATATCCTTTGGGTAGTCGTAATTTTGGTTATTATGTACCTAAATGGAGCGAACGGCGAGATTTTATTGCACTCTTCCCCTGGTGTGATCATTACTTTAAACGCCACTCCTCTTCAAACATTGCTCTTTCAATAACTGAAGTTATCTTGATGGGTTTGGAGTTATACATTCCCAAAAAACATACTCGCGTAGGTCATGCCCGTTCTCAGCCATGGTTTAATAGGCCTTGCACTGATGCATTATCGCAAAAGCATAAACTCTATACCAAATGGAAATCAAATAAATCTGTCGAAAATCACGTCGACTATATTTCCGCAAGGAATAGTTGCAACAGCATCATCACCAAGGCCAAAAAGATGTCTTAAGAACGTACATGAAAAAAATTAGTCTCCATGTCATCTGGAGAGTTTTCCTCATCGTAGAAGTTGGCAAATGTCCAACCCATTCCTAAAAAGGGCGATAAAATCGATCCCTCAAACTATCGACCAATAGCTACCATTTCCATTTTACCGAAAATCATGGAAAAAGCCACCAACAAGAAATAAACTCCTAAACGACCACCAGTATGGATTCAGACAGTCGTTCAACGGGTGTGCTTCTTTCATATGTCACCCAACTTTGGAATAACACATTAAAAAGGTCCGGTGAACAGTAGTAGCTTTAGATATTTCAAAGGCTTTTGACCATGTTTGGCACAAGTGCCTACTTGCCAAGCCCAATATATATATATATATATATATATATATATAGCCTGTAAAACAAACAAAGTCTATAACCCCTCCCCAGATTAGCACCCATAGCATTGATCCAACATAAGTTGGTGCCACGGAAGAACATATCAATCTCGAACTCCTTAATCGTTTTCTAATAAACTGGAACAATAACAATTATTAAACTTGTCTGCAGCATGACAGCCCAAAGCTTCTCGTATATTTTACTATTATTGGTTTAAAAAATGCTAATCTCCTATATCTTTGGCAATAGCTAAGCGTTTGAAAACTCCACGACTGATAAAGTCATAAGAAAGGAATCAGTTAATAAAGTTACCTAAGGTGCTTTTCAACCTAATGCGTTTTATGTCAGTGTTATTTTCAGATTAATGATGATGTAAAAATTTTACATAGTTTGCGAATTTAAATTAAGAAATTAAGGTTTGAGCTTCATTCGTTTGAAGGAATGGAATGCATGTATATCGAAAGTTTTGGAAAAATTGTGTCCAGTCTAGACGTTATTTTTTTTATTTGATATAATTACAGTTGATCCTTTTAGGAGTCTCTTTCAGCTCGTTGTATAAAATACTGCTACAATGTATTAAATAATTTTCGGATAAACTTTAATATACCAGGTTACCGGTTATAAATAAATATGCTTCTAGTTGAAAAAGACGCTGAATTGTTAAAATTTTGATATCGAATTTTAGGAGGCAGTTTTGGGATATGTAAACGTAAGAGGGTTTGTTAACCAAGTAACATGTGGCGACTATAATAGCATTTGGCCTCGGTGTATATGTTTGGGAGTTACAGCGTTAACAAACATCATGTTTATCCTATGTTTGATATTGACAGCCCTTAATTAATTAAAATATCTCTTCAGAATTACTGGGTTAGGACTCGTAGGACAAAAAAACGGTTTTATGAGCAACGTTTGATTTAATTACTTAAACTTCTTCAGGCTACAAGGAAACTAGAGTGTTGACATAAAATTGTGGCGTGATAAAATAATGAGCCACCTACCTCAGAAAAACCCAATAAATGATAACACCACAACGGTAGTCCACGTCATAATTATTCTATTATGGGGTTGGTAACTCAATCTGTAACATTACACTATTAAAACCAAATCCACAATACATCACGTAAATTTAGTTATATTATATAATTCACAAATTAAAAAAAATTTTTTTTTTTTTGGAACGTAGCAAATTAGCTAGTTCACTAATTACTTATCACAATGATAACATGTTATTAAATATTCATGTACGCATGCTAGAACTGATTTTCTATACAGAATTTTTACAACACAATTACGTTAGTTTCTATTATAGTACATAACAAGGCCGAAATAAATCTAATCATACACACACATTTATCTATATGGCTCAATTAATCTAAAGAAGATTTAGAGTACGTAGCATTAAGCAATTA
Source organism: Vesta saturnalis (assembly GCA_036346205.1). NCBI lineage: Eukaryota > Metazoa > Arthropoda > Insecta > Coleoptera > Lampyridae > Vesta > Vesta saturnalis. Next base: position 2,990,502 of record JARFJB010001400.1, read on the forward strand.
TAAAGGCAATCCAATAACAACAGTAGACTTAGTCTTTTTTATTTGCCCCCCTCTTCCTTTTTTTGTAATCAATTAAGTGTTTATAAATGTTACTTAGATTATTAACGTCTGTCCTGAAATTGATACTTTTTTCATTAGATTGAATATGTAACATTTCCGAGATGAGCCTTTTAGAAAAATTATCTTCTCTATCCAATATATTCACATTATCAAAGTCAAATTGATGAAGATTAACGCTAGCATGTGCAGTTAACGTCGTTTTGTTACTTTTGCTAATTAGGTTGTATGGTTTACAATCATTTTTATGGTTGTTAATTCTATTAATTAAGTATTGTTTTGTTTGTCCAATGTAACATTTATCACACTCTTTACAATTAATCTGGTAAACTAGATTAGAGTTATAAAATTTTGGTGTGTTGTCTTTTAGTTTGGAAAATAGACTGTTATTCGTTTTTTTGTTATATAGAACAATATTATTGTTGTTATTTTCAAAAATGATTTTTAGTTGGTTGCTAAGTTTCGGTATATTAATTAGTTTTTTGTAAGTGCAAGCGTGGTCTCCAGATTCTCCGTTATTGCTGTTATGTTTATTGTTATCTTTGTGTAATATTCCATTAATAAGCTCCTTTGGATAATTATTTAATTTAGCAATCTTTTTTATTCTGTCGAAATTATCTTTATGTTTAGATTGATCGCTCAGTTTGATCACTTTATGTTTCAATGACTTAATAATACCTATTTTTTGGGATATACGGTGATTTGAATAAAAATTAATGATTCTATTAGACGCTGCAGGTTTTTGATACCAATCAATGCTTATAGTATTATCCTTGTTACGAATTAGTAATAAGTCTAGAAATGGAATAATATTGTTTTTTTCTTATTATAAGTTTTTGTTATGAACGAATAAGTTCAAATTTTAATAAAATTAATAATAATTTTTGTTTTTTTCTTGTTCAATGGTAAATTTTAGGCTATGGTAATATTCATTACATTTTTTAATTATCAATTTATCTTGACCTATGGGGATAGCAGTTATAATGTCGTCTACATAACAATACAGTAATGGTACGTTAAACGGTAAGGTAGGTATGATGGTAGTAAGTAAGTCATTCATCATTATATTAGCTGAAACTGGAGATGCAGGGTTCCCCATGGCACATCCAAAAGTTTGTGAATAGAATTTATTATCATATTGAAAATAACTTGAATTAAATATAAACGTTACTATATTTTTAAATAATTCATTACTCAAATTCGTCAACTTAGATATTTGGATCCAATACTTGTCAATTAATGTGATAGTTAATTCTAACGTTACATTTGAAAAAAGGGAAGTGACATCTAGTGAAATTAATGTGTAATTATGTGGTAGGTTTGCATTTTTTAGTTTGTTGACTAAGGATTCTGAATTTTTTATATTATACTTAAAACTAGGGATCATTTTATTAAGGATACTTGTGATATATTTAGCTAGTTTATATGTTGGAGAGCCAATGCTCGACACTATGGGTCTAATTGGTAAATCTTCTTTGTGTGTTTTAATTAGACCATATATTTTTGAGGGGACACTATTGTAAATGAGCAATTCTTTATGTTCTATGTCATTAATTAAATTTAGTTGTTTGAGTTGTTTGACTATTTTGTTATTATTACTTTGGATGGATATTGTTGGGTTATGTTTGAGTAGTTTATATGTTAAAGGGTTATCTAACAGTTGATTCATTTTTTTATTATAGGTAGTTTTGTCCAAAATTATAGTGTTATTACCTTTATCAGATTTCGTTACAATTAACTCAGGGTGTTGGTTTAGGAACTTTTTTGTTTTTTGAAATAACTGTTCAAAATTATTGTTAAGGTTCTTGATATTATTATTGTGATTAATACTATAAGCATTGATTGGTATCAAAAACCTACAGCGTCAAATAGAATCATTAATTTTTATTCAAATCACCGTATATCCCAAAAAATAGGTATTATTAAGTCATTGAAACATAAAATGATCAAACTGAGCGATCAGTCTAAACATAAAGATAATTTCGACAGAATAAAAAAGATTGCTAAATTAAATAATTATCCAAAGGGGCTTATTAATGGAATATTACACAAAGATAACAATAAACATAACAGCAATGACGGAGAATCTGGAGACCACGCTCTCACTTATAAAAAACTAATTAATATACCGAAACTTAGCAACCAACTAAAAATCATTTTTGAAAATAACAACAATAATATTGTTCCATATAACAAAAAAACGAATAACAGTCTATTTTCCAAACTAAAAGACAACACACCAAAATTTTATAACTAATCTAGTTTACCAGATTAATTGTAAAGAGTGTGATAAATGTTACATTGGACAAACAAAACAATACTTAATTAATAGAATTAACAACCATAAAAATGATTGTAAACCATACAACCTAATTAGCAAAAGTAACAAAACGGCGTTAACTGCACATGCTAGCGTTAACCTTCATCAATTTGACTTTGATAATGTGAATATATTGCATAGAGAAGATAATTTTTCTAAAAGGCTCATCTCGGAAATGTTACATATTCAATCTAATGAAAAAAGTATCAATTTCAGGACAGACGTTAATAATCCAAGTAACATTTATAAACACTTAATTGATTACAAAAAAAGGAAGAGGGGGGAAATAAAAACACTAAGTACGTACTCTAAATCTTCTTTAGATTAATTAAGCCATATAGATAAATGTGTGTGTATGATTAGATTTATTTCGGCCTTGTTATGTACTATAATAGAAACTAACGTATAAATTATTGTGTTGTAAAAATTCTGTATAGAAAATCAGTTCTAGCATGCGTACATGAATATTTAATAACATGTTATCATTGTGATAAGTAATTAGTGAACTAGCTAATTTGCTGCGTTCTAAAAAAAATTTTTTTAATTTGTGAATTATATAATATAACTAATAGGTAAATTTTAACGTGATGTATTGTGGATTTGGTTTTAATAGTGTAATGTTACAGATTGAGTTACCAACCCCATAATAGAATAATTATGACGTGTACTACCGTTGTGGTATTATCATTTATTGGGTTTTTCTGAGGTAGGTGGCTCATTATTTTATCACGCCACAATTTTATGTCAACACTCTAGTTTCTTTGTAGCCTGAAGAAGTTTAAGTAATTAAATGAAACGTTGCTCATAAAACCGTTTTTTTGTCCTACGAGTCCTAACCCAGTAATTCTGAAGAGATATTTTAATCATGTTTATTGTCCTGAATATCTTGAGCGAATATTATTAAGTGAGTATCCTATTTGACACAGCTGATTTTAATAAAAGTACCTAAAGTCCCATACCGTCGTGCGAAGTTCACCGTGTGATTGCGTTGAGAGTTATTCTACATGACAATGCCTAAAATATGTAGTAGCGAGTGCTTAGAATTTGGAATTTTGGGGCAATTTTTGGACATAAAATTAAATAACTAAATAAAACTCTGGTTTTAATAGTACAAAGTGCATTGGTGATATAAATAAATTTTGAATTGGTGTCCAAACTATCTTTTAAGATTCAATTCAAAATTTCTTTAAACTTTGGAGTTTAAGCCCATTAAGACGTAAGATGTGATAGCGCTACGCTAAAATATTACTGTTGTTCAAAAAGCAATCCCGAATTCGCACTTTTTTAATTTTTAATTGTGACAGTTCTTTACCGATGTTCTTGTGCTAAGTGCCCTTCCGCTACAAAAAATCCACAAAAGCTCGTCGTTGACTTCAGCATAAGTTTAGACGTGTTGCTTGCGCTTATCTCGCGCAACAAGAACGGCTTGTTGACCGAATTAGGACGTGCAACGACAAATGGATTTTGTGCAAGAGAACCGTGAGTGATCAGCTCAGTGGTTGATCATAATCAATCTCTACAAAACCGAAATTACATCAGAAGGATGTCTTGGTTACTCTATTGTGGTTTTACACCGGTCTGGCCCACCACAATCCTTTAAATCAGGATCAGACAATTACGGGGGAATAGTGCATGAGTAGACGGAGTAGACGTATGTGCCCGGCATTATTCAATCGCAAGAGATACGTTGCACGTGCGAAATTCTGAAACTCACTCACCATACTCACCGGACCTCTTGACCACCGATTACTACTTTCTATAACATCTCCATAACTTCCTTTACGAGAAACACTAAGCCCTTGTTGAAACCACCTTTAATGATTTGGCTGTATCTAGAACTCTCGATTCTTATAATTTCGCGTAACCAAACTTGTTTTCCGTTAACAAAAGTGTGAAGAATCTAATGGACAATAGTGCTTATTTCGATTGATGAAATTGTGTTAGCCAATATATCACATTTTAATCACCTAAATGAGTATTTACGCACGAAATTTTTTTTGTATGTTTTATAAAACGTGACTCATGTTACGCTACTAACAATTTGTAACATGTCATGTAATATCATTAATGATGATATTTAAAGCTAGAGTAGAAGCATTTGAATACATAAAGAATTGATTTAGTGTAAAAACAGCGAAATGTAAAAAGCTTAAGCACGTCACTGGGTGGTTCTTGTAAAGTAGCAATACGAAACAGTAGCACTTGAAATAATGATGCGCTTGAAGTAAAGCGCAGAGTAAGTTACTAAATAAGTTTCTATATTTCAATGCACAATTCTCGCATGCATTTTGATGTTGGAATGAACTCAAGTCTTAAACGAATTTAAGTGACTTTTTCCAAAAATTTACGTTATACACGTTATTAAAAAATTAAACATAAAAGTTGTTTATTAGTTGCTACGGAAACTATCAAACTATCTCACTATTGCCAATCTAATTATTTTACAGCCAGACTTATTAAGTCGTCAGTAATTAATAAATAAGATGAAATAAGCCCGAAACAGAGAAAATAGTATAAAGCATTCGTTGCAGAAGGTCTTGTAAGCACGTTCATTCAAACCTTCGCCGCATCGCGGCTCAGGTTCGGATCTTAACATCATATTAGAATAGCTGGCCTACTGTATCTTATGTTTTAATATACTAGTTCGCTCATAAATATTAGATTTATATTATATAATTGACATTTTGACAGTGTTGAAGGTCAAGTAATGATATAAATTTCAGATTTTTGTAGAAATACATAAAGATTAGTCGTGGGAGTATTACAATACGCTCTCGCGTTTTTAAGGCATTCAGTTTATAGTATCCAATTCTAAACTATTACAAATAAGCCTTTAAAGTGTGGCGAATGCGATGTAACTTGCAGAATTACGGAATAAGCCTTTAATTTGATACTACTCACTCAAATCTTGATGCGCTCAAAGATATCGATTTTTGCTTCATGTACAAGAAGGACGAAGCAGATCCATAATCTTCTTTAAATTATTTTATGACAGTTTGATGTTAAAATTTGGAGCGAACTTTGGCCATCTCGATCACGTGACAATTCGACAATAAAATGCTTTCCCGGCATTAACTCCTAATCAGTTGCAGTGTATTATTTATTGACACTAAAATGTAAATAATTTTGACCGTCCTGACATAAGGGTTGTTATCGATTGCTTAAACTCGCGATAAATTGACGTAATTGAATGTTGATTACGGTTACCTAATTCACGAAAATTTTCAATTTTAAAGATTTTGTTATCGAGATATTTGAAATGTGATATAGCAACCTTAAGTATTGTGTGTTATTATTGAAAAAGTAATATAATTTTTTCTTTACATATATACAAGTACTTAAAGTTAAAAACAGCGTCCGAAACAAGTAAATTAGAGTTATAAACTAAATCTTAGAGGTTATTAAATAAACAATTAGTGTAAAGTATAGATCTTAGTTCACATCCAAATAAGAAAACGATTAATTTTGATTGACAACATTACTATACAATTTAGTTCTGTAAAGAAAAGTAGGGCTATTTAGTGTGTGAAGAACTGCTTCTGATTAGGTTAACTAATTTCTGAGACCAAACAAACTTTTCATGACGGTTTTTTTTTTGTTATTAAGCAAAAATTGAGGAAACATTTAGTGTGACCAAGTGCCACGGTTTGGTAATTGAAAATTGTGTGAAACTTCTGTCTTCCCTATTTCATTATGAGTCGTGCTATATATTGGTAATATCGTATATTAGTTACGTTATTATATTAGTGGTAAAAGTGTGTAATTTTTTTACTGATACCGTTTTCAATTTTTCAATATATGTATCAAAAGATTTTTTTGTTTTTAATGTTATTGATATCCAATAATTTTAGTTTAGAGATGACTTGACTCAACAATTACAAGCTGTCCTAAATGTGATGGTTGCTGATTTTTTTTCTTATTGACGCCCATGACAGTACCCATAATTGCTATATTAATTGGATATTTAACGAATTTGGTGCATTCACAGTTCATTAAAGTTTATGTTTTAATTACGCTGTTGCTAGAAAGAACGAACACTCAAATCTGATATAAATCGTTCAACGAATTTTGTAAATAACTCAAAGTTTACTGTGGATCAACAGCAATATGCGTGTAAATTGTTTAGGTTGAATTAATGCTTACTTTGTTGCAAGATCAACTTACGAATCAAATTATAAATTAAAGTTAAGACTTATTAGTCAATTTATCTTAAGAACAATAAGTTAAACTATTTGATGTGACAAAACCATTTGTTAGACAATTTTATGGTTTAATTTAACGTAATCTACAAGTATGGAAGTAAGTCTTTAAAAGTTGAATTATATTTATTAACGCAGTGCTTTTAGTACATTTAGTGTTTTGTGTTCATGTTTGTTCTTATGTTAGAACAATTACAAAGATGGCCTACAATTACAGGAAGAATAACACTTTGATCTTGATTGTTGAATATTTTGGTTTTTAATTACACGGTTTCGAGTTTTCTAAATTGTAATTAGCGCTTTATGGTTTTTTTCAAAATTTGTACGTGTAATTTAAATTTTTCTGTATTATAAATGTTTTGTAACCGTGGTTTCAGATTAGTTGAGTTGATTGGCCTATTTCCACAGTCTTTGCTTTTGTAGCGCGACGTTTCGGAACTCTGTTTCCGACTACTCTTAAATTCGAACTTGGTACCTTTCACTTACAATTTTGATACCTTTACCGCTAAGCTACTGAATAATCCAATATATACATTTTTAGAACTATATATATATATATATATATATATATATATAAACTTTTTCGTGGTTGTGCAGTAGTCTATTGCGCATGTTGAGCCGTAACCTAGTGCGCAGGTGTATTGCGTATAATCTTCGCGCATTATTGGGATCCACACGGATTTCATTTCTACACTACCTTGGCTTATCGGAATTTCTGAGAATGTGAGTTTTCGGCGAATTGTGTTCTCGTCCTTTGCCACTATCTGTATGTTATCCCATTGGATTTGCTGGTCTTTGTTCCAGACATGTTCGGCGATTCTTGATCTTTCTGTTTCGCCTTTGCGGATGTTGTTCTTAAGTTCCTGAGTTCTCACTTTGAGTGATCTACTGCTCTCTCCTATCTATAATCTTCCGCATTCGCATGGTAGGTTGAATATATAATTCATTATTGTGCGGTTTGGTTTTGGTTAGTATACCCCTGAGCGTTCTTGTCAATTCATTCGAGGTTGTTCATGCTTTCCTTGTTCCTAAACTACGAAGGTATCTTCCATGTATATAAGCCACGTCCTTGGTTGTTCCGTGAATTCGGATATCGCTTGGTGTTCTAAGTCTTCCATGTATATATTGCTCATTAGGGGTGATAGTGGGAACCCATCGCCATCCCAAACTCTTGTTGGTAATATTTGTCTTCTACTTGGAAGTACGTTGCTCTAATGCAGATTGTTAGAAATTCCACTACAGTGTTTACCGAGAGATGTGTGCATTCGTCTAACGTTTCATCTTTTTTCAACCGGTCACTCACTCACGAAGTTGAAGCTTATCAGTACTTCTTCGTGGTTGGGTTGCAAGTTTCTGATGGTTTCCAGGAAGTGCTGCGTACTCTTGACCACAGTGGTTTTTTTGAGCGGTTTTGTATAGGTTCGCTTTTTGCATCGCCTTAACACAAGATTTCATATTACAATCAGCACAAATGATCCATTGTCCAGATGATTAAATGGTTTTAATGCAATGGAGGTAATATCAGTCATTTTACACATTAAATGTTCGTCAAAAGTTTGGTCAACGTTTTTCCTTGAAGAATATGGTTCATGCTTTTGCCAAACTTTCTTCTGTGTTTGACGATTTGGTTCCGTAGTTTCGTATTTTTTTTCTTACGATGGAAACTTTTCTGTGGCATGAGCTGGTCTTTTTTCACTGGCGTTCATTTTCAATTTGTATCAATTCTTTAGTTTTTTTCGGGTTCAGAGAATCCGACAACTTGTTATCAAAGTTCTCTACTGAATCTGTGTCATTTAGATTCTGGCCACTTCAACCAATAAGTTGCCCGAGAAGGATTCTGTCCTGAAATTGATTATAACCGGTTGCAATTGCAGTAATGAGTTACCCTACTATGTACCTATATCTAAAAAATACTATAATTAATATTACAAGGTTATTTAAGATAACAGTAATATTAGTCTTAACAGTTTTAAAATTTATTCCTTGGAAACGACTAGTTTATTATGAATTACAACCGCCATCTTTAATATTAAATAGGATAAGCGAATAGCTTTAGTAACTTTTATTCTTGGAAAATAGTAATACGCGTGAGTCGTCCATGTTACTTTTTACGTTAGAATTAATACTTACTCTATTAAGTATTCCAATATATCAAATTGTATAATATTACATTTATAGTACTTTTAGTATTTGTTTTAAAGAGAACGATATAAATTACATAGCTTTATTGATTATTTCAAAACATTTGTTAGACAATAGTTAGATTAATAATAAGGATTGAAGTAATCATTTATAACAAGTAAGAACTTATATGTATCTAATGATGTGCTGATGAAGACAAGCTATTTTGAGTCAATGTTTGATCTAGATAGAACAATATACTAGTGGCAAAATCAATTGAAGGAAGAAACAATTATATCAACTTTTGAAATATTTATATACAGAATATACGAGATTACTTTCATAACATTGTAACTAAAAGCATTATATAATCAAGAATATTCTATGCAGATGTCAATAAATCAATATACAAAATAGTTTTAAAGCGTTGGATTCAATTTGAGTATAAAGTTGAACTAGTATTGCACATTTGACATTGTAGTTCACTTGGAATTTCCAACTACCTTAAATTCACGAACTTAGTGTAACAACTATGTCATACAATAGTATTTGCAGTGTCAATCTGTACCCTTAAGCGTACTTGAAATATCTAAGGTACTATACTATTTAGTACAATTAGATTATTTGATACTTGTAACTATAGTATACATTAAAATTCACTGTTGCGCATAGTAATTCAGTTTGACTAACACTGTGCAGGTGTATTGCGTACAATTTGCCAGTAGGATCACATGCGGTAGTTCAAACTACTTGGCTTTGGAATTGCTTGAGAAGCAGTTTCCCACAATTGTGTATTGCCAGTCGCGTTATGCCGATACTTATTATCCGATAGCAATGCTGAGTGTCATGACTATCCAGCAATAGTCCTATTCTGTTACTTTTGCTTAGTTGAACGATTGATTCTAGATTCCAGAAGAATACCATTTAGTGAATTGCTACTAGTCGTCAGTTAAATCTAATATTCTATCCGAATTGCTGGTACAGGTTGATATATATTCATTATGCACGAGTTGCTAGTATACCTCGTTCTGCAATTGACAGAGGTCAGTTTCCTTTAGTTTCTCAAAGTCAGAGTATCTCAGTATCAATATACTATTTGTACAATTGCGTATATTCTTTGCATTATTCAGAACAGTTTTAACCAGTAGAAATTTAAAGTTCTGCTTAGAATTGATATCAACCTGAGCTGCTAAAATGAATAACAATATGGTAACGAATTATTGCAGTAATAGATTGTCAAAACTGTTGAACATGTGTACTAAGTAATGTGATAGATTACTCGAAAGTTTCACATGTTTCATTTTGTCGATTCGTGACTAATTCGTAAATATTGAAAATTTTTGAGATCATTTGCTATGTGATAGTAATACTTGTATTTGAAATTGCATATTAACAAACTTTTCACAATTTAGCAAATCATTATCCTAGTTATCGTTTTTTTGATGAATAATTGATTGCAAATTTGAGTATAATATTTGAAATTGAATATTGTATTAGAGATATGTCGAATCCATTATGGTCGTATGAAGTTAACCTATAAAACATATTACTTTAATAATTTTTTCAGTTAGAAAATATACATGATTAGTTTGCTACAGAATCGTAGATACCTCATGGTTATACATTTTCACATATTTGATACTTGTAATCACTTAATTTAATTTTGTAATAATGACTCGCTAAGCTACATTAGTTTAGAGTACGATTTAATAGAAATTATCTAATTATCGTAATATCTATTATTAAAGTATAATACATAAATGATGTTTTAACATTTAGTTATCATAATTTATAATGCGCACAGTAGTATGATAATTAAAAATTGAATGATATAAGACATAAATTCATAGAATAATTTGAATTCTTTGATTAAATAAAATGAACTAACAACAACTGGTTTGCATGAATTTAAACTTGTAGAATCTGAAGCAATGTCATTAACAGTTAACTATTTTGAATGTTCTAATTCTAAACCGTTTCCGTACGTTAGAAAGCATTTAACATATTTCAAACGGAAATAACAATTTAAATCCATTGGATAGTTAAAATGCAACTAATTCTAAAGATAAGTAGCCCATTTACAATTCTAACTTTGATATAATTGATAATAATTATGAATCGGCAATATTATTGATAAATTTATAAATCAATAGTGTAGAATATACCACTTTAAATACATGTTTACTTAATATTGAATGGAATATCAATATAAATTCGATAAATGAAATGTATAATAAGATGCATATTCAAAATGTAACTAATGAAGATTTACAAGCTATAATTCGTGTTAGATATGAGAACGGTTGATACTAATTAGAACTTGATCATGACATACGTCAATTATCGAACATATGACCTTGATAAAATTACATATGTCAAGATAGATAACATTTATATTGAAGTCATATTTTTCAAACTTGTTACGTATCATTTCGTAAACGTAATAAGATTTTTGAGGAAAGATTAAATAACTTCGTGATGGAATGTATACAAATTTCAAATTCCTAATATCCAATTTTATCTGAAATGTCGAACGCTAACTGTAAGATGTGACAAGATTATGAATAATGAAATAATAATTAAATTTTGACTTTTTGTTAGAATCTCTTGAACATGTTGAAAGTAATTAAATGTACTGGACATATGTTAAAAATATGAGATAAGATATTCACGATATTCATTATTATTCTACTTTCTAATATATTTGACATATAACAATAACAGAAATATCATTAAGAAATTTTCGAATTCATATTGACCAATTTAGCTAATATAGTGAAATTTAATATAAGATACAAATAAGTTTAATCAATATAAAGTTGTAGGTATATTTTGATAATATGAAATTAACTAATTTAAATTACAAATTAGTTCAAACTGATTATCGAATTATAATGACAATAGTGAATGTACAAACTATTTATAACCTAGATTAACAAAACTGAAATTATTACATATAATTAATATAACTAATTAAAAATTTTTATACTAAATGCGATTACTTGTTTAAATATTAATCATAATAATCTAGTGCATTCAAGTACAATATTCATACGCTGTCAGAACTAGAGCGATTCATATTTGATGTGACATTATGTACTAGCCTTTAATAATACGCATCATACTGTGAAGTCAGATCAAATTCTCTAGACTAAATATTATTGTTTGAGACTCATATGTACATAATTTCTTTCATTAGTATCAGTTGTATATGATTATTTATCAGCTAATTAATCTTTGTAAATTCAGAACATCTCAATCTCTTATTTCGTCCTATGAAAATTGTTAACTGCAGTCAACTATCGTACAATTATTCGTCAGTACGGAGTTTATCGTATCCTAATTAAATAGTCTAAAGATCCTTGGAAAAAAAAATTCCTTGGACATTTAGACGGTAAAACAGATTCAGATAATTTCAACATTACGAATCTTTAAGTTTCGAAACCCTATAACACAGACTGGCAATATTTCAGATTTACATAAACTAAACTTCTTTAACACCTAACTCGAAGTCAAGATTCATAGCCATGTGTACAATTTCCTACGGTATCTGCGATACTCATGTAATTCCAGTAGTTAATAAGTCCTTTGAAAAAATTTCTATTAAGCAGTTAATAATGGGTTACTCGTGATAATTAATGCTTCAATGTTCTAAATACTAGTATATCAGAAAGCATAGGCTGATAGCATCTCTGCTTACATGTTCAACATTTCTAACAAATTCTAATCGAAACTCTATTCTTATATTCCGTTATATACAACATAGTACGTTTAAGCAATATTACCACTGAACTAGCAGAATTTGCAACTATCACTTCGTCACGAATCAGGCATCGTTAAACACAATCTGGATACAGAATTCAGTAATTTCAAAATTTCCTTGCTGATTCTAAAGCTCAAGTATTCAAGACATCATTACAAATCCTGAACTGTATCATCATATTTGATCTAGACTTGCACGCAATTATATCAGCGTCCATGCATGCTTTAAACCAACTGACTTTAAAGATTCGCATGTAATAAATTTCTTTGAGAATGGTAGTTACTTGATAACATTCATCGCAAGTACGTTTCATATGGTTAATAGGATTCAAGCATATCATTATCAAGATACTACTATGAAATAACTTAAAATACATTTATCTAGATAGTTGCAACAGTTATTGATTCAAGAATACGTCTAGATCAGAACTTCAGTTCCATGTTCATTAATTACCATGAAATAGTATATTGAAGTCATTTCTAAGGATTTCATAAATGCTCAACGATAGCAAATCACACTTATGAATCATTCTCTACTCAGTCGATCAACCATTTTCAATAGAATTGCACAGATGGAAGCATAATTCAACAATCGAAACAATAACTCTTAACAGGTTAAATATTGTTAGATATCCATCTAAAGTTACGAACGGAAAGTTATCATCAATCTACTGCATATATTCATATGTAAAGCCATTCTATCTAAAAGTAGCCTAAACTACTAATTTAGTACTCCATCGATGCATGTTAAGCATACAATACCTAAGGCTACAGTTGGATTCAACACATTTAAGCATCTTCAAATATGAAATCAATAAACTTTTACAAACATGACACAAAAAATCCTTAAATAAGTTATGATTATAAGTTTCCGCGTATTAAGTCAATGTCCAAGCTTTGAATACATATTAAAGAAAGTATAAATTATGTTCACTATCTTATAGTTAATTATTGTTCATTTGATCATTAAATGGTACATCGGCAATATACTCATTAATATCTTAAACAAGTTGAATATCTTGAAAACAAATTATCTTCAAACTGAATATGCAGAATGAAGTTAAAGTTCCATATATGATATCTAGAAATTAACTTATCTTTCTAAGCTACTTTAGCTTATCAATACTTGCTACAGATAAAATTCAAAACTGTATTTACCTATATATGTTTTAATTTCAAATATGTAATATATAGTTCGAAATTACAGAATTAAAGTCAAGAAGAATCTTTAAAGAACTTGATTATCAATGCTATTGGTTTCATTCAGTATTAGTTCGTGAAATCATGTAACCATTTGAATAAGTCAATTAATAAGCATCCTTAAATTATCTAATTCGATTCTAAAGAACTTTTGAAATTTGATAACTTAAGATCTCAACGCTACCTTAGATAATACAGTTGATAGAGTTCTTACAAACATATGTATCAATCCTGGAATAACAATGTAAACAAGGTAACATTAGTACTTATTATTCAATAGTCTGAAGTATGATTTGAGCTACATTTAACAACATGCAATATATTCAAGTTTGTATTAAATCCATGTAATACATATAATTTGCTTAAGTACAATACTGTTATACTCGATAGATAGCAGCTAAAAATCAACTTTAATCTAACGATTTCTATTGATCAATTGACCTATTACTTAGCTATCCTCAAGGAATAAATGCATACATATTTACGATGTCATCAATAAAGAGTTCACCAGATAACATTATGATTAAATACAACTATCAGTCTACAGCTTTGATTACTGGATTTGAACAATTACCACTTACATCATAAAACATTCAATATAACTCAAAGTTTAGTCTAATATTATAATCGTGGTACACTAATTAAATTTTTATCTATCAGAATCACAAATTCACTAGTTATAATCAAATGATAAATTAAATAGTTAAATTCATTTCTTTTACGATGCTAATGGTTGCTATCACAGTTTTAACACATTAAGTTTCCTATTATAAGTATTTGCCTTTTGAAATTACATTTCATCTTTAAAGCTAATTATGGTTACTGTAAGAGTAAATTGTATCATTAATTTTATAACAACAGCATGTTACTTTTTGCATCTTTAAATAGATCTATGTTTAGTTTTAAACAATCGTAATTTAATTATTTTAATGCCTATCTTTGAAGTAATTTTAATATAAATTTGTCAAATTATATTTCAATAAAGTCATTCACATTATTCAAAACTTAATCAAAGTTATACATCTTATTTTTGTATTTTAATTAATTTTTAGAATTCTGGTTTAATCTTAAACTTGTTTTTTAAATTTGAATTATTTATTTTTTAAATCAAAAAAATAGGGCTTTTGGGTTATATTTTCCCAAAAAAAAAAAAAAAAAAAATTTCAAAAATTATTTATAAATTGAAAATTTAAAAAACCCCAAAAAAATTTAAAAAATAAAAAATTTTATATTTAAATTAAAATTTAAAATTTTTTTAAAAAAACCAAATTTTATTACTTTTTACATAAACCCTTAAAATTTCTTGAATAATTTTTTATTTAAATTAAAAAAATTGTTTTTTTTAGAAAAACCAAATAAAAAAAAAAAAAAAAATTTTTAAAAAATTTTGGAAATAAAAAATTCCCCGTTTTTTAAAATTATTTTTGGGTTTCATTTAAATTTTAAAAATTTTTTAAATTGTTAAATTTTCCCAATGAAATTTTTAAAAATTTTTTTCCCCAAAAAACCCAAAAAGGGGTTTTGGGTTCCCTTTAATGCCCTTTTTTAAAAGGGGAACTTTGGGAAAAAAAATTTTTTTGCCCCATTAAAATTTTTTAAAAAAATTTGGTAAAAAAAGTTTAAAAAGGGTTGTTTTAAATTTGGGAAAAAAATTTTCGTTTTGTTTATAAACAAAATAAAAATTTTTTTTCAAAGAAAAATTTCCCTTTTTAAAATTCATCCGAAACAGGAACAACTAAAGAAAAATAATACGAGTCATGATGACTTGACTAGAATAATCAACATACAGTTATAGCATGTACATTAATTTCATGAACCCCGAAGCTATTAATTAAAGGCAAATTATCCCGTTACTGAATTAATCAAGTACGTCTTATGAGCTTTCATCCAAGTGTATTAATATTTTGTTTACTAATAGTTTTATGTTACACGTGCATAAATGGAAAAAACAAATGTGGGTGGGCTGGCTAATAAGTTGGAGTTTATAACGGTAGTTTACGTGGTTAATTCTTCCTAAACATTTTAAATGTAAAATGCATAAAAAGTGGAACATCTGACATTTTGTGATGAGAAGATTATCTAATGAATAGTTGAGGACACGAAATTGCAATAAATTACATTGCTAGCTCGAGTTCTTTAAACTAAAACTGTCCAAGCGGAACGTTTTCGCTTTATACGTTTTAGGTGATGTACAGAATTAAAGTGCATTTAATACAAAAGGAACGCGCTTTTAGAAACTAGTCATCCTTTATAAAAAAGGAATAAATAAGTATACTCCATGTACAGGTTGTTCCATTTTCGTATGTTTTTTCGGGGTATCTCGCTTATTTTTTAGGTTAGAACCTTGAGGTTTTCGCGACACCGTGCTATTTTTTAATGAAACCAAAGATGCACTAATCAAATTTTCCATAGCCATCTTAGTTTATCTGCTACAGGGCGATTTTGGAAAAATTGCATTTTCAGTCATCCCCTGTAACTCTGTTACTGTATTATAAAAGTAAAAACTGATATTTGTAGATTTTTTTACGTAGAATCCAGTGGCGTACTCAGATTTTTTTTAGAGGTCCCAGTTTTTGAGATATTGACATAACCTATATTTTTTTATGGGACACCCTACATATTTTTTTAAAATCTTTTTCCCCTTGCCAAGAGCTTTTCAAAATTATAGCATAGTCTATATTTATTTTTATAAATAACGTGACAAAATGATTTTTTTCTATAATTTACATTGATAATAGTGGATAGCCGTGGGTAACCATGGTAACGCAAAAAATAAAATAACGTTCTGCCATTACTTAGGTATTTGATTTTTGAAGTTTCTGCTTCTCTCAAATTATTCTTGGTTACATTTTCCCAAATTTAGTGCTGATATTTATTGTTATTCGTTGTTTTTGTTTATTGTTATCGTTCTTATTCTTGTTGTTGTTGTTTAATTATTTTTTAATATGGCTCGAAACCAAAAATTTGAAAACTTTGAGAAATATGATATGAATACCTGCTTCATATTATCTAATGAAAACGCAGATCAGGCCTTAGAACTCTATCTGAACAGGACAGTTAATCTTTACCTTAGAATTTGTATTTATTTTATATACCTATTTTGTCATATAGCTATCCCGAAAGAAGACAACCCGACAGATTAATATTTCAAAAATTAAAATTTAATCTTTGCCAACATGGATGTTTCGACAAACCTCGATCCCGAGTTTAAAACAAAGGGAACGAGGAATCAGAGATCACCGTTTTAGCAGTTGTTCAAGCCACTCCTGAAACCTCGTGCAGGAAAACAGATGAAGAGACCGGTGTGTCTAAAACAACAGTCCAAAGAATTTAAAAAAAACATAAATTCAAACCCTACAAGTATAAACTTGTTCATCATCTGCACCCTGGTGATGCTGAACGTAGATTGGAGTTCTGCAATTGGTTTATAAATATGAAAACTGAAATTTGGTCAGACGAGGCACATTTCAAAAGTTCGGGAATTCTTAATAAATACAACTAGCGGTTTTGGAGTCAAGAAAACACCCACGTGATTTTTCCTAGAGAGCGTCAAGGCAGGTTCGGATTTAATGTCTCCTGCTTTATTTTTAACCGAAAAATAGTTTACAAGATTTATGAAGAAAACCTAAACTCTAATGGGTACTTCCAAATTCTACAAGAAAAAACTATGAACATTTTAGAAGATATTCCACTGGCTCAACTGAACGATATATTCTTCCAGCAGGATGGGGCTCCAGCCCACAATGCTAGAATAATACAAAAGTGGCTAAAGGAACGTTTTACCAGGAGATAGATTGGAACAAATGGACCTGTTCGATGGCCACCACGATCACCGGATCTCTCGGTTTTGGATTTTTTTTGTGGGGGTATTTAAAGAATAAAATTTATTCAAGGCAATATGCCAACATGCAACAATTAAAAATTGCAACGGAAAATGCTCTTGCAGAATTACGAAGACAATCATTTATTTTGTAAAATGCTATTAAAAGAATTTATTGTGA
This sequence comes from Vesta saturnalis, assembly GCA_036346205.1. Classification (NCBI taxonomy): domain Eukaryota; kingdom Metazoa; phylum Arthropoda; class Insecta; order Coleoptera; family Lampyridae; genus Vesta; species Vesta saturnalis. The sequence goes on from JARFJB010001400.1 coordinate 3,008,162, forward strand.
AACTTGTAGGGGACATAATGGTCTGCAATTTGAACAATATTTATGTTTAATTAATTATTTTGTTTTTTATCAATGTAAATTGTCACGTTATTTATAAAAATTAATATAGACTATGCCATATTTTTGAAAAGCTCTTGGCAAGGGGAAAAAGATTTAAAAAAAATATATAGTGTCCCATTAAAAAAAAAGTAGGTTATGCCAATATCTCAAAAACTGTGACCTCTAAAGAAAACCTGAGTATCGCCATTGGATTCTACGTAAAAAAATCTACAAATATCAGTTTTTACTTTTTTAATACGTCTGATAATAACAGAGTTACAGGGGATGACTGAAAATGCAATTTTTCCAAAATCACCTTGTAGCACAAAGACTAAGATGGCTATGGTAAATTTGATTAGTGCATCTTTGATTTCATTAAAAAGTAGCACGGTGTCACGAAAACCGAAAGGTTCTAACCTAAAAAATAAGCGAGATACCCCGTAAAACATACGAAAATGGGACAACCTGTACAGATAAAATGATTCTATTTCACTAACTACAGTACTTAAAAAAATCATCCTATTTAAATACAGGGTGAATTTTTTAATGTCTGCTATGGAGATCTCGGAAACTAGAGCAGATACAAAGACCATTAAATGGAAAAAGATTTGTAGTTTTATGAGGCCAACTCAGTACACCTTTTGAGTTACGGCATAAATATACATTTTATTTTTAATGGAAACAATAGCATTGCTGACGTTTTAAGAAAGGGTTTTTCCTAGCTTTTCTAATGATATAACATATAACACAGTTATTTTGAAAAACTAAAGAGAAACGGCCGTTTTTCCGGTTTAATTTCCTAATTATCAGTATGGTAGGCCATGGAAGCAGTTGTTCATTGACAAATGAAAATCGTAGTTACTAATATGATGAATCATAGAAATAAATTTGACGTGAAGGTAAATCGTATCACTACGCTTTGAATAATGTTTTATGAATGTTTTCAAATGAGCAGAAAGCCCAGCATGTATTGGAAAAATTGTAAAATATAATTTACCAACGCAAAAAGGTGTTAATGAAGAAAATTAGCTATGACACAAAAACGTAAATAGTAAACTATAAAGACCGCTCCATTACTAACAAATAAAGCATTACCTAAAGATATTTGTACCGGGTGGCCAACTAAGAACGGCGGTCGGCCATATCTCAGGAATGGATTATAGCACAGGTTCGGGAAAAAAATTTTTATAACAAAAGTGGCCTCGAGAAACGCTTGGAAATTATTTTCAGAATTGTAGGTCCACCGCTAGAGGGCGTATTTGACAGTTAAAATTTTAAAAAGCAACATTTTTCAAAATTTACACAATTAAGGGGCATATTAAATATTATAATCAGATTCCTCGACAAATTCTGCATATTTTTTATTTGACAAGTTTTAGGCTATCTCTTCAAATAAGGGGTGGGGGGAGAGTGGGAACCTTGTTACGAAAAAACGCCTTTAATTCAGGTTCTGCTTGACCGATTTTAATAAACTTGTTTGAAAGAGCTTTTGTTAAACAATAGAAAATTTGTAAATTTGAAGCAATCTGATTAATAACATAAATGCTAGAGGGCGCTGTTTAATATTTTTTCTATATTGTGTTTTCTCTTTAGAATTTTAAATGGAAGCATAAAAATTTAAGTAGGTCTTTAAAAAGTAGACTAAATTAGTAATAAAACAGTGAAAACTGCAAGTCGATATCTCTTTCCAACGTCTAGTAGGCTAGTTCGCGTTAACGGAAATTATTAAATTTAGCCTGGATGAAAAAATCTTACATTGGTCTGCAGTAATTTAAACTTTTTTCATACTAATGTTATGGTTGCCGCTAGATTACCTAAATGTAATGCTGTCGCTACTAACAATGAGAACAAATTATAAAATAATAATGTGATAAATCTAATAATTAAAACCTTAAATAAATAACTACGTAATTAGTGTCGCCCTAGATGTTCGAAATGTCGTCCATCATTTTCAATGCATGAAATCAATCGCTGACGGGTGGAGAGAACAGAAATTTCAATTTCTGCCCTTGAAATACTTCGTATTGTCTGTAGTATTCTTTCAATCATGTCAGCTCTTGTTACTATTGTTATCAATGCAGCGTCCTTTATAACAATCATTAATTTACTTAAGATAACTACATCTCTAAGAATTGATACATTACAATAATAACAAATATGAAAGTTTCCATGTGGTAATTAATATTTGATGTTTGACTATTCTTCACAGAATGATATGTTATACTAGCGATTTATAAATGATATATATTATACAAAAATACGGAGAATATAACTATATGTTCACATTGATTACTATGATAATTAAGACATATTACAACCTTTTTAGAACAAAATGAGGCTTATTAATACTAGCAAAAGCTTCCAACACGGCTTCAACAGATTTTCCACTGTTTCATACGACCTTCAATACACCTTATCCTTTATCGTTCTCCAGAAATAGAAATCCAAAACAGACAGATCCTATCCACAAGCCGGGTAAAGTAGTATCTAAATAATTTCGCATTTATAATTGCCCAGTGGGGTTGCCAGTCCCCAGCTGGGCGCCTCCCCAGGTGGCGAATAGGGGAATATCCGCTAGATATAGAGGGTACCGGAGAAATAAAATACCCGGGGCGACCAAAACTGACAACTTCTGTAGTCAACAGCTTCGGGTGGATGAAGTTGGAGGAAGGGCACTCTTTTGTCCCAGGGTTACGGGATTGGTCCCTAAGGCGGAAGAACTACACGTAGTCAACGGCATAAGTATGTGGAAAGCCACATGAATATTACCTAGTCTAATTAAAATGGCTACAATTGACTTTAGAGACAAAATTACTGATTATGGAACTGGGATGCCAAGATCCGGCAGGGGAAAGAATAGCAAGGCTTCCCAGATCGTTATCCAGCGAAATCCTTGCATGACAAATCTGAACAGATATAGAATGTCCAAAAAAACACAAAAATCGGTACATAGAACGTACGCACTTTATATCAATCCAGGAAAGCCCACAATGCAATAAATGACATGGAAAGGTTAGGTCTCGAAATTACGGGAATCAGTTGGCCAAGCTGTGGCGAATATCACATAAATAAACATAAAGTGTACTACTCGGGAAGTACGGCTGGTGTTCACCAATATGGATCAGGAATCATAATATACGAAAAAATCTCCAAATCTGTTACAAATTTTGTACAGATTCCAAGAAGACTACTATTAGTACAAATGAACACTAGTCCAATGAAACTTAATATTGTACAGACGTATGCACCAACATCGGATAGCAGCGAAGACGAAATAGAAGTATTTTATGCCTCATTAACAAATACATTTAAGTCACTAAATAACAATGAAATTATAATATTAATGGGAAACTTTAATGCGAAAATAGGTAAAGGCAGACAAGGAGAATTAATAGGCCCTTTCGGCCTAGGAGCCATGGATGAAATGGGCGACAGACTCAGTATATTCACAGTACAACTAGTTGTACTTAACACTATGTTCAAGTTACATACAAGCAGGCTTTACACTTAGAAATCTCCAGCAGATGATGAAAATACAGTGACGCGAAACCAGATAGACCTTATACTAGTAAACAAACGTTTTAGAAATAGTTGTTTATCGGTAAAAACATACACAGGGGATGACATAAACTCCGACCACAACCTATTAATAGGAAACTTTAGATTAAAATTAAAGAAAAAAACTAAGAGAAACAAGGTGGAGCATAGGGACTTGAAAAAACTTAAAAATGAGAAAGACAAACGAAGAATAGCCAAAACCAAAAACAAAAAAGAATATGACATCATCCAAAAAGAAATAAGAAGGAAAATAAGAAATGCTAAAGAAGAGTCGTTTAATGATAGATGCAAGGAAATAAAAAACACAGAAAAACTTCATGACCATTTCAATTTACATAAAAAAATAAAAGACGTAACAGAACTATATAAACCAAAACCTCATGGTAATTTGGTTGATGAACATGGCCTATGGATAACAGACAAACAGACCGCACCACCATACATACACCTAAATGCATTACTGGTCCAGCAATCACAACCGATGAGGTAAAGAAATCACTGTCTAATATGCAAGTCGGAAAAGCGCCAGGCCCCGACGACATACAAACAGAACTCCTAAAACTACTAAACGACAAAAACATCAAAAGACTGACAATTTTAGGTAATAAAATTTACAACTCGGGCACCATTCCTATTGAATGGCTTAGCTCTACGTTCATTACGATTCCCAAGAAAGCAAAATCCAAAAAAATGCAATGACTATCGAATAATAAGTTTGATGAGACATTTATTGAAAACATTTTTGAAAGTATTACACAGCTTGGGTTTAGAAAATCAACCGGTACACGAGAAGCCTTATTTTGTACACAGGTTCTCGATAGGGCGCAATACCATAAACTTATTGAAATATTAAAAAAACATCGGAATAGACGATAAAGAACTTCGCATTATAAAAAATCTCTACTGGAATCAAACGGCACTAGTCAGATGGAAAGAAGAATTATCGAAAGCTATTGAATTCCAACGCGGCGTACGACGGGGCTCCTAATCAACATCCATTCGGAAGAAATATTCAGTAAAGCCCTACTTAATACATCGAAAGGAGTAAATATGAACGGTGAGAGAATTAATATCATAAGACCTAAAAGATTTACAAGATTTAGTAAACAAAGTTGCACAAAGCAGTCAGGAATTTGGTATCGATATCAATATATCAAAAACAAAGTGTATGGTAGTAACTAAAAACATTATACCACAAGAACAGCTAACTATCAATCAGAACATAGTGGAAAGAGTCGACACACTCAATTACCTCGGTAGCACAATAAACGATCAATGGGACCCCACATTAGAAATAAGATGTACCGAAAAAGCAAGAACAGCGTTTATTAGAATGTCAAAATTATTAAAAGGTAAGGAGCTAAATTTGAAAACTAGAATTAGATTACTCCGTTGCTACATCTTTCCCGATCTCCTGTATGGCGTAGAATCATGGAGGGTGACAGAGGAATCAAGCAAAAAATTTGAAGCCTTAGAGATGTGGCTGTATAGACGCAATTTGCGAATATCATGGACCCTACATATCACCAATAAAAGAGTATTAGAACAACTAGATAAATCAATAAAAATTATGAAAATAATTAAACAAAGAAAACTCGAATATCTAGGACATATTATGTGGAATGAACTTACAGTTAGTTCTGCAGGGGAAAGTAGAAGGAAAAAAGCGCCGGACAGGAGACGCATATCCCGGCTGAAAATTCGTAGAACGTGGTTCTCGACAACAGGACTTTTCCGAGCAGCTACAAATAAGGTCCCTATCCCTCTTCCTCTCTCTCCTAGTCTCATCCCTATGATTTCTTCCTCTCTCCTCTCTCTTCTCCTCTCTCTTCCTCTTTCTCCCTTCCCTCCCCTCTCCCTCTCTCTCCCTCTTCTCCTTCTCCTTCCTTCTCCCTCTCCTCTCTCTCCTTCCCTCTCCTTCCCTCTCCTCTCCCTCTCCTCTCCTCTCCCTCTTCCTTCTCCTCTTTTTCCTTCTCCCTCTTCTCTCTTCCTCTCCCTCTCTCTCTCTCCTCTCCTCTTCTCCTCTCCTCTCCTTCTCTCTCCTCTTCCCTTTCTCCTCTCCCTCTCCTCTCCCTCTCCCTCTCCTCTTTCTTTCTCTCTCTTCTCCTCTCCTCTTCTCCCTCTCTTCTCCTCTCCTCTCCCTTCTCTCTTTTTTCTTTTTTCTCTTTTTTTCTTTTTTTTTTTTTCTTTTTTTTTTTTTTTTCTCCTCTTTTCTCCCTCTTTTTTCTCTCTTCTTTGCCGTTTCTGCTAGTTTTTGAATGTTTTAGTTTCTTTGCTTTCGGGTTGTATGTATGGGGTTTACGCGTATGGATGTTTTACTTGTTTGTTGGTTTCTTTGTTTGCGTGTTTTAGTTTCTTTGCTTTGATTTGTATGTTACGAGGTTTATGTGCTTGGGTGTTTACTTGTACACTCCTCTTGTTTGACAGGGCTGGTGCGCCAATATATGATCTCTCGTTTATTTAGGTATTTGCACGTGTGTTCTGTGTGCTTGTCGAGTAACTTGTTTGCTAGTTTCTGGGTAACATAAAATATGTCGGAAAACGTCCACACAGGCTCTTCACTCATAATCATCCTTGTCTTTTGTGAGTTTTCAAGATCGGTGGCCTAGGCTGTCTTGTCTAACAAGAAATTTGTTTAGTGTTAATCTTTTGATATTGCATTATTAGAATTATAGCATTCCCCCTCCTTCTCCTCTACATGATATGCAATTGGCGCAAATTCTAACTCAATTACAAGGCAAGCCCACCGGTTATTATAGTGAGCCCGTGGTTGATTCTAGGTCAATTACTAGCTATCAAGAGGAAAATCCCTCGTCATTAAGACGGAATTAGCACCCTGTTTTCTAGGTCATTACGCGTGATAAGTCATAAATAATAACCTTGGTTTTCCGTAGAAAGTAAAAAATGTAGAAAAAGCGCGCTACTAGCATCCACCGACACGTCCCGTACCATCCTATGGCAGAAAAGTGTAGTCAGGTGCATCTCTACTACTCACAAAAATAAGTTTCATCTTCATTTTTTATAAACACTGCCCTCTAGCTGTGGATCAAAACATTAAAACAAAATTCAGGATCACTTAATATTTCATAGAATCCCATAATTTATCAACCACATAAAACAATCAAACTTAAATGAAATAAGATTCGTTTAAATAAACCTAGAATTATCTTAAATTAATTTGAAATGCATCGTACATTGCACAGTTATGGGAAGAATGGGCAAAGTAACTTTCCAAGAAAGAATTAACTAGTGCAATTGCTTACACTGTACCTAAGACTATATAACTTTAAATTAACTGCTCTCTAACTGTAAGATGTAACATTGTTACATCTACAATCTAAATATGAATATCGATAGTTTAGATAAATAACAATTAGCTAATTATTTGAAAGGAAATGCGAAAATAGGAAAAGGCTCACCATTAGAATAAACCTTAACTAATAGGTCAATTAAGAAACCCAAAAAGATGAAAAGAAAGGTGTAAGAAAGATCGATGTTCCGGAATAAAGAGCAACTTGTATCCCATCTAAAAGGTGAAATTAGGTAATTAAGAAGTTTCGGTCGTAAGTCGATCATTCCATTAAATAACCTAGACATGAGCGTAAATGAGGTGGTTCGTAACTTCGTATTGGTTTACACCTTTTTGCCAATACACTATCATTATTGTCCTTAATAGCTAAGCGCTATTATCGCATTTTAACACAAACGGGGTTTATGTAAGCTTTGTAATTATTACAATTACAAAGCACTACCGATGCCGTACGCATACACAAAAGGGAATTGCGTACGAATGAGTCGAATATCTAATCAAGTTAATATTATTATTACATGTATTAAAAAATTATGTGAAAATATGACGCTTTGTAATGCTATCGTATATTACCGAGGAGTGTTGGGCTTCCTGTTTAAATCCCACTGGCGCAGGTGTACTGCCATATACATCCGTACACTCGTACATACTAATTTGGCTTGATTAGGTTAATTTGTAACGTATATGCTTTAACTTCCATTGCGAGAGAGCTCTTTGATTAGTTGAGTTTTGCCTATATCCAGTAATTTGCCCGATAACGTTTCAATATATGACTGCAATCATTTCTTAAAAAATTCTTCGCACGCAAAATTTACAGCTTTAGATGTTAAATTACTTTTTCTTAACTTTTATTTACTTCATCCAGCCATGCTCGATTTTATCTAGGAAATGGATACTTAGATCATTACTTTAGTAAATGAAAGTTAAGAAGAGCAAAACTTTTAAATTATTTTATAATGTCTAAACCAGCAGATTGCGATGCCAACACTGGAATGCTAAAATATATTTCAATTATAATGAAGTGATTAAAAAACTTGACAGATAAGATAGATTGAAGTGGATAGGATGCATTAAAGTCGACTGAAAGACAAATACAGCATAGGACTAATATCACATTTATGTAAATTATACATTACATTATAATTATTATACAGATATTGGAAAAAACACTAAAGAATATCTACGCTTAGTATGAGTTAAGAACACTTTCATATATAAATGTAACTATGGACCTGATTTAAAATTATTAATAGTTCGAGCGGAGGAGAGCATGAATTTTGTATGAAGTTAAGATAAAGCAAAAAACAAAAACCAAAATCGCTAACCCTGACCAAATTTCGACTCAACTGATCTACTTGTTTTAAGTTTTTAGTTTCGACAGTTAAAAACTATAGTTGAAATGTTGTGAACCACCGTTCACAACATTTCAATTTAGATAATTTAGATAATTAGGCCGTTCACACGTACACTCAATCACGAGTGATCTCACACGCTTATCGTGCAGTTTTATCTTTTTTTGATGAAACTATTTACAAGTTTGGAACGCAGTTTAAAATCTTCTGATTTCCTGTCATAAAGTGCTATATTAATTTCTACTTTTGTGGTTTATTACCAAATTTTTTTTAATTTGTTTCGCGGTTCACTAATTTCAGTTCAAAATTTTAATTTTTTTGATGGCTGATACAAGGTATTGGAACAAAGACTATGATAGAGCTTATTGACATATATAACAGTGGTCCATGTTTATGGAAAATTAAATGTGTAAGGAATATACCAACAAAAATTTAAAAAACGAAGCTTATGAACAATTAATCGTACTGCGTAAACTTATTTTTTCTGATACAAGCCGGGATTTTGTGGTAAAAAAAGATTCAAAGCATACGAGGATCGTTCCGAAAGGAGTTAAAATAGTAGAAGATTCTAAAAGGTCTGGAACATCTCCCGATGAGCTTTATGTACCGTCTTAGTGGTATTATGTACTAAGGACCAGGAGCTACCCACTACCAGTATTAGCAGTTCAGAAGTTATTAACCCGGATGCAGATGCCTTTGATCTACCATCAAGTTTTGAAACTCCAAATTCAGTAATTAACAAACAATTAAATGCAAGTATTGACGTAAGCTTATTTTATATCTGCTATAAAAAATTAGTTACATTTTGTTTTATCCAAAGGAAAGTATATAAACAATAAGTACGTTCTTTGAATTAACATTAAAAATTCAAAAATAATAAGTCTGCTGGGTAAGCCCTACAGTCTGAAAAAGACAATTAAAAAAAAAAATTATTTAACAAGTGTAAAATAAATCTAGGATTTGCCTTTTTTAAGCAAAAAAAAAAATTCATATAATCTTCACGATTCCGTTTCGCTTATGCAGAAACATTTTGGATGTAACTGATTGTAAGGATGACAAGTCCACACTATGATCTCGCCATTCGCCCCTTTCAAATTCATCACTGTTACATGTATATTTGTCAAATGTTGAAGCTGTAGCATACGTGCTTACAGATTTTAGTAAAACATTATGTAATGCACATATCGCTAACACAATATATATTATTTTTTCGGAGCCATGTATACAGGGTGTGGCGCGAAGAGTTTTGATTAAAAGTAATGGCGGATACGCTTATGTTAAAAATCTGAAATTACGAAGCTGTAGGTTTTGGATGACGCTGAGTTCAAATATAATATTGTCCTGAATGTGTTATTTTAAATGGAACCTAATATTTTTGATTTTATTTTCGAATTCTACATGAAATTCTAGATAAAATTTGTGCACAATGTCCTATACCAAAAATGAAGTATTTTCGAGATTTTTTTTAGATTTTGAAAAAATCCTAGTCCACATTGAATAACGATATCTCCATTAATAACGAAGCTAGCGACGTGAAATTGTAACCAATAAACAACAAGCGCTTGCCCATCTCATTGATATTTAATACAGAGTGTTTTAAACTTAGCCGCCAACATGCACAATTTAAATCATTTATAAGTTGCTTACTTTAAATAGAACACCCTGTATTTTATTACATTTTCCGCTGTATTTTTTAAGCCAATTCGTTTGGTATCAGTATTCCCTATACCTAAATCCAACCACTTTTGAGATATTTCATTATCTTAGTTAAAACATAACAACACTTAATTATTTCAACATTAGTAAAGGGTAGGCCATGGCTGTCAAAGATTTGATAGAACGTTAATTGTTTATGTTGTTTTGACAGTTTTCTTTACCAGTTTGTATTTCATAGTAAATAATGGCAAATGTAGGATTTACTAATGATGATTTTTTAAATCTTATTATTATTTACGGCGAGTGTAATAGAATTGTTGAACGGACTTGCCGTGTTTTTGCAGAAAGATATCCAAATCGACCAAATGCAACTGGTGATATTGTAAAAAGATTGCTTAAAAACTGCCTTCAGTTTGGTCAATTTAAGACAAAAATTAATAAAAATAAACCACTAGTGGACAGTGACATAAACGAAATTAATGTTTTGGGTTATTTTACGGCCTCTCCAAATACCTCCATTAGAGATTGTGAGAGAGATCTTACTTTGCCGACGAGAACAATTCATCGCATTTGAAAAAACACAACTGGAAACCATTTTGATATCATTTGGTGCAACACTTACAATTAGGTGATCTTCCTCGAAGGGTAGAATTCTGTGAATGGTTTTAATGAAGATCCAAAAGGATGAAAACTTCATAAAAAAAGTTATATGGTGTGATGAAGCAAAGTTTAGCAAAAATAGATTATTTAATCGACATAATTCCCATTTTTGGTCTAATGAAAATCCACACGTTAGTAGAGAACGTTATTTCCAAGATAGTTGGAGTTTTAATGTTTTTTGTGCAATAAAAGCATTTCAATTTTATGATGAAAATTTAAATGGTACAAGATATTTCCACATTTTAGAAGAAGCTATACGACCGGCGTTACATACTTTAATAAATGATGAAGAGGCGGCTTCAGCTTGGTATCAGCAAGATGGAGCACCCCCTCAACTTTGGGCCTGTTGCTCAGCATCTTTACGACATGTTTGATGATAGATGGATTGCCAATCAGGGCCCGTTTCGTTGGCCAGCTCGCTCTCCTGATTTGGCTCCTCTAGATTTTGGTATTTGGGGTTACATTAAAAATCAGGTATTTTCCAAACCTGTTACGACAAAGGAAGATATGATGCAGAGAGTCTTACTTGCTTTTAATTCTCTAACACCCGACCATATTTCCAGAATTACAAGACATAACTTAATGAAAAGGATTCATAAATGTTTAGAAGTAGATGGTGCTAATTTTGAACACTTATTATAAAACTTTATTTGTTTAATATTACATTTAGTTATTTTTGTTTGTAAGTTATCTAATTAAATTAATACAAAATACCTAGTCAACGATTTTAATGATATCCACAATCAATAATCCTTTCAGGCTATTGGTTACTTTTCATAATAATAATAAAATAACAAAATATCACCTTAAATAATGGAAATCATGGCCTACCCTTTACTAATGTTGAAATAATTAATTGTTGTTATGTTTTAACTAAGATAATAAAATATCTCAAAAGTGGTTGGATTTAGGTATAGGGAATACTGATACCAAACGAGTTGGCTTAAAAAAACACAGCGGAAAATGTAATAAAATATAGGGCGTTCTATTTAAAGTAAGCAACTTATAAATGATTTAAATTGTGCATTTCGGCGGCTAAGTCTAAGACACCCTGTATGAAATATCAATGAGATGCATATATGGAGTTAACGGGCAAGCGCTTGTTGTTTATTGGTTACAATTTCACGTCACTAGCTTCGTTACTAATGGAGATATCGTTATTCAATGTGGACTAGGATTTTTTCAAAATTTAAAAATCGAAATATCTCAAAATACTTCATTTTTGGTATAGGAATTGTGACAAATTTTATCTAGAATTTCATGTAGAATTCGAAAACAAAATAAAAATATTAGGTCTGTAAATGCCTACTATTAATGGTAGTTCTACTGTCTTTTACCTATTGTAAAATTTATTATTTTACAAGTCCACACTATGATCTCGCCATTCGCCCTTTCAAATTCATCACTGTTACATGTATATTTGTCAATGTTGAAGCTGTAGCATACGTTTACAGATTTTAGTAAAACATTATGTAATGCACATATCGCTAACAAATATATATTATTTTTTCAGCCATGTATACAGGGTGTGGCGCGAAGAGTTTTGATTAAAAGTAATGGCGGATACATTATGTTAAAAATCTGAAATTACGAAGCTGTAGGTTTTGGATGACGCTGAGTTCAAATATAATATTGTCCTGAATGTGTTATTTTAAATGGAACCTAATATTTTTGATTTTATTTTCGAATTCTACATGAAATTCTAGATAAAATTTGTGCACAATGTCCTATACCAAAAATGAAGTATTTTCGAGATTTTTTTTAGATTTTGAAAAAATCCTAGTCCACATTGAATAACGATATCTCCATTAATAACGAAGCTAGTGACGTGAAATTGTAACCAATAAACAACAAGCGCTTGCCCATCTCATTGATATTTAATACAGAGTGTTTTAAACTTAGCCGCCAACATGCACAATTTAAATCATTTATAAGTTGCTTACTTTAAATAGAACACCCTGTATTTTATTACATTTTCCGCTGTATTTTTTTAAGCCAATTCGTTTGGTATCAGTATTCCCTATACCTAAATCCAACCACTTTTGAGATATTTCATTATCTTAGTTAAAACATAACAACACTTAATTATTTCAACATTAGTAAAGGGTAGGCCATGGCTCTCAAAGATTTGATAGAACGTTAATTGTTTATGTTGTTTTGACAGTTTTCTTTACCAGTTTGTATTTCATAGTAAATAATGGCAAATGTAGGTTTTACTAATGATGATTTTTTAAATCTTATTATTATTTACGGCGAGTGTAATAGAATTGTTGAACGGACTTGCCGTGTTTTTGCAGAAAGATATCCAAATCGACCAAATGCAACTGGTGATATTGTAACAAGATTGCTTAAAAACTGCCTTCAGTTTGGTCAATTTAAGACAAAAATTAATAAAAATAAACCACTAGTGGACAGTGACATAAACGAAATTAATGTTTTGGGTTATTTTACGGCCTCTCCAAATACCTCCATTAGAGATTGTGAGAGAGAGCTTACTTTGTCGACGAGAACAATTCATCGCATTTGAAAAAAACCCAACTGGAAACCATTTTGATATCATTTGGTGCAACACTTACAATTAGGTGATTTTCCTCGAAGGGTAGAATTCTGTGAATGGTTTTTAATGAAGATCCAAAAGGATGAAAACTTCATAAAAAAAGTTATATGGTGTGATGAAGCAAAGTTTAGCAAAAATAGATTATTTAATCGACATAATTACCGTTTTTGGTCTAATGAAAATCCACATGTTAGTAGAGAACGTTATTTCCAAGATAGTTGGAGTTTTAATGTTTTTTGTGCAATAAAAGACGATTTTAGCATTAAAATTTTATGATAAAAATTTAAATGGTACAAGATATTGCCACATTTTAGAAGAAGCCATACGAACGGCGTTACATACTTTAAGAAATGATGAAGAGGCGGCTTCAGCTTGGTATCAGCAAGATGGAGCACCCCCTCAACTTTGGGCCTGTTGCTCAGCATCTTTACGACATGTTTGATGATAGATGGATTGCCAATCAGGGCCCGTTTCGTTGGCCAGCTCGCTCTCCTGATTTGGCTCCTCTAGATTTTGGTATTTGGGGTTACATTAAAAATCAGGTATTTTCCAAACCTGTTACGACAAAGGAAGATATGACGCAGAGAGTCTTACTTGCTTTTAATTCTCTAACACCCGACCATGTTTCCAGAATTACAAGACATGACTTAATGAAAAGGATTCATAAATGTTTAGAAGTAGATGGTGCTAATTTTGAACACTTATTATAAAACTTTATTTGTTTAATATTACATTTAGTTATTTTTGTTTGTAAGTGATCTAATTAAATTAATACAAAATAATTAGTCAACGTTTTTAATGATATCCACAATCAATAATCCTTTTAGGCTATTGGTTACTTTTCATAATTAATAACTTATGAAAAAATAACAAAATATCACCTTAAATAGTGGAAATCCTACCCTTTACTAATATTGAAATAAATAAGTGTTGTTATGTTTTAACTAAGGTAATGAAATGTCCCAAAGTGGTTGGATTTAGGTATAGGGAATACTGATACCAAACGAACTGGCTTAAAAAAACACAGCGGAAAATGTATTAAAATACAGGGTGTTCTATTTAAAGTAAGCAACTTATAAATGATTTAAATTGTACATGTGGGCGGCTAAGTTTAAAAAACCCTATATGAAATGTCAATGAGATGGATATATGGAGTTAACGGGCAAGCGCTTGTTGTTTATTGGTTACAATTTTACGTCACTAGCTTCGTTATTAATGGAGATATCGTTATTTAATGTGGACTAGAATTTTTTAAAATTTAAAAAAAAAATCGAAATATCTCGAAAATACTTCATTTTTGGTATAGGACATTGTGCACAAATTTTATCTAAGAATTCATGTAGAATTCGAAAATAAAATAAAAAATATTAGGTTCCATTTAAAATAACAAAGTTGACGTCTACTTCCGGTATAACCGGAAGTGCCACATTCACGACAATATTATATTTGAACTCAGCGTCATCCAAAACCTACAGCTTCGTAATTTCAGATTTTTAACATAACTGTATCCACCATTACTTTTAATCATAACTCTTCGCGCAGAATTCTGAATTTAGGTGTAAGGTGCCTAAAGCAATTTTCTGTAACATTTCTAGCCCTAGACAATCTGTAGTTAAAACTTCTTTGATAATTTAGATCATGTTGTGAAAATGGTTTTAGGAAATAGTTATGTAGGCAGAAGGCTTCATCACCAAGGAATGCAAAACTAAAATTTTTGGTTGTTTCAAAATTGTCTGGTAAATTTAGTATCTTGTTTTGTAATTTCTTGTAAAAATCTGTGTATTCAATGACCCAGCCATCAGATATCCTTCCATTTTTTCCAACATCCACATAAACAAATTCAAACTTAGAATTCACTAAAGTTATTAATACTATCGAATAACAATTTTTATAACTGAGCTCCAGAATGAGGAGGGGGCACAACCCTTATGTGTTTCCCATCGACCGCACCACCACAATTTATACACTGCCATTTGTCTTGAAAACCCTTGGCAATATCTAACCATTCTTCCATTGTTGTGGGAAACAGAAACACAGAATTGATTAACCATGAAATATTATTTTTTTAGGATGACAATACTGCATCAGGAAGAAAAAAAAAGTCAAAATCCAAAAGGAAATTGAGTAAGCCATCCGAGGCAAAAGAGTTTATGGATATGTGCAAAATGGTTCAAGCTAGTCAAATCAAGATATCACTGAATTTGATGCTGTAGGAGTTAGCATTCCCAAAAAGCTTCAACGAATGGATTCAGAAGCTATATTAGCTGAAAATGTTATTAATTAAAATTTGGATACTGTAGATGAATCGGTGAGAATCCCTTACCGATTTGGATAATTTAGCCACCAAAACATTTTACAGCAATTCCTCTAACTATATAAACGGCCAATACAATAACACAAATCTGATCTAGTGTGATATATATATATATATATATATATATATATATATATATATATATATATATATATATATATATATACAGGGTCCGGCAACAAGAGCGCCTTCTTCTAGATCTTCCGTTTTATATAAGCTAGATTAATAAAATTTGGAATGCAGTTATAGTTTAGTTGTGTGCATATTTTAAAATTATTCACGCGAATACAGGTTGTTTATTTAAAGAGGACCAAATTATCATAAAAAAATGTATTATTCCTTTTTTGAATTCTACATATTGTTCCTAACAAATTCGCAATATATTTTCCTACTCCTAAATATAGCCGTTTTTGAGTTATTTCGATTTTTCGAAAAAAAATTGAAATTACAGAGTTTTTTGAAAATGTACCTCCTTAACTGTTGAAAAATAAAAGTTATCTAATTTATATGAGAATAAGTACACAGATAGAGCTTCCTTTTAATGTGAAGAAAATGACATAATTGCATACAGGGTGCTTATAATTGACATGCCAATCAACCATTATTCGAACTAGTAAAAGTGTACTTTTTCAAATAAAACACCCTGTATATTATTACATTTTTGGTTTCTACATATTAACCCTTATCAGTTCACCATACAACTCCCTATCCCTAAATATAGCTGTTTCCGAATTATTTTCAATTTTTCAAAATGTATTGACATAACTGATTATTGAGACAGTTTTAAATCTATGGCCTCGTATAGATAAAAAAGAACATCATATAACACTTGTATTATACATTAAGAACGCAACAGAAACTAATATATTATGATAGAAGACTAATTACAATTTTTGTACTGGAGGCATTGCATGTTAACAAGAATTTGACAAATATTTACTTCAATTTCAAGTAAAATTCTAAAATCAAGTGTGCTTCTTATAAAAATTGAATGTTTGACATAAATAAATAAAACTGTAGCTAACCATTTACGAGTGTTTTTGTTAGTAATCAAGATTTTTATAAAATGAATTTTACACAAAATGAGTTAGTTGATATGATATTCGTGTTGGGTGCTGCAGAAAGAAACTGTTTATTGGCCAGCAGAATTTATGCTGAAAGATATGCAGATAGAAGACATCCATCGTTTCAGAAAGTTATGAGTAGATTTATTGCAACTTCATGTGCCAATTACTCCAAATATGAACGTGTTAAACCTTCTACAAATGACGATAGTGGATTAAGGGTTCTTCTCGCCATCGAAGAGGATCATCACAGAAGCCAAAAGGACATAAGTGAAATAGTTGGTATAAGTGAGGGATCAGTAGGCCGTCTTTTAAAAAAGAATCGCTTACATCCCTATCATATTCAGTTACACTAAGAATTGAGCGCTGCAGACTTCGATCATCGAGTAAGATTTTGTAACTGGGCCAGAGAACAAATTACTCAAAACCCAAACTTTTTTATAATATTTTATGGACAGACAAATCAACATTTCATAAGAATGGATTTGTTAATACACATAATTTTCATTATTATTCCTCAGAAGATCCACATTTATTAAGACAAGTTGATAATCAACATAAGTGGTCGTAAAAGTGTCTGGGGTGCCATCGTTGGTGATTATGTCATCGGTTCATTCTTTTTTGATGGATACTTGAATGGTGAGAAGTACCTTAACTTTTTGCGTAACGATTTACCGGGCTTATTAGAAAATATTACTCTTGATATTGGAGCCACAATGTGGTATCAACATGATAGCGCTCCTGCTCACTACTTTGCAGATGTAAGAGATTATCTCAATAGAGTCTTTTCAAATAAATGGATTGGGCGAAATGGACCTGTGTGGTGGCCAGCTAGGTCCCCTGATCTGACAAGAATAGATTTCTTTTTATGGGGATACATAAAAAGTATTGTCTATAGGGAACCACCAACCACTGCCGAAGATATGCGTAATCGTATAACATAGGCTTTTCATAGCATTACTCCTGAGTTGTTGCGTAGAGTTGAACAATCTTTTAAAGATCGACTTCAGGTCTGCATCCGAGAAAACGGACAACATTTTGAACAATTATTATAAATCATTATCGCTAATGATTGGCGTTAAATTATTTTTTTTTTATTTTATTAGTTTTGTATTTTTAGAAATAATTTTAATAATTATAGCGTATTAGTTTCTGTTGCGTTTTTTAATTTGCAATACAATTGTTTTCCACTGTTTTTTTTCTATTTATACGAGGCAATGGATTTAAAAAAATGTTCCAATAATCTTATACATTTTAAAAAATTGAAAATAATTCGCAAACGGCTATATTTAGCGATAGGGAATAATATACAGGGTGTTCTATTTGAAAAAGTAAACTTTTACTAGTTGGAATAATGTCTGATTGGCAAGTCAATTGTAAATACCCTGTATGCAATTATGACATTTTCTTTGCATTATAAGAAAGCTCTATCTGTGTACTTGTTCTGATATAAATTAGATAACTTTTGTTTTTCAACGGTTAAAGAGGTACATTTTCAAAGCTATCTCTGTAATTTCAATTTTTTTTATAAAAAGCGACATAACTCAAGAACGGCTATATTTAGGGATAGGGAAATATATTGCGAATTTGTTAGGAACAATGTGTAGAATTCAAAAAAGTAATAATATACAGGGTGTTCCATTTACATTTTTTTAATTATAGTTTGGTCATCTTTAAATAAACAACCTGTATACACGTGAATAATTTTAAAATATGCACACAACTAAAGTATAGCCCTATCCCAAATTTTATTAATCTAGCTAATATGAAACGGAAGATATAGAAGAAGGCGCTCTTGTTGCCGGACCCAGTATATATATATATATATATATATATATATATATATTGAGATGGTTAAGAAATAAGGGGCTAGAGTTATCGAGCTTATATTCTTTATAGTGTGCAAATTTAAATAGTTTTAAGAAAGTATACAGTTCGTTTTAATACGAAAATTAGTAGACGAGAGGAAAAATATGGTTTTGATATAACAAAGCTTTGTGGGGTTGGCATAAGGTTGTTTTATTCATAGAAGCAATGATCTATACCAGTAGTATGCGAGAAAGGTCAAAACGATTGATATTTGTGGGTACGATTAGTTTCGGTGAATAGTAATTTTACAGTTTAATCAACTTATTTAAGCATTTTAAACACTTTACAGATATTAATCACATGAAGTAGGATAATTCTAATATGTAGAACATGTATAGATATGGGTACAATGCATGAACTATATAAACTATAAAAAAAGGGTTATGGTACGAACACTGTATATTAGTATTTCACAGACAAAGTGTATAAAAAGTGCAGAAGAAGTGGTAGTGGTTTAGAAACATTGATAAGAACATGAACAACAATTGTACAATGTGATACTTAATATAAAATTACATTTCGTGTACAAAATTTATATAAATGTGTTAACAATATGGAATTGTGATATGACAAAATTATGGAGTATGGAGGAAAAGTAAACAGTATTTGTGTTAGAGACAGTTATAAGAACATAATAAATTAACATTTCAAGTGATTTGGACGTTTTAAACGCAAGTTATAAGAATAAATTATATTAAGTTAGGTTAAGTACTATATTTAAGAATTTTGCAAATTTATAGTTTTTTTAGGATAAGTTAAGTTTAGAATAAATTATAAAAGCACACAACAGTAGGTTTCCCTCATTTTCATAAAGAATTTAACAATATACATGTAATGGGCTTGTGAGGTGTCTTTTTATGCGGAAAGTTGCCCTGATTCCAAATCTGTATTCAAAAAGTAAATCCGACTTGTTTTAAAAACGTTATAGCATAATTTGTATTTTGTTTAGACCAATCAGATGCTAGGATCTTTTGTGTGTAATGTAGAAAAAAAGTATTTTTAGATTGAGGTGAACGGCTCCTTTTATTCAAGATACAATTGTGGATATGTAAATTATTTGCCTATTTGTTTGTTCTTGCCTATGTTGTTTAAACTACATTGCAGTTAATGTTAACTTAACTACCGGGATGATTGGCTGTATAACGGCCATATGTTTGGTGTCACAACTTTAATTCTGATTTATTTATGACACAGTTCTGGGCGTGATTTCTCTGTTTTATAGTGCTTTTCATTTTTTCTGTTACTTAATTTTATAGTTTTGTACGCACTTTAACCTGATTTAATGGTATTTTGTTATATCTGCATATTGTACTTTTTCTCTTCTTGTTTTTTGTTCTTTAATTTACTTGTAAAATTGATGATCAACAAACTGGGTTTTCTTGGCGGTTATTTCCCAGTTTGGAAACTAACGGGTTGAGCCATGATTGCGCAAAGCTTGTTAATTTTAATTTGAGTCATTTTATTGTTCACCTGTCCCACTATGATGCAACACTTAACCTTATCCACTCCTATCTCATTCAATAAATAGAGTGTAGCCTACCACTAGACGGCCAATTCTTTTAATCAGATTTGAGTTTTGCGAGTTATAATTGTAAATAAATTTTTAATTATTGCTGGGAAAGTTCAGGTGCTGCAAGCAAATAATTTTAGTAAGAAGTAGCATTAAAGTGAAGATACATCTATTGGCTTTTTTTGGAATATGCATAATTGCGAATATGTTCAATATTATGCTCTTAAAGATGTTACAGTCTTTAAATTATTGGGAGTAACTTCGAATAACACTTTGAAGGCTAGGTAGGGTACCTTGGGACACATTTCAAGAAATATTTTCAAGATCAATAGCAAAAGAATTTTAATTGTAAGGAAAGTCGAAAAATGTAACAATTTGTGTGTAAGTTAGATGTGACCATTAAATGACCATTTTTAACGTCCACATTAGACTTCATTCTATTTAAGGTTTGCAATTAAGTAAGACATAATAATAAACAGGATTTTTTGCCGCAATTGAAAAAGTTTAATTTCCGGGAATGTTTAAATGTACTAAGTTAATCAATATTAAAATTGTGCGGTTTAAAATTGTTCTATTACATGCTCAAATTGAAGATATCTAGAATAGTTAACTGTTATTAAGGATTTACTATCCCAAATAATCAGTCAAATGCAATTTATTCTAATTACCATTCATTATTAGGGTGTGCGTATAGAAATGTTAGTGTGACTTACACTTTCAACATAATTTAATTAAGAATATTTATAGTTCAGAGAAAAAAAGTAGAATTAGAAAATAAATATCGTATAAACATCATAAATACACGTAAGCGTGTTCACCTTTCGTCAGGAAGGCGCGAGTTCGAACACAGAAACAGCGGAAATACCTAAACACGCTGAATTAAAAACGTAGGTTCCGCCTCGAAGCCAATTCTCGGCGTCTTGGTTAGGATGGAACTCCCTTGGTTAAGACAAAAATCTAGTAATAAGTAAAACTAAAGTGGTTGACGAAGATGATTGAAATATCGTTTTTCCAGAATTCATTCCAAAAAATAACGGAACCAAACAAAAGAAAGATATGCGAGCTGTCATTTAGTAATGTAGGAATTCAATCGAACAGTGTATGTAACACTACTCCAAGTGTTTCTGGATCTTCGGTTATCCATAAAAAAGTGACAGTTTGGCAATGTAAATGTGTTTATATTATAAATCTCTACGTATTTAGGTGATGATTAGTTTTTTAGTAACACTGTAGACGATTTGCAAATTTTGAAGTTAATAGTGTGATACTCATAAAGATCAAAGGAGCCGTTCGAGAGTGATTATTTAGTGAATTTACTTCTACAGTAAATAGTACCATTTGTGTTAAAAAAAATGAATAAATAATCAAAGATAAAGATTTTAATGTGTATTTGGTAATACGAAAATGTTTTGGTTATCAACCGCATACTGAACACTATGATAGCTTGTTACATCAAGTCGAATCAACGTACTTGCGACGTTAATTTGCGCCAGATTGGTTGTGCGATACTATCTGCTAAGGATTCGCTGATTCGCCAATATTAAATCCTGAATGTGCCAACATTTTACTCGCTCCGCTGAATTTTATGAATCACTTTGTGTTGATATCTTGGGAAAACTGAAACCGTTATAGCCTTCGTCTACGCCATGTCCGTTATAAAAAATATGGACATATGATTTAGACTCAAATGTGAAAGCGATTGAAGTGTTTCACGTTACAGATCTTAGCCACATTATGCTTCTGTAGGTCCTCATTCTTCTGACTCTTGACTGTTTGGCTGTTGCTGAAAATTTTACTTATTCTCTGAAACGTCATTCTTTAATTGGCTTTCTAAGGCATTGCAAACGTCATAAAGGTACTTAATTTGACTTATACCTCTGGGTGGTTAAGTGTTAGACCTTAGGTACTTCTTTAAGGGTACACTCGCCTCGTTTTTGTTCTTTGAGTGTAGCCCTGCTCGAACATCAGAGCCATTCTCCCTTTTTTGCTGGAGTTGGTATCGGGTTGGGAGTTTTTGGCTGGCGACCCTGCAGTCCGCCGGGGGTTGGGAAAAGGGGCGTAACTTGTCTAGTACGCATAGAGCAATGAGTAAATGTGGGACTATGACGATCACCTACCTACCCAAACGTACAATCCTTGTCCGATTTACTATCGCAACAATTTAGTGTACACCTTTTCTAGTCTCTTTCAGTTCATTTATATTTTTACTTTTGATTTTACCGTTCCAGTATATTTTCGTTTACGCTGCGCGTTTGAAGGCTGCACTTGGAGTTTTCTGAGCATAAAACCGAGCTAATCGTTGGCAAAACGAACTATTCTAAACCTCTTTATCTTAATCCATTCACTTTTGTTATATTTAAGTATTAGAGGTAGTTATCGTTGGGCCGATAATTGTAAACACAATTCTATAGCTACCGTTACTTATTTGCTTTTCTGAAATTTTACTTCAGTAGACTGGGTATAATGTCAATATATCTAGTTCTATACTCAGAAACCATTTGGGATAGTTTCTGAGATTTATGAGCGAAGTGAAAAATTATTTTTATCGTTTTGTGACGGCTTTTACCTTTAACGCTTAACTAATTCAAACGCAATCAAGCTAAATCTCTATGTTAATGTTCAGATAAGTCCTACTTTATGATGCTAAAACCTAAGTTGTTATTCAATTCATAACTCTATAAGTATTCACTTGCACAATTAATTATCTTTATATGTACTTTTGGGCAGTCAATTTTGCATGTGCAAGCTGCATTAAATTTAATTTGGCTTTTTGTAAAAAGAACGATCTCGACGCATTTAACCTTGCTGAATTAAAATTGTTTTACTGTTATCACATGGTTATTAGAATCGTTGATCTAGCTATTAGACAGACAGTGTACTCTTGGCTTCATGCTTAAAGTTTACGTTTCGAAAACTGTGTTACTATTCACATATGCTTTGTGTGTGGCCTATTCAATAGGGTACTTTTTGTGCAATCAGATATAACTTCACTTACAGTTTACAAATTGAATTAATAATTTTTTACTTAATATAAGACAACTAGTTATCTTTGAGTTAACCATATTCAAACATTGATATTTTAATTTAATTACTGTATACTGAGTAGGTATATTAAGTATCTATTTTTTCTCTAAAGTACGTATTACTATTAATTAACTTAAAAGACATTAATTTAACTCTTAAATACTGCCATACCTTAATAATTGCCTTTATTGCTTAGCTAGAAAAGTGATTAATTTTATAGTATGTTTAGGGCTTCTAGTTAGCGCCCTTTTAGCTTCAATTTCGTCACTTTTAAAGACCTGCACCACCTCTACTATAACTGAGCTAGCGGCAAGACTAGACAATTTTCGAGGCTACTCGTTAGCCCTGCGGTTCAGCAAGTTTTGGTACGGTGTGAAGATTTGCACGTAAAAAATACCATCTGTTAATTTCATATTTTCTTTTATATTTCCTAATTTTCGACACCTGATTTTTTTCTACTATCGGTACTTCCGTTTCTGTGTTAAGTTTTATCATGCACAAGCAATTTGGTTTTTGTAAACCTTCACGCTTGAACCATTTTCTCTTTGATTTCTTCACCAGTGCCTGTAATAGCTTTTATAAACCACTAATATTTTGAAGCTTTATCTGCATACAGGAAGTTATTTAGTAGACATTCTTCACTTTCTACACGTCCCACTAGATTTGAATTCATCATTTTAGTTGTTTACCTATATTTATTCATATAGAAGGCGTTTCAGTGATATGAAAATTCTCATTTTCTGGGCAATTTTCCACTAGTGATCAATATATCAATATATGTCTAAGGAATGTTTGCGTTTGCTGGCAAAATAAAGTGAGGAAAACCACACAATGTTTTTATGAAAAAATTCTTATCACTTCGAAAGGGGTTTTTTCAATTTTTCGACATTGGTCTCGATAAGGGAATAACTGATACTACCAAATAAACTCAAAACCACAACAATTTCTTATCTCCGTCTACTAATAGAAGGCGCAACTTGTTGAAAAAAGAAAACGATCGGCCTTTTCTAAAAAGATCCGAAACTATATGTTTTTCACTACTAGTGGATGGAAAATGAATCAAATGCAACAGACAATTTGAAGTATGAAGTCGTATGTTTGTAAATAAGAAAAATTTCGCCATTATATCAAAGTTGTAAACTATATAACAAAGTGACATTAAGTGTATTTCGGTTATATTATAAGCAAAGTGTCTATTTCCACTAAAAAAGAATTTGAGCTGCTTTCCGTATTTTTCGAATGTATACAAAATGCAATTGATGCAGCAGCCAGTATCACGTGAAATATCAGAAAGAACAGACGAAGATAGGAGTAACGAGATTTTATTCAATTAGCAACGTTTACGTGCTACCGGTACCACCCATCGTCCTGTCTATAATAGATGAGCTCGAGGTTGTACCGAGGAAAACTCTGTAAATGTGTTCGTGTATGTTAACACTAATCCGCATTTAACTATTAGGACAGTATTCAAAAGATTTAGGAATATCGAATGGAAGCGTCCAAAATATTCTAAACATTCACAAGTAGGCGTCATGAAAATATACAAAAACACTAATTTTGATTTCTGGACAGGACAAGAACTTTAATTACTGCATTTCCACACACACTGTTCTTAGCATTTTAAACCCCGTGCATGTGATATTGTCCTCCATCAAGCTTTGATACTTCATGATTTTGATAGAAGGGTGAAGTTTTGCAACTGGCGATTAAATACGGCACAAGGGGATCCTCAACTTGAATTGTATATTTTATGGACAGACGAAGATACTTTTAGTTGTGGGGAAAAAGTAAACTTTCACAATATGCATCACAAGCCGAGAAAGAATTGAGTACGCGAGATGCAGAAGAATAAAAAACGGAAAATATAGATTAGATAATATGGCGAGACTTTAATGTGTTGTCGGAACACTTCCAAAATTAATAGAGTGGTTTCTTGTAGAATATTAGTCTTGACTAAATTTAAATCCAATTTAAACGCACCCTGGCCACAGAAAAGTTAGGTCGTGGTTTCCTATGTTATGAAAACAATTATTTCTCTCACATAAGAAGGAAAGTGGAAAAGTAATGCTTGGTGTGGAATAATTTTGTATTCAAAATCATCGAAGATAAAGACCTACACCTCTGAAGTACAATGCTAGAGTGACGACTAGAGGAAACCTATTAAATAGAATTAAAGACTCACTGGGTTTAAAATCGGTAGCACAAAATGAATGTGCAGTGCTGTCGATAAGAGATAGGATCCACTTGTGAATTAAAAATGAAGGCCTGCAGTTGCGCGCGTCTAGAGTATTATTTATTAAACCGGTCCTGTTCAACACCACAGAAATCTTGAAACAAATTAAAGTTTTCATTGCCTACTTATTTACTTTAAGCGTATGACCTGTTCATACCTTAAATTATCTGTTGACGTGATTTTCTTAAGTACTCCTTATTATCAAGATCCAGTTTACATTGTTATTTGTAAAGCATGTGAAGAACCATACAAATACATTATTATTTTTATTAATTTGTTTTTTTCTGAAGCAAATTGTTTTTAACCAAATCACATACATAAACATACAGTTTGGCACATGTTTGACAGTTTCCCACATACCAAAAAGGTTGTGATGTTGTCAAACATTCTAAATAGTATTATATTTAGTTAGTTATTATGCTTGTTTATGTAAAAGGTAAATATAAAACTCATGATATTGGCACCGTCGCATCTTATTTAACGTTATCAAAGTTGCAAACCCAGCAAACTAGGCCAATAATTCTGCAGTTACTGGAGTCTATTTTCAGATCACAATTCGATAGAACGTTGTCGCAAAATTTAGCGTGGTCTGAAAATTTATTATTTGCGCTATACTAGTATAACTATTGGTAAGCATAAGCCATGAATTTATTAAGATACAACACTAAAAATTCAAAAGGGAATAAAGAGAGAAGAGAGCTGAAAGAGAAAATTTTAATTAGCACATATACAAAGACACAGATAAATCAAAACAATAAATTAAGGATCCAGTAAATAATTATTTGTTTATTCAATAAACGTATAACAAAAAAGAAATCAAATTTTAAGTTACCCAAATCATTGTTTTAGTCAATAACACACAAATTAACTATAAATTTCTACCACGAATATTAATTTAGAAAACGAGACATCAAAATAGTCAGATTACCGAAAATGTAATTCTACAGAAAGCAGTAATGCATCAAAGTAATTTTTTATTTGTAAATGTTATTATTTACTCAACGCAATAATTGTAAGTAAAACTTAAATAAAACGTAGACCGTTGAACTCAAGGGTGTAAATACTAGATTAGAGTTAGTAATTTTACCTCTAAGAAACCGATCATCATGTGAATAAATAAAGTAAACAATTACAATTTCATTAAATGTTTTATCAGAAAAATTAAAAAATGTAAAGTTTGAATGATGCTAATTTATAATACATCATTTAAAGGAAATTTTTATCCCCTTTTTAATGATGTTTATTCCTGAACAAGTTATTTATACCAACATGTAAACATGTCCTTAAATTGGAAAAAACATAAAAAATTAAATCTCAAAATCGGTTGAGAATTGGAGCCATGTTTGTATGACTGTTTTTCTTGGAAACTAGTTAAAGAATTATCCGTCAAAATAAGTACATTGATACATAGGGACACCCTGTATATAGTTTTGAATGTATCATAATTAAAAATCCTAGTTTAGCCCGGCCGGTAATTACTAATTAGAAACAAGTTTATTCCTGTACATATTATACGTAAGTTCCTAGACATAAATGTTTTTTGGCCTAGTTATAAAAGGAATTGTAACGATTTAAAATAAATCCTTACTTTGTGACAAATTGTTATTTATGTGACCGTCCGGTACTTTTTTAATTTCAAAAAATTAATTTAGTGAATAAATTCCAATGCAATACTCGTACACATAAGTTTGATTAATTGAAATGCAAGATGCAATAATTTTATTTTAAACGAATATAGTGAGCATATTAATTTAATTTACCTACTACTGTTGATGTGTTGATCAATTCCCGTCCGCTATTTTTTTTGCATAAGATACAAATAGTAAATCTTATATTAGTAGATATTTTACGTACGGGAATATATTTAACTAACGTTGTATTTGCACGTGTGCAATTATCCGATAAGTGTGTTACCAATGAGTTTCTGTGCAGTTTAAAAACACTACCGTTATCGTCTTAATTAAGTCCGTATTTATACTAATATTAAGCTGGCTATCTGTACGTTAATTATTTTTATACCTTTATAGGTGAGTAACCGTTTACAAATAAAATTGTTTTTAAACCAGGAATCAACTGCACATTAAGTTTGACCTAAACATTTTCAGAAATATCTTTTCATTGCATGAGACTGCACCTGATACTTTTTTCTTGTATTTAGATCGAAAGTATTTATCTTATATTTTCAACGCCGTCCTGATTAATTTTGTTACCGTCAGTTCAGACTGGTTACACAGATAAGATCAGGAATTTTATTATTTATTTTATTAATTCAAGGTTTCTGTCACCGATGACCTCTTAATTTTTAAAACTTAATGTAAGCATTTGCAGAGACGTGATTTCTATTCTGTAGTTCAGCTGGTTAATCAGGATTTTCTTCTTGTATGGTAGTTTTAAAAGAATAAATTGCTGGATAATTTTTATTTTATATAGTCGCCTTTACTAGTGCCTAACAAACACATTGTGTTTCTATTTTATTGGAATTTAGTTATAGTTTTCCGCCACAAGCGACACCCGTGTATATATCGGGTGATCCAAATATTGCACCCACTACAGTTATTAATCCATTTCGAATAAAATAATTTTTTTATTAACAGCAAGTAGCGGACTATTAGTTACCAATATTTTTTCTGATTTTGTTTAATATTTTGGATCTTGTACGATCTGTTATTTAAGTTGTCAGATCATAACGTTTATTTTAGTTATACCGTTAGGCCGTCTCAAACAGATTACAAGGGTTAATTAGTTTATTATTTTTATAGCCTGTTTAGACAAACAACATTTTTAGCTTATATTCTTTTTACGAATTTAGTTTTGGTTTTCCGTCGCCGTTGGCAATTATACACATTTTTCCTTGACTCTGTTAATTATTTTAATCATTGGAATTGTTAATTTTGTTTTACCACTACCATTTTTTTTCAGTGATAGCTGACCGTGTATGAAAAATTATTAGTTGATTTCTTTACCGTCTTGAATGCGTTTTTGGTTCTTATTTGTTATTTTTTTTCAGGAATTTAGGTATTTTTTTTCCGCCTCCGTTGGCGAAAAATTATTTTATTAATTGACATCGCCAAGCACTACAGTGCGTTTTGTTTTCTTCAGCTGCCCGAATAAATTAGAGGCTGAGTACTCGCTCCGTAACCACCCATTTTTTTAGTATTATTTTGTCCGAGATATATTAATTTAATTTGTTCCATTGACCCTCGATAACAAGTAATTTTTCTCAAACTCAGACCGAGAATTTGAGTTTTTTTTCCTTTGACGAATCGTTCTATGTTCTAACCTCCATCTTATAAAATTAACGTTTTTTTATTTATCCGACACCGAAAACATGTGCTGCCGATCTCAGTTATCAGGAGTTTTATGTTTTTTTTTGTAACTAAATTATTTTTGAATTCATACCACCGAGACCGCGCATTTCTGACTCAACAGCGACACAAGTCTTAAATACCGGCAACGATCTAAATCTTCAGAAACCCTGGTAGACCGACGTCTTCACTGATGCTACTTGGACCGCTTTTACCTGTTTAATTCCCCCCGAAGAGGAATCTAGCCTCTATATCACCATTTACCTAGATTGGCTATCGAGTAACCCGATTATACCGCGATAGTCCAACCGCAGTTCACTGCCCCGCCCCTCTTATATAATTCTACTAACAACTGACCATCGACCGAAAATAAAAACGGTTTTCATCGGGACGTATTCCGAAGTTTTATAGAAACTTTATTATACCGTAACCGGACTAACCAGACCTTGATTACGACGCTTCCCGTGAGATTAATCATTTTTCAGCCACCCAGCCAGGTCAGATCAAACAGACCCGTCTTATCTCCAGAGAAAACAGAGCGTTCTACCGCACCAGCTGCTATCTAGTCCTGATCTAGAATTTAGTGCGGAGTTTAGAATTAACATAACAAAATGTTTGTTTAGTTACACTAGTATTAGTATAGCTTGTGTTATTTCGCAAGTAAATTTTATTTTCATTTATACGCCTGAGAATGGCCTTTTGTTTATTTTTGCTTATACACATGCTAAGTTGAAACGAATATACACTAATGATATAAATAATCAAATATTCTATATGAGTGGAGAAAATAGAACAGGCGAAAGTGACGGTAACCATAAATTATTGTACACCAACGTCTGATCAGTTATAAAACTAATTATGTATTATCTTTATTTGAGCCTTTACAGTAGCGCTGACAACGAGTTTGCTACGCAATACTATCGCTTACTTAAAATAAGCAACATAAACTGTCCACCTGTCTACAACAATCGTACTGCTGTATTTTACTAAATGGTATTAATAGAGTTAGGAATTTCCACCCAATTTTCAGCAAATTTTTGGAATTATTTCACGCTGACGAATTACACAGCCCAAATTTTGTTTTTGTTAGTAAAGAAATATTCAACACTTACAGATGAACCGTTTTCAGATTCACTTCCAGATTTTAATTCAAAATAGTTTAACGCGGAATTTGATAAATGAATATGCTGCCGATTGAACTAAAAAGAGGGGTTCTGCTAAAGATTTTGAATACAAAATTAGCCTTGGTTCCAATACCCCAACAAACAAAAATGCTTGTCTAAAGCACATCAAAGAAAAGGAGCCTGATAACTATTTGGAGAAATTACTGGATCGGGGCGTAATAGGGTATAGTAATTCGGATTACGCAAGTCAAGGATCTTTGTGCGCAAGGTGACAGGCAAAAGGCTAGTTGTAGATTACCGAGAAGTAAACAAATTTATACAATATGATCCACTTCCTCCTGCGAATCAGAAATCAATATTCACTTATCTGCAAGGCGCAATAAGTTCTGCTTTTCATGAAATCCCATTGAACGAAGACTCAAAAAGGTTATACATCCGAATTTGGCACAAAAATATATTTTGCAATTCCTTGCGGTCGCGGTAAAATAAGCTGCCTTGAACTAAATTCTGTTACCTAAAAGAAACATGAATGTACTCGCTGTTCAAGAGCTAAATTCTGTTGTTGCGTAATGAGTGAGCATTTTGATCCGACTGTTACCTAAAATCTACATTTATACATTAATTTTGATGGATTTGCGGGAAAAAGGATTACCTACATGACCAAGAAGAGCGAACAGTAAGTAATATGGGTATTTGACCATACGACACCAACCAAGGTCCTGTACTACGACTTACTACTTTTTATTTTAATTTTCATTCAGATAGACACTAATGTGCCACGAGCAATTTATCTTTTATTTAACATTAAATTGCAGATGATTTCATATTCATACTTCAAGTTACGTCAGCTTATCTCTTTCGCCGCAATAGTACGCGCACCCTTGAGCTCAACGATCTACGAATCTAGTGCATAAAGATAGTTGGGCCATTTTTGAATAATGTAATATAAGCGTGTGTATAATTAGTTGCTAATTATGGGCTACATTGCGCAGTGGAAATTAAATTTTGCGCCCCAATAGGAAATAAGAAGTAGAAACATTCTAGAAACACGCTCATTTCAACTTCTGGATAAATCATTTATTCTTATGCAGGAATTAGGCGCCAAGTGGGCGCAAATTTGCGCCGTTAAAGTAAAATTTTGCGTCCTTACAAGGACGGAGTTAATAGTGAAATTACATTAACACGGCTAACTGCACAGCCGTGAACCTTTGAATAAATAATTTTTTTCTTATGCCGTTATTAAAGTTTTCTGGCAACCATTATGCGCCGTTACATGCCGTTAACGTTTTGGCCCTTATAGGAAACAAGTTAATGTAAAAATTACATTGACACAGTTAACTTCATAGCCCTGTACTACTGAATAAATTAATTTCTTCTTATGCAGTAATTAGAGATACGCTATTTTGCGTCGCTAAAATAAAATTTTACACCCCCATAGGAAATAAGTAAGTAGAAAATGAGCAAAAATTATATCAACATATCATCAACATGCAACACGGCTAACATCACTGCAGTAAATTTCTGTATAAATCAATTCTTTCTTATGCAGTAAGTATCGTCCAATTATGAACTGATTTGCACCGTTAAAATAACATTTTGCTCCCCTATAAGAAACAAATTAGTTCAAAAATTACACCCGCAGGGCCAATTTCATAGTTGTGCATATGTGTAGAAAATTAATGTTTAGGTGCTAGTTATGTGTCGTTTTACGTAAAACAGCGAATAAGTAGTATCTAATTATTGGATTGTAGAAAGAAGAAAGAAAAGCAACGTGTTTGATTCCCTACTGCTCGAGCTTTTCACGCTCCTTCAGATTGTATAAATTTACAACGTAGGTAGGTAGGTTCAAAATTAAATATATTTAAAGAACACACGACTTGGAGTTTACGTGGAGTTAAGGTTAGTAAGAATAATGTAGTATTCAATTAAGTTAATATTAGAAGAAATTTAGTAGTCATAATGTAAAATGGGTTAAATATAATTAAATATAAATGTTTATAATGGAAGAAGTTAAGTTTGAGTAATAATGAGTAAACATAAGAGAATAAAAAATAAACAGATAAATAACAAATTTAAATAAATCGATTAAAGCATAATAAGAAATTTAATTACAAAAAGGTTCACGGCTGATTAAAGTTAACCGTGTCAAAGTAAGTTTTATAACTTGTTTGGTATAGGGGGGGGGAGGCAAATTTAATTTGAACGGCACAAATAGGGGCCTAATTATCGAGCTGTAAGAAAATATTGATTTATTCATAATTTTACGGTTATGAAGTTAGCCTTGTTGATGTAATTCGTGCAATACCTTATTTCCTATGCGGGCGCAAAATTTTATTTTAAGGGAGAATAACGGCGCAAAATTGGTACCTAATTACTCCATAAGAAAAAAATTGATTTATGCAGAAGTTAGCGGCTGTACGGTCACCCGTGTCGATGTAATTTCTACAATAACTTGTTTGATGTAGGGGCACAAAATGTAACTTCAGCGGTGAAAAACAGCGCATATCTATTTCGTTCTAACGCACAATATTTGGAAATAAATAGAATGGAATGCTACATTATCGTCGCGGCGGGTGGTGAACTGAGACGGACACTATACGTTTAACACAGCATTTGTGTCAGGTGTGTTAGAAGGAGATAGTAATATTTGTTTTAGGGGTCTCCTTAAAGATTAAATTGTCTGTTAAAATATAATACAATAATATAATTTATTCTTATAAACAAAATTACCTTATAATGAACTACTTTCTAAACAAGTACATTAAAGAATGTGGGTCATTAATATATCATTACTATACACAATGTAGCAAAGTCTAAAAATGTATGCAAACAATTTAATTTTATTTAAACCATTTATAATTTTAAATTTTGAGTATTTTTTTATCTTAAGGAAGAACGGCGCAAAATTAGTACCTAATTACTCCATAAGAAAAAAATTGATTTATGCAGAAGTTAGCGGTTATATGGTCACCCGTGTCGATGTAATTTCTACAATAACTTGTTTGATATAGGGGCGCAAAATGTAACTTCAACGGTGAAAAACAGCGCATATCTATTTCGTTCTAACGCACAATATTTGGAAATAAATAGAATGGAATGCTACATTATCGTCGCGGCGGGTGGTGAACTGAGACGGACACTATACGTTTAACACAGCATTTGTGTCAGGTGTGTTAGAAGGAGTTAGTAATATTTGTTTTAGGGGTCTCCTTAAAGATTAAATTGTCTGTTAAAATATAATACAATAATATAATTTATTCTTATAAACAAAACAACATAATATAATATAAACATAAACAAAATTACCTTATAATGAACTACTTTCTAAATAAGTACATTAAAGAATGCGGGTCATTAATATATCATTACTATACACAATGTAGCAACGTCTACAAATGTGTGCAAACAATTTAATTTTATTTAAACCATTTATATTTGCAATAAATAAAAACTACAAGTAATAACTGTAAATAAGCCTATAGTTTAATATGCAGTTTTAATTAGAAGAATGTAATATTTACATAAAAAAAGCTCTTTTACAATTAGAGTAGGAGAAATTAACAAAAAGGATCTAATTTACAACTTTTACAAATTTGCAACACTGTGTTATTAATAACAAGATTTTATTGAGAATTAAAAAGTGTACGTAAACTTAAAATTAAAACATTAACTATCACTGTTATCTGAATTATCACCGTTAATACAAATTACCAATGGTTCTACTGTTGTATCTAACACCTTTTAATGTGACCGCCATTGAAACATAATTTTTTCTGTATATATGTAATAGATTTTTTCCACACTTCTCCATCACATTGTTTCAAAGCCTCCTCCTACATTTGTAATACAGCGGCATCAGAGTAACCTTGTCTACTCATGTGCTTATCATAATATGATTTGCAGATACCCCAAATATTCTCAATAGCATTAAATTGGCAATGATATGGAGGTAGTCTAAGCACGAAATAACCAGATTCATTAATAACGTCATCTACAACGTACCGCTTCAGTTGTCTATGTTGTTTAGCAAGGTTCAACAAATCTACCTTTAAATCCGTGTCAGCAAAAGAATTGTTTTTGTTGTTAACCAGTTGCGTAACTCTTCCTTTTTCCATGTACTCGAAGGCGTTTTCTCTATAAGCCGAGAATGATATGATGCATTGTCCAAAATAATTAATGACGGTTCCTGTAGATTAGGCAACAGCTGATGTTTCAACCACTTCTCAAAAGTTGCAGCGTCCATATTGTCGTGGTAATCACTAGATTTTGATTTTGCCGCAAAAACTAAACTACAGTTTTTAATAAAACCATATTCATTACCAGCGTGTAAAATGATAAATCTTTTCCCACTACTTGAACACTCCCCATTTTTTACACTTTTTGGTGTGTCATCTTGCCAAGATCTCTTCTGTGATGCCCTAGAAAAGATCCACGTTTCGTCTATAAACACCATCTGAAGTGGTGAAGCCGATTGCATATTTTCATCGTATTTTTTAGGAACTGCACCCGTGCTGACGCCACATTTGATACTATGTAAAATCTTACTTATAGTTGGTCTGGATGCTATCAGTAACCCTTTTTCTTGTAATATATTACTAATTGTCTCCATTGTAACTACTTTCTTTTTGGAATACATGTGATAAATGATGTCTCTTATGGTATGTTTCAGCCCTTCTTGTATATCATCACTCTTACACTTAGTTCGTGGTTTTGGCAATGAAATGTTTCGATTTTTACCCTTGACGATTTTGTGTAACGTACTGAGGCTAATTTTTGAAGCTTCTGCGGTTCTTTTGTTCATTTGGTCAATGTTACACAGAGGATCAACATTATCCTTTTCGCGACAAAAATACTCATACATATTAAACACGATTTCATAGCAACGTTCGTTTAAAAACTTTCCTGGCATTTTACGGTTGTTACAGAATAGTATACAAACAGTACTAACGCAAATTTGAAATCTGTAGACATTACTTCATTGTGTAAAATAATGATATATTAATGACCCTACATTCTTTAATGTACTTATTTAGAAAGTAGTTAATTATAAGGTAATTTTATAGTTGAAGAATATCACGAAAATGATTTACCATGTTGTATTCAATTTAATAACATACTTGAATTCCAATTATATTTATAAAAGTAAATTATATTATTATATTTTCAATTACGTTTTAATTTTTTTTTTATAAATTGAAGGAGTATTACATATTTAGTTGTTAGTTACAAACACGCGAAATAAACTTTTGAATGCCAATGTCAAAGGTTACAGTAGTCTTTAAAGACACGCCTAAAACAAATATTACTATCTCCTTCTAACACACCTGACACAAATACAGATGTTTTAAACGTATAGTGTCCGTCTTAGTTCATCACCTGCAGATTCCATTCTCTCTATTTTCAGATATTGTGCGTTAAAACGAAATAGATACAAATTACGAGTGTGCACGCCATATAAAGCGCTAAGCCGAAATTTGCAATCATTCATTTTACGGACTTTACAACTTTATTCCGATTGGGACGCAAAATTTAATTTCAACCTCACAAAGTGGGGCATAATTGGCGCCTAATTATATACATCTTTAAATCATATTATTCAAAAATCACCAGGCTCCACACACCTCACGTACATATTTTGAATTACAATTATTGCAAAGCACTAATGTTTTAAATGAAATATAATTCCACAATTTCATTAATCTACGAGGAAAGAAGTACTGCAGTGGACTGTACTCGTATTGTAGAAGTAATTAATAAATTACGTTTTAATTTAGTAAAAAAATGAGTCTGTTTTATTTAACATGTGACTTTGTTATGTTTTTGTAACCTATATAAGATCAATATTTTAGATTGTGAATGCTAAGTATAAAAAGGTCGAGTTCTTGCAATGTATTTTAAAAAGTTAAAAGCGTTTGCTGAAGGGAATATGTTTTGTATTATTTGTTAACTACCTACTTATTGTCGTAGTTTTTATGAGTTGTTGGCATGTATCCCGATATATTCCTGAGCCCTTATTGTATCAGTTAATGCTTAATTAGCGTGGGTTTCATGACACGGTGGCGGATAGCAACCGCGAACCGTTGAAAAGCGCTGTCTTCTGGATAACCCCAGGTGTCGACCTAATACGAAATTCAGGCCTTATTGCTTGCGAACCAGTTAAGTGGTGATCTCGGCCTAGATATTTAGGCAGGGCAATAAGAGAAATGGGCCAATTAATGGCCTATTGGCTTTGTAGTCCCGTAGCGGGGGCTAGGGCAGGCTTGTACCCTAAACTACATTGTGGCGTATTAATTAATTAACAGGTATTTAGAGCGAGCTCCAACGAGGCAAAGACATCTGTCCGGATAACATAATTATTGCTGCGGACGACGAGGGATGTGCCAGACTAACCCGGGGCGCTTGCCCCCGGTGAGTACTTTGTTTATCCTTAACAGATAAACAGTTGTGACATTGTTGCGTGCACTTAAAGGATCGAGATGACCGGCCTTTGCTCTCTACCCATTCTCTAAGCACAAGTCTCCGTAGTATACGAGTGTATTGTTAATGAATCGATATCAAAGGTAAGTTTGTATAAGATTTATCTCAGTTATAATTAATTTGTTTATAAAAAAAAGCGTTCCCACACCCAGCAATATAATATTACTTACATTTCAGATATTTTAATTTTAAAACACCAAAGGTATTTAAATCGACTTGAAACTCACCGAGTAAATTTTTATAGATAAACGTTTTTGTAGCCAAATGGATTTTATAACTCTTAGAGAATTATTTTGTACCCGAAGGAATTTTAGAAAAATAGAGAATTGTTTACTTCTTTACAAGTTGAGTTTCGACGCACGACTGCGTCCCTTTTCTTCCTGAGTTTAAAAATAGAATTTTAGTTGTCATAATACAACCCGACACTAATAAATAATGGTGTTGTAAGCAAACAAGGTTAACAGGAAATATTGTATGGAATTTTTAAAATAAACAAACTACAAAGTGTAACAAAAAATAAACGGTTTTAAAAGAAATGATATCTTAACAATAATTTTATTAAAATATTTCTCTACGCATTTCAATACAACATGTATCATTATCAAGAGAAAATATATAAGTAAAATAACAAACAAGTAGTTATGGTAACAAATCATTAAGGTAAAAATTATAATTCTATATTTAAAATATCTGTAAAAGCTGAGTCCATAGATTAACCTGTTCGTTCATTAAACGTACTTTCTGTTTACCTTTATAAATTTCGAATGCTACTAAAACATCGAATTTGAATTTTTTATTACAAAAATGTAAAAATTTAATGTTGTTTTGTGAAGTCATAGAAATTGTGGAATCATATTGCATTTAAAACGTTGTGCTATTGAATATGGAATTCCACAAAGTAAAGTTAAAAAATATAAAATCATTGCATTTGGTAATATTATTACATGTAATGACTTACTGTGCTACTTTTCGAAGATTAGCAATTTGGTTACTCCAAATTTACTATTCTAACTAAATCATTAATATTCGTGGTAACAAGCACAAAATCTGTCTGTATAATTGTAATTGTTGTTTTTATGTATATGCTAATTAAAATTTCTCTTCCAGCTTTTATGTATATGCTAATTAAAATTTCTCTTCCAGCTTTCGTCTTCCTTACCCTCTTTTTACACTTTTATGGTTTCATTTCAAAAAAGAC
Source organism: Vesta saturnalis (assembly GCA_036346205.1). NCBI lineage: Eukaryota > Metazoa > Arthropoda > Insecta > Coleoptera > Lampyridae > Vesta > Vesta saturnalis. Next base: position 3,045,412 of record JARFJB010001400.1, read on the forward strand.
TTTCCTATTTAAAAAAAAAGGCTGTTATTTCAACAACTTTATACTGGCCTAGTCCACGCAATACCTACCAGTCATAATTGTTGTGCAGGATCATAAAGCTCGTTACAATCACTTCCAATGGATGCTTAAAGAACCTACCTTAAGCATACTAGTGCCGTTTTTTTACATTAATTAATATATTTTAATTTCTCATTTTATGTCTGACAAATGACGTAAAATTCATTTTATCGTTTTACTTACATACTTTTACATTTACATACTGCATTTCCTTTATTACTCCCGCTTTCCAGAATGTGTAATGTAAATTGTGTAATTATTAATTCTAGATTTGAATAAAAAAAATCTTAAACATGTAAATTTAGACGAAACGTAAATTTTTACTAATTGACTTTCAACATTTCCCAACTGTAGTTCCTTTCTTACATTTTAACGAAAAATGAACGCTTCCATTGATTAAAAATTAATCAGTGTAACGAACTGAACTTCGAACTTCGAAATTATAATCATCGGAATATTTTATTAGAATTAGATTGAATTAAAAAGTTTTCACGTTTAAAAATGCATTTAGCAACGTCAGGCAGAATTTGTATAAATAAAATTCGCAGAGATTTTTCCATACGATACTCAAAAACACATGTATAAAAAAAAACTTGACTACTACTGCATATACAGACGCCGAATACAAATAGGATTTTCTTATCAAATGGCTATAAATAACCCGTTCACATCCTGAGATTTTTTTCGAAAATTCTGAATTTATTACTACAGTTAAGGTGTACCCACATTCAAACACACACTAAAAATTTCATGCCGAAGAATTGATTTACAGCTATGAATGAATATTCATGTAATGGGCTCCATTAAATGATGGAGAATACAAACAATGGACAGCTTTTAATGTGTCACAGTCACATTTATAATTCAGTTTTACCGGTTTGTTAAAATTTATAAATGAAAGTAGAATTTATTTTTCCATTCAAACATTTTGAGGTCAATCATGTTCCTTTTCAACAATACTATTTGTCCATTAACAGAGAGTGCGATATGCGAAAATGTTATATATTTCTCAAAACTGCTCATACAGAATGTTTATAATGTAATTTTAAAATCGATTTATAATTTTGAATAGAAAAATAGAAAGAGAAAGAGAAATATTAAATTGGCACGTATAAAGTGGTATACGTGTAATGACATAATTCACTTAAACGATTTACATAATTAGCACTTTCGATGAATTATATAACGTTATTCAGTATTCTGGACGACTAGTCGACCGATGATGATGATGATGATAGCTTTGTTATAAAGCCGCATTTGATGTTTTAATTGTGTGTTGTACGTAGGTGTATTTTGTCTATTTGAATATTATGCGCATACGAATGTTAGCGTATCTGTACAAAGTTTGATAAAAATTCTTCAAAGGTTGGCGAATTAAAAAGTTTCCCTGACTTACAAACAAGAACAACGAATGCAGTAAAAATCTGTATCTGCATTACATTAAATGTTCGAGCATATAACATTAAATTGAAAATATGAAATCTGTGGCAAAAAATTGTAACCAAACAAAATACTATGCTAAGCTAATCTAAGCTATCATCATCAGCATCTACTGCTGACGATAGCTTATTTATTGAAACGCATTAAGTTTTATTAATTGTACGTGTGTGATACTGGGGTGTATTTTGTTTGTATTACCGGGTGTCCATTTAGCGGGCAATTCTTCAATAATTCCTCTCGTTTAAGCGATAGAAAAAAAAGCTCTTTGGTGCTCAGTCATGTCGCTTCGTCTTGTTAGTCCACCAAGCACTTATATTTATACATAGCGTGAAGGTGCATGTCCCACGATCCTGTCCGATCGGCTTCAGGAACTATCTCATTGTCCTAACATTTTGTCATAGTTCAACCAAATTTTGCCCGTATTTGAATTACTGTTAGTTCATTTTCTTCAAACTTCTTCGTTTGACTGCCTCAAAGCATTCTGATTTAAAGACCCAATAGTAAATACACAACTGTCAGGTATTTTGAACACCCTGTAACGTATTGGGTAATTTTGTTTGTAATTCTATTCACTTAGAATTCGGTATGTATTTTTTTTGTTGGAGCTAAATAATGAATGTTTTACTTGCATGGGTCACCTGTATGTAAAGGAATGTTAATGTGCATTGGAATTAATTATGATAGGATCACGATTTTCTAGCGATTTACCGTCAAAATTTTGTTGTTTGAGTTTTATAAATAAATTTGTTTAACGTGTTTGCGACCTTTAGGGAAGGTGTGTGGCGAGCTTTAGTTTTTGTTTGTGAATTATTATTCCGTAATTTAATTGTTTTCCTTATTATTCCCCGTTTATTGAATGCTGAGTAGCGTATTATTTGTAAATAGTTGTATATAAGTGTAAATAAGGTTTATTTCGTTTGATTTCCTTAAAAATTAAGTAATTTAAAGAAAGAGTGTAGATTAAATGTCATGCTGGCGACAGGAAGACGAGTAGTTATAGTGGTTCAGATTAATATTGAGTATGTTGGTTTTAAGTCATAGAGATAGAATGTGGGACTTATTGCTTGTACTTGAATAAAAATATAGAGATATTTTGCACGTTAAGTCTGCTGACGTTTAAAATTTTGTAAACTATCGAGTCCTTACGGATGGAAACGAAGTTTGGGTGTAGGAGTATCAAATCTTCCTCTTCCGTTTTTTTTAATTGGTGGAATTAAATTAGATAAGATTTTTTGAGTGGGATTCAAAATCCAAGATGGATTTTTGGTAATAATTTGATTGATTCTGAAACTGATCGCGCTCTCGAGTAGTAGTACGGTGACGTTTGTTGTTACGCTTTAAGGGTGGTTTAGAACGTTGATATATTGGACCTTTTGGTGTTTAACGAACATACTTTTTGTGTTGTAAGGGTAGTTTAGCTACTTCTGAAGAAAACCTGTAAGGGATTTTAATAAAATTTTTAACCACCAAAGGATTAGACCTAGTGCCGATTTCGATTTTACGTAATTAAGTTACCTAGAGATCATCGTCGTGTTTATTAGTGCTTCAGTGACCTCTTTGGTTTATATCGCTTTTGCAGATTTTTTTTAACATTAACGTTCTTGAAGTGCCACTTAATTGCCGTACAAAGCGTGTTGAAATATAAAGAAACTTTCGCAATATATTAAAATTATAGTTATTTAAACAAGTTATTAACCTTTTGGATTGTTAGTGTAAATAAAACTATTTAAAAGATAAAAGTTAACAAGCAAGTTGAGCGCACAAATTATTTATTTTAAAAGAAGTTTTCAATTAATGCAGTAACATTTTACCGCGATTCAATCAAGGAATCGTTTGTGTATAAAAGAATAATAGTCAACATTTGCATTCATCATTTGTCAGAGCAGGAAGATTCCATTTCCGTCATAGCAGTAACCGATCACCTGGTTCGTTTTCAATTGTTGTAACACAGGAGAGGTGTTAATCTAGACATTAAGGTAATATAATATTGTGTTTTTTTTCTTGAATATTCTCAAGATTTCTTGTGTTTTGAATTATTTTTTTTTGTTAACGAAGGTTTGAAAGCGGTGTCGTTTTTTTTTTAAATTAAGTTGTTGTTTTAATTTAGTTATTGTAATTAATCATAGCTCTGACGCTCCGCCTTCACACTTTTTTTTATTTTTTTTTTATTTTAGTAGTAAAGGGCAATTGGCCCTATATTAGTGTGGGTAAATAATCCACGATATATATCTATAGATTAAGCAATCTAGAACGGCGTTACGCAGGCCAGACATTCTGTCGCCTTTTAAGCATTTGTATTTTTTTTTGTTTATACGCATTATCGTATGTTTACCTTTATAATATTTTCTTTATTTTTTTATTTTTATTATAGCTTTGTTAGGTTTTATAAATTTGTTTTAATTCTGTGAAAACCCTTTTGTGTTACATAAAAGTTTTTTTTTGCAAATTGCAAGTAATTTAGAAGCGTAAATTTTAATGTAACGAAGTTACAGTTTTTTTTTTGTTTTATTGAGTAATAGCGTTAATGATATTTAGTGTTTTATCTGATTTTTAGTTGAGTATTAATTCATTTAGAGTGCCTTCAACAAAGGTGATTTTTGTTTTGTTTTGTTTTGATTATTATTTAATACCTTATTATTTACACTGAGGTGTAGTAAAGTAACGTAATTTTATTGAGAGTTTATCACGCTTTTATTTGACAAGCGTGTAGTGCTATTTTGAAGCCCTATTTCAGATGGTTTGCTGAGTTGCTGTCCAGCACACCTGGGATTGATTGAGGATAGGTAAGCGTATGTTTTTTGTATGTTTAGACACGCTATGTACTCGTAATTTTAGCACGACATCCCTTATTTTGACTACCAAACATTCTGGCGCCCAAAAACCGAACTGATTACGTTTTTCATCCCCTATTTTGACTCACGTACGATTTACTATTCTGGATGTGCAAAATTCAACATCGTACCCACACCCATACGCTGGCTAGTCGGGGCAAAAAGGCCAATTTTATCTGTAATCCCGTTCTTCCACCCGTTTATACCGTTACACTATCATCATCAGCATCTACTGCTGACGATAGCTTATTTATTGAAACGCATTAAGTTTTATTAATTTTACGTGTGTGATACTGGGGTGTATTTTGTTTGTATTACCGGGTGTCCATTTAGCGGGCAATTTTTCAATAACTCCTCTCGTTTAAGCGATAGAAAAAAAAGCTCTTTGGTGCTCAGTCATGTCGCTTCGTCTTGTTAGTCCACCAAGCACTTATACTTATACATAGCCTGAAGGTGCATGTCCCATGCCTAACATTTTATCATAGTTCAACCAAATTTTGCCCGTACTACTGCTTAGTTCATTTTTCTTCAAACTTCACTGGTTTTTGACTGCCTCAAAACATTCTGATTGTACTAAGTTATCCAAATCAACTGTAATAACACAACACTTAGTGACGGACTATCTTCAAAAACTTCATTTATTATTTCAGAAGATTTCCAGAACAAATATGCTCTGAATCCAGTTTGCAAAAATAATTTAAAGAAAAAAAATGCATGCACTAGAAGACATGTCGAGCATTGGTGGAAAAACCACGGATGACTGCCCAGGATGTTGATGTTTCTTATGTGCTATGTGCATAAATCCTGGCTAGTTGGTTGCCTAAAACAAAAAGATACCTCCACATAATATCAATATGAGGAGATAAATCTGTTAGAGCATGCAGGCGATTGAATTTTTGTCCAGGGGTTATGGTGGCTATCATACCCAACCGTGAATTGTGCCATTTCTATCTAAGGTCACTATGTTGTGGTCAACCTCGCCTGTTGCAGACAGTACCATTGTATTTGATGGATTTGAACTACCTAAAATATCCGGAGCACCAGATGAAGCTACATTTTCTTGAAATCTCAGAACTTCTAAGTATGAGAAGCAGTAACCCATAGAATAGAGGTTATCTATCATAAACAATAGATTGTCCAATACTTGCTATTTTCCTAGACTTATCATTCCCTACAAGAAGATGTTCAAGAATCATATGCAAACTATCAGGAATGTATTCTAAAGCTGACTCTAAATTGATTTCTTCGGTGGTTGGATATTTGTCCTTGGAAAGTTTAATATCACTCTTAATTAGTTTTGCTGCAGTTTCTATTATAGCTTTTTTATTAGCTTCTTCGTCATATTTATTCATTACATTAACGTAGTCACGTAATATTATGATAGTTGTATGGTGAAAAGTAACAATATCATGCAATCATGTCATCCTCTGCAATAAATAAAGAGTCTCCATAGTATTCCAAAAGCTTGGACTTAAGATACTGCTTACCATACGGAACCGACTGAACGTCCTCCAAATTTTCTGCCATCGTATTTACTAAATCAGTTAGTGTCAGTTGCGCTTCATCACTGCACTCAAAGTAGTAACATGTCTTAAAGAACGCTTGTTCCTGATCATTATTCTTAGGCTGCCCTGCTTTGCTTCACTTATGAATCTGTATTGGACTGGAACGTTTCGCCCAATCCGGAAGTTTACATCACATGAATGATGCTATATACAATTTGATGCGACAAGTTCTCCAAAGAAATATTCAATACGTCCCTGAACAGATGAGGACCATTCATCAGCACGCACTTTGCAGTGCCTGCAAGTGGTTTGGTCGTAACATAACTGTAGTCAGCATAATGAGGACTAGTTTTTCTTGTAATGATTTCCTTTTCACAATATAAACAGTCTAGTTTACTATTAAACGGTCCTGACAATATACGTGCACTTCTTTTCACGGGTAACCTATGAGAATCGATAATACCTTTCTCATGTTTTTCAATGTCCTTCTTGTTAATGTAGTTCAAGCGCATCTCAGCTCCTTTAATACCAATACTAACTATATTTTCATTACCAAACTCCTTCAGACATAAGGGACACACTTCTTCATTAGTACTATTTGTTGTTGTTTACAACTTAAACTGACTTTCTATCACCTGTTTGAGAAACAATGGAAGCTTCACACACTTGAATTTTATTCAATAAAGTAATCTGAAACAAGCACTTTATAAACCAGTTACAACAAACAGTAGTAAATGATTTGTTTACCGTTTGGATTATTTTGTTGATAAAGCCGTTAAATAAAAAATATTTATTCATGGGAAATCCATTCGAAACATTTGAAACCATTGTTATATAGATTTTAATATGTGGGTATCAAGTACGTGTATTTATTAATAACCATGAATGTGTTAAAATAATAAATTTTTTGAATTATGAGAACTATGAAATACTTATCTTTTTGGGATTTTTAATGGCGTACTTTAAATTATACAATCTAAACGTTTCGATAACACTTACAGTTATCTTCGTCAGTAGTAATGTTTGTTAAAAATTGTTAAAGATGTAGTAAACAATTTTGTCAAATTTGAAAAATTCAAACATAAACATAAGCCTGCTATTAATATAACAGTTTGAGAAACGTACAAGCCAACTATAAAATTGTAGTAAGAACAACTAGGTCATTACAATTAAATATTGTTAAACTGCCTCAAAGATGACAAACCAGAACACTCTCTACGACGAAAGCTAACAATGGAATTTGCCAGCCAAAAACACATTTAACAAAATTTAATCGAGTTATGATGTAAGTGTAAAGTTGTGAAAACTTCAATTTTAAAATGATAGAAGCATTCACAAATCCAAACATTACATCAAATAAAATAACCCAGTTAAATCTAACAAAGAGATATCTTTATCAATAATTGGAAGTGTTATTTATTACAATGAAAAGCACAATGCAGAACGTTCTTGTAATTTTTAATTTCAATTTAATTCAACTACTTATGTTAAATTATAGTGCTGTGGAAATTTAACATATAATTGGTAAAGCATTTGCTTCAAGGTCTAGGAAAACACAGCAAAAACCTAGACATACCAAAAGTTGAAAACAAATTAAAATCAAGGCGTACATTATGCTCTTTTTAATTATAAGATGCCAAAACCTATTTAAACGAGATTTTCTTCTTGTCTATTAAAATTATTAGAGTGTTTATATATTCAATAGCTTCACGTTGTAAACGAACATAATAATGAGTTTGTCTTGACAATATTTCCATATTGTCAAATTGAATGTCATGATTTAGATTATTCAGGCATGGTCAGCCACAGCAGACCTCTCTGGTTGACCCAATCTACAAAATCTCATATGTTCTTTGCGTCTTGTATCAAAGCTACGTTTTGTGGTCCCGATGTATACTTTTCCACATGAACAAGATAACTTATACACTCCGGAAGATGATAAAGGGTTTGACACATCTTTAGGTGATCTTAAATGTTGTTTAATTTTTCTTGTAGGTTTAAAATAGTCCTAATGCCATATTTGATTAGGATTTTTCAATTCTATTTGTAACATTAGCTATAAAAGGAAGAAAAGCAGTACCAACATTAAGAACTGGTTTTTCTTTAAGGTTACGCCTAGAAGGTGTAATAACATTATTAATATCTGTAAGTGAATATCCATTATCTTGTAAGGATTTTCTTAAATATTTATATTCATCATTCAAAATTCAGGGTCACAAATTCGTTTTGCTCGATCTACTAAAGATTTAATTACACTTATGTTTATGTTTGAATTTTTCAAATTTGACAAAATTGTTTATACATCTTTAACAATTTTAACAAACATTACTACTGACGAAGATAACTGTAAGTGTTATCGAAACGTTTAGATTGTATAATTTAGTACACCATTAAAAAATCCCAAAAAGATAAGTATTTTATTATGAGTGTTAATGGTGAAAGTTTACATTTTCATATATAGAACTATGTTTTGATGAATTATTCTGAAATTACAATCATAATTTTAATGCAATAACAAATTCTGGTAAATATATTCGTGCCAACTTTTAATATGTCACTACACCTAATACTACAAAATAAAACCATAAAACGTTTTGGTGAAATTTTTTTAACGATCTCTGTGTCTAAAAATTATTATTAATTTTATTAAATACATAAATAAAAATTATTATATTATTATAAGTTTTTGTTATGAACGAATAAGTTCAAAGGTAAATATGTAATTAATTACATAAATAAAAAGTTTCACTCGAGTAGGATTTGAACCTACGACCTGCCGCGCTAACCAACTGCGTTATGGAGATTCAAGCCCCAATCAATGTAAATTTTGCTTTATGTATGTAGAGCTGATGTAAATTCTAAATATAATGGTCCCTGTGTCTGTTTTTTTTTTAGTTTGCTTGGACCATTAACACGGAGTTAAAGAAACTAAGTTTACATTCATTATATTAAGTAAGAAAAACTGGTTATTAACGTACGTAATTGTCTTCGTTTCATAACTTATTATTAAAGGAGGATATTTTCCTGTAATGTATATTGTTATAGTATGCGTATATCATTAGATGTACTGTTTTACATCTCAATCGCGACCGGAAAATGTATGAAGTGTACAAAAATCATAGAACAGAAATATAGCTTCAACCAGAATAATAAGAAAGTTTAAATGCAAGTACGTACGTGCACTAAAACGTAGTCATTTCAGACATACGAGATAAAATCAAACAATGTGTATTTTTTGGATCGTTAATATGTTATATATGTATAGTAAACTTAGAAACCCTTATTAGTTATTCAAACATCCTTAATAAAATGATTATAATCGTAAATGCACGTGTTAAATCTAGAATGATTTAAAAATGATAAGAATCCGTCTATCCACCACTATATAATTAATTTCCTATACGTACAAATATTAAAACACAAGATTTATTAAACAGCCGATTGTGGGAACATCGAGCGCAATTCGTATGCTACCTACACCAAAAGCATCGATCTGTATCTGAATTAATTCATCTCCCAATATTTTAATGTAACCAAGTTAGTACAATCAACACACGTTTTGCGAAACCTTTTAGCCGTGTTATTTAAATAATAAATAATTTAAAACATAGTGCTTATTTACACCCAAAAGGTTGCATTACCTCGTTAATTTGCATTTTGAAAATATTAGCCAATATGCAATATGTGATCTAGCGACAACACGTTTACTTCACATGTGACTTCTTGTGATGTCATAAAAGATTCAACTTTGGGACCTCAATTATTTCTTTTAATTATCAATTATTTACTTTTTTGAATTTTGTGTGAGAAACTAATTTTTCGTGAGCTAAGGCTGAACTCAAGTGGTTCATTATTATAAACCCATTACTATGGTTTGAAAGAAAGCTGACATTTTCCAGGAGCTTAGCTAAAGTTTTATCAAGTATGAAATGCATAATGAATTCACATTCAATGTTATTGTATAAAAACTAAAATGTAATCATGGCTTCGTGTTATCTCGGGACGCGTGCCACAACTGCGCTACCGAAATTTTTAATTTTTTTGTTTATTAAATTAGCATGGCATCAGTTACACAGTTCGAATCCCATTCTACGGAAATCCTCTTACCTTGAATTAAAATGTCACATTTTATCATTTTAATGAATGCGAATTCATTATTACATTTCATAGTTTATTATTAATATTTGCATACAGCAATTATAATTATATGGTTGTGATGTGCAACATTAGCGTCAACAAAATTAAAATAATACACATATAATGAGATTTAAATCGAATGGTATTCAGTCTCTCGGTGGCGCAGTTGGTAACGCAAGTGTCCGACAGAAGGTCGTGGGTTCGAATCCTATTCGAGGAAAATCTGTTTATGTTTGCATTCAAAATATTACGTATTGTAAAACGTAATTTTAATACAAACATAAAAAAAAAAAAAAAAATTTTAAAACTTTATATATATATATATATATATATATATATATATATATATATATATATATTAATAAAGCGTCCCCAGGTACCCTACCTTGAAAAGTGTAATTTGAACTTATTTAATAATGCAAATTCAAGAACAAAACAATCGCTAAGTGATTTTCTTGACTTTACTGACAATAATGTTACTATTACTCAAATTAATTTTGCCCTTTGACTTTCCTGGCAATAAAACATTAATTTATTTACAAGTCTGATATTTAATTTGCAAACCTCAAATCTGATCAAACGAAGTGGCCGTCTAGTGGTAGGTACGTTGTGCTATCTAAATTAGATAGTTTGTCTTGGATCATGAGGGCAGGTAAAAAAGAACTACTCAAATTAAAATCAACGAGCTTTGCGTAGCTGGTTCAGCCGTTAATGTACTATTGTGGAAAGAACCACCAATAAAATCCACTTTATTCATAAATAAGTAATTGCACAAGTACATTATTAAATCAAATAACACAAAACAACAATGAAAGGGTTAAATGTATAACAAAATACCATTAAATCAGGTTAAAAGTGCGTATAAAATTATAACATTAAGAGAAAATAAATAAAAAGCATTTGTTACAGAAATACAATAATAAAAAACACATGTAGTCACGCGACAATTGGGCATAAATAATTAAATTAAAAATCATAATAAAATTGTAATACCAAACATGTGGCCCTTTAAAACCAATCATTCTTTAAGTAAAAGCACATAAAACAATAAAGCAAATTACGGTACATATAAATACAACAACAGTAAAATGCACAGGTGATAATAAGGTAAAGGCAAGGACAAAAGAAAACATACAAGGAATTTACACGTACCCAATTGTTTAGTGACAACCAAAGCACAAAATACACAAGTCAAATTACAATAAATCACATACAAAGAGAAATCAGCTCGCAGTTAAATAATTCTACTTAAACAAACTGACAAAAACTCATTAAAACAAAGCCTTACAAGGGTAAGTTATAAATAGATCACCACCATCGTGAACGATATATAAGTTTGAATGCGTTACAAAAATACGTGCTACTCTCTCAGGTTACAATTCATTTATACAAAATAAAACAATAAAATAAATTCGAGGTGTTTAATGGTTTGGCCCGGGGTGTGTACTTGGCAATTGACTTTTACAATTAGTACCAAAGGGTATCCTGTATCCGTTCATCAGCCACCTCGACACAAATATAAATATAAACAACAAACAGCAATGCTAATTGCACAATACCAAATAAAGGAGCCCGGTACTATCTTTATTTTAGCATTTCCTTACTGAGCCCGCTACGAATGAGATACCTTGCAAGGTAATGTTTGATTCATTTAATACGTTACATAGGCTGGTGAAATGATTGGCTGCGAGCTTTAATTTATATAAAAATACATACTTACACTAGAATAAATATTCCTTAATCACAGACACAATCGTTAACATACGCGGTTTAACTGAAAGAAAACAACTTAGTGTTGGCGAATTCAAAAGAAAATGTACACGCAAGAATTATTTTAAAGACAACTGTTTACAATAAAGGTATTTAATTAATCCACAAATCGATCTGGCTCGAATGACATTTAACTGTAACTTTTGATTTCAAACCTACTAATTTACTCCCGCAATCAATCCCATTTTTCAAAGTAATATAAAAACAGAAACATTAATTTACGTTGAACAGTTTCATATTTATTGCACGACATCTTAATTTTAAAATATGCATTCGTCCAACAACCCTAGATTTTCCTCAGTTTCCAAAATAAAGATATCTCTGAAAGGTTGTACAATATTAATGTTCTTCTTACATTTTATGATATCCACTTTCGTATGCACAATTGTTTTCACTTGTAATTATAACTGTTCCGACACTTCAATGCACAATTCAGATTCGGTTACCTGATTTTGAACAAACTGAAATTTTGGTATATAGAGTACGTTTTCCACGCGAACTAAGACCATACGTAAGTTCATTTGCCATATTAAACTTCTACAATTATTATTCAAAAACCTAGACACTAGTTAGGAGATCATTAATGTTTCTCAATTTATATGTTTGAAACATTCTCTTTAGCTATAACCAATCAGAAGGCTTATTATAATAATTGGTAATCTAATTCCATACTTTCATTTACAGAATGTTTACTTAGAAAGTTAATTTCTAAAGATTGTCATCATCGGTTTAAAGAATTCACTAATTACATTGTTATTACTTTATCTACGTATATAAATTTAAAGAACATTAAAAGGACAAACTTTAATTATATTTCCTGTTACAGGTAGATTATATTTATTTTAAGATACAATTTTCAAAATTTATTTTCCACAAAATATGAAATGAGTTAAAATGTTTATCCTGATGTTGGTCCGTTAAATTGATAAACGTAATTTCAATTGCAACTATAAATTGCTTTCCACGTTAACAAAAATAAACAAAATCATTCAATCTTGGCGTTACGGGTTATACCGTTACGAATAGTTAGTTACGAACTGTCAATGTTACGAAGTGTCGCTGTTACAATTGTCCGTTACCATTTGTTTAGAACTTGCTTACGACATGTCTTGTCACCAATATTTTAATACAAACATAAAAGATTTCCCTTAAACAAAACTCTGTATATATATATATATATATATATATATATATATATATATATATATGTAGCGTCCCCCAGGTACCCTATCTTGAAAAGCGTAATTTGAACTTATTTGCAATAATGCAAATTCAAGAACAAAACAATCGCTAAGTGATTTATCTTGACTTTACTGACAATAATGTTACTATTACTCAAATTAATTGCCTGCCTTACTTTGACTTTCCTGGCAATAAAACATTCGAATTTATTTACAAGTCTGATATTTAATTACTAGCATACCTCAAATCTGATCAAACGAAGTGGCCGTCTAGTGGTAGGTACGTTGTGCTATCTAAATTAGACTGGATGAGGTAAGTGTTGGATCATGAGGGGCAGGTAAAAAAAGAGACTACTCAAATTAAAATCAACGAGCTTTGCGCAGCGGTGGTTCAGCCCATTAATGTACTATTGTGGGAAAGAACCACCAATAAAATCCACTTTATTCATAAATAAGTAATTGCACAAGTACATTATTAAATCAAATAACACACAAAACAACAATGAAAGGGTTAAATATATAACGAAATACCATTAAATCAGGTTAAAAGGCGTATAAAATTATAACATTAAGAGAAAATAAATAAAAAAGCATTTTAGTTACGCAGAAACACAATAATAAAAAAACACATGTAGGCACGTGCACAATTGGGTCATAAATAATCAAATTAAAAATCATAATAAAAATCGTAATACCAAACATGTGGCCCTTTAAAACCAGTCATGTCGGTCTTTAAGTAAGCAAGCACATAAAACAATAAAGCAAATTACGGAACATATAAAATACAACAACAGTAAAACTGCACAGGTGATAATAAGATAAAGGCAAGGACAATAGAAAACACGTACCCAATTTTTTAATGACCACCAAAGCACAAAATACACAAGTCAAATTACAATAAATCACATACAAAGAGAAATCAGCTCGCAGGTAAATAATTCTACTTAAACAAACTGACAAAAAAGCTCATTAAAACAAAGCCTTACAAGGGTAAGTTATAAATAGATCACTACCATCGTGAACGATATACAGGATGGGCCACCACCAACGCGTCGGTCTCTAGCACCCAAACGACTGAATTTTTCAAAATCTGTTTTGGCGAGAATATGTAAGCCTTCTAGGACTACAATCTAAAATTAGTTTGATTTATACAGGGTGATCTACAAACTTGTTACTTATCAAAGTTATATTATTTTAAATGGAATACCCTCCTTTTTAATTTTTTTTTGAAATAAGGTGAAAAAATAAGGTAGACTTTCATTAGAGTTCCCAATACCAAAACTTTACAGTTTCCGAAATATTTAACATTTTTTGAAAATGTAGGGTTGTCAAAAAATTTAAGTATTTTTCGATTCAGAAAAGATGAGACAATCTAATCTAGGTCATCGTAATAAGGATATTTGGAAGTACGTATTCTGTTGTTTATTGTTTCAAATCATAATTTATAAAATACAAAGAATAACGCGTAAAGTTAACAAAGTTCAAAGTTAAATATCTTTGTTATTTTAAATACAACGCCCAAGAAATTTTTATCGGAATGGAATAGTCTTTTGACAATAGTTCGAACTGTATTAGGGTTCCCTATACCTTACTTCAATACTTTTCGAGAAATTAGTGTATTTGTTACATTTTTAGAAATTACGCCATTAACTCATGTCGATCAGTTAGAATTCTGTGATTTACAAAGGTTACAAAGGTGTTAAACGGTTTTTGGTTTATTAAGGTTATCAAGGTTATACGGTTGCTGGTCTTGAAAAAGACCGTTTTACATTACGCACCGAGAGCCTACTGCTTCTCGCAATCTTTGTGGTTAACCTTTTGAATACTTTCCGAGAATGACGCCGTCTTTTAGGATATCGTACAGCATATTCCCTTTCTGCAATTACTGCATTTTATAGACTTTCGAAATACACACTAATTTAACAACAATAAAAACTTAAAAGTAAACGGTAATAAAACATTAGTGTCATTTCCAAAGGTAAATTGATTCCTTCTGAAACATCTAACAATTCATCACACATAAAACTATTAGAGACCTTTTAAAAGATTTAGGATGACACTTGTCTGTCTGAAATTGTTCATAGCAAATGATGGCAAGCATTTTGAGTAGTTAAAATAATTAGGACAATATTTAGAAGCACTGGATATAGTTAGTGTTGTGCGTATGACGCATTTCTGATATTGTATAAGCGAATTTTTTTAAGCATAATGTCAGTTTTGTGTAAATGTTGCGTCACTGGAAGTTGTAGTAATATGTTGAGTATTACGTAAAAGCAGATTTAGATGTTGTATCAAAGATTGTGACACGCAAGATTAATTTAAGTGAGAACTAATTTTTAAGTAAAACTTCTTTTGAGAGGAAAATATGAACCACTGTGTAGCTGCTGTATTTTCAGGAATGTAGTGGTTCAGTGGGTAGCATAAGTGAATTAATGATATGTTGGTATTATATTAAAGAATATATATCTAATTTTATTCGTATAAACGAGTTGGGATTTCATAATGGAAAATTTTAGCTATGATTAAAAGGCAAATAGTATTGAAATTTATTGAATTTTGCGGAGAGACTTCACTAATATGTGAGACTTTCGTTAAAATATGAATTTGGGGATGAATTTTGTATTTAATGAATATTTTAAAGAATTATTAAGTGTTTCTTAAAAAATTGAAAATGGTGTAGATGGACGGAATCTCATTTGCATGGTTCCGTTACATATTTTCTGCTGGGCAAAGTTATGTGACATTTAAACGCTTTGAGAGCGCTTGTTTCTGATTTATCGGATTAATATTTGGTGACGTTTGTAAGAGGGGCGTTGTTATCTATAAAAGGGTAAGTTTAGAACACATGAGAGATCTTTCAGCCAACTTCCAGTAGAAGCGGTCGCGCGTAATTTCAGAAAAGAAAGTATATAACGATCTGTGCTTATTTATGTTGTGACAATTAGTAGTGCAGTTAAAAATGGTGTCTGCTTAATGTCTGAACCCATGGGGGTTAAAACATTAAACGTTTACAAGTAAAGTTGATGTGTGGAGTTGGAAATTGTTTTGAGACTTTTCCAAAAATTTAAATAAGTGTTCAAACAGATTTGAGTTGAACAGAAACCTTTGTGTTAAGTATTGTACATAAAAATTGCGCGATAGTATGAATTAAGAGTGCATTTAATAATTATTAATGCTGATGTAAATATATGTGTGTTTGTTAACGACATTAAACCAATTAAGTTTATAGACAATTAAGAATTTAGGCACAAAGAGAGTTAAAACATTAGATTCGACGAACATTTGAAAAAGCAATTAGAGAAAAATTGCCCAATTATGCAAGCGTTAAAGGACGTTAGTGAACGCGGAACATTTAATTTAGCGCCAGAAAGGCTAAGGCCGAATGTACGCGTGTGTATACTATCCCAACAATTAACTAAACGGGTCCAATCCACTTTACCCGAAAAAGAACTAGGAAAACTATAAGTAAGAATAATTTCAGATATTGTTGAGTAGTGGAAGATTGATGGTTCTATAAAGGTGCCATTGCCAGTATTGCAAATTTTAGTTACTCCATAAGAATAATCGATTCTCACCACTAGCTTGCTTTTCTGTGTGCTGAGTTAAAAGAATAGAATAATATTTAATAGCGAAAACTGAAGTACGACAATCTTTTTGTGTTGCAGCAGTCTGTATAATTAACATCAAAAAATTGTTTCAATAGAGTTAGATATTCTTTTATTTGAGCTCTAATAGTCCTTACCCCACAAATTTTATTGTGAGACGTAAAGCGAAAGGTCAGTTTAGGTGTTGTAAATTAACAGTGCTTTATTAGATTTCTGGCTGTAAGGATTGGCACGACATTTGGATTTACCCTGGGAAACCCCGTTACAAAATGTAATTGATTTAATCAGTCAAATAAGTCTTTAGTTTGCAGTTACTGTTCATCATAAGTGGTATCGTTACGTATTTAATTTTCTGTGACGTAAATTAAAAAAAAAGGAAAAAAGATTTTAATCATACTTGCAAACGTTTAAATATATATTGTAATGCTAAAAATTGCAGCCAGTGTTTGAGAGAAAATATAATTTATAAAGTGCATATCGTTACGCTTGTTTTAATCTTGGATAGGAGTTAGTGATTTCGTGGTTTAAATTAATAGAGTTACAAATTTGATGATGTTTATTTATTTCAGAATATTAATGATAATTATGAATATTAGTTCATATTTATACGAGAAAAAATTCCAAAGTATACAGACGTCGTACTACCTTAGTTTTATGAGTATACAAGGCGCAATCAATAATTTTCTGATAAATAATATGCTTCAAAATTTCCTTGATTTTATTTTTAATACTAATTGAAGTTAAAAGTTTTCAAATTTGAATTGATGTGTATGTTGGTTGTTTTGGATTGAGATAAGATTATTAAGACCATTGGAACGAAATTGAACAAACTATTTTAAAGCGAAAGGATATTGGATGTTTGAGAGTGAGTTATGTATTATTTCATCACCTACCACAGAAGGGTGGGGTTAAATTAAGAACCCGCCTAGAATTACTTATTTCAGAGAAATTTCAGATTATGTGGCACCTAAAGACTATTTTTCTCGGCTGAATTTGGTTATTTGTTGCATTGGTGGTAAGTGTAAGGTTTACAAAATATAATTTAGCTACTTAGGGTTAACGAAATAACACAAAAAACCATTTTAACAATTTTAGAGCTGCCTTACATGTATTACAGAACTATTTCTAATTGCTTTTTTGTATTTTATCTTTCTCTCATTAAATATTGCTCAAACTTTTTACTAATTCAGGTCAGACCTTATTCCATACACGAAAATGGTGTCATCCCGCGCAGGATTTTGAAATTATTAAAAGACTAATGCTCAATCATATATGTTTAAAATTTTATGAAAATTGCAATATACAGGGTGACATAAAAAAACGGGAAGAGCAGGATAACTTAAAAAATACGAATCCTAGAACAAAATATGTAAGAAATTTACTTGACTATCTGACCGTGACCTTGGATTTAACATTGACCATACCCTTCAAGGTGAAGGTAATTTTTTGAAAGAAATCCCATCTTTTAACCCCGGAAATAAAAAAATTATAGTGGGTTATCCAATTGAGAATAAAGAAGCAGAAACGGTAACAAAAAAGTATTTTTGAATCATTTTATTTTAAAATTAGTATTCCAAGGAACGTAGTAATAGACCAAGGTACGGAATTTTTAGCGAAAGTTTTTAAAAGAATGATAAAAGTGTTACGCATAAATCAAATAAATTCAATAGTATATGAACATAAAACCTTAGATGCGTTAGAAAACAGTCATAAAAATGTAAGTGCAAATAGTAAATTATGAACAAACGTGGGGTATGTGAGTGTTTTTCATTTAGTAATATAGTACAACGAAACAAAATACTCACCGTTAAATAAGAACCTAAATCCAATTTTCATGATTACCCCAGAGAGTTCAAATATAGGTTATAAATCGCACATTGAAGCAAGAGACAATTTTATTAAGTCAACACTAGTAATAATAAAGTGGGAACTATCTTTGTGGGATCATAAAAAGTAATAGAAGAGACATCTAATTGAAAATGCAAAATGCGGAATAAGTTATTTAAAGAATGAACAAGCTAAGAGATTTTAAACTAAAGTGTCAAAAGTGCTATCGATAGGTTCAGGAAATTACGTCAATTACACAGTAAAAAAGAAATTATGTAAACTTTTTTTGTAAACAGAGAAAGCGGAAAGCGCTCGGACGCCAACTTATGTAAGAATGTATGCAGTCAACTTCCACTCGTACACAAATTAAGACTCGTTTGGAAAATTTTTATTGAGCTTGACTACTACTACAACTTTGCCAAATTTAAACACATATCCTAGCTCTTACAATAAGCGAGCTCCCAATAGTCGCCTTCAATTTGAATCAGCCTATATATATATATATATATATATATATATATATATATATATATATATATATATATATATATATATATATATATATATATATATATATATATATATTTATGTTGGTTTCTGTGTTGATTGTAGCTCTTCTGGTCTTCAAAAAACCGTTTGTTGCAAAACGAGGTTTCGGCAGCGTCTCATTTGCCATCCTCAGGTTGGCAACTGCCTGCTCCTGCTTAGAATTACTCGAACTGAACTACCGTCTTATTGTGTATGCTACTGCTTTTGTACCCTATTGCTTTCTTTCACTGCTTTCGCTGCTTTCGCTGCTTTCACTACTTTCACTGATTTCACATTTTGCTTTCCTGTTTTCACTTCTTTTGTTGATTCAGTTTTAGGTGTTACATGTTGGCCCAACGATGATGTCGCTTGAATTTGTGGTTGCCACAACAGGACACAAAATTAAATTTGAGGCCGCTAGAATTATCAGAGAAGCCACAGAGATTGAGAAACATCCACATAATCTCAACTCAAGAGAAGATGCTCTGAGACTACCATCAATATGGAAAACATCATTAATCCCTAGACCACTAAAATCCACAACACCTAAAACATAATATCCACAAAGGAAGAAGTGAAAACAAGGAAGCAAACAGTGAAACCAGCGTAAGTAGTGAAAACAGCGAAAGCAGTGAAAGCATACACAACAGGAAGGTAGTTCAGTTCGAATGACTTGAACCAGGAGCAGGCAGTAACCAACCTGAGGATGGCAAATTTTTTGTTTAAACGGTCTTTTGAAGACCAGAAGAGCTACGCGGATGAACACCCGAGAAACGATCAGTACATACAGCAGCCGCGAAAACCTAGAGATCAATATATATATATATATATATATATATATATATATATAAATATATATCTGTATCCTTACCACATACAGTGCGTTTAAGCGTTATTACATACCGATTTTCCCCAACAGGTTGTTTATTGTACTTGACTTTTGCAACAACATCACCAACAATTCTATCCCGTATTTTATTTACCGATGAAATGTGGTTTTCCCGAAATTCAATTGTGAACTTTCATAACAAACATATCTGGACTGAAGAAAATCCCCATGTGGTTATAGATAACAACAGTTTTCTGTAAATATTTGGGTTAGTATTGTAGGTGATTATATCATTGGGCCTTTTTTTACCCCCGAGATTAAACAGCCAGGAGTACCGTCATTTTTTGGTATTTGTGTTACTTGAACTATTAGAAACTGTCCCACTGGCAGAAAGAGGACCAACGTGGTTCATGCATGATGGTGCCCCACCTCACTTTAGCATAGTAGGACGTCAATTTCTAAATGCAACTTTTGGAGAAAACTGGACGGTTGCGCGGGTGCATAGATCTGGCCACCCAGGCCATCAGATTTAAATTGGCTAGACTTTTTCCTGAGGGGGCATTTAAAGTCTTTCGTATATAGAACTCCGCCGTTACCCCTGTGCATTTTTTTAGTAACAATTTCTAAGACTAGAAGGGTATTGAAAAAAAAATAACTGATACTCCTAATAGTTTGGTAGTTTTTATTTTTTGTTATGTTGTTTCAAGGACATGCAATAAAGTGACTTTTATTTTTTTTCAAAAGCGAGGCAAGGTAGGAAATAAATTCAACAGACAAAAAAGTTGTACTTTTAGGTAATAAATGTGAAAAAAACATTTTAATAGTTTGAAATCAGTGAGTGGCACACATTTTTGTTGTCAAAATTATTGGTTAAGGTGCTTCCCCGTACGCCACGGGACTTAATAATTTTAATTTAGTTAGGACTAAATGAGCCTCCTTCTACTATAAATAACACGGTCAAATTTCAATAAAAGCTCAGGGATATTTATGAAACAACGATTTTTTTTAAAAGTTTGAGATTCTGTATCTTGAAAACAAAGCATTACTGGACCTATGTTTAGATAAATTTAAAATCACCCTTTGAAGTTAAGTTAAGGTGCTTCCCGGTACGCCACTGGATTTAATAATTTTAATCTAGTTAGGGCTAAATTAGCCTCTTTCTACCATAAATAACACTGTCAAATTCCTTAAAAGCTCAGAGATTTTTACGAAACAACCATTTTCTTTTAAAAGTTTAAGATTCTGTATTTTGAAAACAAAGCATTACTGGACCTATGTTTATATAAATTTAAAATCACCCTTTGAAGTTAAGTTAAGGTTCTTCCCTGTACGCCACTGGACTTAATAATTTCAATCTAGTTAGGGCTAAATTAGCCTCTTTCTACCATAAATAACACTGTCAAATTCCTTAAAAGCTCAGAGATTTTTACGAAACAACGGTTTTCTTTTAAAAGTTTGAGATTCTGTATCTTGAAAACAAAGCGTTACTGGACATATGTTTATATAAATTTAAAATCACCCTTTGAGGTTAAGTTAAGGTGCTTCCCGGTACGCCACTGGACTTAATAATTTTAATCTAGTTAGGGTTAAATTAGCATTTTTTTACCATAAATAACACTGTCAAATTCCTTAAAAGCTCAGAGATTTTTACGAAACAACGATTTTTTTTAAAAGTTTGAGATTCTGTATCTTGAAAACAAAGCGTTACTGGACCTATGTTTATATAAATTTAAAATCACGCTTTGAAGTTAAATTAAGGTGCTTCCCGGTACGCCACTGGACTTAATAATTTTAATCTAGTTAGGGCTAAATTAGCCTCTTTCTACCATAAATAACACTGTCAA
Source organism: Vesta saturnalis (assembly GCA_036346205.1). Taxonomy (NCBI): domain Eukaryota; kingdom Metazoa; phylum Arthropoda; class Insecta; order Coleoptera; family Lampyridae; genus Vesta; species Vesta saturnalis. Next base: position 3,066,966 of record JARFJB010001400.1, read on the forward strand.
ATTCCTTAAAAGCTCAGATATTTTTACGAAACAACGATTTTCTTTTAAAGGTTTGAGATTCTGTATCTTGAAAACAAAGCATTACTGGACCTATGTTTATATAAATTTAAAATCACCCTTTAAAGTTTGGCCACGTACTTAAATAACACGCTGTATATTCGCAAACCCCTTCTAGTATACGAACTAACGTTTATTTACAACAAGAATCTTAAGGAAAATCAAATAAAAAAAATATCTCTTTAACACGTTCGATCCACCAAAGTAAAAATTTAATCTAGATAACCAGTAATAATCGTTTTAAGATATTGACCGAGTAATTATGTATTTTTTAAGTGCGAGTCTTGTTCTGTGTGGTAAAAAGATAATCTAAAAGATGGTAGCGGTTAATTACGACAAAAAGCTAAGTAAAATAAAGTTTACAGCAAGAGCCTATGAATTGATGAGGAATTGTGATTAAAGAAACTCATCTACCTTATTTTATCCTCGCTCATAAACCTAAGAAAATGTTATTAATTAATTAATTACATCAAAAGCAAGAAGTATTTTAATTACAATTCTTGCAACGATCACGATAAATTCACTACGACAATGTTAATTAAAGCAACTATTAATGGCAAAGAGAATTTCCTGACAAGTTTATATTAATTTGTTCAGGATTTTAATTAGCGTATTAATAAATCAGAGCTTAACGAAGAAAGTGTAAAAATTGCTATTATTTACGTATGTTAACAGACGGCTTAACGTTGTAAAAGAGCTTTCACTAAATATATATATTTTAATGTATTTAGTTTAAAGCAAATGTGCCGTAATCTTGTAATTCTCAAGGCGTACCAAATAAGATACAGAACTTTACTGGAGAACTTTTGGAATGTTGCATTTATCAAGAACATAAATGTTCTCTAAAACAACCAGCTTCAACTACACGACACACTAAGTATTTTGGTTATATAGCATTCATATCACGTAAACGTCGGAGATATGGAGTATAAAAAAAATAGTAATATAAAAAATGCACGCTTTGAACATACGATTTTGTTGAATAATTTGCATTTTAAGCACAAAAATGATAAATTTTAGGTTCAATTAAAAAGAAAAAAACTTACCTCGACGCTTGAATATAAAGGCACAACTCCGTGATCCTGAGCGTAAACTGTTAACCAATAGTGAGGTTTCGTTTCAACATCTAATACGCATAAAGTCCTGATGACACCTGAAAAAAAATGAATGTATACATAAAAAGTAAGTTCGTAAAAGGGTTGACTTACATATGGAAAAAAATGAAAACATGCATAATATTGGATTTACGTCCCATTGAATATAGATTGAAAGAAGATTGCTCCGCATTTTAGTACGAAAGATGGAGGAAAATTCGATTTAAAAATGCATTTAGTAAATGAACCGTAGTCAATCGTGTGCATTCTCTTCACAACACAATCAGATCTAGATTGATTCCTTTTTCATTATTATTATCTAAATTCAAAAGCCGCAAACGCACATAGAATAGGTAAGTTTTCCCATTGAATAACGGTTTTGCTCAATACCAAGAAAATTAATGATATTTTCAGTTTTCAATTTAATGAACAATACGTGGTAATAGTTTACATTTGACTATTGTTTAACAATATATGTCAAAACCCTGTTACGGTTGGATTATTTTATAATTATAAAAGTTGAGACAAATTTTAGGATTACACCTGTATACAGGGTGGTGCCTTGCGGGTCGCAGCATAGCGACTTCAATGGTAATTCCTGTATATTCAATTATTAGCTCCTCTACTTATTTTAGAGTAAAAGTGTAAATACGTTTTTTGTAGAGAAAAAAATACTGCATATGTACAGGATGGCCAACTAAAAATGCGAGGTACTGTATCTGCGAAACTACCCATCGAGAGGCTTGCGCAAAAAAAAGTTATTACTAAAACGGCCAATACAAAAACCTGGAAAATATTTTCATGTTTCTGAAATGGTCGCTAGGGGGCGTAACTGCAATCTTGAATCTAAAAAAGGGATGTTTCTGTGAATTCTGCTGTATTAACCTAATAAAAAAATAACTAATCTTTGAAGTCGAGGATAATCTGACCTTTTTTGTTTGGCACTTTTTGGCGTATCTATAAAAATAAAGTGGTGGGGGTATTCAAAGCTTTCCTTAAATCACCCCCCCCCCCCCGTATCATCGAAACGGCTAATCCGATTTTATTAAACTTGGGCGCATTGAAAATGTTAAAATAGTTTTGTTAGTTTCACATGTCGTCGCTAGAGGGCTTGTTCGACATTCCGACAGAAACGGTTAATTTTCGCAAAAAATTAAATGCATTGGTATGACTTTTTCACGAACAAGTAGCTAATGATGTCTAAACAAGCTCGAAACCGCATCTCGATATCTTGTTCCTAACCTAAAATATCGGCCAAAAAAACTTTATACGAAAATCCCTTAAATTTTTTTTTTTAACTATATTTTTCTGATATAGTTGTGGTCAAAAGGACCGATTTAAAGGAGGAAGGTTAAAGCCCCTGTAAATGCTCGAAATGCTGACCATCATCTGTGCATTGTTGAGGCATCTTATGGGCAGACAAAACTGCAGCTTCAATTTCGGCTCTGAATAGGTTACCTAAATTGCGATTTTAAATGTTTGTAAATTTATACACCAGAATAAAATCACCTTTTTTGAAATTACTACGGGCAAGTAAGCAATGCTAAAAGTTATACGAAAGGCCTATTTCTTGTTTGTTTAAATGCATATTCATTATGGATATATACGAAAAATACAATTAATAGAAGCAGGCAATGGAAACAGATACCTAAACAAAACATACGTAATCCTCAAATTGTCAATAGTTGTCAATACTTTCGCGATACTTTGAGCGATTTTTTTGGTTTCAAAATGAATTTTACGAATAATGAAACTGTTGATATGCTTGCGGTTTATTTTGAATGTCTTCAGAATGCCGCAGTAGCTAAAAGAGTTTACGCGGCTCGATATCCAAATCAGCGTCCTTGCGATGTAAGAGTTTTTCCCCGATTAGCGGCGAGCTTACGAGCCAATGGTAGTTTTCGGCCTACGTTTCAACGGCAAAAAATTGGAAGAACACAAGAAAATATTAACCGTGTGCTGAGCTATATTGAAGGAAATCCTCATGTTAGCACAAGAGCATTATCCACTGAGTTGGGCATATCACGGACAACAGTTCAAAATATTTTGAAGGACCATAGGTAAGTTCTAATGGTCATCAAAATATATAGGTATTCGTTTAAACTTTTTTTAATTATGTAAGACCCATAATTTTGAGCAGGTTTCTTTTATGAGTTACCCTTACCAATTACCACTATGTGGATTTCTTTTTAATCTCGACCAGTCAGGAATTTTGGGAAGTGGGTTTGTAGACTTATATAACTGTTAAACAATTTCGTACCCAGGTTTAATACATATATTTAAAACAAACTTCTGTAATTATAATAATAATATAAAAAAAAATGATATTCTGGTAAAACAAATTAAGTATTCAAATTTAACAAAATGATGGAAATAAAAAAAAAATTTCTAATACAGCGCCTGGTATTTGGGCAGCCCACCGCACATCAGAGTAATGCTGGTGTCGTTGAAATGTCGGCGATAAATCCTAAGATTTATAATGTTTCAGGACAGGTGTCGCCGGTGTATCGGGGCTCGTCGTCGTCGGTTTGGAAATTTCCTGTAAACAAGCGCTATAATGCAGTGTTCAAAATTAAAATAATTGTGGTTTTGTTTCTTTGTAAACAAAAATAATGTGTTCAGGTGAAAATAATACAAGGGTGTGTGTACAAGTCAAAAAGGAGGATTACTGTGATTTAGACAGGTAAGTTTATTCTGGTTATTATATTTTACATTTAAGACAATGTTTGTTGAATTCGAGGTTAGGGCGTATTTCAAATTTCTATCAGGGACTGGCTCTTTATTACTTATATTTTCTTAAGTAACGTTTTGAAATACGGAACAGGTTAAAGGAAAGTAGGCCCTACACAAGATTTGATAGTTACACGTATAGTGTTAATACAAATTCTTGTTAGGCAACGGTTGTATGTGAGTTGTTTAATTTTTTTATTAGGGGTTGTACACACGGACTAAGGGAAAGACTAATTCTAAATTTACTATAAATAATATATACAATCAATTATGTACAAGGGTTACTCGATGTTTGGAATTCACAATTTTATTTTTGAAATGTTTCATATGATACAGGAATATTTTCAACAATGTGTTGTTAATGGCGATAAGAGTTCATTCAAAACTACTAAAATGGTAAAATGGAACGTTGACCTTCGTCTTTATTTGTATAAAGAGATTCTTTACACTTTAATTGAAGGTGGTTACTTATTTGCGAAATGTAATTTTATTGTCTTTAACAAGAATTTCCTTAAAGTTTTAATTGTTAAAGCGCAAATAAATCTCGTTAATGTAATGGATTTCTTATTGTAAAATAGAAAATATTTTTCTTTGAAGTAAAACGTAAAATTTACTTTCTTGTTGTATAAATTTAATGTTTTACACAATTCAGGTTTTGTTTTCGGTAATAATTTGGATTTGATGTTCCGGTGTATTTTCGTGATATACAGTAAATTATAAGTGTTGATAGCCAAGCAGGGAGCTCGAGCTAAATCAACAAATTCTAGATATTTTATTTATTCAAAGTTGTAACGGACACTTTGAATATATAGAATTATATACAGGGGGTTCCGGATATATTGGGTGTTCGTTTATAATTTCGTTAATAGCCAAGCCAGTGGGCTCAATAGTCTAAATTAACGAATCTTAGAGATTCTATTTATTCAAAGCTGTATCGGAACTTTGAATATATAGAACTATGTATAGGGGTTCAGGATAATTTGTAAATTGTCGCTTTCTGAGGTTATAGCGCGTGTTGTGAGCAACCAGACGTGGCCTTAGAGAGCCCCATTAACTAGAAGAAACCCTATAATAATCCTGGTGACCGCCGGTGTTAACCAGTCAATCTACCTAAGATCAGTATAATACGCAAAACCCCTTTGACGTCAAGGATGGTTTGTTGATAGGAATTTTTAGGTATTACAACTATTTTCGTAAAAATTGGTTATACTTCCGAGTATTAGAATTCTATTTAATTCAATTGAAATTGCTTTAACCGGTCAGGCGGTTATGTTCTCGAATAGAGAATTTCAGGTGTAATAAATTATTACAAACGGACAGGCAGAGAGTATTTGTAAGAAGCGTTCTACAATTAGAATTTCAGGTGTAATAATAAATTATTACAAACGGACAGGCAGGTAGTATTTGCAGAGAAGCGTTCTACAAATAAATTTCAGGTGTAATATAAATTATTACAAACGGACAGGCAGGAGAGTATTTGTAGAGAAGCGTTCTACAAACAGAATTTCAGGTGTAATAATAAATTATTACAAACGTTAGGCAGGAGAGTATTTGTAGAGAAGCGTTCTACAAACAGAATTTCAGGTGTAATAATAAATTATTATAAACGGACAGGCAGGAGAGTATTTGTAGAGAAGCGTTCTACAAACAGAATTTCAGGTGTAATAATAAATTATTACAAACGGACAGGCAGGAGAGTATTTGCAGAGAAGCGTTCTACAAATAGAATTTCAGGTGTAATAATAATTATTACAAACGGGCAGGCAGGAGAGTATTTGTAGAGAAGCGTTCTACAAACAGAATTTCAGGTGTAATAATAAATTATTACAAACGGACAGGCAGGAGAGTATTTGTAGAGAAGCGTTCTACAAACAGAATTAATTTAAAAGTGCCAAAATTTCGCTTATAAACCTTGCGAATGAGTAGGGTTTTAGGTAGGAAATGTCGCAACGATTCTGCACGTTGTGAAAGTGGGGTACCGGTGCGCACGCAAAAGTGCTGATTATTTACATTTATTTAGAACTGGAATAAAATGAATTATTATTTAAACATTATCTTAATAATTTTTATTAACATAAAAATTTATTTGTCTTATCCAATTCTGGCTCATTACAATTACTTTAAGAATGCACCCATATCATGTCGTTTGCATCAGGCCTTGAAAGAGTAAGATTTTGATCGAAGGTTAGACTATTGCCATTGGATGTTAGGCATGATACGTGAAAATAGAGAATTTTTATTTCAAATTCTTTGGACCGATGAAGCCACCTTCAGTAGTGACGGGAAAGTCAATCTGCACAATATACATTATTAGTCTGCAGAAAATCCCCATTGTTGCGTGAAGTTCGGCACCAAGGACGTTGGAGTTTAAATGTATGGTGTGCATACTGGGAGGTACAATTATTGGGCCATATTTTTTCGAGCAACCCCTAAATGGCAATGTATTTCTTGACTTTTTGACCAATCAATTACCATTGTTGTTGGAAGATGTACCTCTGAAAACAAGGCAAAAATTGTTTTTGCAGTTGGATGGTTGCCGAGCACATTTTGCTATTAATGTGCGAGAACATATTAATGCAGCATTTCAACAGCGGTGGATTGGAAGAAGAAGTCTGTTTCCATGGCCTCCGCGATCGCCAGACTTAACTTGTCTCGATTTTTATTTATGGGGGCGCTTAAAGGACATAGTGTTTCGGACTCAACCTACTACTAGAGAAGATATGAAAAACCGGATTCGTAACGCAATACGTAACATACCGAGAGTTTTGTCTAATCATGAGAGGCTTCAGCAATGCATAGAGCGTGATGGTCAGCATTTCAAGCATTAAAAACCTTGCTCCTTTAAATCGGTCCTTTTTAGGGCCACAACTTACATAATAGAAACAATTCCAGAAAAATATAGTTAAAAAAAAATAAAAATGTAAGGGATTTTTGTATAAAGTTTTCTTTTGCAGATATTTTAGGTTAGGAACAAGATATCGAGATGCGATTTTCGCGAGCTTGTTTAGGCATCATTTAGCTACTTGTTCATCAAAAATAGTCATACCAATGCATTTGATTTTTTTGCGAAAATTAGCCGTTTCTGTCGGAATGTCGAATAAAGCCCTCTAGCGACGAAATGTGAAACTAACAAAACTTCAATTATTGTAACATTTGTAGCCCAAGAGAAGCTCTTTTCAACGCGCCCAAGTTTGTTAAAATCGGATTAGCCGTTTCGAAGATACGGGGGGTGATTTAAGGAAACCTTTGAATACCCCCCACCACTTTATTTTTAGATATACGCCAAACAAAAAAAGTTCAGATTATCCTCGATTTCAAGACAATTATTTTTTTATTAGGTTAAAATAGCAGAATTCACAGAAACATCACTTTTTTAGATTCAAGATTGCAGTTACGTCCCCTAGCGACCATTTCAGAAACATGAAAATATTTTCCAGGTTTTTGTATTGGCCGTTTTAGTAATAAATTTTTGCGCAAGCCTCTACGATGGATAGTTTCCCAGATACAGTGCCTCGCATTCTTAGTTGGCCACCCTGTACATACTATCAGTTATAATTTTCAGTTAATAAACGTTTGTTAAATCGCAATGGTTACCGCAATAGAAAAGATAATTAATGTGTTCAAATATCCTGATAATAAGTTGTAATTTGATTATGTTTTCTGGACATTTTATTTTCTGTATTTTACTGTAATGCGTTTTTGAACACCCTGTATATATTAAAAATTATTATTAATTTTATTCAATACATAAATAAAAAGTTTACCTCGAGTAGGATTTGAACCTACGACCTGTACTTTGCTAGAGTACCGCGCTAACCAACTGCGCCATCAAGGTTCAAGCCCCAATCGATGTAAATTTTGTCTTTATGTATGTAGAACTGATGTAAATTCTAAATATAATGAGATTACAATCAAATTATATATGTATATATGTACGTATTTTTTTTTCTCGTTTCTTTTTCTAGTTACTAAATTATCGTGGGTTGAAGGAGTAAATTTACATTCTTTTAAAATTAAATTGATATATGGTTTGCTTTATATTGTATTTCGGATTAGAATTTGTCGTATTTAGCTTAAAGTGAGTTTCTTTGTTAGAATTAATTCAATTAGGAGCGTAATTATCAAATAAATTTTCGTAAGGTATAAAATTAAAACTGCCGTTTGTTATTGAGAAATAAAATCCCAAGTTAGTTTTCACATTAAGTTTCTGGTGCCAGGATTCTATCGCAGTACAGTTTACCGATTCACTCTCAATTAAAAAATCATTATAGGAGCAGACAAGATTTGGCTGGGTTACAATATGAACTTATTAAACTTTAAGTGCATATGAACTGTAGAGTAGATAAGCGTTGCTTACTTGAAAAAGATTCCCTTGTAGTTTCTTGTATGAAGGCGAAAATATGATGCAACCTTTCTTGATCATTTACGGGAAGCGGCATACCGTTTCAACCGTGTTTTATAATTTGAATGTAATGAGAGTATGATTGGTTGTCGTTTTTAAAATCAAATATGGCGTAACTGAAGAATTTTTGGAATGTATGTCCTCAATCTTGGAATGATGCCGTAAGGGCCAAGGCTCGTTTGCGCTTCGTCGCATACACGTAGTTTGGTGTGTGGAGGTAGTGAAATATTTACGCCCTACTTAAGGTTAGGTGAAGCTATCGTGGAGTTTTCTCGGTACCATTAATTGAGGAATTATTTTATGTGTTCTCGCCTCCGGGAGTATTTATCGTATCGGTATCGTACTGCGACTTATTCTGGTCCATGGAATTTGGGTTCAGTGTCGAATGGTGCTGACCCTAACTCCTTTGGAGTTCTTTCGCATCTGGTGTGCGGGTCAAAAGTAAATAGTTCAAGTGTTAGTTGACGACTTCGTGTAAATGGCTAACCGCATAACAAACAATTATCGCTGTAGCTTTTAGTTTAAGTGTATCTATAATATTCATCGAGGGCTTTATAAATTTCGTTAATAAGAAGACGCCGTTTAAATAGATAAATCGAATTTTAAGTTTGAATGAGTAAAATTAATCTGTGTAAATAGTTGTGCATTTACGTTGAATCAAATGAAGAATTAGTTAACGTAGTTTTGATTGAAGTAACTGTCATAAATTAAGTTCGAGTAAATATGAATAAGATTTGTCGTTTGTGAAATTTCACATGGAAAGCGTACCATAGTAGCCAACTGTCGAATTATTCAGTACCTCGTGGGCCTGTTGTCCGACCGATTATCGTAGTTCAGAGGAGGAAGAACATCTCTTTGTTGGTGTTATGTAAGATAACGTTCATTTTTTTATTTTTGGTAATAATAATAAAGTGTGTTTTTTATTTTGTTTTGTGTTTACGTGGGAGAATACAAACGCTTGCTTGTGTAAGCTATCGTATAAAAGCCCTTCAGGCAATTTTGGAAACTGGCGTATTCATTCATCCTCACAATTTATTGTTTATATCCTGATTTTTTTATTGTGCAAATTCTGTGTATCGAAAGTTTATATTACCGATATTTTGTATTATTTCTGTTGTATTTAATGAAAGGTATTTATTTATAATACATGGTAACTGCCTTAAAGGGCCTTGTAAGCGCCGAGTGAAATTTTATTAGTTTTATTCTGGAATTATTGTTTCGGAATTGCAAAATTTAATGTTTCTTTTAGGTAACTTTATCAAAATTTGTGATGTAAAAGTCATAATATACGACCGTTGTTATTGTTTATAACTGTTTTATTGATAGATAATAATCTATCGTGATTCGTCCTCTTTTGACATAAAGTAATAAGCTAAACGAATAGAAACCTTTTCATTCACATTTAAGATTGCTAGTAATTGACTTCATTTGATGAAAGTTATTTTAGTTTTTTTAAGTAATTAATTAAAGGTAATGCGTTTAGATAAGATATTACGAGTTTGTTGGCTGAACAGCTGATTGTATTTTTTTGTGCATACGAGGGTATCACGAAAAGTTGCGAGATATATTTGAAGTATCGACTTATTAATTGGAGACATTCTAGTGCCTGATTTGCCCAACAGGGAAGCGAATATAATTGTTTGTTATGGCAGCTAGGTAACTTATTTTGAATTTTAAGTACTACATCCCGATATCGACGTTTGATAAATTTTAGAATTTCATATATTTTTGATCGCGTTTGTTTAGTTTGTGGTGCCGTATATTTTTCGTTTTAAGTGAATAATTAAATTATCGTATTTCCGTTATTCTTGGATTATCTTAGCTAATAATTTGTGACGTAGATCTATCGAAATATTTACTGAGTTTAGGTTTTATTTGGCATTTTGCGGCTTTTATATTTAAACCTTAAGATTTTATTGAAGTTTAGGTGAACCTGGCATTAATATTTTTGGAGTAGACTTTGTAGAAGTAGAAGATTTTTGAGTGAACGCTTTGGTTTCCTGTTAGACCAATATAACATAAGTTCATGACGTTTTCCCGCTATAAACGATTTTAACAGGTGGCGCCTTTTTGACTATCTACCAATTTTGACGACTTTTTACGATCTTTAAGTAAAAACCCCGCCCACACCACCGAGCTATGCCGTGGCTCAAATTGCCTTTACAGGCTGGATGCTCTAGTATTTAACCTGTAACATTACGTAATTGATACTTGAGTAAGGGTTGATAAAGAAACAATAAAAACACATGTTAGGATAGAAACAGACGTCCACTCGAACTGCTTTTATTGAAGGAGTGTAACGAATTGCTAAACATTTGTACACGCGCATTCTTGATTAATTACATCGGTACACGCAGCGATCAAAGACATCTTGGTTTGGTACTTTGAAATTCGAGACCTAAATGTTGGGTTTGTTACAGATGAATGCATGTTTTTAAAATTAAGATTTCGTTCAGTAAAGAATATGGAAAAATCTTCCCACGTAATAATTTCTGGTTTTTTATTACTTTTGGACAACGGGAGTTGATTTCGGGAGTAAATACAGTCAGCTAGTGTCGGAGAAGAGCAGTTACAGTTAGTGTTTTGATCGAGTCAGATCGATTTGATTAATTAAATACCTTCATTTTAAACAGTGTGTTTTTAAATAGTTTTTGCGTGTAAATTTTCTTTTGAATTAACCAACGCGAATTTATCTTTTTCTTTTGAGTGTTAGTTCTTCAAATATTAATCTATAAATAAGTCACCATTTTGAAGTTAAACTGCGTGTGTTAACCATTTGTGTCTGTGATAAATTAAATAAATATATATTCTAAACGTAAGTAGGTACTTTAATGTAAACTAAAGCTCGCAGCAAATAATTCTATAAGCCTAAGTAACGAATTAAAAAAAATCAAGCATTGTCTTACAAAAAGTATCTCATTATGCAGACAGTACAAGGCTCCCTCCCTCATTTGCTTGGGCGACTTAGCATGGTTGTTTGTTGATTATATTCATATTTGAGTAGAAGTGGGCGTGGACACACGTGCAAAAGATAGTGTGTTTGTGCGTGCGTGCGTGCGTGTATGTCTCTCTCTCTCTCTCTCTCTCTCTCTCTCTCTGTGGTCACTCGCCAGCCGAAACTATACGGACGAATTTGGTGAAATTTGGAATGAAGGCCTACGAGATAATTATGTCGACAAAACAAACTTTTAAACGCAATACGTTTCCGGGGGGTGAAAATAAGGGTGTTATTTTGGGGGCAAATTTTCAAATTTTAACATAGAAGATTAAATTCAGGCCATCCATAACTCGCATGGAATGAAATTTTTTGCAATTTTTTAAAACTTTCAAAATTGAATATGGCCGCAGTTGCAGTCACATATACATTTATTTTGTAGAAATATATATTTCCGATACCGTTTAAGATATAAAAGGATTGGAAATAGATATGCGTAGCTAAATAAAACTTCTTTAAAGAGGGTTATTGTTTAGCTGTAAATGGTACTTAATTTGAAGATTTGTTATGATGTCTTAATTTTTCTGAATTTACATTATGTTTGTGTCTATGTTTTGTTATCATGTTATACAATTTCCCCTTCAATTCAATTTCTTTGAATATTCTGGTTCCGAAAAATTATAACGATAGTATCTACCGACGCAGCATTTTATTCTCTTAAAACCCATTATTAGCTTAACTATCTTACCATTTCTACTTTTTCTTGCGTCAGATATGTTCTAGTCGAAATAGAATTACATGTAAAAATCAGTCGAGCAACAATGCCAAATAATTCTGATGCGCATGTTGTTTGTTTATATGATTCCAAAGCATGGCCGACTATTAATAAAATGTAATTTTTTATTTTGTCGCTTTTACGGTTTAGAAAATCGGAAAATTATAATTAATAGTATGCACACTGCGTCCCATTTTGGTTGAAATTGTAGGGTAAGTACCTTGTTTGCGAACAAAGTTCTACTTTTTCGTGAAACGAAAGATGCTACAAACAGAATTGTCATAATCCTATTAGTATTTGAGATACAGGGCAAAATTCAAAATTTGCACATTTTAACTGCTTTGCCTTGTAATTCATCGAAATGGTGAAAAGTGAGTTTTATACAGAATTTTCGTAGAATTTAGTGGCGTGCATAGTTTTCCCCACAAAAAGTCAGTTTCTTCGCAATAAACCAAAGTTTTGTTTTTTAAATTGAACATCCTGTATATGTTTTTATTATATAATAGAGCTTACTCCCAGCTATCAAAAAATATATATTCTGTGGCACGTTTTTTGCATTATTAAGCTCAAATATGGATATTACGTTAATTTAACGTTTTGATAATATAGTTGGTCATGAAACCTATAAACTCAGTATAAACGCATATTTTCTTGAACGCCGAAGATATATTTGAATATTAAAAAAAGGCTACTAGACTGCTTCAGTATAATTATAAACATGTAAATACGCGATTATAATAAATCTTTTTTACGCAGAAATGCAAAAATAATAACAAAAAATTATGCTAACTAGGTACAGTAGTTTTTGAAACATATTCAAACTGATTTTTTTTAATTGGGTAAATTGCATCGTACAGATTCAGAAAAAAATATGAATGGCAATAAAACTTATAAAGAATACTTTATATATAAATTTGTAAGTAGGCTGGGCCTAGTCTGATTCTAAACATAATCGATTAGTAATATATTCACGTATACCCTGGGATATTAAATTTTTTTGTTCTATATTGAGTGTTGATCACATGGTGATTGTTTGGTTTATGATTACTTCTTAATAAGGTATAATTAAATATTTATATTTAAAAGAGCATGCCAATCTTGAGCTCTAGAAAGAGCTTTCGTAGGTGCAAAAGAAAGGAATTTTTAATTTTGTAAAATTTTTAAAAGAAGTAAGGAGCGTTTTACTTTCATACCGTATCCGGCGATAAAGGTTTTGTTTGATATGTTGATTGTGAGCTTAGACGATTATTTGTTTTAAAGTAATTTAATAGATGTTTGTTAAATTTAATTATTGAGTTTATTTTAAGTACTAAATTTTTTTTGTATACCGTATTTTTAATTTTAACCAAATCCACGACCTCACGGCGAGCTGGTCGTCCCTTTCAGATATTAGCCTGTGCGATGTTCTAATGCCTTTTGAACCTGTTGCATGTTTTGGAAATAAAGGCTGTTTACCGTAATCAGTATGTATAAATTTTGTATACCTTGGACCATTAAATAAAAATTCGAAATTATTCATTAGTATTTTCAGGTTTCCTTCAGTTTCGTCTTTTTTAAATTTTTTTAGCTCGAACTATTTGCTTAATAATTATTTTTTTCACCAATTTGATCATTTTACCCTGCTTAGACAATCAAGGTTCTTATTCTGTGCCTTTAATCTTACTTCGTAGAACTCCATATTTAATAACACCAACGTTTCAAATATAATACATAAAATTTAATACACACAACAGGTTTGAGTTCTCAAAATTCAGAAAACCAACATATATAGACATCACAATTCCAAACGATTCAGGTCACCATAAAACGCATAAGGTGTATATAGATCATTAGTACATAGAGCAATGTCATTACCATTAAACCAAACAAATTTCAGTGAAGAAATATCAATTATACAACAAGTTGCACAATCAAATGGTTACGTTACAAATATAATTGACACTTAAAACAGCAAGAACGTAAGCTACCTATAAAAACATTTACCCCGTTAACACAGCACCGATAAAAGATAAATAAATAGAAATAAATAATAAATGCAGATAGAAAATAAATGACAGTGGTGCTTCCGTACGGACCGCGTGGTTCTAATATAACTTACTTTAAAGGGCGAGTTCAAAGTGTGGCCCTCCATAAACAATTAGTTACAGTTAGTTCGAGAAAAACTGATAAAATAAATTTTGTATGGTTATTTTTGGTATACAACCAGATTTATACGTTTTTTTTACATATGTGTACAAATAAGTTTCCGACGTTTTTTTAATCAAAAATTGGGCATTTATTGTGAAAGATCGGAACCTGCTGTTTTATTCGAAGTATTGTCCATCGCATGCCACTACGTTTTGTCATCTTTGTGGCGCAATATGTTGACGAGTATTATAATGCAGGAGTATAATTTTGTCGTGTCTGGAGTAGTGTTCGGCGCGATTTTCCTTGAATGCTCGGTAGACAGCTCCTGTAATGGTTTCGTTCGAATAGAGCAACTAATAATACACGATACCAAGCTGATCCCATCAAATACACAAGAGGTTTCTTCCATGAATATTTGGCAAAGCTATAGACGGTGGAAGCATGGTGGTCCCCATAATTTCTTCCATTTGGAATTCTCATATCGGATCCATGATCACCAGTAAGAATACGGTGCAGCATTTCACACGCCAAAAATCGGGGTTCAGCGTTTATCAGCGTCAGTTCATATAAAACCCAAATTTACTTGTTTTTGCATCATTTCCAATCATTTCACCCGATGTGAAATTGCGGGTCTTCTTGCGTTTGGCACGAATCTTGATCCAATAATGCTTTCAATTCCGCGTCTTCTTAAACTTACGACCTTTCGCTACGTTCACTGTCTTCAATGTCAAATTCACCGTTCTTAAACTTTGATATCCGTCACGACAACTTCTCTCACTTAAGGCAGCCTTAACGCTTGTACAAGTTCCCGATGCGCCTCAGCTATAGATTTCTTCAAATTGAAGAAGTAAAGCAAAAGTTTCAGCAAATGATGATTATACGACTGAACACTCGACATTTTTGCACACAAAAGAATATATTTCACTGATAAACAATCATTAATATTTTAAAGTTATGTTGTTGACAGATGTCCTTACGATAATAACGTTCTACATCTGACAATTTTAACCATAACTTACTACTGGCGCCAACTTTTGTCAAACGGCAGAAATTGCGGTTGCCCTGATAAAAGTTCTTAAAATGTAAACACTACTTTTCTAAGATTCCTTGCTTCTCTGCGGCTAATTTCCTTTTTAATTGAGGAATGACATTCTGCACACTTTTTTTGTATCTTTTTACCACTGAAATCCATTTACGCAGTAAATTGTTGACGGGAGTCTATTCCGGTTTTTCCTTTGTTATATGCTAAAAAAGCAAACGGTTTTTCTTGCGCTTTTCCAGATTTGCAAACCCTTCTTAATTTATGATGAAAGGCGGTTGTTCTCTAGTTGTTTCGTCCGCTGCAATTTCTTCCGTAGCCACAGCACTACTCGTGGGTGACTAAAGATCTTCCTCAATTACTGTTTGTTGAGATTTCAAAGTATGAATTGGCACTAATTAATGTTCATGTTTTGTTGAGAATACCCTTACATTACGGGTATTACTCCACTTCAAGACGACAATGCCATTGAGATTTACGACACTTTGAAGTCGAATGTTTATAAACTAAACGGCACATCCTGTAATTCTATTTATATTGGGCAAATACTTAGGAAGTTTGATATTCGATAGAAAGACAGCATTAAATGTTGCAAATACAAACACACAGACACATCAAATTATGCTAGCAAATATGATTTCACAAAACAACATTTTTGTAATAAAAAAGACTAATTAGATGTTTTGGAGGCATTAGAAATTTATAAATATAAACAGAAAGTATCTTTAATGAACGACCAGGTTGATCTTACATTTTTACCAATATCAGACATTTGAAATACGGAATTATAATTAACATCAGGTTTGACTTTTTACCTTAACGATTTGTTAGCATAACTAATTGTTATTATTTTATTTCTATTTTTCCCTTGATATGTTGTAGTGAAGTACGTTGAGAAATTGATATTCATATTCAAAATTTGTCGATTTGCATTGCATTTGAAACATTGATGCTATTTAATTCAGACTACTTTTTTCCAACTTATCAATTTACAGAATTTATAGAATTCGTTTTGGTTGATTTCTTCCAGCTACCGTCACATTGATATTTTCTTAAATCGTTTGAAATTACTAGTTGCTTGCCAGTTTTTGATTTTTTTTTGTCAGTCGAATTAATTTTAATAAAAAGTTTCTATTATCCACGAATGAAGTTTTGTTTCAATAGAGACCGCCATCTTAGCATTACCACCGAGCTAGATTTTCAAAAACACATGTCTACGTTGACGTTACCCGAACCACTATTAGTTTTGCGGATTAACGTAACATTCCCTCCTGCCTATAGTTCTGTTCAGACCTAGCAATACACCGGACTAAAAGACCTTTTTGACTTTCCGACATACAAAATATTTTACCATTCAGTAAATGAAATATAAAAAATAAAAAAAAAATTTAATACATTTAATTAAATACATTTGTATTGTATTAATCTATTCCTTTAAGATTGTTCCTATGTATACTTTATCACAAGAAATTTGTACTAGTTTCGAAATTAAAACAAAAAAGTTAAATTTTCTATAACAGCAAGAATATATATATATATATATATATATATATATATATATATATATATATATATATATATACACAGGGTTAATCAAAAGTATGGGCTACTCAAAACTCATTTAACTTTCACTTTCACTTTCACCAGATTAGCAACGAAGTGTTACTCGCTGTTGGTATATGTTAGAAATTTTTTTTAGTCCGCCTTAGTCGACGGCTAATGATGATAGTGTAGCTATCGAAACGCGTTCGGTGTTTTTTAATTTTGTGTGGTACGTGGGTGTATTTTGTTCGTTACAGATCCTGCCACAGCTCCAGTGTTCCAGATTTTTCAAAAGTATGTAAACGGTCAAATACCTTGATCTTGAGAAATACTAGATTGATATTCACCAAATTTAGAACAATGGGCATAAAACTGGTTGTTTCCGATCAGACGGTAATTGCCGCGTTTCTCGACAAATTTACCTATCGTTCGGAAACAACTCTGTTTTTTAAATATAAAACGGAATGAATTGAAGGCAATGAAGGAAGAAAAAGGAAGAATAATATTGCAATAAAGGGCTGGAGAAGCAAGGAGCCAGAAAAAGATTTATAAGTTACGATTGAAGAGAGATTAAACTTAAAAGTGGAATTTAAAAAAGTGACGGTAATAAACAGAGAGAGAAAACGAGATGGCGGTGATGGAAATGGAGAGATGGGAGAAGAAGTAAAAAAATATGACGGAGAACAGAAAACTAAGGGATACAAGAATATACATAGACCCCGACCTAACATGGGAAGAAAGGAAAATCCAAAGAAAAAAATGAACGGTGGAAAGAAACTGCTACCAGAGATATATTGGAACGCTTGGCAAATAAAGAATTAGACAATAAAGTGGGAAAATGGTGGTGTTATTCGTGGACTTAAAGGCGGCATTCGACAGAGTGAACACGGAAAAGCTATGGGAATACCTGAGGAAAAATAAGATAAATGAAACACTGATAGAAAGGATGGAGGAGATCTATGAGGAAACAAGGAGTAGGGTGAGAATGAACGGTGAGATAAGCGAGGAATTCGTGACAAGGAAGGGTCTGAGACAGGGATACCGATTGTGCCCAAGACTGCTCTCCGTATATACGAGGGCAGCAGATAGGAGGGTTGGTGGTAGGGAAATTGAAGGTCTGGTCGTTGGTGTACGCAGACCATACGATATTGATGGGTAAGGAGAAAACAGAAATGAAGGAAACGATGAATACGTTGGAAAGATACATGAAAAGAAAGGAACTGGAAGTAAACACAAAGAAAACAAATATACTGGTATTCAGGAAGGGAGGGGAGAGAAGGAAATGGGAGGAGTCGGACAGGAGCCATTATTTTACACTATACAAAGTCGAATTAAACTAACAAGTATCTTTTAAAGCGACACTTAAGTAAGTAACGTCAAAAACGAACGTAATCATTTGTTTGTTGCTGCTATCAATTGCTAACTTGATTATTAGTGTTGTTTCAATTTATAGCATGTTGAAATTTTCACCGTTTCTTACTACAGAATAAAAACCTTTCTGAAAGCTGCATCAAAATTTATTAAAATGCACCGTGTACGATGCGTAGGCCGTACAATCGACAGGGTTGCACAAATATCCCCAGTGAATGGCGGAACACCTCAGTCCATCGCCGTCGCCGATGCAGTAGTACGATGTACCGTCGCTGCTGTGAAAAGGACTGAGTAACAACGCACCACCGCACAGAAGATCAGGCGGCCGAAGATGACGAAGCGAGTATCGCAAGTTGAGGCTGTTCCGTCGACATCCACCACCGTTCACTACACCGCTGATACCGTCATCATTGAAGAAAGGAAAGAAGAAGACGCCTAACCCAATTCCATCAGGCCCGATAAGGAGAACTTCAGGATACAAAGAAAAAAGTAAGAGAAAACACCAAAGGATCGCCCGTCAACATCAACGACGATCACCAATGATGCGTTCGAGCCCCTGGAAGCCACCCCGAAAACCATGGAAACCGTTACCAGGAAGAAGGTGCTCTCGGTAATCCTTCCTCGGAAGGAGAACCGCGTTAACTTCTCCCGAGAACTAGATGGACGTGAGATTGCCTTCATCCGAGACAAAGCCGTCACCGAGGGAATCAGGATACAGCCTGTCTCAACTCAGGATCAATGCAGGCTACTCAGGTTGGTGGATACGCATGATACACCGAATCATACCTATCAGGCAAAGAATCGTCTGTTTAAGGTGGTTATACGTGGCGTGCCTGTAGAAATCAACGAAAGCGACGTGATCTCAGAGCTACAGCAACGTGGTTTTAACGTTTACTATTGTTCCAGGATGAAGCAGCGAGGATGTCTAGTTTCTCTACTACTGGTACAGCTACCGTCCGCAGAGGATGTAACGAAGATCCGTCGCCCGCGAACGCGGAAAAACTGGCAACGGGCAGTGTAACCGATGTCAGGGTAAGGAGGCGTGTGACATTTCGTGTAAACATACAAATGTTCCGCCGCAAAGAATGGTGCCCGAGGATGAGTATTACTGTATCATTTACTTACTTTTATGTTCTGTTAATACCGACAATTATTATTCACAAAACTGATATTAGTTTTTATATATTTCAGATACACGGGGCACCATCATCAACTACACCAGCCTCGGCTTAGCTCAAATGGCAATTCAAAAATTTACTTGGATATGAATCACTATAAGAGATTATTTCGTAAAGGACCCTGCACACCTCTTATGGGTTTTTAGACCACAGTCAAATTTAATGAAATTTTAATATGTTATAGACTAAAACTATCTGAACAATATTTGTCATTGGACCAACTTAATATAATGGCTAGTTTTTGATATACAGGGCGTTAAAGTAATAGTGCCTAATAAGAATAATGGCTGTTCAGTGGGTTTTAACATTGATATACGCAAGTGTTACCATTACATATTATACTTTTTTGTAATTTTTATTATTCTGTACTTTCTATCATTTTATACAGGGTGTTTTAACAAAAATTAGTATTAAATATGATTATATACATGATAAAAAGTGGAACAACCTAATATTTACATGATTTATATACAAGAAACGGAACATTTAGACGGCAGCATGTCTGTTTAAAACATCTTGAGTAGCGTCTAGCACTTTGGTTTGCGGTAGCCTAATAACTTCTTCGTGCCTTACATAACCCAAAAACTAAATAACTGCTGCTATATGTGCACACATTCCTATAGTTCGCGCTCCTGTTTTACATTGGCAATAGTAGCCAAATATAGGACCATCTTCTTGTTCAGCATCATTATCAGGAACAGGGTTATAGCTAATTATTATTTAATATTAAATTTTATTTCTATGTCTAGATCTAATTCTAAGCCGAACGAGATTTAATTCGTTGAACGCCGTATCAATTTCGAAAAAGTGGTTGCCCAGTTGGTGGTTGTTATCCTGTATGTAAGAAGGTGCTAGTTTAAGTTGGAAAGTTCCGTAAGTTATGCGTCTTAATTGAGCTATATTTAGAACTGGAAAATTTTCTAATTGGTTTTGTTCTAAAGGTGCCCATCTGCCGTGCCGCCTCAACAAGCCTTCATTTTCCGCTCTAGCTTGTACATGATTAGGTTCGTTTACCATTTGAAGCATTTCTTGTGCTAGTTCTTCATTTGCTTCTTCCATATATAATGGTGGATGGTAGCGGTTTATTAGGGCACAGGCAACACGGAAAAATGTCCCCAAATTGTGTATTTGGGCAATTGAAAAGCAGTTACGAAAAATTTCAAATATTGACTGAACGTGTCCGTTTCGAGCTTCTACTACCCACCTTTGCTTAGTAATAATTCTGCTAGCGTTGGCTTCTACAGTTGGCAATTGACGTCTACCTTCTAGCGCTGGTGGAATTTGCACAGATATGCCAATATTATTTAAAAATTCCCGAGCATCTCGGTAGCCTCTATCCACAATCACAACATAACCAGGTTACAGCCAGTGTCTTAGTTCTTGATCCGGATTATGTTGGTATCTTAATATACTCGCATCATTATTTCTTGGGTCGGAAAAGTATGGACCATGAACATCCAAAATATATCCATCTGGGGCAACAACTAGCACTGGCTTAACAAGATGGCAATGTTTGTGAACTGAATAGGACTGCCTGAGGGTCTGAAAATTTTTGCTACGCTCTATGTTAACGTAAGTGGCATCGATACAAATAATGGCTTTTGGGTTTTCAGGTTCCTCATTAAATAACTCATTTGCAAATCTGGTAACGTGTTCAGCAATAAATTGGTTACGGTTTATGTGACGAGGTCCTAAATTCTGGGGCACAAAATTATTGGATAATGATTCCTTGACTTTTTGAATTGCCAATGAGACACCCTGTCTGCTACAATAAGAAAACATCGCCGCTAAAAACTTGTCTGAAAGTCCTTGACGTAATTTACATAAAAAACACAGTAAATCTTTTTTTTTTAACTTCTCTCCTTCTTCCGTAAATATTAACATTCGCACAAAGGTTGAACAATTCCCGAAATTGATCCCAGTTTAAGAATGATAGCGCACTTAGCTCCTCATCACTGAAATTGTTTTCATCCGAAAAAGTTTCATTTTTTGTGTCACTTTCTCGTATTGTTGTCAACAACTGATCCAACTCTGCCCCTTTTAAATTGTATCGCTTTTTAATGGACCTTATACATTTTCTAATGGAAAAAGTAATAAACCATTCGCATCAAGATGGACAGGACAAACCTTACAAATACGAGGTATGTATACTCCCTTTCGCATAAAAATATTTGTCCTTGCCTGTCCTGATAAATGTTAAATATTTGCAGCATTATTGCATATTAAACAATGATTAGCACTATATTTTAGAGGAATCTTCATAATTGTTGGATCTGGATCATTTCCATAGACCTGAATTTCATCTATGATACCTTGATTGCAATTTGTACATAGCCTGGTATTACCATTTATGTCCACTGGCGGAAGTGAAAGTTCCTGTCGTCTTCTCTGAGCAATATTTATCTTCTGGTCGGCATTTTGTCGTAAAATGGTCATTTGTCTGGGATTCCCCACTATTTCACATACATAACACTGAAAGTTTAATCGAAAAGCCATTTTAATGCAAACTTAAATAATGACTTTAAGGAAACTTAGTTACAGGTGACATTGTCATTTTAAGTAACTGGTTGTTATTAACAATCGAAAGTGTAGATATGTATCAGGCTTATGGCTATATCTGTAATTTTTAATAGTATTAACTACTAATTTTTATTAAAACACCATGCATAGAATGATAGAAAGTACACAATAATGAAAAATTACTAAATAGTATAATATGTAATTGTAACACTTGTGTATATCCATGCTAAAACTCACTGAAAAACCATAATGCTTATTAGGCACTACCACTTTAACGCCCTGTATATCAAAAACTAGCCATTAGATTAAGTTGGTCCAATGACAAATATTGTTCAGATAGTTTTAGTCTATAACATACTAAAATTTCATTAAATTTGACTGTGGTCTAAAAACCCATAAGAGGTGTGAAGGGTCCTTTGCTATCTGTACAGGGTGTCCCAACGATAGAGTAAAGTAAGTTTATGCTTAACTAGAATTATTTGTGTAAATATTGTATGGACCATGGGGTAGAGGTAAGAAGTGTGCATTTTTTAAAATATTGGAAGTTATACAGGGTGTGCCAGAAAAGCAGGACGTGAAAAAGTATGATTTTTTAAATAGAACACCCCGTATTTGATTTTAGTTTTTAATTCTACGTGTCCATACAAACATATTTTGTCATACAAAAGATTGGCTTAAAGTTTTTAGTTCTTGAGATATTCGCGTTTAAAGATTATTATGGTCATTTTCGTGGGGTTGATGAATGGGCAATTGTTCCGTTATTCGACAATAAAAAAAAAATTGATATTTCGTGTGAAAAATGAGTGATATTATACGAACGTTTAGACCGAGTAGTATTTCTAATTTTCTCAACAGGGTGTTTGTTATAACCATTCAAATTTGAAAATTCTCAAATTAAAAAAAATCAGTTTTTTTTAATTGCACACCCTATATATTTTTATTTCATTTTATTCGGGATTAAAAAATCTATCATTTTTGTCAAATATATCCTATATCTATCTTTGATAGTTTTCGAGTAATTTCGATTTTTTCACACTAGCTACTTTATTTTCGATAACATTGCATTGCATGGATCTTGGTAGCCATGGAAAATAATAATTGCGTTACTAAGGTACAAAGGTTTCCTACTTGTCAAAATAAACACATATTAAATTTGTCGTTTTCGCATTTAACTTGTTATCAATTCTTGTATCAATTATGGATTATTCGACAAATGAATTAATTGATATGATATACGTGTTGGGCGAGGTTGAAAAAAACCCTTTATTGGCACAACGAATCTACAAAATGAAATATCCTGAACGTCAAATACCTACTACTGTTGGCTTGGAAAATTTGATGGATAGATTTGATTCTAGCGGTAGTGTTAAATATTTCAAACGTAAAGTTGTTAATCAAAGGGCAGCTAATGAAGAAAAAGAACTTGAAATATTATTAAATATTCAAGAAAATCCCCAAGTGAGTTCTAGAACATTAGCGACGATATGTGATACCTCCAAATCAAACGTGAATCGAACAACGCTGAAGTATAAGTACCATCCCTATCACATTGAGCTTCATCAAGAATTGCGAGAAGAGGATTTTGCAAGACGAATTGAATTCTGCAATATCATTAATCAACGGCTGCAATTAAATAACAACTTTTTGTGCTCCATAATGTTTTCCGATGAGGCGACGTTTAAAAGTAATGGGGCTGTAAATCGGCATAATATGTACTATTACGCCATTGATAATCCATTTTGGCTACGAGAAGTTCAAAACCAAAATCATTGGTCACTAAATGTGTGGTGTGGTATACTTAATGACAAAATTATCGGTCCCTATTTTTTTGATGATTCATTAACGGGCCGCAGCTATTTGCATTTCTTACGTGAAGAATTGCCTGTGTTACTTGAGGATATCAATTTAGAAGGACGACTAAATATGTGGTTGCAACAGGATGGTGCACCTCCACATTTTTATCGGGACGTAAGGGAATTCTTGAACCAGCACCAGCAATACCCGGAGAAATAGATAGGACGTAATGGCTTTATATTATGGCCACCCAGGTCATGCGATTTAACTCCACTGGATTTTTTCCTATGGGGATACATAAAAGATCGGGTGTATATTATTAAACCTACAACAAGGGAGGACATGAAAAATAGAATTCGCGAAGCTTGTCGCACAGTGACCCCTCTTATGTTATCCGAAGTGAGACAGAACATGAGAAAAAGGCTTAATATGTGTATTCAGCAAGAAGGCCGTCTATTTGAGCATTTACTAAGACGCACTGTTGAATAATTATTGAATTACTGTTTCTCATTAATAAAAACTGTTAATATTCTCGCTTAGGTGGTTTGTTTTATTTCGTCGCAATTGTTTTCCATGGCTACCACGATCCACAATAATGTTATAGTATCGTATGTAACGTAGCTAGTGAGAAAAATCGAAATTCCTCGAAAACTATCAAAGATATATTTGACAAAAATGATAGATTTTTTAATCCCGAATAAAATGAAATAAAATATATAGGTGTGCAATTAAAAAAACTGATTTTTTTAATTTGAGAATTTTCAAATTTGAATGGTTATAACAAACACCCTGTTGAGAAAATTAGAAATACTACTCGGTCTAAACGTTAGTATAATATCACTCATTTTCACACGAAATATCAATTTTTTTACTGTGAAATAACGGAACAATTGCCCATTCATCAACCCCACGAAAATGACCATAATAATCTTTAAACGCAAATATCTCAAGAACTAAAACTTTCAGCCAATCTTTTGTATGACAAAATATGTTTGTATGGACACGTAGAATTAAAACTAAAATCAAATACGGGTGTTCTATTTAAAAATTATACTTTTTCACGTCCTGCTTTTCTGGCACACCCTGTATAACTTCCAATATTTTAAAAAAATGCACACTTCTTACCTCTATCCCATGGTCCATACAATATTTACACAAATAATTCTAGTTAAGCATAAACTTACTTTACTCTATCGTTGGGACACCCTGTACTACACGGTTGGATAAACAAAGTCCGAATGGTTGTTAATCCGACGTTGTTCATGTCCAAGTAAACTTTTGAACCGCCCCGTCTCCGACATTTAACCTAAGCCGAGGTAGAGTAAATTAGAGCTGTAACAAACTTGCACCAATTAAATAATTGTTGTTTTATAAAGGTTACCTTAAAATCCAACAAGAAATTATTAAAAAATGTAATAATATAGAGAGTGTATTTGAAACTACGTGGTTGGTATTTACTTCCGGTATAACTGGAAGTGATACACAATTGAACATCTTTTAGAAGAAGAATACTCTTCAAAAGATAAGTGTAGATATATTATAATTTAAATAAATATAATGGTTTCTGAGATATGGGATAAAAAAGGTATACCCTTCAAACCTATTGAGTGCAACTTGTTTCATACTTTCTTATTTTGGCAATTTTGTGGTTTTACGCAATAACGTATGCAAATCGAGAATTGTTTAAATAGATACAGATTTTACTGAAGCAAGGCCTTGGGAATTAAGGTAGTTGTTTCATAATTTGAGTGTTAATTAATCAAGAACTAGACTAAATTATGCATTTTTTATAGTACAAGGAGATTTGTGTGTTTCGATTTTTTCATTACAAGGCTTGGTTTGTTCAGGACTTGTTTGTCCCTAAGGAAATAGCGTGACAATATATTATAATGCTTCGACAAGTCTAGTTTCACGAAACATTACTAAATTAATATCAGTTTATGGTAGTTGCCTTGTTATAAGTGTACATATATTATTAAAGTTTCCTAACATGTACATTTTGCTGCTCCATTATGTATAACCAAAATTGCTAAATTATATGCAGATAATATTACTCGATGTGTTAATTAATGTAAATTTTAGCGCAGCGGCTTCACCTAAAATTTTTCATAATGTACTAATAATGGTATCATCACGTACTAAATGAAAGATTTGGTATTAGAAAATGTGTTAGGAATGCGCGAATTGGGTATAATTAAATTCCATCGAATTTTATATGTTTTCGCAATTTGGGAGACATGTATATCTAGTTTCGACGATTGTTTTATTTAAGCTCGCTGTTAATTGGCGTGTTTCAGACACCACAAATTTTCCATCTTAGATTTTTTCCAAATACATTCCATTTTTAAATTTAGTTTTCCAAATTTCAATTTAAGTTTAGGAAGTGTATGTAAATAATGGTGGAATAAACCACGACTGTGAAAACCAATTAACCTCATCCCTTTCGTAAAAAAAATAATTCGAAACTTAATCAATTGATAATTCGTTTTAATTGCGTATATTTGATTGATTATAGAGAATGGTGCAGATTAAATTGGTATTTTTTTGTCGATTGAAATTTTTTTTATAAATTTCTACAGCAGGATTTAGATTTAGGGTGATGTGTTGAGGTAGGCGTTTGCGTATACAGTTAGATAGAATACGAATTTAGAATGGTTGGGGTTTATAAATGTATACGGGGTTAATTCAATTTTCAGCTTTGCTTTGAACTTGGGTATGTACGCGGAACTAACATGTTTGTACGCCCTAAAATTGGTTCACAACCCAAAGGCACGGGACTAATGGGTTTCAATTGCTTTTTTATTAATGCTTTAAGTCCTGAAAGCTTTTTTAACTACACTTAAAGGATGCCTACTATCCTTCAAGTAATTTTATTTACTAACTTCTTAACATTATTAATATGTACTTATAAGAGTACTAACTGTTGCGATAACACGGCTAATGGAAACCTGTATGTTATGAGTATTTCAAGTTTTGGGTAACTGATTGTATATGTTAAAAACTTAACCCTCCTTATTCAGTATTCATGCTTACGACACACATTAGTTCTCTTTATTGCGCCATAAAGAGAACTTGGGTAGCATAAGTTCACTAACTCTATGTGAATTAAGTCTCCTACTGCATTAGCAACGTTTGCAAATAATTTATATTATGTGGAAAATGCACACCAAAGTATACCGTCCCAATTTAACTTATGTGGCACTGACCATGAATAACACTTGAATAGTACTTCAACTACTAATTTCCAATGATCTTGTTCACAGGGATTATCAAATGATTTTATTCCGTTTCGAATTGCTTAAAGAATTTATTGAGATTCATAAAATATTTCAAAAGAGTAAGAAACTATTTGTGTATTTGGAAGTATTAATCAAGTAGACCAAATTAAAACACGTAATCGAATCATCTAGAATGTTACACATATGACTGATACACGATAAAACTTACATTGCATATTGAGTGTGAATACTACTAAAAAGAAAATGCATTCATTGAAAAGGAGGAGACTGCTCATAATTACATTTCGAAAAGTACTGCAGATATTTTAATCCTGCAAAACACCGGTTTTAGTTATAAACATAACCTATAAAGAGATATTAATATCTAGTTACAAGACTTATCCCGTCCGTCACTAATGACAAAATAGTAAAAATCGCAAATCTCTCTTTTTCAAACTCACGATAGATTAGAGATAATCAATTTTATCCCCTCTATCGCAAGTAGACAACCGCCAAGAAGCTTTTCTGCAACACTATCTACGGGCCACGCCTCGAAGGACCAATTCACGATATTTACGTTACTTAGGTAGCCTCCTACACCCACTACTGAGTTTGTACAAAAAATTAAAATAATTCGATAAGAAGTCACGTCGTTTTTACGATATCCCACAGTAGAAGGGAGCGTTGAAGAAACGAAAGAAGAAAACGCACGCACTGGTTCTATCAGTTCCAACAATCTCCCCGTACAGAAGAAAAGGCCTATGAAGACGATGATAGTTCGTCCACTTACGCCACCTCAGATCGACATCGTGTTCTAGCCACTAGAGGAGTTTACGTAGGGTCGGTTGTTCAACAATGAACCAGGCATATACAATGAACCCCGTTACTGTTTTTATGGTACGCCTATGTCACAAGCTCGAAATTGTCAAATACGCCATTTAACTGTGTACCATCTTGCTGCCTTCAGTCGATATTAAGATCTGGTAGAGTGTGGGTGTACAACCAAAGCTTTGTTGTTTCAGCACGCAGATAGTAAAAATTGGCGGGTAAGTTTATTTTCTTCTGATTAGTCGTATATAATACTAATTGATAGTTCAATGATTTTAGAATAAACATCTGGGGTAGGTTAAAAATGGTTTTAATGTTAAATGTCCTCTTTGTTAAGTATTTATTTGAACGAAAAACAATATGGCGGAAATGTTCTACAATGAACCTAGTACCTACGTTAAACAATGAACCATGGCTCATTGTGTACCTACATACTATACAAATATGTTTACATTTAACTTACGTTGTAGCTGCACAAGAAATCACTAATATTGATGTTTTTGTTTTAAGAATAGGTCGTACTAAACAATTAACCAGAAAAAGGGGCCCATACGTAAGAATCAATGAGAAGAGCTGTTGAACTGCGCAAGAATGGCGCCAGTATTCAAATGCAGCAAAACAATGTAATTTTCGTATCCCTACAGTGAGACGATATGTCCTTAAAACAACTCGTAATCAAGAAGTAAAATTAACACCGAATTATGAAGTAAACACTGTTTTCAATAAGGGTCACGAAAAATCGTTAAAAGAATACTACATAAACTGTGCCCTAATGTTTTATGGACTATCGTCAAAAGACTGTCGGCGAGTAGCATTCCAAGTGGCTAAAAAATAATATTTTGTTTCCTGCGAAGTGGGCGGAAGAAGGATGGCTGGAGTGGAATGGTTACATGGTTTTAGGAAGCGACACTCCTAGTTATCATTAAAGAAACCTGACACATGTAGTTTAGCCCGAGCTACTAGTTTTAATAAAGAAAACGTTATGAAGTTCTTCAACAATTTGAAAAATGTCATGCAACGGTGTCCTAGTTTAACGGATGGATCTAGAGTTTATAACTTAGACGAGACGGAACTACTACCGTGCAACGTCCACAGCGGGTACTTGCTCTCAAAGGAAGTAATGTTGACAAAGTCACTAGTGGTGAGAAGGGGACGTTAGTGACTACAAGCTGTATTATTAATGCAACGGGTCAATCCTTACCACCTGCAGTTATATTTCCACGCAAACACTTCAAGGAACACATGATTCTTGGAGCACCAACTGGTACATTGGGCTTAGCCTCCCGTCCGGATGGATGAACGAAGAATTATTTGTTCAAGTTATGAAACATTTCATTAAACACTCCTTTTCATCTATGGACAATTCATCGTTACTCATAATGGACAACCATGAGAGTCATTTATCAATAGAAGCCCCGGATCTCGCAAAAGCTGCTGGTGTCACAATTTTAACGTTGCACCCTCATACTTCCGGAAAACTTCAACCATTAGATGTTGGTGTATACGGGCCATTCAGAGCCTATTACAACTCTGCAGTAGATTCGTGGCTTTTACGGAACCCACACAAACCATTAACAATTTACAATGTTGCTGAATGCGTTGGCACTGCCTGGATGAAATCGATGTCTCCATTAAATATCACACAAGCTTTCAAAAAATGTGGGATATTTCTGTTTGACGACTCCTCGTTTACTGATGTAGACTTCATGCTCAGCTGCGTCAGTGACAGACCTGAACCAGAAAATGTTGAAGAAGTATTGATACAAACTGAAGGAGACAAAGAAAATCAAGAGCTTATCGAAAAGAAGAAATTGTTAATTCTACAGAAAGACGGAGCAATACTTTGATTGATATTCAACCTTCGTGTTCGTTTGCTCCAGATTTTATTCCACCTCACAGAATAACGCCACCTTTGAAGGCAGGGGCTCGAACTACAACTAGAAAATCTCGAAAGCGAGGTAAAAGCATGATAGCTACCGACACACCTGAAAAGAGGAACTAGCTGGCGCTAAGCGCAAACAAGCGACACAGAAGGTCGCTAAAGATCTATTTGGAAAAACTACAGGAAGTAAAAGAAGCAATAACAAACCAGCAGCAAAAGTAGTAAATGATTCTGATACTTCCAACGACGAAGAATTTCATTCCGATGTATCGTCATTGGGGGGTAAACTCTTTTGTGATAATGATGAGGGCAAATGACACAGTGTTGACAGATGATTTTGCACCTTTACTTCGGGAACCAGTTGAAGGAGAATTTGTGTTAGTTCTATTTGCGAGCAAAAAGACAGCAACGTATTATGTGGCAAAAGTCTTAGAAAAGGTTACTGAGGGTGATAATGTCTCTTATTTTAGACTGGTTAACAAAGAACGTCAGAAGTTTGCAGAACCACCTACTCCTGATTTTGCTGCTTTAGAGACGAATGATATACAATACATATTGTCAATTCCCAAAATGGAAGGGACTAACACAAGAAGAGTTCTCAGTTTTCGAGTTGATATGTCTAATTTGAATATGGGATGAACAGTTTCATAAATGATTTAGTTTAGATCAATAAATATTTTGGTTTTGGTCTTGTTTATCTTTCTATTATCAAAGTTGAGTGATTCATTATGTACCCAGTCGCTTTCTACCGAGAACTAGACCGACGAGGGGATCACTTCACGAGCCAAGGCCATCCATCTACGAAAAAATCCAGATACAGCCTGCCTCATCCCAGGACCGAGACCGGCTGAGGCATATGGATAGGTGTGGTACTCCGTACTACACCTATCAGGCAAAGAGCGAGCACTTGGGTATGGTGGTTATGCATGCCCGTAGAGCTTTCTGAGGTTTACGTTAGCTTTATAGGCATGATATTGGATACTTACATTTTTTAAATAATCATAAAGTTTTTTAGTAATGTACAACACCCCTATGTCTAGTAAAAAAATGACATTGCAATTTGACCCAAGTATCTGTTGATTTAGAGCATTTCTCAACAACTGAATGTCATCTTAATGCATAAAAGCATTTTCATAAGTTTGGTGCCAAATATTAAAACCGAGAATAACGTTAATTATGAAGAAACATACAAAAAAATATTTAATCAAAATGAAACCAAACGACAAAAATAAATTATAAAATTAAAGTAACTGTTCAAACAGTCCAATACATTCACGACTTCCTCATAACGTTGCCATATTTTATAAGGCTTAATTCCATTTACTGTTTCTTCCACTGCCCTACGTAAATCTTCTAAAGCTTCATAAGATCTTGAATATATTTTTTAAATAGTCCCATAAAAAAAATCCGTGGGTTATGATCTGGTGATCTAGCAGGCATCCTAACTGGCCCTCGATTTCCAATTCAACCTATCAAGATATTTGTCGTTTAAAAATTCAATTTGGCCATGTGCAAGGGCACCATCTTATCGAAAGAATATATTTTATAAGGTAGCCAGCGGAAATTACATAATTCGGTCTGCTACTGTTCTTTGCAAAAGGTTTGAATATTTCGCAAAATTTAAATTTTCATTATAAAAAAAAAATAGGTCAACAATGTGAACCTATCTATACACTGTCCAAGATAAGAATTTTCACTATGGGAATCTCTGAAATGGTAATAGATACAACTCAGGTTAAATGGGAAAAAGGTTAGTAAGTAAGGTACCAATAAAATGACACAAAAAAATCGATGGTGTGATTTTATCAGTAAGCTAAAGCTGCTTCTACTTCATTTTCTAATAAATTTTGGTAGCGTTTAGAATTTAAAAATCTGTTATATTATTCGCATTCCGAATATTGCAGGCCACATATTAAAACCAAAACGGTGTTGGTGTCTGCGCACTTTATAAACTCCAGGATTTTCTTTCGCTCAATAGTGAGCATGTCTTTTGTTGAAAATTCCATTATTGGTCGCCTGACTTTCATCAAACTAAATCATTTGATACGGAAATTGCTCATTATCTGCACATTGCCTGGTATACTATTCACAGCATTCTCTGCATATCGCTGAATCCTCTGATCGAAGTTCCTGCCAAATTCGAAATCTAAATGTACGTATTTTTTATTTTTGTAAAATAAAATGAGCAGTAGAATAGGCCACTCCAATTACTTGTTCAATGTGTGGCGTAGGATTTTTTTTTTGGATTTCCCGTAACAGCTAATAAAATATTATTTGCTTTTTCTTCCTTGCAAGGTTTTTTACGGGAATTTACAGGCTTTTTAAATACACCATGTTCTCTTCAATTGACTGAAGAGTTCCTAAATGTGGTTTTATGAGGCTGCTGTCTCTCTGGATATTTGTTTAAATATCCACTTTTTTGGAATTTCGTTGACACAGTATGTAACACGATGTAACATTTGAAAATTGCGCCATACTTTTTTGATAATAACTACCACAAATTAACTAATTCAGAGTTAGTACCAGCTAGTACCCGCTAAGTACAAAATTGTACAATACAAAATTAAAACAGCTACTGCATTACTTCAAAGCGTCTATCTTTATTTTTTCAAAGCCGCCTGTTTTTATTTGTTCTTTTTTAGAACAACACATACTATTTATCTTTGGAGGTCCATGAAAAACTCTTTATCAGCTTGGAAAAATCATTTTTTTTTGAAATTATACATATGTATGTATTTTTGCAGTGTTTAATAATGATCATTTAAATAGGCAACTTTAATGTTAATTTTACAAGAATGTATTTTTTTATATTGTTGCATAATTAACAATATTTTATTTTAGTACTTTTCCTTATTTTATAAAATATTAAACACAAAGGAAAGTTAACTAAATAATCTTTTTTGAAAATGCAGGTTTGTATTCGCGATCAGACAATCAAATGTGATACATTGTTGAATTTGTGAAAAAACTTTTCAAAATCAGTTTTCAAAATATCAGGACCGTATTAAAAAAAAAAATAAGTTGATGATGAGTATAAAAATAGTAAACTACCCTACTTGGGTCAAATTTCAATGTCGTTATTTATGATCATTCCTTTATCGGACATAGGGGTGTTGACATGGTTGAAAAGCTCTTCTTATAACGATTTCAAAAATCTGGTGAATGTATGGAATAAATTAAATATGAAGGTTTTCAGCACATTTTTCGTTTTTGCCCTGTACCTCAATAACAGAATTAATTTTTGAAAAATGGTAGTCATTCAAGCTTTAAACTTCCCTGATTTCGAGAACTGTTACATCACAATTCATGCAATCTCTTTTTCGAAGCCGCATCGTTGCATCTTCAGCCGTTATTGACTTTTTTTTTCTCTAATAAGACATCCTGTATCTTTGAAATGAAGGACCCATGTTAGGTTAACTATAGCTAATTATGCAGTATTTGAGATTTCCACGAGTGTTCTTCCTTGGTGCCGATGTCCTTCCAGCCTAACACTGACTCGTTTGTTTGTTTGACCTAAGTACGGTCGGTCACAGAACCAGGTTCCGATCTTTTTGTGCGTCTTAAATATCATTTTGATGTTGTGTTTATTTAGGATTCTGCTAATCCGGTCTGCTGTTCCCTATAAGTATGATAAGAGTACCTTGTTTGCTTGCTTCTGCTCTTTTTCTCCTTTTTTCTTCTTTTGGATGGTTTTCAGTGAATCCGTTTGGTAATAAAGGTAGCTTTAGTGTTTTGATTTCCTTGTGTATATTTTGATGGTATGCAAGTCGAGTGGATCTCGTAATAAGTGTTTTCACTGTGGCCTGTGTGATGATGGGATTGAGCATTCAGGTACCTGTTGGTGTGTAAGTGGCTTTTCTATAAACTGTGTGTCCAGTTGTTCTCCACTTTTGTAGATTAATATGTCTTCTATTTCCATTGTAAATTTTATCTTTTTGTGAACTCCGTTTCGATGTTATAGAAATCGATCCCGTTCCTCTCGTACATGTGTTCACACTACAAATGTGTTGTTCACGTACTCTAACCATAACTTAGGTTTGTGACTTGCTGTTTGTATTGCTCGTTCATAAATGAATTAGCTAGAACAAACAACAGTGGTGAACTCATCGGTGCTCCTTCGATTTGTCTAGACATATGGCTTCCACATATGAAGTAAGTTATTTTAAGCAGTGTTTCGTTAGGTCGATGACGCCTGCTTGCGGATGATACTTTGTTCTAATTATGTCGATCGTTTCCTTGATCGGCATGTTGGTGAATAGTGACACGTAATCGAAACTAACTACCAGATTGCCTTGGTTGAGAGTTTCCTTTTTAATTAGGTCTATGAATTTTTTACGTATGGTTCTGACCACAACGGTTCCCTAGATTTGTTGAATTTTTGGATCGATTTTGGTGTTTCTTATTTTTGTTTTGTCATTTTTTCAAAATATCTTGTGCGACACGTCGCGATTTTTTGGTACGCTGTGTGTTAAACAAGATGGTTTATCTTATTATTGCAGTCCGTGACATTCATAACGACTGTGGCGTTTCCTTTGTCTGCGGGCAACATTATGACGTCAGTATTGGAAGTCGGTGGTATAAACAGATTTACAAAATCGTGGTGACAATGCTCGCAGCGTGGTTCCAAAGTAAACTATATTTTGGTACTAAAGTGACGATATCTGCAGAACGGTACCTACATGAACCTGGCACTCCACATTAAAATGATGCAATTATTTTGATTGCATCTGATTTATAATAGTTTGTACCCGTTACTACCACAATTCTTACATTTTGTACCTCAAGGTGTTTAAATTTAACCCGGGGTTAAAAAATGTTAGCACCCCATTAGAATACTTTTTATCATTCATGACGGTATTCGAGAGAGGATCGTTTGTACCTACTTGTACCATTTTTCCTTTGGTTTGTACCTCAAGGGGTTGGTTTGTACCCGATTTCAAAATTTTTTAAAATGGTAACTGATTTTGAAAATCAGGAAGCGGGTACTGTTTCGTTTTCGTTTGTACCACTCGTATTTCAAGGGGTACAAATTTAACGAGGGGTTAAAAATGCCAGCACCCCACTTTAATATTGTTTATTGTTTTCGACGGAATTCCAGAGAGCATCAATTGTACTCCAATGCATCATTTTTCCTTTGTCATAAACATTGTCATACATCTTATATTCAGGGAGGCCAAGCGAGGAGGGGGTGGTAGATTGTATAAAGACGAAATAAGTTAGAGCAATGATTTTTGTACCAGTGGTAGATATCAATAGGCACTACATTGTAAAAATATTTTTGATCATATAGGGTGTTTCATGCTATTGGAGCAAACTAAACATACTATTTTAAATGGAACACCCTATATATTATTACATTTTTGTAGCCCGTAAATACGCTTTTATTTAATACCAAATTGTATGGGTTTATCTCCTTAAAAAAAAATATCCCACTTGCGGCCGCCGTTACTGATTTGTTAGGCGACTTTTGGCAGAAAATTGTTTGTGGTCATGTAGTATTTTGAAATTTTTTACAAGCCGTGTCACTGTAAACACAACTTTTTTTAAATGCCCCCAATCTGCTCATGTCATTTGATGCCTAGAATTAATGATTTTCAAAATATTTTCAGTTTATTTGTGAAATTGCGATTGTAATACATAAAGACTGAAAATAGAGGTATTAACTTGGCCATGGGATTGTAGTTTCTTACTAAAAAAAAGTAAAAACAAGAGTTAATATAATAATCACAATTCGATTTATGAATTATTTTAAATTTAACAGACTTTTTTGAACAAAATTAATGCATAAAACACTCTTACTTCAAGGCAAATTTAAATCAGTCCTTAGTAAAATTCTTGAAATACTCAATTTGTTTACGTTTAGATCAACGATTTCATTATTTTACGTCTTTTTGTAAAGGTAAACATGTAAAGATGGTTATGGAATTGTAGTTTCATGCTAAAGAATTTTTTATTAGTTTGAGGTATAAGAAATGCTTGATGAAAAAGAAATAATATCAAACAAAGCATCGAATGACATGAACGTCGCGGGGGGAGGCTACTATTTTAAAAAATTTAAAAAAAGTTGTTTTTACAGTGTACAGGCTGTCCCAAATTCGAGGGCAAGCATGGGGATCTCGCTTATTATAAGAGATAGGATATAGGTTTAAATTCGGCACTTTTGCTAAATTCGATGCCGAGTAATAATCTGAAAAGAAATTTGAGCTAACTCGAATGGATTTGGTTTTATGCTCAAAAAACTAAAAATTTCGAATTAGGTTTTTCGCGTTTGGCTACCTTATTATTAGGAATTTTCAAAATTCGATTAAACATTATTAAGGCAACTTTTTACGCACAATACTAATACGGTATTAAAAATATTATGCGACGTTTTGTTTATTCTGAACCATCATCAGGTTTATTTTTTCTTATCGGGGTTAAGACATATTTTTATGGCGTTGGATGGAGAATGTTATGCTGATGTTAGCAATATATAACGCTTCATGGTTTGATCGACTGCGAACTAAAATACTCTTAAATTAAAAACTAAGTATTAAATTATCACGATACCCATGAATCAAACAAAACTCAGGAGTTAGCTTTTGTCATGTCATTTTCTAACTGTAAAAAGGGTAATAACTGCAAGATCCTTCGTGTTAGTGCTTTAAAATTTGGAAGTTTCTTTAGAATGTTTTCAAATTCAGAAAAACGAGACATGATAAGGATATTTTATAGCTGCAATAGAAATAGTGTCAGAGCAGAACAAAGATATTTAGAGGAATATCAGGAGAGGCAGCAACCAAACCAGAGACATTTTTTAAAATTAGACCAAAATTTGCGAGAATTTGGATGTTTGCAGAAAGCTCGAAATGCATATGGTAGCAGACTAGACAGAGATGCCGAAGAAGAAATATTACATCAGGTACTATTTGTTAGTATTATACTAATTATAAGAATTTCCACTCACTTCACTGCTAATTTCAGCAGACATTTTTTTTGGAGAGTTATGACTTTATGTTATCCATCTTAGGTTCAAGAAAATCCTTCAACATCTACCAGAGAAATAGAGCAAACTATTGAAGTGCCAAAAACGGCAGTTTGGCGAGTGTTAAAGCAACACCGTTATAAACCATTTAAGTTACACGTTAGTCAAACTCTTCGGCCTGGGGACGATATGAGACGGTTGGATTTTTGTAACCAACTTAATACCAAAATGCTGGAAAATCGCAACTTTCTCAATCAAATAATTTGGACGGATGAGTGCAATTTTTCCACTAATGGAATGTTTAATCGTAATAACGAGCACTACTGGCCCGTTGAAAATCCACGAATTAACAGGCAAATGCGAGGACAAGGCCACCGGCCCTTTAATGTGTGGGTTGAAATCTGGAAGGATAGGCTCCTTGGGCCAATTATTTACGAAGGTATCCTAACGTCTCAACGCTACCTCGCATTTCTAACAAACGAAATATCAGACCTTTTGGATGATGTTCCGCTAAACGAAAGATGGACTCTTTGGTGGCAAATGGACGGAGCTCCTCCTCATAATGCTGCGATAATAAGTGAATATCTTAACGGCGAATTTCCTGATAAATGGATGGGAAATAGGGGACCACTTAGGTGGCCAGCAAGAAGTCCAGATTTAACCCCTTTAGATTACTTCCTCTGGGGCTATTTAAAAAGTATGATTTATAAGACGCCACCGCAAAATATAGAAGAACTCCAGAATAGGGTTGTTAATCAACTTCGTCAAATTCCCAGGCGAACCATTCAAAGAAGCGTAAACAATTGTAGAAGAAGTATTCGTTATTGTATTCAAGAAGGAGGAAACTTGTTCGAACATTTATTATAATAATTTTTGTTTGTTTGTCTGTGTAATTATTTTGTTGTTACCTATCGATAATTTTTTTATATTTTTTTGGATGTTCTAACGAGTTTAACAAATTAAATAAGTAGAACTACTGTAATTATTCCTTGCTGGATCCAAGAAGGCGGAATCTTGTTCTTCGTATTCTTCTCATTATTTTAGTTCGCAGTCGATCAAACCATAAAGTGTTATATATTGCTAAAATCAGCATAACATTCTCCATCCAACGACAAAAATATATCTTAACCCCCATAAGAAAAAATAAATCTGATGATGTTTCAGAATAAACGAAACGTCACATAATATTTTTAATACCGTATTAGTATTGTGCGCAAAAATGTGCCTTAATAATGTTTAATCGAATTTTGAAAATTCCTAATAATAAGGTGGCCAAACGCGAAAAACGAAAATCGAAATTTTTAGCTTTTTGAGCATAAACCCAAACCCATTCGAGTTAGCTCAAATTTCTTTTCAGATTATTACTCGGCATCGAATTTAGCAAAAGTGCCGAATTTAACCCTATATCCTATCTCTTATAATAAGCGAGATCCCCATGCTTGCCCTCGAATTTGGGACAGCCTGTACATCATTAAAAAAAATCTGAAAATTAAAATATTTCAAAATACTACAGGACCACCAAAAATTTTTTTTGTTTTAAAATAAACAAAAGTCGCCTAACAAATAAGTGGCCGCGGATAATTTTTTTCCAAAAACAATTGAATATCTTTAAAATCAAAAGGAGACCCATATAATTTGGTATCAAATGAAAGCGTATTTTATGGGCTTTCCAAAAATGTAATAATTTACAGGGTTTCGTTAAAAAAAGTTTAGTTTGCTCCAACAACATGAAACACCCTGTACGATCAAAAATATTTTTAAAATGTAGTACCTATTGATCCGTGGTCCAAAAATAATTTCTCTAACTTATTTCGCCTTTGTCCAATCTTTCACCCCCTTCTCGTTTGGCCACCCTGTATATTAAACACCCGAGAAAGATTTTAATCTGGTAAAAACATTATTCATAAATGGGATATGAAAACAAAAGTGGTACTACAAATGATACTGTTTCGAATTTCGTCAAAAGCGACTAAAATTATTAAAATAAGGTGCTGGAATTTTTTAACACCTGGTTAAATTTGTACAAAGACAAAAGAAAAAGGGTACAATGGAGGACAATCGATGCTCTCTCGAATTCCGTCGAGAACGATAAAAATATTAAAGTGGGGTGATGGCATTCTCAACCCTTGGTTAAATTTGCACCCCTTGAAATACGAAGGAGATAAAGTGGTACAAAGCGGTACAAACGAAAACGAAACCGTATCCGCTTCCTGATTTTGAAAATCTTTTTAAACGAAAAAGTCGCCCTTTAAAATTGTAAATTAGGTGCTAGCCAACTCCTTGAGGTACAAACAAAAGGAAAATTTGTACAATTAGATACACACGATCTTTTCTCAAATACCGTCATGAACGATAAAAAATATTCAAATGGGGTGCTAACATTTTTTAACCCCGGGTTAAATTTGAACACCTTGAGGTACGAAAGGTAAAAAATGTGGCACTAACGGATACAAACAGTTATAAATCAGATGCAATCAGAATAAATTCATTATTTTAATGTGGGGTGCCAGGTTCACGTAGGTCAGAACGGTTAGTGATACAGATAAAAATTTCTATACATTTATTCTAAATGTAACAGTGAATCCAAAAATTCAAAAATATACAGGGTGTTCCATTAAAAAAAACGCAGGTTTGGGTTGGCATATTTTTGTAAATCACCCTGTATATACCTAAATATTTTTAGGAGGTAGGTCCAATGATCGTGTATTACCACACCAAAATTGGTTTTGATATCTCTAATAGTTAAGGAGAAATCCTCCGTCCACGCAGTAGACACCCACCCTGTTTTTTTTCACTTTAAAACTTTGTTTTTAGTACAATTTCAGAATTAAATGCAATAAATAGAATATAACCTGACTTGAAATGAGAGCATTCTTAATAAATTAAGAGTTTTTTCCTTTCAGGAAAATTGTATTGTTGACTTTAGCTTATAACTTGTTCATATTGGCGGACTAATCGTAGTGTGCTTAAATTTATAGTATTGAGTTGTACTCACAACGCAATGATAATTAGTTAACCATTTTAAAATATTGGCTTTTGATACCAAACATGAGGTTTGTAATAAACCTACGCGAAGTTAAATAACAACGTTTATTTTATTTTTCAGCAAATAAATTATATTTAACTGAAACCTACAATTGTAAATTTTCTCAGCCAATTTTTTTTCATTTTAAGAACGTGCTATAAGCACCCCGTTTTAAAAAATGCCATCTACTAAGTAGAACGTTTGTGTTTCTGTTTTTATAAAGTTTATGCAGACTTGAAGCCACTACCTCTGATTAAAATGCCAGAAGGATAAAAAATATTGTAACCCGCATTTGACGTAAATTCAAGCTTTCCCCACTCCGTCTTCTTAAATTGCTTTCAGAAATTTCCTTTTTGAAGGCTCTTAAAATTGACCAATTTTAATCACAAGATTTTTTTCTAAGTGGAAAGTTTTGTTCGAAAGGTTTCCGTAATTTATTATTATAATAACGTTTCTTTTAATTTACATGAGAGGGCCTCTTAAAATATCTGCATTCTTTTTAATAAATTTGTAGAGTCTTGTATCAGCAAAACCGTATCTCGTAAATTTAGAGTTTGTTACGCATTGTGATTTATGTTTGCGCTTTGGCGAAGAAACCGTGAGATTACATTAGAATTTAAAAGTTACATGTAGAACAAACTTTGCTTACATCTTTCTAAATATGTTACTCGTTAGTTATTACTTAAGAAATACTCAACTTATATACTTTAAAAAGTTTTATGAAATTCATAAAAAAAATTTGACAAAAGAGCTTATTGCGGTCATGATTCTATCGTTAACCTTTTATAGTTCCGCTTAACTTTTTAGTTAAATATGAGAGCGGAATAATCTGGAGAAAAGTTTTTCATATTTGCAAGTATTTACGGAGTTTTTTCATAATTTTTAAATTTTGATAAGAACTAAAGTTTTTAATTGGTTTGCTAGTTTAAAGTATGTTAATTGAAAACTAAAACTGCATTTCTATTTTATGTCACAAATGCGACTTTTCTGAAAAAAATTAAAAATTTAATGAAGTGCTGATATCGTTATAAGGATTATTAAAGTTTAAAGATTATACAACTTCATTGATTTTAGAAGCAAATCGTTCTACGTTATTTTCGATAAAATTCTATTTGAAAATGATTGTTTTACATAATGTGATCGAAAGTGATCAGCCATATTATGGAAGAGTTTTTTATTGTTCTAAATTGCCATTACATTTTGAGTAAATCAATCAAGTGACTTGAAATTTGTCATTAACTATCATTATATTGTGAAATAACTTCTATTATTTATTTGTAGCTTTGATTAGTTCTCGTTAATTATTGTTTATTACTTAATTTGTTTCTAATTTACTTTACATTACATTTAGTATTTACATGTGGTTATTTATAAAAAGATGACATTTTATTAATTACCATACATATACAGAATGTTGCAGTAAGGATGTTCAACAGGAGAACTCGTTTTAAACGTACATGTTACGCGCAAATCTCCCCCACGTACCAAAACTTGCCGTACCAGAGGGCTAACGAGTAGCATCAAAAATAGTGTAGGGTTGTAATGTAACTTCTTAATCTTTGTTGAAAGAAAAGTACGTAATTCTGTATCATAAGGTTGGTAATTTTATGATATATTGAATAAGAAAAAAAACATTATTTACCCAGGCTAGCTCCTTTGTAATTATAATTTACACTCGATATGAATTATAGCAAACAACAAAATAAATAACACTACTTTTACTTCTAGAATGCTCAAAACTGCTTTCCAGTATCAGTTATTGACACAATTATATACAATTTCTAATAAAAATTAACCCTGTCCAATTCTGGTAAGGTGCCTTTAATTTAAATTATGAATCGAGTTTAAAGATAAGCAATTAACTCTATTAAAAGTTATTATTACTTAATACTATTATTGGAGACTTAGTTAATTTAATTAAATTAATTTCTGACCTTTGGTCATAAATGTTATTTTCTATTCGAATTATTTATGAACTGAGTTAACAATATACAACCAGTGTGCTAAACGCTTCCTTTACTCAAGGATAATGATAATTTTCGATGTTAAATTGTACCTTTTGATCATTCAAAAATAAAATAATTGACGTATAATTGATGTATATTTTTGTAAATTCACTGTCAAAAATATAGAATATCTATGTCACAATCAATTTAAATATAAGTGGAGATTTTATACCCTATTATACAGCGTGTCCCAGGATTGATGTTATAAGAGGTGTGATGGACTGAACATTTTTTAATTTTATTTTAAGACTGTGGGATTAAGCTCTGCTTGGTTTGAAAAGAATGTTAAGAATATTTTCAGTTTTTGAAAAACAAGTCGGTCTTGACAGTGAAGCGAAAACTATTTTCTTTTCAGGTAAGGTACGCTTTTTGTTCATGATGCAGCAAAATTTTACTAAGAAAAGTTGTTCATAGGTAATTATGGCCTTACACAAAATTACTTACTTTAAGACTACAATTTTAAGTATCCTTTTGTTCAAATTTCAATTACTCCTACATTATGTTAACGTTACAGCAAAGCATTTACGTTGTTCAGTATTATGGGCTCGGAGAAATTGAAATACGAGAAGTGGTGCAACAGTTTAACGAGAGATTTCCCAACACCAATCTTACACGTATGACTTGCAAGCGAATAGTAGAAATTTCTTGCATCTGGCAACGATGCCGCAACTATTGTTGCTATTGATTCCGTGAAAGAACATCCGCGATTATCATTGAGGGAACGTTCACGTAATCTTAATGTTAGTAAATCGAAATTGCAAAGAATTTATAAATCCAACAAGGTAAAGCCATTCAAACCAAAATTTGTACACACTGTCGAAGAAGGTGATGCAGGCCGGAGATTATTATTTTGTCTTACCATCGGGGAGAAATGTATTGTAGAACGAAATTTTTATAAAAACATTGCATGTTCAGCCGAAGCAAGGTTACTACAAATGGCGTTATTTCGTCTCAAAGTTGTCGCTACTGGATCGCTTTCCGATCAACTGTAGAAGACAGTATTACCAAAAAGTGAATGTGTGGTGTGCCGTTTCATATCGATTTGGAATTGTTAGACCTTTCTTCATAGAGGGACGGTTAAATCAGAATGAGTATCTACAGCTACTTGACAGATTCAGGGAAGAGTACTTACATGACTTGCCGCTTACAGAAAGACAAGCAATTTATTTCCAGCAAGACGGATGCCCTACACATTCGACAGCACGCGTAGCTGAATGGATAAATTTGGTGTTTCGAGA
This sequence comes from Vesta saturnalis, assembly GCA_036346205.1. NCBI lineage: Eukaryota > Metazoa > Arthropoda > Insecta > Coleoptera > Lampyridae > Vesta > Vesta saturnalis. The sequence goes on from JARFJB010001400.1 coordinate 3,109,691, forward strand.
CAAGTGGATAGCTAGAAATGGTCCGATTGCATGGCCTCCAAGGTTGCCAGATCTGACGATATTAGATTTTTTTTATGGGGTCTCCTCAAACAACTGGTTTACTCTCAACCAATACCCAACAATACATAAATACTAAAAGAAAGGATAAGATACGGAGTACACCAAACACACATCGAGGAAATTCGAAACAGTTTCAAATAATTCAGACATCGCATAGAAAGGTGTGAGGAAAATGGTTATATTGAATAAATAATTTATAGTAGATCAATGTTATTATTACTTTTCGTAAATTAAATTTGTTGTAAATACTATTTGTTTCGTTAAATGTTCTTCAAATAGGATTTTAAAAAAAATACAATTTATTTTATTATGTGTTTATTTTGAACGAATAAGTTCAAAGGTAATTATGTAATTAAAAATTATTATTAATTTTATAAATACATAAATAAAAAGTTTACCTCGAGTAGGATTTGAACCTACGACCTGTACTTTGCTAGAGTACCGCGTTAACCAACTGAACTATCGACGTACAAGCCCCAATCGATATAAATTTTGTATTTATATATGTAGAACTGATGTAAATTGTAAATTTCATGTGATAACAATCAAATTAAATTAATGGAATGTGAGCCGGCAATATCGTAAGGATTCACACATACCAAATCAGCTTGACTAATATTAAATTATTATAAGTTTTTGTTATGAACGAATAAGTTCAAAGGTAAATGTGCAATTAAAAATTATTATTAATTTTATGAAACAGATAAATAAAAAGTTTACCTCGAGTAGGATTTGAACCTACGACCTTTACTTTGCTAGAGTACCCCGTTAAGCAACTGAACTATCGAAGTACAAGCCCCAATCGATGTAAATTTTGTATTTATGTATCTAGAACTGATGTAAATTCTAAATTTAATGTGATAACAATCAAATTATATTAATGGAATGTGAGCCGGCAATATCGCGAGGATTCGCACATACCAAAGCAGTTTGACTAATATTAAATTATTATAAGTTTTTGTTATGAACGAATCAGTTCAAAAGTAAATATGTAATTAACCCGCTATTTTTTACATTAAACAAAAAAAATACATTTTATTTTGTTTAATCTAAAAAATAGCGGTTTTATCGAAGTTAGTAGATCTTCCTGAAATTTTGTATAAGGCCATAATTACTGATTGTGAACAACTTTTCTTAGTAAAATTTTGCCTCACCATGAACAAAAAGGGTACTTTACCTTAAAATAAAATAGTTTTAGCATCATTGTCAAGGCCGACTTGTTTTTCAAAAACTGAAAATATTCTCAAAATTATTTTCAAAGCAAGCAGGACTTAACCCCACAGTCTTAAAATAAAATCCAAAAATTTTTAGTCCCTCATACCTCTTGTAACATCAATCCTGGGACACGCTGTATATTAAGTTAATTCATGTGCATTTTTCTAACTTAATGTAGTGGTGACATCTACTTTGATTTACAATAAACAGAATAAATGAACACCAAGCCAAAATCTGATTACCCAAATTCAAATTAAACATTAAGTACAATTGTACCAAATCTATAGCGTGATATCATACATACATACGTTGAAATATCTTATATAAATCCTATCGACCCTACCGTAGCGCTGCTTAAACTATGCACATATACATTCAATGGTCAAATTCCGACACAATTGATTTACTCTATCAATAATTTAATAAATGAATTTCAAAAATTAAATCTATCAGCACGCGACCATTAACCATTGACATCAATAATCCAATATCAGGTACATTCGTAATACACTCGAAAGTAGGTGTGGTATAATAACGTTCCAATCTCTTTGAACTTTGTTTGTTGACAAATCAATCTGTCCCTCTTTCAGCATTAAAGACACAACTATTTCTTTACACGAACCATTAAGCACCTATCTTCGCTTACAGGTATAAGAAAGTTTTACGTATATTTGAACTTTACTATTTATTTTGTATTAATGTCCCAATTCAACATGCGTTATAAAACGTTTGAATTCATCTTTATTCAAAGTTCTAGGCACACATACAATTTAAACAAATCTTTTGATCTTTCAGTTATAGTCAATTAATTGTGCACCATGTGAATTCACCTTTTACTTAATTAAGTTTGTAAATAATTTATAAAATTTTATATTTCTTAGTTCCTTCAAAGGACAATAAATCTAACAGACATCTTTGTTAACATTTACTTGTCTAACTTAAACGCACAACTATCAATTTTAAAAATTGAAATTTTACCTCATTTAAAACTACATAATTAAAATGGCCGTAAATTTATAGTTCGACTGTTTCGCATTTATGTAAAATGAAGACTGACTCCTCACGTCCAACTTCGTTTTATACATGTCGCGTCTCCAGCGTATCAATACATTCAATTCTCCTAAAACAAATCCTAAACAGCACCTTTTAGATGGTCTTAGTTAAACTTATTATTATTTCCATTTAAAGCGTCAAAGAACACAAATTTCAGGATAATTTGCTAAATCGAATATGAATTTCCAATTTAATAATTTTTACAAAACTTAGATATCCTAATATGAATGGATTAGGTTTTTTTATCCAATAAAAATCGATTATAATATCAATTTTTAAATTAATTTTATACTAAACTTTTTAATCCGCCATAAGAAGTGGTCTCCGTTGAACCTATTTTTGCAAAAATACAAAGTACGCAAAAATTATTTGTAAAACTCGTACGTAATCTTGATTTTCCAAAGCTGTTTAATTTGCTTAAATTCTTAACGATTTTTATCAAATTTTATATTAATTTTATTGACGAGTGCTGTCTCTTTGCCTACACAATATGATCAAGATTGTAAACAGCAGCGGCTCGTTATTTTCTACCATTTCGGAATTGGATTTCAAATTTATTATTGATGTAAATACTAATTTATACTTTATTAAAATTAACAGTTACTTAACAGTTTGAAATGTAAATTTGTAAACTTATTTTGAACTTGAATATACGATCCCATGTTATATTTACACAAAATGTTTTAATACGTTCACAATTTATTTTCAACCCTTTCCAGTGTCGTACATCCATATGAATTGTTGATAACAAATTCATGTTCAAATACGAATAATGTTCACTAATTCAATATATATTACACTAATTTAACATAAGTAATGAATTAATTTGAAACTTTGCACACAATATTGTATAACCTTCGTTCCAAATATGCAATACACACAAAAACACACTCCTACAAGCACATGCCCAAGGAGCCATAACTAACGGGGTGTTGCGGAGAGTAGATAAGCTCCACTTACCATCACAACAATTACTGTGCGCACCACCGCCAATACAGAACAGCCGAGGACTATAAGGCCTCGAATTTGAAACAGGCTGGGCAGCAACCACACCCTGACATGGTCTGTGCGAAGAACGGTCCAGGTCCATGGGGGACAGTCGCCCTCTACGGATCCATCAATCCACCGCCAAAGCGGGACACAAAGTCAAAAGAAACGAGCTTCTACTCCACAGTTAGTGAGGGAATCACACACACCAAATACCACCTACGACACATTCGCTCAAACGCGAGGGGCAATACCCACTGATGCTGGGAGGTCCGGTAGCCGTGCTCCATGTGACTCCTTCCAACCCAACGCCCTGGTTCCGACCTCATTCATGCAAAAATAAAACATAAAGTAAATACATTTAACCCAAAACGTAAATAACACGCCTGCCCCAAACTCACATCACTCCAAAAAAAAGAAATTCCTACATCATCAATGGGAGTTCGAGAGGGAATTTCCCAATACACTCTTGCTGGGCGTTGAAAAATTCCTTTCCCAACTATTTCGTCCCTCCCCCTTTGGTTAGTCGCCTATTACCACAAACAGCTGACATCTGCTGTAAGGAGATTCTTAGGCCCAACACAGCATCAACAAAATAAACACAGACTATTTCATTAACTACTAATATAAATAAAATAATGCTCAGTTCAAGATAACAAATCAAGAAAAGTGCAACCAAAAAATTATTTCACCTCAGGTTCTTGCCAGTACCTCAACCATAGTAAGAGGTGGTCCAGATCCTTAACAATGACGAAATTGGAGCTGCAAGGTAAGTGCTGTCCTGGAAATTATGGTAACATTAATCACTTTTCTAGCAAAGCAATAAACGTAGTTAGTAAGGCCCGGGTAGTATCTAAAAGAAACACTACAAGTCAACTCAAGAAGGTGTTTCTTTTTCAAATGTCTAATTACATCAAAGATAGCTGTTAAGTTGTTGATGGCTAAAATTAAACTATGCTTTATACTAGAAAGGCAGAAATTATAAAAATACATTTCGAGTTGAAAAAGATATTAGTTGTGGCTTATTGACCCTCAGTTCTTGGCATAGAAAATAAAGTAATAATGTACTAAAATTTTGAGATAACAGTTTTTAAAATATCATGTTACCAGTTTTAGATAAACAAAACAAAAAGACGATGATTTGTTAACGTTACTTGGGTACGTTAACTTGTGTTTTTGGTAGCTGTATGAGAGAATTAAGTTAAAATAGTACAACGTTAGTCCATTTTCTAGAATAAAGTAAGCGTAAATTAATAGTAATTAATTATTTAATTACACCGTATAACATGTACTTCCAGATAGAGGTTTCAGCATTCTATTTAAAAGCATTTATTGTAAATGGTTACAGAAGATTACACTTAACTGAGATCGATCCTAAATACAGTGGCCGAATACAGTAGTATTTATTGATTATTAATTATACTAAAACATTATTTCTCATTCAAATTTAATATTTTCAACACATAAGTATTCATACCACATTTATAAATAATATTCAACGCTTTACTAAAAATTCCATTTCAGACCCAGCTAGTGGGCGATGTATTCAGACACAGCCTTGCTTGGTCTAATAACTATTTCAAGCACATTTTAAGTTTTTAAAATAAAAAAAGTATATTATACACCTAGGTAAAGAAGTGAGCCATTATTAACCGAGCAATTTTAAATCCTGGAGCGAAGGATTTAATGTGCGAGGTTCTCAATCGAGGTGTATATAGAATTTTTTTTACTACTTGAGGATAAAACTGTCATTGTCATTTGATTGAATTAGATTTTGAATATTATTGTGTTATTTTCTATCCATTTTCAAAATATCAGGTAGACTGGCCATTATTTGTTAAACTAACAAGGACAAAGTAAAACTGACAAAATGACAAATGACGTAATTCATTATTAACCTATAACGTTTTGTTTTTATGATAATATCACTGTTAGTACACGACATTTCAACGAAAAAATATTGTTAAAACTTTGTAGACATTGTAAATATAATAATTTCACAGACTTTCGCTATTATGTATTTAATTTATTTAAAAAAAGTTAAGCCTGCCATTTCGGTCATTAATGCGGCAAAATGTCATTAAGAAAAGTTGTTGGGAATATGATATTATGGCTACGTGTAAAATTTTAAAATAATCAGATCATTTTGCGTAAACACACAATACAGTACTTTTTTTATACAAAAGTTGGGTAGGAGGTTAGATGTACGAGGTCGGTAATATTTTTGAAGAAATGGCACCACGCATATGCTTTGCATTTCCATCAGTTAGCCTTGAAACAGTTACGAGGACGTGGTTTTACGTATTTATACGGAAAATTATATATATATATATATATATATATATATATATATATATATATATATATATATATATATATATAATTGTTTTAGTGCAATGCTTAATACGAGTATATAAATACGCAAAAACTAAGTTGCTAAACTGGGATATTGGACGGCTGAAGCGTTAAATAATCAAGAGAAAATTTAAAAGGATGTTAAAATGAAATAATTTCAAATAAGTCAACCACATAGGACCCGGCGCTTTATTGGATTCAAATACTGAACAAACATTCGTAAACCATATCAAAAACTCTAGAAATCGGGTTTTGCACCTACAAGAACTAAAGTGAGGATTATGACGTACGATTTAGCTAAACGAATGGGAATTTCAAACAGATTTAACCAAAATAAACTTTAAAAAATATATTAGGTACCTATGCGTTTTTAGATAAAGTTGGTGAGAAATCGCTGTAATTGTTTTCCTTCCAAAGGATTTAAATTTCTACCAGAAAATCTTAAAACACTTCAATTACACGATCTGCTGGATCCTTTTTGATAAACCGGGGCGTACCTAAAATACCGACGGGACAACTTAACACTAGAGCTGGGCAGGCCTTAGCCAAAAACGGTTCTAAAAGTATTCCGATAAGCCCTGGTGAAAATGGTGAAACCATTAGCGTCATTGCATGCTATAGTGCACAAGGGAGTTTTATACTCCCGTACAGCATTCTCAAAAATACAAAACACGATGGTTTGATGACATGCCACCAGGTTTCCAAGTCAAAATGCCTGAATAATCTGCTTATGTCAACGCTGAAATATTTATGAAATGGTTAAAAACCCAATTTCTTCCAAAAAAACTTCACGGTAAGGTATTATTAATACTAGACGGACATATATTCCAGACAACCAACCTTGATTTACTGGAATTTGCAGAAGAAAATGACACAGTTTTATTTTGTTTACCCGCGCATATGACTCATTATTTACAGCTGCTAAATCGTGCTTTTTAAGTCTCTGAAAGGTAACTACTATGATGCATGTAGACACATGTTGAAAAATAACTCAAAAGGAGTTCTAAACAGAATAAAGTTTAGAAAGCTACAGGAAGCTTGGAGAAAATCAGTCACTGTTCAAAACGCAATTTCCTAGCTTAAGTCGACGGAACTATTACCTGCTAATCCCTTAGCCATGTCCAATTACGGAATTTATTAATCCAAAATCCTGTTTGCCCGTAGAAAATCCATTGCAGATTAAAACAGTTCAAGCAAGACAACAATATCCCCAACTAGGTCTCTCTGGTATCCAAAACAAAAATACCACTTCTAACAAATCAACAGCTACTGATTGGCGATATTACTCTTGGAAAAGCTCTGGATAAAGTTCTCCTCATACCGGTAAGCTGTAAGAAGAGCTCGTAAAAAATATCAAACGACACTATGTCACCTGAAATGACCATTTTAGAACGGATGAAAAGTTTTGCGATTTAGAAAACGAATGTGTTGGATGTAATGATGATTATCGTTTAACTAAAAGGAAGAATGGTTACAATATATTTTGTGCAAGCGCTGGTTACACGATAATTGCACAAGTTCTTTTGCCTTTGCCAGAACTGTGGAAGCAACGTAGCTAGTAAAAAAAGGAAAAGTAACGAGATCTATCTCTCCTACTTTCTAAGGTTCCTCCATACGGTTCCAAAAAGTGCACCAGAGTTATTTTGTATACCGATTTGCAGAGTAGTACTCAATGAAGGATTTATATTTACTTTGATAAATTATGGTTCATCTCTCTTCCCTTTAGACTACAAGACTACAAATCAATTCGATATTTGTGAAATTTTGCACAGAGTCATAATGTCATACTCATAACTTTTCGTAATAACATTTTGTAGTATTAATTACCGAAATGGTACTTGGATTTCACATAAAATGTGAAAGTGTCATAGCAGCCTAGAATTTTAAATAATCTGTGAAATTTTCCAAGTAATCATAATTTCTTATTTTAAACTGTCCCTAACGACATTTGGCATATTAATTACTGAAGGGACGTTTTTCAACTTGAGCCCCAAGTTTGACACACGAGCGTAGCGATTGTGTCAGTACGTCAATTGAACGAAAGTTGAAAGAAAAAGCACTTTCTTCTCGAGTTTTGCACATAGTTTCTTTCTGAAACTATAATCAAAATTGAAAAACTATCGTAATGTAGTAATGAAGTTCGCTACATAAATTGTCATGCATGTAGTAAGTAATGTAGACTTGGCAACTATGCCATTCATTTTTTAGGTTAGTTCCTGCTTGTTTAATGGTTTGGTGGTTTTTTAGTATAAAAATGTTAAATTAATATTTAGGAATCGGGCAATGGTAAGACCGGAGTACGGCCCAATTTCCAATCTGGCTATTGTCTGGCCTTCTCAAATTCGAATGAGTAGTTAGTGCGGGTGCTACTAGTTACATTATTTTTTTACTTTCCTCGCCAGAGAGGAAAATCCCATTTTTCTAGCCCTTTTTATAGATGAACGTAATTGTTTCTAAGGTAGTTTCAGAAAAAAATGGGTCTTTCTCAAATTTCATGGCTGTCTAGAATTTTGAAAACTGGAAATACGGTTGAAATTTCGGAACCTGCAGGGCAGAGGTTCTAAACATTTTTAATCAATTACACACCTATAGTAAAGTCAGTCCGGAAACACACAGTCGGTTTAGTGCAATAACACATTAAAAAACACTGTTGCAACAAAACGCACATGCAAGTCCATAAATAAGATTTTGTTAACCATAAAAACAATAATTAAGAGCAGTGGTATTTCATTTCTGTTTTATGGTCTAAACAAAATCTCATTTCACCGTTATCTCAGTGTTTCTAACATTAAGCAAAGCAATTCAAATTTTAATGTATACTATTAATTTTCAAAACTAACAAATTAGACAATCCAATCCTACAGATTCAAAATTATTTTATTGGTATTGAGACTCTTTCCCATAAACGCAAATTTCCGAACATAAATTTAATTTATATTTTAATCTCTGAATAGTCAAAGCTTTAATTTAAAATTAGAAAAAAAAAGCAAGCAACTTGTCATGTACAAACAAGATTTAGTAAATTCGACGTGAAATAACATTTTTTTTTTGTAAATAACCTTACAGCCAGTTAAATACAAATTGGCTGATTTGACGTGAAACAAGCTATTTTAAATATTAACCATTTCGTTTATTTTCACTTTCTGTACGGTTAGGGTTGTAATACCGGTTACACGAGCACGGTGTCACTGATTAAAAATCAAATTAAGCAGAATAAATCATAATTTCACAATCTAAATAAGCAACAACGTAAAGAAAGAAATATAAAACTAGAAATTAAACACACCTTGAAGAAGAAAAACTAATTAACAACAGAGAATAAACTGCAAAATTGGTTTTGTCAAATTTTTATTATAAGAAAAGTTTTCTTTATTGATACATAGAAAAATACGAAACTTGAACCAACATTTTCAATTTTATTTGTGCTATTATTACTACGTTTTTCTGTTTCCTGATTTTAGTAAAAACCTATTAAATCTTGATAATAAAATACTTATCTTTTTTGGGGGTTTTAATGGTGTATTTTAAATTATACAATCTAAACATTCCGATAACACTTACAGTTATCTTCGTCAGTAGTAATATTTGTTAAAAATTGTTAAAGATGTTGTAAGTAACTTTGTCAAAGTTGAAAAATTAAAACATAAACATTAGCCTGCTATTAATATAACAGTTTGAGAAACGTATAAAGCCAACTATAAAATTAAATTTTAGTAAAGAATAACTAGGTCATTAAAAATTAAATATTGAAATATTGTTAAACTGCCTTAAGGATGACAAACCAGAACACTCTCTAGGACGAAAGCTAACGATGAAATTTGTCAGCCAAAAAACACATTTAACAAAATTTAATCGAATTATGATGTAAGTGTAAAGTTGTGAAAAACTTCAATTGGAAAATGATAGAAGCATTCACAAATCCAAACATCACATCAAATAAAATAACCCAGTTAAATCTAACAAAGAGATATCTTTATCAATAAGTGGAAGTGTTATTAACAATGAAAAGCATAATGTAGAACGTTTTTTGTAATTTTTAATTTTAATTTAATTTCAACTACTTATGTTAAATTATAGTGCTGTGGTAATTGGTAAAGCATTTGCTTCAAGGTCTAGGAAAAACACAGCAAAAAACCTAGACATACAAAAAGTTAAAATTAAAATCAAAATTAAAACGTAACATTATGCTTTTTTTTTAATTATAAGATGCCAAAACCTATTTAAACGGAGATGTTCTTCTTGTCTATTAAAATTATTAGGGTGTTTATATATTTCAATAGCTTCACGTTGTAAACGAACATAATAATGAGTTTGTCTTGACAATATTTCCATATTGTCAAATTGAGTGTCATGCTTTAGATTATTCAGGGCATGGTCAGCCACAGCAGACCTTTCTGGTTGACCTAATCTACAAAATCTCATATGTTCTTTGCGTCTTGTATCAAAGCTACGTTTTGTGGTTCCGATGTATACTTTTCCACATGAACAAGATAACTCATACACTCCGAAAGATGATAAAGGGTTTGACACATCTTTAGGTGATCTTAAATGTTCTTTAATTTTTCTTGTAGGTTGACAAATTTCATTGTTAGCTTTCACCGTAGTGTTCTAATTTGTCATCCTTTAAGCAGTTTAACAATATTTAATTTTGAATGACCTAGTTATTCTTTACAAAACTATATGGTTTACCAAAAATTCATAAACCTAATATCCTTTTAAGGCCTATTGTTAGCAATTGGTTCTCCTACATAGACATCTCTTTGTTAGATTTAACTGGGTTATTTTATTTGATGAGATGTTTGGATTTGTGAATGCTTCTATCATTTTCAAATTAAAGTTTTTCACAACTTTTCACTTACATCATAACTCGATTAAATTTTGTTAAATGTGTTTTTGGCTGACAAATTTCATTGTCGGCTTTCGCCGTAGAGAGTGTTCTGATTTGTCATATTTAAGGCAGTTTAACAATATTTAATTTTTAATTACCTAGTTATTCTTTACTAAAATTTAATTTTATAGTTGGTTTTATACGTTTCTCAAACTGTTATATTAATAGCAGGCTAATGTTTATGTTTTAATTTTTCAACTTTGACAAAATTATTTACAACATCTTTAACAATTTTTAACAAATATTACTACTGATGAAGATAACTGTAAGTGTTATCGAAACGTTTAGATTGTATAATTTAAAATACACCATTAAAAACCCCAAAAAAGATAAGTATTTTATTATGAGTGATAATGGTGAAAGTTTACATTTTCATAAATCTTGATAAGTTTAAGGAATAAGCTTTACAAATTATTTATTCCTTGCTTTCCATTGATCACCGTTTTTTAATGTTAGTCTGTCTATTAAAAAAATAATTATTAACGTATAATAGGTACTATCCTCGCCAAGAGTGTTTGCCGCTACGTGTTCACATTCAATCATATGGTGTAATATGAAAAACGTGAGTCACAATTATTTTCAGTAGTAATATCACAAGAGAGTGAGAATAAATTGAAAATAATTTGACAGATTTTCGAAAACCAGTTGTCAGGCAGTAGACACCACAGCCCGCAGGGCTTGAGTGGCTTTTTTTTTACTTATAGTATTCCCGAACAAGCTAAGATTTGCCTAACGTGCTAAAACACTCAGGAACACTGAGAGGGTTTAGGGATATTGTTTGGCTGCCGAGAAATGTTTATGAATGGCCAGCTTAAATTGACTTACGTCAAAGTTTGGAGGAAAACAGGAACTGGGTAGTGCATTCCACAATTTGGTCGCCGTGTGAAAAAATGTAGATTGAGCCCGTTTAGTGTGACACGATGGAATTTTGAGTGTGTAATTATGGTGCGAATGGGTAAATCGAGTGTTCTTAGCGAAGATGGCCTGCGAAGGTATTAAGGAAAGTATTTTGGAGGCACACTTGCCATGGTAATAGCGATAGAACAAGGAAAGAACCGAAACTATTCCTCTAAGCTCAAGAGTCTGTAGGTCAGAAGTCAGAGACGGGTCATTTATAAGCCTGATAGCTCTTTTTTGGATGCGGTTTACCATATTAAGGGCGCATTGGGGAGCACTGACCCAGAAGTGGGAATTGTATTCCTGATGAGGTCGAATTTGAGCCTTATACAGTAAAAGGAGTTGTTGCGATGTGAAGTACTGTTTAGATCTGTATAGAAAGCCCAGTTTACGGGTAGCTGTTTTGCTGGCTTACAAAATGTGCTCAACCCATGAAAGGTTCGATGATACGGACATCCCTAACATAGAAATAGAGTTTGAAAACTTCTAAGCCATTCAAATTTACAGCAGGAAATGATCGGTCTTTCTTGGCGGACACAAGGCAACACTGCGTTTTGTCGGCGTTGAACGTGAGTAGATTACTCCTTCCCCATTCAAGGACACGTCCTAAGTCACTGTTGATAGAGGCTGCCATTTTCACCTTTACGTCCTGTCTAGACTTATTGCTGTGGGAAAACTGAGAAGAACTACAATGTAGAGTGCTGTCATCCGCAAAGCAATGGATAGGGTTAATTCTTGAGGAAATGATGCCATTTATGTACAGCAGGAATAGTGTGGGAGCTATCACTGATCCTTGGGGTACTCCCGCGTTAATAGTAGTTTCTTTCGAAAAGAAGCCATTGACGACAACGCGTATACGTCTTTCGTCAAGAAAGCTGGATATCCAATTGATGAGCGAATCGGATAAGCCAAACGAAGTGAGCTTGGCAAGTAAGCACTTGCGCCTAACCTGGTCAAAAGCTTTTGAAATATCTAAAGCTACTACTACTGTTTTACCGGACCTCTCTAATGTGTTATTCCAAAGTTGGGTGACACATGAAAGAATATCACCCGTTAAACGACTCTGTCTGAAGCCATACTGGTGGTCGTTTAAGAGTTTATTGGACTCCAGGAACGAAAGTAGTTGGTGGTTGATGGCTTTCTCCATGATTTTCGACAGAGTTGATAGCTATTGGTCGATAGTTTGAGGGATCGGTTTTGTCGCCCTTTTTAGGAATATGCTGGACATTTGCTAACTTCCACGATGAAGGAAACTCTCCACATGATATGGAAATTGAAAATCGTTTGGACAATACAGGTACTAGCTCGGGGTAGCATTTCTTAAGGACGATAGCTGGAATACCGTCAGGGCCAGTCGCCTTGTTTGGGTCAAGTTTATTGATAACTGATTCCAGGAGCTTGTAACGAAAGTGGATTGGTTTAAAAGAGTATGGGGTAGATTTGGGCGACGGCACAGTTTTACCAGAATCATTGAGACGTGAATTTGATGCAAAGTAATCGATAAAGAGGTTGGCTTTTTCAGCAGGATCAGCTACTACAGCTCCGTCGCGAGACGTCATGGGAAGAAAGGAAGATGTACTAAAGTTTTTACTGATGGCTTTAACTAATGACCAAAATTTACGACCACCCAAAGGACATGAGACTAATTATTTGGATTTACGTTCTTCAAACATCTTTTTGGCCCGATTTGCGGTAGATTTATTTGATTTCCATTTGATATAGAGTTTATGCTTTTTCGATAATGCATCAGTGCAAGGCCCAATTAAACCAGGGTTGGAAACGGGCATGACCTACACGATTATGACTTTTGGGAATGTATAACTCCATACCCATCAGGATAACTTCAGTTATTGAAAGAGCAATTTTTGAAGAGGAGGACCATTTAAAGCAATACTCAGGCCAGGGGAAGGTTGTAAAAAAATCTCGCAGTTCGCTCCAGTTAGCTTATTTAAAACAACACATCGTTCTATCTGTTTTTTGAGTAACAGTGGGATTGGATACAGAGGAAGTTATTTCAATTAGGCAGTGGTCTGATTGACCAAGTGGAGAAAGGACTCTTGTTTTATACACAAGTGGGTTAGTTGTAAGGAATAGGTCCAGGAGATGTGGAGTATGGTTAGGGTTGTCAGGGGTTCTGGTTGGTTCGGAAATGATTTGTGTGAGATCACAGGATACAGCAAATGTTTCTGCACTAGAACCTGCGGGATTAGTAGTAGATGAAAAATGAAGCCAATTGGAATTGTGGGCATTGAAGTCTCCCAAAATTGAAATAGCGCAAGATGGAAACTGATAAGAGGTAGTCTATTTTCAGGCTAAAGTAATCAAAAAGATCTTGAAAGTTGTTATCATTGGGAGACCTATACAAACAACAGTAGAATTTCACAAATTGGGGCCCAGAATGTTTGAACCAAATCGCGTCCACTTTTCCAAAGTGGATATCCTCCTACAAGCTACGTTGTCCTTGGTATACGCACATACTCCGCCTTTAAGGCGAAAGTTAGAGTGGAGGTTGTATCTGGGAAATTGCAGGTCAGGCGAATCAGTGTTTCAAAGTGTTGGTGAACAGCATTAAGATTCGAAGAGATACCACGTATGTTGCAGTAATGAATCCGGATGTTGGTACTTTCGATGACCGAGGTCGCTTGAGTCCTGCCCTCCCGGGCATTCGAATGGGGCAGAATTTTATTCCTGGCAGATCTTGTTCTTGATTTTGGAATTGACGAATTTTTGCCCCGAATCCTTGGGACGGATCGACAAATCGATGTGACCGTGTGGGCGTCTCGCCCTACTCACCTGGGGTATAGCATCTGTTTTAGAACTCGTCATTTTAAGGGTTTAACCGTAAAAACGCCACGCTTGGCAAGTGCGTGTTGGCGAGTACATAAGGAGTAAAAGAGAAAGTGACTGGCAGCCCTTACCGAGCTCAGAAAATTGGAACACCACTATTAAGGAGCCCATGGTAAAGTTGGTGGTATTGCACCGGGCGGCATGGGGTATACATGCCTTCCACCTATATTGCCGAATGGCAACATTGTTGAGAAAATATGATGAATTATTTTCTAATTTATCAAAATCTCGTGTGGTATTCATTGGATTACTTTTGACGTTACAATAAGAAACACGTTTTCAATATTATATATTTATTTTAACGAATTAAGGTTTCTGAACTTCCCAATTAATGTCAGAAGTCAACTCAAAAAATACGTTGTCATTCAATAAAACAAAATATTTAAAATTAGGTAGATTATTCCCACTATAACAATGTTTAGATTGGCCAAAACGTTCGCACATGACTTAAATTGAAAGTTTCTATTGGTTCTTAGAAACGTCAAAAAATAATCGTTATAATAAATTCTGATTAGAAAACATACCCCGAATGGCAACATTTAAAGCTGCAGAATTCGAAAACACAATTACTTATTTATTGTGATTTATTTTGTAAAAATTAGAGAACGCTGATTAATGAATAACACAGGGAGTAGTTATGAAAAGAACTGATTTAAAGTGTGCAATAAAAAAGTACATGTAGGAAATGAGGAAACAGTCAAAGGATAACCAAACAAATGGAGGTTATATAGTATTAGTCAAATGAGAATTATTACACGTATTAAAATACTTTTAATGGTGTATTAGTATATTACTGTAATACAATCTAAACCTTTCGATAACACTTACAGTCATTTTCGTCAGTAGTAATATTATCTATTAAAATTATTAAAGATGTTGAAACAATTTGCTGAAATTTGAAAATTGAAACATAAACATAAGCCTGCTATTATATAAATGTATAAAGCCAACTATGAAATATAATTTTAGTAAAGAATAACTAGATCATTAGAAAATGAAATATTGTTAAACTGTCTTTAAGATGACAAATCAGAACACCCTGTAACGATCGAAGGCTAACGATGAAAAATGTCAACCAAAAAACAAATTTAACAAAATGTAATCAAGTTATGACGTAAGTGTAAAGTTGTGAAAAACTTCAATTTGAAACTGACATAAGCATTTTACAAATATAAACATGACATCAATTAAAATAATCAAGTTAAATTCAACAAATATATAGCTTTGTCAATGAGGGAAAGTGCTATTTAACAATAAAAAGCATAATACAAAACGTTTTATGACTTTTTGATTTTAATACTTATGTTAGATTATAGTGCTGTGGTAATTTAACATATAATGGGTAAAAAATTTACTTCAAGGTCTAGGAAAAACACAGCAAGAAACCTAGACATGTCTATTAAAATTATTAGGATGTTTATATATCTCAATAGCTTCACGTTGTAAACGAACATAATAATAAAGTTTGTCTTAACAATATTCCCATATTGTCAAATTGAATGTCATCATTTAAATTATTTAAGGCATGGTCAGCTACCGCAGACTTCTTTGGTTGACCTATTACACAAAATCTCATATGTTATTTACCTCTTGATTATTTTAATTGATGTCATGATTATATTTTGTGAATGCTTCTATCAATTTAAAATTGAAGTTTTTCACAACTTTTCACTTATCTCATAACATGATTAATGTTTGTTACATTTGTTTTTTGGTTGATATTTTTTATCGTTAGCATTCGACCGTTAGAGGGTGTTCGGATTTGTCATCTTCAAGGCAGTTTAACAATATTTAATTTTTTAACAATCTAGTCATTATTTGCTAAAGTTATACTCCATTGTTGACTTTATACATATACAAAACTTATATTAATAGCAGGCTTATGTTTATGCTTTAATTTTCAAATTTCACAAAATTGTTTCTACATCTTTAACAATTTTAATAGATAATATTACTACTGATGAAGATAGCTGTAAGTGTTATCGAAACGTTTAGATTGTGTTACATTAATACACAAATACACCATTAAAAACCCAAAAAAAAGATAAGTATTTTAAAATGAGAATTAAATTCATATGCATATTAAACAAATCGATTTCGCGTTTATGGGTTTACTTTCTCTACTACATTTGCTTATTCAATACCGTATGTCGATTTCGTTAAATGTACAACGAATGTACGTTCACCATCCTTATTTAATTCACTGTATTATACAGGGTGGCCCACTATTGCGAGGAAACACCATATGTAAAATAATATTTCAAATATTGCAGTATTGCACATTTGTAAAATAGTTTCAGGTATACAGGGTGTTCTGATTAGTACAGGCATTTAACATGACATTTTTGTAAATGGCATCGGTAGTAGGTTTGTACATTATCGAAATCACCATAGCGATCTACATACGTCACTATATCTTCTCGAGAAAATTTTGCGGCGTTGTCAAGTTATTGCCAAATATCTGAAAATTTACTGAAAGTGGCTGCATCATAAATGAATTCTACAACAGTTTACTAATGACATCTTAACCAAAATGTACAGTTACAAAGATAAACTTAATTTCGTTTAATGGAACACACTGTATATTGTACGGCTACTAAATTCGTTCAATTTATGTATACACCATAGGGTCTCTACAACTAGTAATTCCTAAGCAATTATCCGTTTAATGAAAATTTTAAGCTTGTACAATTTCTTTTTTTTTCTACTGAAACACCTTGTAGGTATAACATTCCATAGTTTATAAAAGGCGACCGCTGATGATGATAGCGTAGCTATCGAAACGCGTTCAGTGTTTTTAATTTTGTGTGGTACGTGGGTGTATTTTGTTTGTTGTATCAGTTTACTCTTACACAATTTCATATTTTCTAATGGAACAATCTGTAACAATCCATAATTTCTAAAATTCCTAAATCCCTTTGATCAATTTTAATCACTATGACTATGTCATAGTATATATATATATATATATATATATATATATATATATATATATATATATATATATATATATATATATATATATATATATATATATATATATATATATATATATATATATATATATATATAGTATATACATGGTGTTCGCGGAGTGCGACAACGGAGGATATCTCCTTACACAATAGGGATAGAAAAAAAGTTTAAATACAAAAGTTTTCCAGTAATCAAATCCGCATTTAAAGAAAATATTTTCATTTATACAGCGTGTCTCATATGAACTGGAGACCATGCAACTTCATTTTTTTAAATAGGACACCTTGTATTTTATTACATTTTCTGATTTTTCTATAAATTCTGAATCGGTTTTATTAAGATCTATTATCATCTAAAATTAATAGTTTTTGAGATAATTAATGTTTTTTAAAAAAATTGCGATTTTCACGTGTCGTTGACAAAGGGCATACTTTTTTTATTTGATGTCCTTAAAGGAAAACATTTTGCAGATTACTAGTACATAGACACACTTACTTTGTGTTCCTATAAAAATTTGAAAATATTATACAGGGTGTTGCCAAAACTATTCACAAAATTACAATCTTCAAAACACAAAATCTCAATTTTTTTAAATGGAATGACGGAAAAATGTTGATTAATAAGCTAACTTTTTTACAAAACATGTCCTATACCTATCTTTCATAGTTATTGAGTTATTTTAGTTTTTAAAATCTATTTTTTAAAATACACACCTGTTACAAAAATTTATATTAGTTGGCCATGGTTGTCATGAAAACATTAATAAACAAATATTTGTTTGACAATGACAGTTTAAAATTAATGTATATATATATATATATATATTATATATATATATATATATATATATATATATATATATATATATATATATATATATATATATATACACACATATATAAACCATTTTCAAAACTCGATAGTTTCGACATGACGATTTTAAAATTTTCAATGATTTTTGTGTGAAAACATCAATCTCTGTTTTTTTAAGAATTTTTTATTTTGTTATTTTACTTTATTACATAGGTAGGTAGGTATGCAAGATTAATAAGTGTAACTAATAATAAAAGAAATTAAAAAAAAAGAACGAACCATCAAAGTTAATCTTTTTGCGGTATATTAATATTATTAATAGTTGTAATAATTCTTAAAATGTCTAGATTTTCAGGTGAAGTAAAATAGACGTTTACTTTGATATGACTCCAGAAGAAAAAAAAATTGGGGGGTTGGGGAATGGATTGGTCACCTTACAGGCCCATTCGACCCTATCCATTGGTCCTCGAACATGCCATTGAAATAGTTCACACAAATTCCAGCATTATGAGACGGCACCCCATCCTTTTGAAAATAAATATTGGGAATTTGGACAAGAAGTAAAGTATCCATAAAATCATTAACTGTTGTTTCCAAACATTCAAATAAACTTGAGATGTAAGGGGCCTCACAATTATTATCTAGCCATACATTAACACTGAAGCGTTCTTGAAAAGATCCTTCCCTGAACAGATGTTGATTTTCACTCGTCCAATATCTCACACTATTCACGTTAAACATTCCCAGAAGCGTGAAGCGGGATTCATCAGAAAACAATATCATGCTACTAAACCATCAGCAATATCTAACTCGCCTAAAAAAGTCGTTAACACCCAAGTGTTGGTGGATTTGGCATTTTGGGGAACCGTTTTCATATGTTGTACCAGCCACGGAAAATAAGCATAGCAGGGTTGGTTTCTGCCGGGGTATCGTTCGGCATAGTGCTTAAGC
The DNA here is from genome assembly GCA_036346205.1 of Vesta saturnalis. NCBI lineage: Eukaryota > Metazoa > Arthropoda > Insecta > Coleoptera > Lampyridae > Vesta > Vesta saturnalis. The sequence goes on from JARFJB010001400.1 coordinate 3,128,733, forward strand.
CTACCTTTTATTTTGCAAGCACTCACCATAAACGAGAAGCATATCTATTTGTTCATCTCTTGTAAAACTTGCCATTTTAAACAAATTACAAAGAATTTTTATTTAGAGTATTTTATTAATTTAATGGACCCGATAGGCATAACAAAAAAAAATCCGTTGTTTGAAAATAAAAAATGAGGATATAAATGGATAGAGAGTAAAAAGTAGGATTGGGTAGTGAAAGTCTTATGGTTATACCGTTTTCACACAAAAATCAATGTTAATTTTAAAATCGTCACATCGAAAATATCGATTTTTGAAAATTGTTAATTTCAGTTTTTTTATTCTGCCATCCTAGAGTGCCTTAATTGAAGTACAATTGCACCATTTGTGGTGGTCGTAGCACACTTTTTTTTTGAAAAATTCAAATAAATGTCAAATCTTTAGAGCTCCATATATATATATATATATATATATATATATATATATATATATATATATATATATATAGTTTCTATTTAGATTTCCACAAGTATTCATGTTTAAATAAGACAATTTTCTTTAAAACTTGTGTAAATAAACGTAAAAATTAATTCAACGTTTCGGGAACGTCCTTTGTTCCCTTTGTCAAGAATTTATTTGACAATTACAGAAATTGAAATAAGGTAACTATTTTAACAAGTACAAAATATGAAACAAGGTAACTAATTTAATTTTAATCTGGACGAGTGTGTTTGACTTCGGGTAGTTGGTCTAGTATGTGATGTAGAAGGTGCAGAAGTGGGGACGCCTGGAATAGTTGCAGCATAAGTGTTTGAAATTGCTGGAAGATTTGGAGTTGGTTGAAATGTAGAATCAACTTGTTTAATGATATTCTTCCAAATTTGTGGCATTCTAGAAGTGTCATCTCGTTTATTGAGGGCGTTTGGTCTTCTTTCAATTTCAACTGCTTCTCTAATAATTCTTGCTTGTAAGGTATATAGAGGTGCAATTAAACGGATATTGTTGGTATTAATTTGGTGTCCTGTATCTAAATGATGTGTAGCTAAAGACGATGAAGGATTGTGCTGTTTAATTGCTAGTTGGTGTTCATCGGCTCTCGCATATAATATTCTGTTAGTTTGTCCTATATAAGTTCTTCGACAGTTGTTGCACGGTATCTCATACACTCCTTGGCTTTCATTAGGAACTTTGTCTTTGGGGTTTCTTAAAAGTTGGGACAAAGTTGAATGTGGTTTGAATACCGGTCTGAAGTCGTTTTGGGAAATTTCTTTGCTATTCTGTCTGTAATTCCCTTTATATAAGGTAGAATAACAGGAATCTTTCGTTCATTGTTTGACAAGCTATTATTTCTTGGTCTTCTTATTTCGTTGGTAATTTTCAATATTTCTTGATCTTTGTATCCATTTTGAACTAGTATTTTATTAATAGTCTTCATCTCTTCCGTTCTAGAATTTTGGTCAGATAAGTGGTAAGAGCGGTATATCAAGGATTTCATAACGCTACGTAATTGACCAGGATGGTGATGCGACAGAGTTCAAGTATCTATTCGTATGTGTTGGTTTTCGATAAACTTTGTGTGTAAATTTACCATTAGGAAGTCTTGTTATTAGGGTGTCCAAAAAGGAGTGAATTATTTTCTTCAACTTCCATAGTAAATTTAATGTTGTCGTGAATGTTGTTAATATGTCCTAGAAAATGGTTCAAGTTTCCTTTTCCATGGGGCCAAACTACAAATGTGTCGTCAACATAACGAAACCAACATTTAGGTTTTAAATCTGCAGAATTTAAAGCAATGGTTTCAAAATGTTCCATATATACATTCGCAAAAGCTGGAGAGTGGCGAGCCCATAGGTGTTCCTTGAATTTGCCTGTAGAATTGTCCTTTGTATGTAAAATAGGTTGAGTGCATGCAGTGGTTTATCAATTTGAGTATGTCCTGGTTTATCGAGTGTTTTTCTTCTAGAATTTTCATCGTGTCTTCAATAGGTATTTTGGTGAAAAGTGACGTTATGTCGAAGCTAACTAAAATGTCATTTGGAGCCAAGGGTACAATTTTGAGTTTGTGTAGAAAATCATAAGAGTTTTTGATGTAGGATACAGCATTTTCACAAATCGGTTGAATAACTTTGGCTAGATAACGAGCAAGGTCATGAGTCGGAGAATTGAATGCACTAACGATAGGGCGTAATGGCCAGTTTTCCTTATGTATTTTTGGGAGTCCGTATATTTTGGGGTTCTTGAACTCTTCTCTCTTGGAATTAGTTTCTGTTTTGTTTCTTTGTCTAATTTTGTAGAATTAATGATAGATTTTGTTGTTTTTTCTATGTAAGTGGTAGGATTGCACTGATTTTTCTTATATTCTGAAGAAGTTAGCAGTTCAGACATCTTATGGTGGTAGTCTTGAGAGTTGACAATGACAGTAGCGTTTCCTTTGTCAGCAGGTAGTATTAATATTTGGTCGTCATTTTCATTTGGTTTAACATTTGGAGGTCTTGTTTGGTGATATTTTGTTTGGGAAGTTTGCAGTTCTTGAGAATGTGTGCTACGTTGAGTCTAATACTACCTGCTGACAAAGGAAACGCTACTGTCATTGTCAACTCTCAAGACTACCACCATAAGATGTCTGAACTGCTAACTTCTTCAGAATATAAGAAAAATCAGTGCAATCCTACCACTTACATAGAAAAACAACAAAATCTATCATTAATTCTACAAAATTAGACAAAGAAACAAAACAGAAACTAATTCCAAGAGAGAAGAGTTCAAGAATCCCCAAAATATACGGACTCAAAATACATAAGGAAAACTGGCCATTACGCCCTATCGTTAGTGCATTCAATTCTCCGACTCATGACCTTGCTCGTTATCTAGCCAAAGTTATTCAACCGATTTGTGAAAATGCTGTATCCTACATCAAAAACTCTTATGATTTTCTACACAAACTCAAAATTGTACCCTTGGCTCCAAATGACATTTTAGTTAGCTTCGACATAACGTCACTTTTCACCAAAATACCTATTGAAGACACGATGAAAATTCTAGAAGAAAAACACTCGATAAACCAGGACATACTCAAATTGATAAACCACTGCATGCACTCAACCTATTTTACATGCAAAGGACAATTCTACAGGCAAATTCAAGGAACACCTATGGGCTCGCCACTCTCCAGCTTTTGCGAATGTATATATGGAACATTTTGAAACCATTGCTTTAAATTCTGCAGATTTAAAACCTAAATGTTGGTTTCGTTATGTTGACGACACATTTGTAGTTTGGCCCCATGGAAAAGGAAACTTGAACCATTTTCTAGGACATATTAACAACATTCACGACAACATTAAATTTACTATGGAAGTTGAAGAAAATAATTCACTCCCTTTTTTGGACACCCTAATAACAAGACTTCCTAATGGTAAATTTACACACAAAGTTTATCGAAAACCAACACATACGAATAGATACTTGAACTCTCTGTCGCATCACCATCCTGGTCAATTACGTAGCGTTATGAAATCCTTGATATACCGCTCTTACCACTTATCTGACCAAAATTCTAGAACGGAAGAGATGAAGACTATTAATAAAATACTAGTTCAAAATGGATACAAAGATCAAGAAATATTGAAAATTACCAACGAAATAAGAAGACCAAGAAATAATAGCTTGTCAAACAATGAACGAAAGATTCCTGTTATTCTACCTTATATAAAGGGAATTACAGACAGAATAGCAAAGAAATTTCCCAAAACGACTTCAGACCGGTATTCAAACCACATTCAACTTTGTCCCAACTTTTAAGAAACCCCAAAGACAAAGTTCCTAATGAAAGCCAAGGAGTGTATGAGATACCGTGCAACAACTGTCGAAGAACTTATATAGGACAAACTAACAGAATATTATATGCGAGAGCCGATGAACACCAACTAGCAATTAAACAGCACAATCCTTCATCGTCTTTAGCTACACATCATTTAGATACAGGACACCAAATTAATACCAACAATATCCGTTTAATTGCACCTCTATATACCTTACAAGCAAGAATTATTAGAGAAGCAGTTGAAATTGAAAGAAGACCAAACGCCCTCAATAAACGAGATGACACTTCTAGAATGCCACAAATTTGGAAGAATATCATTAAACAAGTTGATTCTACATTTCAACCAACTCCAAATCTTCCAGCAATTTCAAACACTTATGCTGCAACTATTCCAGGCGTCCCCACTTCTGCACCTTCTACATCACATACTAGACCAACTACCCGAAGTCAAACACACTCGTCCAGATTAAAATTAAATTAGTTACCTTGTTTCATATTTTGTACTTGTTAAAAATAGTTACCTTATTTCAATTTCTGTAATTGTCAAATAAATTCTTGACAAAGGAACAAAGGACGTTCCCGAAACGTTGAATTAATTTTACGTTTATTTACACAAGTTTTAAAGAAAAATTGTCTTATTTAAATATATATATATATATATATATATATATATATATATATATATATAAAATTAAAATGAAAAGAGAGTTAATTATGATTTGGTTTGTACAGAATGTAATTTATCAGTTGCAATTTACAGTTTATTCTTGATCAGTTTATTGGAATGTTCATTAATTTCGGCTTATGACTTTTCGTAGACTGCTAAACACGTATCTCGTCTAAAATTACACACTTTTAATTTAACAAAGAACACTATTTTTTCATTTTTACAATCATAATTCCAAATATCTTCAATTACAAATAAGCCAGAAATGTACAGTAAGTGCAGTAATGGAACAAATGAAAAATTAAAAACGTTATAAGTGAAATATCTTAAGCTCTAAAGTAATATAACGTTATTAGTCTCGTATGAGCGTTTAGAACTCACAAGGAACTATTGTGAACTGTCCAGAAGCGACCATCTTAGAACTTAATATCTCTGCAGAATTTTAAATTATGTTTGCGTTCATAGTAGTTTATTATAAAAACATTAAAATCCTGTGTCAAAAAGGAAGACTCTTTATATCAAGTTTTTAAACTCTTGAACTCTGAATCCTATTCAGATTAGGTTTATTTTATAGTAACAGAGTAATGATTTTTGTAAGGTATTTTGCAACAGTTTTCGTATATAAATGTTACGGTTAATCATAGCAACTGGTCGAGTCCACCTAGTCACAGACAAATAAAATTTAAAACCCAAACTAACCTTTTGATTGTTTAACATCGTGAAATAAATGAATAAAATTGTTACGCACGTACATTAATTTCACTTCACCTTTCAATTTAGTTATTATCTATATTTTATGTTGAGTTATACCTGATACGTGAGCTATTTCAAAAAGGTTAGTGACGATTAAATTTAGTATTGAAGTCATGAATTTAGACACTTCTATTTAATAATTTTTATGAGGGCAACTCAGTTTATATTAATATACTGAACTACCTGAAATAAGTACATATAGATCTTAAACATGCCGATTAATTGTTCCATGCAACTTTTTGATGCGATGCATAATTTGGGGTAAAAAATTCATAACGCGGAATTTAAGCGTCCAAATTTTTCCAAATCTGAAGAATGATCAGCTTTAAGGGAAGATGTGTAAACATTTTTTTACTTTTTACTTTTCTTCGGAGTTCCTTAATAAGGTTAAAAATACTTAAACTATATTAACGATATTTTTACAGAAGCGGAAGGCTTTGGAGTTCTTTTGAAGTTAGCATCTGGATGTCTATTAACACGTATCTAACATGATGGTTTAAACGTCCGTCTGACATAAATTATTGTTGTTTCATAATGTTGCCTGTTTTTGTTATAAACGCACTACTAAAAAGGGTACCTGATTACCTTAAAAAATTATTATTGTTATTAAATTATTTCATTTATTCAATTTCCACTTTGTAGGTTGGAAGGTAGTGTGTTGACCTATGTGAAGTTAGCCATAAATTTCATCCATAAATTTTTTTTTCGTTTTTCCGAAAAATTTCGATAAAAACGTATAAAAAATTAATAATCCAAAACATATTAAGAGGAATATTGATATAAATCACATATTTTCCACTTATTTAAAATTAAAAACTTATCGCGATCTCCTCGGTCAAGCGCATGAACAAATCCTATGGATGATATGTGGGACCACCTTTTATTTTATTTTTTTGTCAAATCCTTGAAGAGTACATAATATTACATAACATATGCAAAAATTGGGATGTAATTATCTTTTATAAGATTAGAAAATGACTTTTAATTTGGATGTATTTCGGGATCAAAATTTAGTCAACGCGTATGCTCAAATTGTTTATGGATGACATGTGGGACAACTTTTTTTAAAATTTTTTTGGCAAATCCCCGATGAGTACATAATAATACATAACAAATACAAAAATTAGGATGTAATTATTTTTTATAAGTCCAGAAAATGGCTTTGAATTTGGTGTATTTCGGGATCAAAATTCAGTAAACGCACATAAACAAATTGTTCATGGATGATATGTGGAACAACTTTTTTTTTAATTTTTTTGTCAAGTTCTGGAAGAGTACATAATAATACATAACATATCCAAAAATTAGGATGTAATTATTTTTTATAAGATCAGAAAATGACTTTGAATTTGGATGTATTTCGGGATCAATATTCAGTAAACGCGCATAAACAAATTGTTTATGGATGATATGTGGGACAACTTTTTTTTAAATTTTTTTGCCAAGTCCTCGAAGAGTACATAATAATACATAACATATCTAAAAATTGGGATGTAATTATTTTTTTATAAGTCCACAAAGTGACTTTGAACTTGGTGTTTTTCGGAATCGAAATTGAGTAAACACGCATGAACAAATTGTTTATGGACGATATGTGGGACAACTTTTTTTTAATTTTTTTGGTCAAATCCTCGAAGAGTACATAATAATACATAACATATCCGAAAATTACACCAACTTCAAAGTCACTTTCTGGACTTATAAAAAATAATTACATCCCAATTTTTGGATATGTTATGTATTATTAAAATAATAAAATAAATAAAAACCGCCTTTGGCCACAACAAAATACAAAAAACCAAAAACCGGCTTTGGCCACAAAAAATAATAAAAAAAATAAAAACCGCCTTTGGCCACAACAAAATACAAAAAACCAAAAACCGGCTTTGGCCACAAAAAAAAAATTAAAACCAGAAACCGCCTTTGGTCACAAAAAAAAATTAAAACCAAAAACCGGATTTGGCCACAAAAATAAATTTTAAAACCAAAAACCGCCTTTGGTCACAAAAAAAATACAAAAAACAAAAACTGCCTTTGGTCACAACAAAATTACAAAAAACCAAAACCGGATTTAGCCACAAAAAATAATACAAAAAAATAAAAACCTTTGGCCACAACAAAATACAAAAAAACAATAACCGGCTTTGGCCACAAAAAACAAAACAAAAAACCGACTTTGGCCATAAAAAAAATAAAAACAAAAAACCGGCTTTGGCCACAAAAAAATATAAAAAACAAAAACCGGATTTGGCCACAAAAAAAATACAAAAAACATTCATCCATAAACAATTTGAGCAAACGCATTGACTAAATTTGATCCCGAAATACATCCAAATTGAAAGTCACTTTCTGGACTTATAAAAAATAATTACATCCTAATTTTTGGATGTTATGTATTATTATGTACTCTTCGAGGATTTGACAAAAAAAAATTAAAAAAATGTCCCACATATCATCCATAAACGATTTGTTCATATGTGTTTACTAAATTTCGATTCCGAAAAACACCAAATTCAAAGTCACTTTCTGGACTTATAAAAAATCATTACATCCTAATTTTTGGATATGTTATATATTATTATATACTCTTCGAGGATTTGACAAAAAAAATTTAAAAAAAGTTGTCCCACATATCATCCATAAACAATTTGTTTATACGCGTTTACTGAATATTGATCCCGAAATACATCCAAATTCAAAGCCATTTTCTGATCTTATAAAAAATAATTACATCCTAATTTTTGAATATGTTATGTATTATTATGTACTCTTCCAGAACTTGACAAAAAAATTTAAAAAAAAGTTGTTCCACATATCATCCATAAAAAATTTGTTTATGTGCGTTTACTGAATTTTGATCCCGAAATACACCAAATTCAAAGCCATTTTCTGGACTTATAGAAAATAATTACATCCTAATTTTTGGATATGTTATGTATTATTGTGTACTCTTCGGGGATTTGACAAAAAAATTAAAAAAAAAGTTGTCCACATGTCATCCATAAACAATTTGAGCATACGCGTTGACTAAATTTTGATCCCGAAATACATCCAAATTCAAAGTCATTTTCTAATCTTATAAAAGATAATTACATCCCAATTTTTGGATATGTTATGTAACATTATGTACTCTTTATGGATTTGACAAAAAAATTAAAAAAAAAGTGGTCCCACATATCATCCATAAAGAATTTGTTCATGCGCTTGACCGAGGAGATCGCGATAAGCTTTTAATTTTAAATAAGTGGAAAATGTGTGATTTATATCAATATTCCTCTTAATATATTTTGGATTATTAATTTTTTATAGGGTTTTATCGAAATTTTTCGGAAAAACGAAAAAAAAATTTATGGATGAAATTTATGGCTAACTTCACATAGGTAGTGTGTTGTTCCACACTAGATAATGCACGCAAGGTTGGTGACAGTATACTGGTTATCTACAGGACAAAGTTTAGAATATAGTAAGTACAATTTCACAGATCTTATTATAGTTCTTTAAAACACTAATTTGGGGTATTGATATGTCTAGACGTCTTTAAATTTTTATCAGAATGTAAATCTTTGTCCATCTGCATTATTAATTATCTATTGCGGAATAAAACATTATCAATGACACCGCAAACTTTTCAATAATTACTTATCAAATTATATAAAATAATCTCCAAAAATTAATATTAAAAAGTATGCCTTTTGTAGTGTGAAATGGAAACAGTAAAAATTAGTGCTTAATTTACAATTCAAAAACGGATTGATGTATTTGTATCCATTTGTAGCAGGTAGTTAACCATATTAAGAAAATAAATTTCCCCCATGCAGATATAAATGTGTCGTACAAATCTAATCTATTGCGTACTGTTTAATAAATTCCAACAATGTATGAATGAATTCTATTTTTTGAGCAATTGCAAACCAAAGAAAATCAATTACATAACCAGCACACTCCTATCCCGGATGTGGATCATTATCAAAAATCCCTATGTTGTAGTCATTAAGGTATTAAACACGTATGCCAAAGATAAATCAAATAGTTTTCATAGTTTTTAAGACATTGACGCACGACGCACACTAATACATCATTCTCATTTTCCAAAAACCATAAAATAGATACTTCCGGTTCTAAAAGATATGTACATAAGTTAATGAAATACACCTACATAAAACACAATTCCATACTTCACGGACAGTTACAATTAAAAAAACTGGTGAGTGCATATAGTATTACATTAAGTTTCGTATCGGTGTGTTGAGTAATCGGTGCTTTGGTCATTCGACACTTCGGTCATTTGGTGTTTTGCTCATTTGGCGATTTAGTCATTCGGCGCTTTGTTCAAAGTCAGCGTAATGGCCCAACATTTAAATTCGGCAGTATGGGCGCATTCGGTAGTATGGGGGCATTCGGTGTCATATTTGGCATAATGGTTCAACAATGAAATTAGATGGAATGGGCGCATCCGGCGAAATGGTCGACGGTACGTTGATCACTTTCGGCGTTTTGGACTTTTAAAATATAGTGTCGGCGTTTTGGGTAAAATGGGTTGAGAATTCGAAGCAACGTCCAGATTCCCGTAGTTAACCGTACTGCTTAAGAAGGCAGACGTTCTATACTTAGTCGTACTACGGAAGAGAAAGTACATGTATTTAGCGTCCGATGTGCTGGTTTGAAGAAGGTATGTGACACTGACAATTCAGCCACAATAAGTGATCCAACCCTAGAAGTTATAAATATTGGCTTATTATTCTAAGTGCGAGCCTATAAGTATTAAACATATCGTTCGTGAAACATTTATTACCGTTAGCTTCGATCGTAATCGAATTTAGTACTAGTGCCATTGTGAGCATCACTAGTGAAACATTAAAAGCTATAATAAAGAATGTTAATTAAATGCGATTCGTCCCAATATTGCGCTGTACTAATTATTACATTAGGTAAACGGTCAGATTTTTGTTTATACATTTTCAAACTGAATGTACCAAACGCGTCCATTTTGTATTATCAATCAATCAATCAACGAAACTCAATGAACATGTTTAAAAGAATTTCTACGAATTTTTCGAATTTAAAGAGATTTTATGCAAAATAATTCTAGTAGAAGTTAACATACCATTATCAACATATAATCTCAATCATCAATAATAGTATATTTTACAAGTTTTGAAAAGCGCAGTTTTCACACGCGTATGACCAAAAAGTCATACGAGTGCTTTTCAAAGGTGTTGTTCACTTTTTCGATGACTGCAACTCCTTGGATTAGTTTTTTATTAATTAAATTAATAATAATTAACCACGAAGTAGTTTTACTTTATATAGTAGCGCCGGGGAGAGGTATCTCATGGCGGACTCGAGAATGGGGATATAATTATAACTGTGAAATGCATCTGTTTCCCTTTATCTTAGTACGAAGTTCCCACTTAAAGAAAGACGGGTTATAATTTATAAGTCTGTATTTTAAATGCAGGACTTAAAAACGTATGTCGATTCTAAAGTCAAAAAGCATGACGCTGTCATCCATTGCATTTGCAAACAACAGTTTTTTTCAAAACTATTATTATTAATATTCACTATTACGAGGTAAGTTTATAATGCAAAATGTATTTCCAATTGATTGAATGCATTTATTTATTTTGCAGCAAATAATTATGTCATTAAAACGTAAATCTTTGAAAAGCCAAACGCAAGTAATGTTAATGAATATACTGCATTATTTCGAGATGGAACGCGATAACGAGGGGCCAAGTTTACCTTTAACTTCCATTATCCAGGTACACCAATAATTTTCACTATTTAAATTTACATTTACGTAATATTATGTTGCAGCACGCTGCTCTCGCACGCGGCATTTCCGAGAAAACCATAACTCGGACAAAGCCAAGAATGGCACTCGCTTTAGAATCTGGGAAATCGGCGCCGGATTCACCGCAAAAACATAGGCTGCGTTTGAAATCGAAGTCGAGGATGTCGACGAATACGTGAAAGACGTTTTGAAACGAAAGATTTACACCATGCATGCAACTGGTAAATAATTCAGAAATTATTGTTCAAATGGAGTTAATCACTGTTTAATTTTAGGCTCACATATTACTATCGACAAACTCCAAACTGAACTTAAAGAAGATAAAATATTTACCTTCAGTATAGCGAGTTTGAAACAATTGTTACACAAAGTTGGTTTTGAATTCAAAGTTGACAATGGAAGAGGGCGTTTAATGAAGCAGGTTCATATTGCTGGTGCTCGAGCAACATTTTTGCGAAAATATTTTGCTAATAAAAGTTGTGAAATTAGTTACGATCCTGTCTTTTTGGATGAGACGTGGATTTTTAGTCGAGGAAGCGTTCGAAAATCATGCTATGATAATGATTTGAAAAGCACAAAAAACAAACCGAAGAAATTTTATTTTTATCGTACTGAGTGCTGGCAAGAAGGATGGTTTTATACCTAATTCATCATTGATATTTTCCAGTAAAAGTAAGACAGCAGACTACCACAATAATATGAACGCTGATTTATTTCAAAAATGGTTTCAAGAACAGCTTTTACCAAATTTAGAAAAACCAAGTTTGATAATTCTTGACAATGCCAGTTATCATTCTACATTGGTAAAAAAATTACCTTCAAGAAGTTGGAAGAAAGAAGATCTTCAATTTTTAAGAAAACACAACATTCTTCATTCGAATGATATGCTGAAAGTGGAATTATTACAAATTGCCAAGGATTTACAAGTTCCCAAAATGTATGCAATTAATGAAATCGCTCATCAATGGGCGTTTACCTCCATATCACTGCGAATTCAACCCTATCGAGTTAATATGGGCAAATTGTAAACAGTATTACAACAAAACGTTGGAAGACGGCTTCAGGGACGAGAATGTTTTATCGCTATGGAAGGATTCATTAAACCGAGTAACTGGAGAACTGTGGCAAAAGTGTATTTTACATGCTGAAAAGGAAATGAGCCAGTGGTGGGACGTTCAAAAGAGCTGAGGAAATGGTAAAACCTCTAGTAATCAATGTCGGAGAGTCGAGTGAAGATGATAGTGAAAGCGAAGGTGATGACTTTTAATTATAGGATGTCCAATATTTGAATTTAAAGCAAAAATTAGAATCTTAGTTACTTTATAACATTGTAAAGAATTATTATATTTAACATATACCTCTGTAGCTGTACTTAGGTTTACATTCGATTTATATATATATATATATATATATATATATATATATATATATATATATATATATATGTTGACAAACTGTAAACTGAGATTTTAAAATCGGTTATATTATTAACTAATAATAAATCTCATTTTTAACATCTAATACAGTGTATTTGTTTATGACAAAATCAGTTATTTATAAGTGGCTTCGATAACCAAATTACAGTCTAGACTCTTTTGACGCAGTGAGATCTCTCGGCTAAAAACGATCCTCCGCAATTAACCAAACTTTTCGCACTTCATTCGGGCACTGCCTTCTGCTAGCTAATTCGTTTCTTATTGAAAATTATTGATATAATTAATTTGTAAAACAGATCCAAAACGAAATTTTGTCGACCCGGCCTCGGTTCTGATAACCTTTTACAGTTGTACAATATATTTTTATCATATCACTACCCACACTCGGTGGACTTTACATGCCAGAATAAGTGCGAACAGACCTTAAACGAAATTCGACTTTATTTATACGAGTGGATGGAGATTTTTAGGACCTTTAGGATGCTAAATCCCGAGATATTCGAACAATAATTTTATTTAAATTTGACAGCGCGGTTTAAATTTGAAAATAACCTAGAAACATTGACGATGTTTTGTTGGTATTCAAAATTACTAACTATATGAACCAATAACGACATACGTTTTTAAAATCAGAACCATGCTTTACTAAAAGATGAGTCATAAGACACATCTCGCCGGCCCGACTATATTAGAAATCGTACAGCTCTGAAAACAAAGGTAAAAATCTAGTTATCCTACAAAACGTAAGAAATTAATAGCTCACAAAAATAAAAGACCGGGAAAGACTTTATATGAAATTATAATTAAATGTAATATATAACCAATTTTAAATTTACTCCTGGCAAGTTCGGACTCTTAAATAAATTTTCAGTAATAGAAATGTTAGTATTTGTCAACCAAGATGGTTGAGGACTTTCCGATAAGGTTTGTAGGGCTATTTCTTATATTTATGAATCTGCCATTTCACATATCGCGTCTTCCTCGGTTGAGTGCACAGATCTGTTAATTTTATTTGCAACCCTCGGCTAATTCGAACAATAATCTTTAAATTTATGCCAATTTCCATGCTATTTCTTTAGGAAATAGCAAATATGATTGATTAATCTAGCATACTTTCAAACAGCGTGTCAAAACTATTTTGCGTTTCTTCTTGTGCATTTTCAAGGCAGTCCTAGAAAAAATTAGTTGCAATAATTAAAATAATTATTACGCAGAAATGAAATAATATTAAACAATAAATATGTACATTCGGTACAATGTTTAACCCCGAACTAACCTTTTAGCGATGTAAAGGTTGTATTAAATGTAAAAATATATACCTCAATGTGTCATTTTGTTTATATACTTAATGTTTGTAGTTCACATGTATAATTTTACAGTATTTATTATTTGTCTTTCACTACTACCACTTTGCAATGTAAAAGTATACATATGGTACACTGACGGTTTACATTTTATACTTTATATATTTATACATTTTTCTTTTTTCTTTGGCGTCACGTAAAACTATTATAGTAAAAAAGTAATCATTCTCATTCCAAGATATTGCTTGTTGTGTTGTAATGTTAATAAATTTTTGTGCGAAATAACATTTCAAGATGATTCAATTTAATTTAATACACTTGTTTTCGTCTGCAAAAAGGAAGAGGAAAATAGGATTTTCTGTTCTAGCGAGGAAAGTAAAACAATGTTACTACGTTAATCATTGCATTTAAAATGGTAAAATACCCGTATCAATTTTTTCGCATCGTATAGATTCTTTTTCTAAAGCTTATATTTACTTCATAATTCTTAAAGTAGGTTGTAACAAGATTTCAATAGGAATCATCGGCAACGGTCAAGTGATCCAAACATCCAAAATCCATATCTAATTGTAGAATTGTCATTTTTATAAATTACTGTGTAACAAACCATTTTGAGTTGTACTAAAATATACCGCAATTTAGGTCTTTCGTTCATTCAGTTGTAAATATAAGAAAAATTTTAATTATTTTTGCATTATAGCTATGAGGTAGGCAACTTAATTTGCATTTTGGTGTAACTTAAGTGCATATCTTCTTAAGGGTATGTACTTCTTAATAGTTTATACTCCCACTTTAAATTATTTTTCAGCTCAATATGTTCGCGCAATGCGACATCGTTGACTTAATTCTTTGCGCAAATCTTTTCGCGCACGACTACATCGTCTGATATTCTAGGCGTCCATTTTAGTACTTAATGAACCTGATGTTGAGTAGGAAGCCATATTTTTGGGGTTTCCACGTAAATTTTGTGAAAGTGCCATTGATTTGATGGTAAGATAAATTAACTCGTAATACTAAAAATTAAAACATTTGCTCTTTTCAGGCACTTTTCTTTTCTTTTATTTTTACTTTGATTTACACTTTTATTACATTTTACGTACGCATTTAATTTTACTTTGACGTACGCTTACATTTTATGATTGCAAGTTTTGCATTCAAAATTTCAAGAAAAGGCAATAAACGGATTATTCAATTTCAAGACGACAAATTTATAAGATTTGGGTGTGGTTGACGACATAAAAGCATTGTTATTGCAATATATTGCGCAACATTGACACAAGGATTACGTCATCTTGGTTTGCATTTCTGCATTACTTTTTATAATACCAGGGGTTCTCAAGAATATGTATTATATTTTGTAACAGATATTTAATGTTTAATGATTTTTTAGTAATTTAAGGCTATTTTTAAGATATATTTTATTTAACCCTGTCATTTGAACTGTTAATAAACATAGTTGTATATATTTTATTTTTTACATTTTGATAGAATTTTTATTGTAAACAACCTCGGTTTAGTTGCCTAAATTGTGATAAATAAGCAAATTAAAAGAATGAACCACCCTACGTTAATTTAACGACTGAATCAAAGGCATTATTTGTGGTGAATGGTTTGTATCTCGAGTTAGTTTAACGATTTGTTTTTGGAGAACTTTTTACACTTATTTCTTTATTAAATTTTATACGATTACCATTTACACCACCTTCTTTATAACTGTTAGCTTTACTACATTTTTTGTTAAAAATGGAAAAACGAAAGGAATGGAAACTAACCTATAAAATGAAGAACATAGTTGCCAGATATACATTATTTACTTCATACATGTGTAGCTAACTTTATTAGTCCATTACGATAATTTTATAATTGAAATTGTAGTGTTAGACAAATATATGTAAAATTAACACACTCGTCAAACTTTGAACTAGCGTTGAAAAAACTACACTTTCTTTAGTTGTACAAATAACTATTAATTACATTTAAGTTCGTTAACCATATTTCCTGGAATTTCATATTTACTAGCACTAATCATTTAAACGCAATATAATACCACAATTTATAATTATTTATTTCTCAACGAGTTTTAATATAGCATGTATCATTATCGAAATAAAATATATATGTAAAATAATAAGTAGTTATGGTAACAAATCATTAAGGTAAAACAGCTAACTTAATGTAAATTATAATAATATCCGCTAAAGGTTAGTCTGTAAGATCAACCTGCTTGTTCATTAAAGGTGCCCTTTGTTTATGTTTATCAATTTCGAATGCTTTCAAAACATCTAATTTATTTTTTATTACAAAAATATAAAATTTTAAAATTGTTTGGCAAAATTTGTCTGTTTTTATATTTGTAACAACATTAAGAACATTGGCATTAGATTCAAAAGCTACTTTGTATTTATTCTTCTTTAAAAATTTTTGATGTATCTTGCTCTTACTTGTCGTTAAGAGAGGGAAAAAAAATGTTTGAAAATTTCAGTTTAATTGCTTTAGTTGGGCTGTTATCTCTAGAAGTAAGAATTATATCACTGTCGTTCTGATGTAACGGTAAGCGCTGGGTTTTTTAAATGACGCAAGTTGGTTAAGGTTTTCATTTCAGAGTTCCCTGTTTGGTATATCAGTTAAAATGAGAAATGAAGTGTGCATGTGTGCGGGGAGAGGAGAAACTGATTATTCGTAACTAGTTAACTAAAGTTGGGATGTTGAAAGTAGTGAATCATGAGGGCCAGGGTTAGTGGTGTAGCGGAGGGTGTTGTAATGGATTGCACGCAAAGAAGGATGTCGGCACAATAATTTGTCGCAGCTTTATTTAAAGCGCTTCGCAAATGTGTATTTTTTGGTAAATATGTTTATGTAGTGTAGTGTCCCCAGATACCCTATCTTAAAAAAGTTATTACTTATGCTTTTTTTCCTAATCCTCTAAGCATTAACACTAATTTAAAGACGGTACAATATTGCCTTATACAAGAGACAAACCACAGACAGGCAGGCTTAACAATGCTAAGAATGGGGCGATATGAATTGTCCGCTAGCTCCTAGATCGCAGTCGGAGAGGGCATTCGTCCAGCACCAAGATTTATTTTTCTTAGTGAGTTCGGTAAGAGGAGAAATTACTGACGAAAAATCTTTACAAAAACGGCGATACCAACTAGCCATACCAATAAAGCGTCTCACTTCAACTGCATTCTTCGGCACCCTAACGTTGAGAATGGCCTGCACCTTATCAGGATCAACCCTAAGTCCATTCTTATCCACAACATAACCAAGGTACTTCAACTCCGCACGGCAAAAGTGACATTTATCACGACTCACAGTTAAACCAGCGGCAATTAAACGGTCTAAAACGAAACCGAGGACTCGAAGATGTGTTTCGAAATCCGGAGTGCACACAATAATATCGTCCAAATAAACATGAACATATGGTTCCAGATCTGCGCCTAATACTTTGTCTATTAAACGCTGAAAGGTAGCGGGAGCATTCGTTAAACCGAAAGGTAAGCGCTTGAACTGATAAAGTCCGCGGCCGGGGATGGTAAAAGCGGTGTATCTCGAGCAGACTGTTTACGCCAACCTGCCAATAGGCAGAACGGATGTCAAGGAACTTAAATACTTAGCATCGCGTAAACGATCTAGAATTGCTGATATATAAGGAATCGGATACGCGTCTTTCTTCGTGACCTGATTTAATTTGCGATAGTCAACACAAAAGCGATAAGTACCGTCACGTTTTGGTACTAGCAAAATTGGACTACTCCACGATGAGGTAGATGGTTCAATAACGCCTTGGTCTAACATTTTTTGCAATTCGGCGTCGATAATAGTTTGTTTTGCCGGAGAGACGGGATAGTAGCGTTGTTTTATCGGTTCAGAATCCGAAATAATGTCATGTTCGACAACTGAAGCGAAACCTAACTTATCACCCATTAGGACAAATTTCGAATCTAAGAGAGTCTTTAATAATCGATCCTGACCATCCATGAGGTCAGATTGGCTTTCAATAGCGCCAACACAAGAAACAGTAACAGATTTGGTAAAATTCCAAGAATCATGTTTTAAATTTACAACACCCATAGATCTCCAAAAGTCTAACCCTAAAATTAAAGGAACGGATAACTCCGGTATAACCACAACCTTTAGTAAAATACAACGCCCTCTAAAGTAAAGGGTACGTTAACGATACCTAAGGATTTGCAACTTTGACCGTTAGCCACAGTAATTATAGGCATATCGCTGTAGTCTAACTCGAGACCTAAATTTTCAAAAATTCCAACCTTGGGGCCCAACTACAGTTCGTGAAGCACCGGAATCTAGAAGTCCGTAAATACTACAACCTAAGACGTCAACACAAAGATACGGACGCTGATCGCCCTCAGCATGAGCTAAAATGAAATCAATTAAAATTCGATTTCGTCGGAGTTTCTCATCGGATGCGGTAGAACCATTAATTTCGATAGTCGAGATTTGTGACGAAACAGGGGCAACAGCTCGACTTAACGGTTGGCCCGTCGACCGTTTCCCGACCAAGAACACTTTGGGCAAGTTCGTACGGTGAATCCCGCTTTACCACACCGATAACACATAACTTGACGAGGTTCAGGACATTGAGAATACAAATGCCCTACTTTATGACAATTCCAACATGTATTACCAACAGATGCTACAGAAGAAGATATGGCACGCGACGTAGAAGGTTATCCGGTAATCCCAAAACCAATTTAATTTTTACAACGATGGGACAATTCACGCTAAAGTCCAATTACAAATGATACAAAATTCTTTACAAAAATACACAAAGATAAATTAGTTGTAGTTATACATATATATCTTATCAGCCGCCTTGTACGTACAAGTTACAACTCGACTTCTGTAACTAAAATGGATGCTATCTGCAACTTCTCGCTTTATTTACGTTATTATAATCGATTCTGCAAAATAACTTGCGAGATCTTTAATTAATGATTAAACTTTACAATCCGGCAACACTGCTTTTAGATGTTATATTGCAGACAACATTGCTAACCTTTTATTTTGTTTTATACAACAATTATTACTATGACTACAATAAAATAATAAAACGGTGCTGGTTTATTGGTTTACACTGCTTTGTGTTGTTCATTAAACTGCATGAAATCTTAATTTAGCTAGGATGAATTTTAATTTTATTATTTATTATGCATGCGTTTCTAACCTTACAAATTTTGCTTTATCACTGGGTGTTTTTTTTTTGTTTGCTTTACTAAAACTGAGTGAAATTTGAGTTGCACAGCTTGATGTAGGTATGACAGAAACAGTTTCACACTTATAATTCTCGACGAAAGGATTCTAATTTTGTAATTTCAAATATTGAAACGGCTAATAATAATGTTGCATTGAATGAAAGCAGTACTCAGACGATAATGTAAGTATGAATCAACTATTCATCGGTAAACATGTATTCTTATTGCAGCATGTACACGACAGTAGACCTTACACACAATAAAGGCACTGATTGTACTTCCCTGATTACGACACTAACCTGCACAACTGTTGCGTTTGGTAACACTTCTACCGGTCTTCCAAGTCTCTGAATGACCTCAATAACGAATGCTCGTACAATTCTGGAATAACCAGCTCGCACCCGAAATTGTAACTCGATATTGCGTTTGTGATTGCAATTTGCGATTAATAATAAAACTCGATAGAAAAGAAACCTTCTTCGAAGGGTTTCAGAATAAAGCTGATGTGATATTGTTAACTTTTTTTTATCCTCCTAAGGAGTGCACGAATTGAAATTAAATCAAATTATTGAACGGTAATCTTCCAAATCGTGTTATGAGTGTATGGACTTGATCCCTTATATAAAAAGGTAGCGGTTCACTGGTTAATTGCCCAATACACCTTGTTAACAAAAATTTTATCGAAAATCTCAAGATGGCCGACGAAGGAAGAAGATAAAGAAAAAAGGTCACCAAAACTATTCAAAATTTTTCATTATCAGTAGATAATGTTTAAATTTGTGAAGTGGTGGAAAGAATGTTAAAAGATGCAGATTCCTTTATTTAATTACAGAAACCTGTATAGTTCATTGAAGTAGAAATCTGATTTTTGTTAATGATTTGTTTCTCCATAAGATGATGCTACTAACTCTTAAAATTATAATTTATATTTTGAATGGGTGTTTATGTGGTAATTTAAAACGTAACAAAGTGTAATTTGAACTTATTCGCAATCATGCAAATTCAACAACAAAACAATCGCTAAGGGATGTACCTTGACTTTATTGACAATAATGCTACTATTACTAAAATTAATTGCTTCTCTTACATTGACTTTCCGGGCAATAATTAAAACGTTAGAATTTATTTACAAGTCTGATATTTAATTACTCGCAAACCTCAAATCGGATCAAAGAATTGGCAGGCTAGTGGTAGCTACGCTGTGTTATTTAAATAAGATAGGTTTGGAAGAAGTTAAGTGTTGCATCATGTGAGACAGGTAAACAATGAAACTACTCAAATTACAATTATCGAGCTTTGCGCAATGATGGTTCAACGCGTTAATTTACTAATTTAGGAAAGAACCACCAAGAAAACCCAATTTATTCATAAATAGGTAATTGCACAAGTAAATTAATAAATCAAATAACAAAAAAACAATGAAAGGGTTCAATATATAACAAAACACCATTATATCGGATTAAAGTGTGTACAAAATTATAACATTAAAGAACAAAAAAAATTAAAAAGCGGTTTAGATACAAAGACACAATAAAAAAACAAACAGTGTAATCACACCCACAATTGTGTCATAAATAAATCAGAATAAAAATTGCAATACCAAACATGTGGCCCTATACAACCAATCATGCCGGATTTTAAGTAAATAAAAAGATAATAATGCAGATTATGGTACACATAAAACATAACAAATAGTAACATTAAATAGGTAGCAATAAGGTAACTGCAATGCAGAGAACAAAAAAATAGGCAAGCAATTTACACATACACAATTGTGTGGTTAATAAAAGCACCAAAAATACATACGTACCATTACAATAAATCAAATAAAGAGGAATTAGTTCGTAGACAAACAATTCTAAGTAAGCCAACTGAATCAAAGACACTTAAAACAAAGCCTTGCAAGGGTAAGGTGCAAATAAATCATAACAAAGTGACCAGTACACACAGCTGACACATTCATCTATACAAAACAATAAGTTTAACAGTAAAGATGGAATTTGAGGTTTTTTTACGATTATCTAGACCCGTGTCTGTAAACCCCCGGTTTTGTTTATAACAATTTAACGTTTGTCCACGTCTAACTCTCTCTATACAAATATTAATAACCAGTCAACAGTGCCATGTCATACTAACAATGAGGAGGGCCACGGATTGATTTTTAATACGTTACAAAGGCTTGTTGAATTGTTTGCTGCGAGCTTAGATCTACATTCAAATACCTACTTACACGTGAATATATTCCCTTGAGTTAAACACTTTCTCACACGACGAGTTAAGATACGCGGTTTAAACTTGACAGAGATTATTTATAGATTAATTTTTGGAAAAACTTACATTAAAACCGACACAAAAAGCAAAGAACGAGTTCGCGTTTTTGGTTTTACTAAAATGTACACAATAAAAATATGTATTGACAGAATGGTTTACGATGAAGATTTCTAATTAAACAATCCAATCGATCTCCTGCTGAATGAAACCTCCAACCGCAACTGCCGTTTTTACTCTTCAAATTCACCCACGTTTTTAAAAGTTATAAAAAAAACACGAAATATTGTGTGGGAATATTTTCAATATTTATTACTACAAGAAGTACTAATTTTTAAAATATGCATCCGTCAGTAACAAACCTTATCGGTCTCGAATTTCCTAGCACCAAACAAGATGTCCTCTGATGATCTGCGCTATGTTCCGACGTAATTAGTTCTTAAACTAGTGAAATTTTACATCAAGAATGTGCGTGTAAAAGTATTCAACGATTCGTTACACCAGTTCAGTAGAAACAGTTTCGAGCGGACACCTGTTTCTACCCTAACATATGTTTTATTTCTCTTTTCAGCCCTTACTCAAATATCAGTTTCGTACATTTTTTACATAACATACATAAAATCAAATATCCCGTAAAAAATGAGGCAATTATGACTTATTTATCAAGATATTTAAACCCGTTAATTATCCTTTTTGCGGTAACAATTGCGATTTGAAAATGTTTATTACAATAAAAACAGTTTCTCGGCTCGCTATCTACAGTAAGGTATATGTGTTTAATAAGTATATAACTTAATTACTTGAACTATACAAATTACCCGACTTTGAATTAATGGTACGTCGTTATTACCTTGATAATAGTTAACAGGAGAATTCAAGTATAGGGTGAAGGATAAATGATTACAGCTTATTAAGTTCTAAAGAAAAGTGCCACGTTGTATTTCGAACTTTAAGATAAAAGGTTAGGAACGGGGACAAGGTTGGAATTCATCAACGGAGCATAAAAGTACGAACTGTTTTACTGTTTATTTATTACACTTCTGTGTAATAATGATTAAAAGAAATATGTAAATAATTATTTTGCAGATTTTATAATCTTCCATAAAGTATAAATTCCGTAGAGGCTTTAAGTATTTTGTTTCTTGGTGCCGTTCATCCTTTCTTTATGCTGCTTGTTTTAAGTTATAATAATTGTTATTTGTAATATCTCCTTTTTACAAAGAAAGATGATTCCAATGTACGCTCAGTCTCAGTATATATATATATATATATATATATATATATATATATATAATTTAAATATCATTATACACAGTTGTATATAATCTACGCTTTCACATCGTTTTGTTTTACGACGTGAAAAGCTCCATCATTTTGGTTTAACTTTTTAAACTTATACCCACGTTGCACACAAATGTAAGTCAACGATTTTCTTGGTGGGTTTGTAATCAAACATTGCATATTGTCAATATTTTCACTACATTTTTTAAATATTACACAAACATTTTTAAATATCAACGTTTTGTAATACAAGGAAAACATACTTTCAAGATATTGTATATGCTATTATAGGTAAGAGTTCGATTGTCTTTTGTTGTGGAAGTTCATATTTTCGTGTTTGATTCCTTTTATACAGTGCCCGTCTAAAGATCCCCCCCCCCCCTCCAACTTACTGTGTGAACCATACAACTGAAATGAATAACATTTTGGAAAACTGAGCTAAGGCACACATAAAAGGTTTTTGATGGTATACAGTGACGTAATCATTAAAAATGGCAGACAATCACTATTTTGTAAAATTATTTTAAATGGGATCATACGTCAAGTAATACCTGATTTGAAAGCTTGTTTCAAGTCCTTTTCAACGACATTAACAACATTAAAATATTACTACTCATTTATTTAGTTTCAATCTTAAACCATTAATTGGCGTTTTGAAACTCATGAATCAGTAGTAATATTTTAATGTTGTTGATGTTGTTGAAAAAGACTTGGAACGAGCTTTCCAATGAGGTATTACTTGCCATACCATCCCATTTAAAATTATTTCACAAAATGGCGGCTGTCGCAATTTTGAATGATTACGTCACTGAATACCATCAAAAAGGTCGTATATGTGCCTTAGTTAGCTTTCCCAAACATTTATTTTCCGCCGTTTCTGTGTGAATTGGATAAATGTTTTCGATAGATATTGTATTGTTGATTTTTAACTAAGTGGCGATTTTGAAATGCAACCATTTGCTTGTGCTATATGTTTAATAATTAAAATATGTTGAAATTTATTTGGTTTAATGGTAATGATATTGCTCTTCGTACTAATGATATATATGCAGCTAACTAATGTGTTTTATTGTGACATGAATCGTTTGAAATTGTAATGCCTGTATATGTAGGTTTTATGAATATGGAGAACTCAAACTTGCATGTATTAATTTTTATGCTTAAATCAAAAATATTAATGAATCTATTTTGTTCTCTCTAGTGTAAATTGTATGTTAGGAAATAAATTCATAATAATTAAGAAGTCATCAACAAAATCGGATGAACTTTCAAACCATGCTAAAATATCATCAATATAAAGAAACCAAAATACAATTTCATCTGAAGCAGTTAATTAAAAAATTTGATCTTCTAAATTATTCATGAAAATATTGGCTTAAATGGGTGCAATTGGACTATCCACAGGTAAACCGTCTTTTTGTAGATAAATCTTATTATTGAATGTGAAATAATTTTGATTAACACTAACTCCATTCTTGTAACTAATTCAACATTATTATTAAATGAAAATTATTTAATAAACACATAGATTCTTGAGGTGGTATTTTAGAAAACATACTAGTAACATCAAAACTTACAAGTATATTATGTAGTGGTAATTTTTAGTTTTGTAGTTTATTAATTAATTCAAAAAAATTATTAATAGAATGTCTTGATATATACTTTAAATGGTGAGGTAGTATGTGGTTTAGTTAATTTGCTAAGACATTTTTGCAATGACAATCAATTATAGAAAACTAATAAAATAACAATTTTAACTGGATCGAATCAGCATTCCAAAGCAAAAAAAAAGCAAATAAATAAACAAATAAACAATAACTATCTATAAGTTTTAATCGAAATTCCGAAAGAAATACGGTTTGTTTTCGCTAATAAATAAAACGCATTTTAGTAGTTAAATGAAAGAAAGGTAAAAATTTGGAATCCGACAGTAAATGAAAATAAGTCAATAAATAAAGCAATTCAGTTTTTAATAGCAAATTAAACATACTAAATTGAATGATCATCATAGTTTTAATTTAAATAGTTAGTATCCCTCACTTCTTTGCAATATTCATTTAAATATGAAATGTAGTTATTTAAGGAAAATTTAGTTTTACTAAAAGTCCACGTTATCGATTGAAGTACAATACCGTCCTTTATTGTCAAATAATAAAACAAGAAACCAGGTAAAGGCAAAGGGAAAGTAGGTAGGCGCGTCACCAGCAATTGTAAATTGAAAATTTAATAATAAAATTTAAAATAGTAAATAGCGTATTATATGAATCGAGTAAACGGAATAGAGTTGCATAGTTTCAAGTTAAATAATTAACATACTTCACTTCCTTTGCAATATTCGTTTAATAAATAAGAAATTTAAAGAAGTTACTCTAAAAGTTTACTTTTTTTCGACTGAATTCAAATACCTTCAATTTACTTGCAAAACAATAAAACAAGAAAGCAGGTAAATTGTAAATTTTTTTTGTAATAAAATTTAAACATAAAAGATTATTGTACTTTTAGTTAAAGTTAAATAAGTAGCTTTATTTCGGTGCTTTCAGTTAAATACATGTTAATAAATGTTAAATGACAACTTCTAAATCAATCAAATAAGGGTAAGCGTTTGAACAGGTTTTTATACCCAGCGGTTTTAGTATTAATAATAAACAAAGATAATGATAATCTAACCAGTAAAAGGCTCTTTAGTTGAAATAGGCGCGAAATAACATTTAGGATCGCTACAGTATGTACGAAAAATAAGGCTCTATTAAACCCATGTGATTGTTAATACTGTAACTTAAAAAAAAGTATAAAGCAAACGTAAACCTTTTGTCTAAGGAGTGGACCCGAACAGGTATACATTGTTGCAGTAACGATGAATTCATAGAGAACTAATAAATATTTATTTAAGTAACACGGCTCGCGACAATAAAACTGATTTGATAAATAAATATTAAATGACAGCGAAATAACTATAACTCGAAAAGCTACAAAAAAAATAAATAAATAAAAATAAAAAAAAAATAATAATAATAATAATTGAATCATTTGGTCGCTAATAAATACCAGCAAGTACGGTGAGGGGCGCGGAACCAGGAATCGCGTATAGAGCAGTACGGTTGAAACGCGTGATGTGATCGAAGGGCAGGTAAGAAAGAAACAAAAAAAAAAGTACACGTATATGTACATTTTGAAATTCATACAGTAAGTATACGATCTATTATTTATATCTAGCTTGTATGTCGTGACAGTAGACATAACTATCCGGTAGTAGGACGATACCGTTAGTAGGGAATGCTACATCGTCCGGGGCACGATTTGGCCAGTAACCGGTCTGCTCGCTATGATATTACTCAAGAAAACAATACAATTGCCTCGGATCGACCTGGCTACAAGGGGCGGTCAAGGTCGAAACAGACAGGCCCCGTTGCTGACGACTGTGCAAGGAATGAATGGCGAGTCGTGGAATGTTAGAGGTATGCATGGTAAAGAATTTGAAATTGCGAATGTAATGTACGAAAGACACCTTGATATTTTGTGTGTATCGGAGACAAAGCGCAAAGGAAAGGATGCTGTGGAGATGGAGGATGGTAGCCTAGTACTATGGTCAGGAGTTGAGACGGAGTGCATGGTGCAAAAGGAGTTGGGGTGATCGTAAGTGAAAGAGCGAAAAGATGTGTTAAACAGTACGAATTGGTATCTCCCCGGGAAATGTGGGTTAGAATAAAAGTGGAGTTTCGAAGAATTTTTTTTATTGCATGCTACGCACCGGTGAATGCAGGAGACCAGGAGCGTGAGAACTTCTGGAATTAAGTAGAGAGCATGTGGAACGTATGTAAGCCAAACGAAAGAGTGATTATATTGGGGGATATGAACGGATGGGTGGGTGTACAGAGAGAACATAGTGAACGCGTTCTAGGAAAGTTCGGAGACCAAAGAACCAATGAGAACGGTGAACACTTGCTGAACATCTGTGTGGAGAGAAGCCTGTTTGTATCCAATACGTGGTTCAAACATAAAATGTGCATATGTATACATGGCAAAGAGGTGAATCTAAAAGTATGATAGACTTGATAGTGTATGATGAACGGCTTAGAAACCTGGTGAAAGACACAAAAGTAATGCGCGGAGCGGAGTGTGGATCGGACCACTTTTTGGTGGTATCGAGAGTGTGTTTAGGGCAAAAGTGGGTCTGGAGAAGGAAAGCAAACGTAGTGCGAACGTCCAGAATTAGGGTTGAAAACTAGTGGATAATGGTGCGAGAATGAAATACGTAGATGCTGTGAATAAAGAGTTGAATGTGAATGAAACAGTGTGGAACGAACAAATAAAAGACACTGACGTTGAAAGTGCATGGATAAGCTTGAAAAACTCTGTTGTCAATTGTGCCGTGCGAATATGTGGAAGAGTCATTGTAGGTACACAGAAAAAATGTGCTTGGTGGAATGAGTCGGTAAAAAAGGCAGTAAGTAAGAAAAAAGATGCGTACATGGCAATGATTGCTGCAAAAAATGAGACTGAGAAGAAACGATTGTATGAGTTGTACAGATTAAGAAACAAAGAAGCGAAGGAGGCAGTGAGAATAAGTAAAGAGGAAGTGATGGCTGTAGAAGGAGAGAAAATGCAGAATGATTTTGAGGGAAACAAAAAACTCTTCTGGAAATGGGTCAAAAATACAAAACGTGGCCCAAAACAGAACGCTGCAGGAGTGATGAATGATAGAAACGAAATAGTATGGGACGATTGTGAAGTGAGGAAATGCTGGCAAGAATATTTCGGAAACCTGTACAGTAGTGAGGAAAGTAAGACTGAAGGGTTAAATGAGGAGAATATAGAAGAAATGATGAATGAAACTGAGAAGGATATTGGAATAAATGAGGTAGAGAAAACGGTAGGAAGGTTGAAAAACGGCAAGGGAGCAGGCGTAGATGAAATCACTGGTGAAATGCTCAAGTATGGTGGTGCAAAGCTTATACGAAGATTGTGTGAATTATTCAATGTATGCCTTATGTGTGGAAAAGTGCCGAGTGATTGGAAGAGCGCGATCATTGTACCATTGTATAAAGGTAAGGGGAACAAGAGTGATTGTAAGAACTACAGAGGAATAAGCTTGCTCAGCGTACCTGGTAAAGTTTTTGGAAGAATACTGATTGATAGAGTACGAGAAACTACACAATCTAAGATGTGGGATGTGCAAGTTGGCTTCATGCCAGGGAGAGGATGTGTCGATCAGATGGTTGCTCTCCAGCAGGTGATCGAAAAGTGTTTAAAGGTAAAAAGGAAGTTGTACTGTGCGTTTGTAGATCTGGAGAAAGCATATGACAGAGTGAATAGAGAGAAGATGTGGGAAATATTAAATGAATATGGCGTAAATAAAGGTCTAATAAATGGAATAAGGGCAGTATACAATGGTAGTCGGGCATGTGTTAGGGTGAGAAGAGGTGTGAGTGAATACTTTAATATTCAGCAAGGAGTGCGACAAGGCTGTGTGATGTCACCGTGGTTGTTCAATATATAATGGATAAATGTCTTAGACAAGCATGTAACGATACAAATGGTGTAATGGTTGGTGACGTAAATGTACGACTGCTGGTATATGCAGATGACACAGTCTTATTAAGTGACAGTGCGGATGAGCTGCAAACCGCTCTGAGGAAGTTTGATACAGTCTGTGAGAGCATGGACCTAAAGGTAAACGTGAACAAAACTAAGATTGTGGTGTTCAATCGGGAAGGTGGAAAGGAGAGTAGAGTATTTACTCTGCAAGATGAAATAGTGGAGCAAGTGGACGAGCTGGTATATCTCGGTAGAATGTTTACTGCAGATGGTACAATTGAGAGCGAGATTGGACGAAGGGTCAATGCTGGAAGGAAAGTGATTGGAAGTATGTGGACGATAATGAGAAATGAAAGCATGAGTCTAGCTGCGAAACGAGCAATCTATAATGGCGTATTCGTCCCGTCAGTACTGTATGGAAGTGAGACATGGGTATGTCAAAAAAAGCACGAAAGAAAATAAATACCGTGGGTATGAGATTTCTGAGAAGCGCATGTGGTAAAACGAGACGGGACAAGATAAAAAATGAATGCATAATGAAGGAGTGTGGTGAGGAAAAGACTATGATGGATAGATATAAAAGTTGTACATTACGTTGGTTTGGTCACATTGAGAGAATGAACAACGCAAGATTAACGAAACAAATATATGTGGGTGAGGTTAGGGGAAAGGCCGGGTCTGGTAGGCCGCGTAAAACTTGGCTGAATGTAGTAGAATCTATGATAAAGGAAAGAAAGATAAGGAGTTTTAAAAACAAAAGGGCATGTCAGAGACTATGTATGAATCTTGCGGAAGCTAGGGAGGTATGCGGAGATAGGAAAGCATGGAGAAAGATTGTGAATGAAAAATAAATAAGAGGCAGGGATTGTTTTGCCTACCCCGCAAGGGAATGGCGTGAAGGTTAAGTAAGTAAGTAAGTAAGTAAGACATGATTAGGTGTTTGGATTTGGTTTGTAGATTTTTAAGAGTGTATAGTTTTGGCGATTGCTGGCACTTCTTTAAAATTTGTTTTTTCTCTAAACTTGTAGAGCAAATATTGCAGTTTTGTAAACATTGTGTTACACTTCTTTAAAATTTTGTTGTAGGATTTCGATTTAAAATTTTTTAATTTTCGTTAATAATCAAATCATTAACTTTCTGCACCTTTACCTTCTTTAACAGAAATTAGATTACTTTGTTAATTTTATTCTTAAATGATTTTAGTAATTAATTGTAAGAATGTCTTCCTTTTCATCGAAAAGTAAAGTAACAATTTGAAATTTGGCATAGTTATTGTAATCATTTCTAAAATTTTTTTCGCATTCTACTGCTCAAATATCTTTATGAGTGAATATAGGAAAAAAACAATACTTAAAACCTTCGTTAAGAAATTCTAATTCTTTATTAATAATTTCAACATTTGACAAGCTTACGATTCTTGTGTGAAAGTTGTAGGAATTGTGCTGATTGATGCTGCTCTATGTTGATGATGTTTTTTGGACAGGTTTTGGAATTTTATTTCCTTATGTGATGTATTTTTTTATGATTGAAGTGACTAACAGTTTATCTAAAGTTATTATGTATTTTATATTGAGTTTCAGAATAAAATACCTTTAAATAAACATGCACTTCTTAGCTTCTTCTTTAAGCCACCTTTGAGCATTCTTAATTATCTTCTCAGTTATATTAACTTACGTTAACATGTTTTCCATACCTAAAAATACATAATGTTGAATTTGATATATTTGATAACAATGTTACATAAACTGTCAATTACATCAAACATCACATAAAGAAATAAAATTCTAAAACTTATCCCAAAACAACACCATCAACAACTCCTACAATTTTCACACACGATACGTAAACTTGTCAAATATTCAATTTAATCAGAAAGAATTAGAATTCCTTAACAAAGGCTTTAAGTGTTGTTTTATTTTTATATTCACTAATAAAATTAGAAAAATTTTAGCTGCAGAATGCGAAACGCATTTTAAAATTGATCATAATAATTATGCCAAATATTAAAGCAGATGAAGGCAATAATTTAGTAATTATTTCCAAACATAATTATATGCAGAAGGTTAATGATTTTGTTATTAAAGAAAATCTGGAAGCTTTAAATAGATTCCTAAAACAAAACTTCAAAAAGATGTGAAACAAAGTAAAACTCCAATATCTGCTTTACAAATTTAGAAAAACAACAAATTTTAAACAAGAACCCACAAGCGCCAAAACTGTACGGTCTCATAAAAATCCACAAACCAAATGCCCACTGGCATTGTAGTTTCTTATATAAGCACCTAATCATATCTTATCAAATAAACTAGGTACAAACTAACTAACAATTTGAAATACAAATCAAAACATTCTATTAAGAATTCTTTATAAGTAATTAATAAACTACAAAACAAAGTAAACTTGTAAGTTTTGATGTTACTAGTATGTTCATAAAATACTTTCTAAAGAATGTATACGTTTATTAAATAATTTCTTATTTAATAATAATGTAGAATTAGTTACGAGAATGGAATTAATTCAATTATTTGATCTCTGTGCCAATAAACATTATTTCACATTCAATAATAAGATTGATTTACGAAAAATGGTTTACGTATGGGCAGTACAATGTCATTTTTAGCTAATATCTTTATGGATAATTTGCAAGATCAAATATTTCAATTAAATGTTTCTGATTGTATATTGGATTCGTTATGTTGATATTTTAGCATGCTTTGATAGTTCGTCAAATTTTATTGAAGTTCTAAATTAATATTAACAATTTGCATCCTAACAAAATTTACACTGGAGAAAGGATGAAATAGAGCCATTCATTTTCTAGATTTAAACATAAAAATTAATACACAGAACAAATTTTAGTTCTCCATATTCAGAAAACCTACACATACAGACATTACAATTCCAAACGATTCACGTCACAATAAAACACACAAGTTAGCTGCATACAGATTATTAATAAGTAATATCATTTCCATTAAACCAAATAAATTTGAATAAAGAAATATCAATTATAAAACAAATTGCACAAGTAAATAGTTACATTTCAAATATAATTGACAGTTTAGCTAAAAATCTAGTATACAAATTATCTATTAAAAATATTTACCCAATAAACATAGAAACGACAGAAAATAATTACATATCAGTTTCATGTTTTGGAGAAATATCACAAAAAGTAGCTCACATATTACAAAAGAACAAAAAGTAGCTTTCAAAACCAATACCTTTGTTCTTAAATGTTTATTTAATGCCAAAAATTCAACTAACGACATGTTGAAGTCGTGCATTTATAAATTGAACTGTACATTCTGTAATTCTGTTTATATTGGACAAACACTTTCAGACTGATATTAGATATAAGGAACACGTTAAATGTTACAAATATAAACACACAGACAAATCAAATTATGCCAAATATGTAATAGTAAATAATAACTTTATGGCTTCACAAAACAATATCAAATTTTTACATTTTTGTAATAAAAAGACCCACTAAAGAAATTTCTAATATATATATATATATATATATATATATATATATATATATATATATATCATATACATATATACCATCAGCGAGCAACGCTTATCACACTTTCGAATTTAAAAGAGTATACATTTTTACGAGCTTTCATTTGATCACATTTTTGTTTGGGTTTGGAGACATTTATAAATGGAACCTTTATTTGTAAAATTATATACCTTTCACTCACAGGTTACTATTAGAGTAATATTTTTTGTGTACATAAATGTTCTCGTTATTTTTAATATTGGTGTATTTTGGTAAACGAATGGGAATTACGTTTTATAAAATTAAATTGAGTATAAAATGTGTTACATTGTATTGTAAATCTCGTGCAAAAAAATTAATTATAGCCGCCATACTGTCGTCTTCCTCTAGATAAAAATTGTTGAGTTTAAATAAAGAGTTGAACTTGAAATGCGTTAGTTCAAGAGTCAGTGTAGTAGAAGTTTCGTTATCTTACCCAAATCACCTTACACAAGGTACCTTAGGGAACACATTTTAGATGGGTGATATAATTTTCCCGATTTAGTTTTTCAGGTTTGATTCGTTTCTGGCGCGATTTAAAATTTTAAGTAATTCTTTTAATGATTGGCTAAGGAAGCTATGACGAATTCTGGATAAGGTAGTAATTAGTTCCGTTAGAGATGCCGTAGAGAGCAAGACTCACGTTTTTTTTTTGTTCGCGATGATCACAATATATGCGAAATGGGGTAGTTATGGGATTGGAATAAGTTATTACATACTGAGTGTATATCGAATTACCGTGGAGTAAGTGATCTCCGTTTCCATTAAATGGGATCATATATTGGCTCACCACATCCCCGAGTTATTTTATGTTGTGTATTGTTTGTCAATGGTGAGAAGTTTTGGACCTAGCAGGGTTTTCGTATTTTCTCAAGCGCTTAGCCCTGTTCTGTGGACCTGCTGTGACGCATTTTTTGTGTGGATTAATTTAATGAGTTCCTGTTGAAGAGCTAGTTTCCTGGATATCGCGCTGCTCAAACAAAATACAAACTTGCTGTATATAGCGCCGCTTTAATTAGGTATAGACTAAATTAATTAACGTTAAGAAACCCTTGTAAATAACGCAATCCTCACAAGTATGGTTAAATATTTATACATTAACGATAAATCAGACGAAAAATTAGTCCGTGTGTGCTATTGGTTGAAGTAACTGTCATAAATTTAGTTCGAGTAAATATGGATAGGATTTTGTCGTTTGTGAAATTTTGTATGGAAGCATTACCGTAGAAAGTCAGTTATCGAATTCAATACCTGGTGGGCCCGTTGCCCCACCGATTACATTGTAGTCCAGAGGAAGAAGAGTATTCTATTGTTGTTGGTGCTACGTAGGGTAAACCTGTATTCTTTATTTTGTTGGTGACAATAATAAAATGTGTTTTTTCGTGTGTTTATGTGGAGGATACATTCGCTTGCTTTCGTGGAAATTATTATAGAAAAGCCCTTCAGGAAATTTAGAAACAAGCGTATTCATTCACACGATTTATTTGTTAAGATCTTGATTTTTTTATCTGTGTAATGTTGTGCATTGTGTAGGTAGCACGCTACGAAAATTTGATGAATACATTGAAAATATTCCGATTGAAATTGTTGTCGCGATAGCAAAAGTTAATTACTGAAGGTTATTATATAATAAGTGTTATTTGAGAATGGTTTGTGTTTCTTTGTTTTTGTAAGAAATTTGTGTAGGTTTTTAACTGAGGGCGGCCCCCAACCAGATGTTTAAGTTGCAGGTGGAGGCTAAACTGCCTTTATCGAAGGGCAAGACAAATCACTAAATATGTTTATAAAAGCATTTTGAAAATAAAAATGTCAGTATTATACAAAAAAATTACACCGCGGTCAAAGCATAAGTTGTTCAGGGATTGAAATGTGATATTTGAAATACAGGATTTCTACGGTTGATTGCACATGTTAATTAGAAATAATGTTTCTTTGTATAATTAAAGTCAAAAGCGTTCACACGAAATAGTTTTATTGCTTTTGTTAGTTGATATAGAAAATAGGGGGCGATGGAATAAAAACGGTTTTGTTGTGCTCAGAAAGGGAGTTTGATTAGAATTTTCAAGGCGTGCAGGAGTAGATTTGGAGATCGATTCGGTGTTTGTTTAATGAGATCTTCTTTTCGTTGTTTTGTGTTAATCGATAAATCTGAGTATTTAAACATTTGTGCTGGTGAAAGCTTAAAAGGATAACCTACATTGATAATGTAAGTAAAAGAAAAGATTTTATGGTTTGTGAAATTACACAGAAAAGGTCATTCTACCTACTCATTTAAATTGTTCAAGCCAAACTGAGACCCGGACCTGCAAAACTGTTGTGTTCATTGTAATTACGCAAGCATAGCGAAGTACGTTCTCTTTTCTCTCTTTATGTGTTCTATTTTTGTGTATTGATAATTCCAACCTGTATTTATAATGATAAAACCACAAACGATCATAGGTATAAAGTCAGAACCTGACCCTAATGATCTAAATATATATATATATATATATATATATATATATATATATATATATATATATATCCAAATGTCCCTCTTGTTACCGTTATATGCCTATATGTCTATAATTTTTGTGTTTTGTTTTATGCCTAAGAAGAATTGAGAGCGTTATTATCTTGCATTTGTAATAATACGTACTAATCATGTGGGTGAATCGGTGTTGCAGGACTTTATGTCAGAGGTTATACTTTGAATGGTTTTTCTGTGTAATCCATTATATCATTCATTCTTACTGTACATGTGTATCATTTGTTGTACTCGTATCCACAAATTTGTATGTGTAACGTACTTGCCCTCTTTCATTTGTGTCTACTTAAATAATCTGTAACCTGTTTAATTTTCTGTTGTTATTTTTTTTTATGTAGGTTGAATTTGTAATATGTATTACTAGAGTGCTTAATGTATTTTGTTGTTAATAACTGTCCTGATTGGTTAAACAAAAGGGCCACATGATCGGGATTACACTTTTCCTTTTCTTTTTTTTTTAGATTGATTGACGATCTTATTGTGGATACGATCACACTGTTTATATTTATTGCCTTCATGTGTAGTTATTGAAATTGCCTTGCATTTTATTTTGGTGATATTTAAATGTTGTAAGGTACGCCTTTTTAACTTGATTTAATGATGTCCTTTGTTTTTTTGTGTTCTGTTTATGTCCGGTTGTCCCACACCCTGTATAATGCTTTATATGTAATTATTTAACTAAAAGCAGACAGGAATTGGTTCCAAAAGGGATCCCCTGTTTGTTATTTATTACCTGTTTATTTTGCTTTAATTTGAATACCATTTATAGACCTGATTTTATGTTTATTTGTGACTAAACGTCGTTTTAGGCAATGTTGATACATATTTAATCCTTTGATTGGTTTGATTACTTGTGTTATCTGATCTTTGTTTTTCTTTGTGTGATTATTATCGGAATAAAGGGAGTTTTCTTGGTGATTCTTTTTCTCCCGATGTAAATAGGATGATGAGCGAATCACCAGGTAGCGCCACTCGTTCATCTCAATTACAGTTTTGTTTCATTTAATTACCTGCCACCTTATGCAACAAATTAACGTTATCCGACCCTATCTCCTGCACATTACACAACGTAGGTTATTTGCCCCCTAGACGATCACTGTTTTTATTTTAATCAGGTTAGAATTTTGCGAGTTCTAGATCAGATTTGTAAATCAACTCTGATTATTTAATCACGGCCAGTAAGGGAGCTTTAAGCTATTAATTGGAGTAAGCCTAACATTAGCCGGTGTAGCAGTATTCCCAGTGACATCAATTTAAGCAATTAATAGTAGCATCTTATCAGTCAAATTAAGATGCATCCTTTAGCTATTGTTTTGTCTCTTGAATTTGCATTAGTGCGGACAAGTACAAATTACACGTTTCATAATAGGGTACGTCTGGGTTACGACAATTGAATGTTTATTTCATGCAGTATCAAAATTTATGTTATCGATATCTTTATTATTTTCGTTGTATTGATAAAAATGGCCTTGCAGGCGCTAACCGAATTTGATGGTTATGTTTTGCATTATTTTTTGAAATTTAATGTATTTTTTTTATGTCACTGTACGAAAATTTAATATATAAATGCCCTAATATATACCATTGTTAACGTTTATAATTGTTTTATTAAAAGATTAGAAACTATTGTGACTTCATCATATAATCCTACGATTTGCTGACATAAAGTAATAAATTGATATTTTGATAAAAGTTTTTAAGATTTCTAGTAATTGAATTATTTTACGAGAAGTATCGAGTTAAATAGTTTCACAGCGACAACCTCCATTTTTTGTTCATTTAGATTGTGATCAATGTTATTGAAGTAATAGTTTTTTTTTGTTAAGTAACAAGTCATTTTAAAAGAAGTTTTAAATTATAAAGTAACGAAAAATTTTGTAGTGAGTCGGTTGTTGAGCGACAGCTGATTGATTTTGTATACGAGGGTTTTGCGGATTGTCGCCTTTTTTCTTAGTTATTTTTTTTACAGGAACCAACATACCGATTGCTGCTGTCTGATTATCCAAAAGGTAAGCAGTTTATTATTTGTTTGAAACATCCAGATATCGACGTTTAATGAATTTTAGGGATTTATAGATTTTTATAGATATTTTGACGTTGAGGTTTGGCGCGATTTTAGAGAATTTTAAGTTTTATTTTCGCAACATTGCGGCTTTTATGTGAAGTTTAGGATTTTGTTGGTACTTCGCGCCAAAATTTGTGAAATAGAATTTTTAGTGGTAGAGTACTTTATTTTTGAGTGAACGTTTTGGCTTCCTGTTAGGCCAATTTAAGATCTGTTCATACCGTTTTCCTGCTACAAATGTGCTTAACAGGTGGCGCCTTTTTGACATTTTTACCCGATTTTGGCGATTTTGGAGTTGTGACGAGTGCCCCTATTACAACTTTAAGTAAAAACCCCGCCCACACTACTGAGCTATACCGTGGCACAAATTGCCTTTACGGTCTGGATGCTCTAGTGAGTATTTAGCCTGTAACACGCTTCGTTGCTTATCTGGTGAAAGTGAAAGTTATGATAAAATTAGATATTTTAGAAGCATTCGATATTGATGAACATAAACAGAAAGTACATTTAATGGACGAACATGTTGATCTTATAAACTCACCTTTAACAGACATTTTAAATATAGAATTATAATTTACATCACGTTTGCTGTTTTACCTTAATGATTTGTTACCATAACTACTCGTACGAAACATATTGTGTAGAAATGCGTTTGAAAAATAAATAATAATATAACATAAATTGAAGAATCATATTGCATTTAGAACATTAGTACTATTAACTAGGTCACTTTCTTAATTTTTTGGTTGTCGTGAATGCAAAAGAACTAAGTATAGCATACTGCATATCTGAAAATAATCCTGGTTATATTTCTACCTTATTTGTATTATCCATAATAGAAGTAGCACTAATTTTTTTTAAAATAACGTGGTATTTTATAAATAATAAAATAGTAACTATTTTCGATCGTGTAATGACAAGTTGGAGTGGTAAATTGATGTTATCATATTCTACATTTTACATATTTATAATATTTCAACAAATACTCTAATTTCAGACAATTTCCCACAAAAACTAGGTCACAAAACTCTAATTTGAAACTATCCAACGTGTTTCTTAAATATTGACAGTAACTATTTATGAAATAATGCAATGATCTAAAATAATTTATTGTGTACGTGGTTTAAAATATTGGTCACGAAATTATAAATTATTCGGGCATTCGAATCTAATTAGTCCTTTATATTATTGATAATACAGTTTAATAGGCCGTTTGTGTTCACACTTCCCTTTTGGTATTCCATTCGAATATGAATATTCATGAATTACTTATTGTTCCAATAATGGAATTTCGAAATCATCCAAAAGAAATGATTGTACATATGCGCGTGTATACATAAAGTTTTCTTATTTACATTTTTTCTTGGGGTGCACAAAAGGTCTTTACAATGTTTGAATATATTTCTTAGATCCTCAATGTATAATATAACGTGAAACGACTGATCATTTTCTTTTGATGGTCTACAAAGGTTTCTTGTACAACCTTTTTTTTTCGTTTTCAAATTTGCTGACCTAAAATTCGAAAGAAATTTTTAGATACGGTATATTTTATTTACTTCTATTGTTTGTGCAAGGTTCGTCAGCTTAAGTGACCTACAAACTTTATTTCTTCTAAGTCCACTACCTTTTAAATTTCTCATGAAGCCGATCGATTTGTAAGTTCTCCGCTTTGCATTTTTAAAAAGGATTCCAATCGAATACCTAAACCACACTACAATGTTATTTTTATTAAAGGCCTTTTTTTCGTTATCCCATTTCAATAAATCTCTGAATACGATACCTTTTTCGCTGCGTAATTTTCTCATCAATTACGTTTATTACATGCTAATTGTTCGCAATCATTTCGAATTTATTGGATTAATTATAAGACTCGTAATGTAATTTAACAACAAAAACGTATTATTTAGGATTTCTTTAATCTTGACCTCTCCATTGGTTAATTACACGTGTCTAATTTATTTGGATTTTACCCTAAAATTGATATAATCTAAGAGTATGTAGA
Organism: Vesta saturnalis; assembly: GCA_036346205.1. Taxonomy (NCBI): domain Eukaryota; kingdom Metazoa; phylum Arthropoda; class Insecta; order Coleoptera; family Lampyridae; genus Vesta; species Vesta saturnalis. Next base: position 3,166,939 of record JARFJB010001400.1, read on the forward strand.
AAATTTGGGAAATATCAAAGACCTTAATTATGAAAACCAATTAATTTCAACGCGATTTTTCATATTATTGTTCCAATACGGTATTCAATGTTAGATCGTAATTCTATACGTTTTCCTATCAACTGTAATTACAAAATAAGGTAGTAAAAAAAAAATGGTACATTCGGATTCGAACCCATGTATTATAGCATTCCAGGTCTACAAAGCAAATTTCTGGTAGCCCTTTGAGTTTGAAGCTTTCAGGTTCGTGGTCAAACGACCTCACTATTTTGTGCATAAGTAATTACTATGAAATAGTCTAATTATATACGTTTTTATTATACTAAATAACATAAAATAAGGAAAATGCTATATAATAAAGAAAATAAACTTAAAATATCTTGAATAAATGAACAAAATAATAAACAATGAAAAGTAAAATTAATTCTGGTTAGTCCTGTACTAGGGACGCCACTGGCCACTTTTCTCGGCGCTCCTCTCACCCTCTATGCGTGGAGCTCTAAAATACTTGATTAACTACATGTGCGTTTTTTTTCCTTAAATGAAATCTTAAAAAAAATGTTAATTAAAACGGTAGCGGTAGTAACAATGTTTCGGTGATGCGATGTGTGGATATACCGGTGGTTACAACAGGTGAGTGTATTCAGTATTCCTCTAATTATATATAAAATGTGATTAGGCTATAAATCATGTGGTTTTGAACTTTTTATTTTTAAACATGTATCGTTAAGTAGTGCGCATTAAGCATGCCTGAATGAGCTATAGATCGATTGGATGTATTTTTATGATTATGAACTGGTCTGTATTGGTAGCGGAAAAGATATACAGTGACAATGAAATCTCGGCTGTAATTGGGATGGTGTGAGGTGGGGTGAATAATTTAGTGCTGAGTAGAAGTAAGAGGGTGTGTTTGAGGTGAAGAAGTACAAATGTGTGGTATCGTTCTCACAGATTCGTTCCAGTTGGTTATGGGCAGTGTCCTCCATGTCGTGGTATTAACGTCAAGATAGAGGTGGCATAGTCTCTTCTCCTCTGGTCCTTCCACGTGGTTTCGAATCTCTTCTTGAAGTTTATGTTGAAAACGAGGTGGCAAAAACTGAAGTCGGAAATCTCTTAGAAAATCATTCCAAGTAACCTAATTGCTTCGATTATTTCGGTACCGGAGTAGCACATTATCTTTGAAAAGTTCAGGTAGGGCTTGTAGCATGTCACCCTCAGGAATGCGATAGCAACCCTGGAGTTGTTGTAGTCTTTCGAAGAAGGACATTGGATCACTAACGCCATCATATTTAATCCCCCACTTTCGAACTCTGTCGCAGGTGTCAGCAGTTATATTTGGAGTTCCAATATTACTTGAGGTAGATACACCAGGGGCAGTATTACTTGGCTCATTGCGTTCATGGTGTAAGACATGTTCTCGAGGTATAGGTAAGTCAAACTGTCCTCCAGTTCTGAAATACTTAATGATTCGAGCACGGAGAACATCAATGGTCCTTGTGGTATCGAGATGATATTTTCCTGCTTCCTCTATTAAATTCTCCTTGTTAAGTGTGTACACCCATCCCACTCGAGTATCATTTTCTTTTGGTGGACTGGTACTCATGGTTTTTGTTTTTAGGTTCTGGGCTGGTCGAGATTGCTAAAAATGCAATTAACTTGGTGGCCTTGTTGAAATGCAGAATAATTTTGTGTTCTGGAGTCTATAAACACTGTTAATTGTAAAATCACTTTTAGTTTTAAGTTTCCTGTAACAGAGTGGTTAATCACTAACTATTTCAAATCTAAAACACTTTTAGTTTTCTGTAAAAGAATGGTTAATCAATAAGTATTTGAAATCTAAAACAATATTAGTTTGAAGTTTCTTGTGTAAAAGAGCTATTAATCAATGTAGGATTTCAGGTCTGCAAAGCAAATTTCTGGTATCCCTTTGAATTTGAACCTTCAGGTTCGTGGTCAAACGACCTCACTATTTTGTGAATAAGTAATTACTATGAAATAGTCTAATTATTATTATTATGTCTTTCTTATTATTGATATTTTTTACAGAAAAAAAAATAATTATCAATCCCAAGGCGAAGTTCAGCTTACTCTACAGAGCTCGCTGTTCGACCACTTAACCTTGAAAGAAATAATACTAGCCTACGGTGTTGCTGCTACCTGTACAGAATTATATACGCTTTTATTTTACTAAATAATATAAAATAAGGAGAATGGTATATAATAAATAAAATCAACTATCCTGGATAAATGAACAAAATAATAAATAATGAAAAATAACACTTTTCTCGGCGCTCGTCTCACCCTCTATCGCGGAGCTGTAAAATACTTGATTAACTACATCTGCGTTTTTTTTTCTTTAAATGAAATCTTTAAAAAAATGTTAATTAAAACGGTAGCGGTAGTGTGGATGTATCAATGTTTCAGTGACGTGACGTGGGAACGTATAAGTGGTTACAACAGGTGAGTGTATTCGTGATTACTCTAATTATACATAAAATGTGGTTAGGCAATGAACCATGTGGTTTTGAAGTTTTGACTTTTAAACATGTATCGTTAATTGTCTGCTATTAATTAAGTGTGCCTGAATGAGCTATAGATTGATTGGATGTATTTTTATGATTATGAACTGGTCTGGAGTGGTGGCGGAGAAAATATACAGTGACAATGAAATCTCGGCTGTAATCGGAATGGTGTTCAGGTGGGGTGAATAATTTAGTGCTGAAAGGGTGTGTTTAAGGTGAAGAAGTACAAATAGGTGGCATCGTAGGGGAATTAAGGGCAAGGAAACTCGTATTCGAAGGCTCAACTGCCGTCTACGGTCCAGGAGGGTAATTAGGTGTCAAAGGGGTTGATTTTCACGGAAATAACTATCTGTTCGGGGCAGAACCTCCGTTGAAATAACTACGTCGATGGTGACAATTCAGAAGTCCACTTCGGTTCGGTTGCAGCCAAAATATTGGTCTGAATTATGACCTGAATTATAATACGTCACTCTTTTGTGGAGGGTGGTGATATTCAATTATATATCAAGGGTCGCAATACTTAATAATACGGGGCGGTGCCTCAAGAAAAGTAAGTACAACGTACCTTAGGCACGTCTATATACCGGACTCGTTGCTAAAAGCAGCCAAGAGCGTTTTGCATAAAACTGACTGCGAAAAGGGTGGTTATAGGTATAGGTGTTTAAGGTGGCAGGTTCTGGTAGGACAGGTAGATCAGATTGTTGGGTAGATCTGATATGAATGTAAAATGATGAATAATGATGGATATGTTTGGTATGAAAGTAATGTCGAGCAAAGGGTAAAGTGAAAGGGTATTTGTTTGTTATATGTGTGCCTTTATATGAAGTTAGGATTCTGGTAACATTGGTCGAGATGCTGGATGCTTTGTAAAACAGGTATAGGTAGGTATAAGTATAATAATAAGTGTAATAAGTGAGAATAGGTAAATAAGTGAAGTTTGGGTGGTAGGTGGTCTGGTATTTATAGGGGAAGTTTAGAGAGTGGGAATAGGAATGGCAACTGATAACATTTATAAACAATGACAATACAGTTGTGGAAATAACTAGGAAATAAGGTTTGATAGGAATTATTTTCTAGAATAGGAAATTTTGTAAGGATTCGCAGGATCTTTACAGTATAATACTTGAACATATTACCTACAATATTCATAACTATACCGAGTAAACGATCACCTATTGAAGTGATACAGATTTTTTACTTTTTATTTTCGAATATAAGAAAGTCTTATGTTAGTAATAGTGTTTGTTATTAAATTATTGAATGCAATGAACTAGTAAACGTTATTCGTATCTAAACATGAAATAACAGAAATTCATATATTTAAGAATTAAACTACGTTACTGGTAAGCGATTGAAAATAAATTGCAAACGTATTAAAACTTTTTGTGTAAACATACCATAAATCATATATTTAAATTCAGAGTAAGTTTACAAATTAACATTTAAAACTGTTAGCTAATTGATATAAAGTATAAATTGGTATGTTTGTCAATAACAAACTTGAAATTCAATTCAAGAATTGTAAAAGATAACGAACCGTCACTGCTACAACCTTGATTTACGTTACTTGGAAGATACAAAAAGATGCAGCATTTGTTATGAAATTAAATAATTTAAACACAGTTTGAAATGCCTTGGTTTGTTTAATAAAAACTAGATATTGATTTTACACATAACCTTCGCGTACGTTTTTAATTTCTTCTTCTTAAAGCGGGTTCACAAATTTGATACAAAATTAATTGATATTATAATCGATTGTGATCGGTTAAAAAACCTAGTTCATTTGTATTACGATATCCAAGTCTTACAAAATTATTAAATCACAAATTCACATAAGATTTAGCAAATTATCCTGAAATTTGAGTTATTTTAAGCATAAAGTAGAAATATAAGGTAATAAATTTGACCAACATCATCAAAGGGTGCTTTATGTGATTTCTTATTGGAGCTTAAATGTATTAATACGCCGGAAAAGGCGACATGTATAAAAGAATTTTTAGGAAGGAAATGAGTCTGCATTTTACATCGACGCGAAACGGTCGATACTTTATTTTTCGTGGCCATTTTGATTATGTATTTCCAAGTTCTATAAAATTTAAAACTTGAAAATTGAAATTTCTCGCCAGCAATTAGTAAAAAGTAGGTCATTAAAAGCTATTAGTGATCGTATACAAAATTTAAAATGGGGCTACAGGTCATATTATGAGATCTGAGGAAACAATAAATGTTGTAGTGCATTCAAGTTAGACAAGTGAATGTTTTTCAAAAATGTGTTCTAAACTCATTGCCTTTTAAAAGGAACCTATAAATATAACATTTTATAAATTATTTATACTTTAATTAATTGAATATAACTGGAGTTTCATAAAATTTGTTTAAATTGTATTTAAGTCTAGAACTTAACTAAAAAATAAGATAAAGATTAAACAATCTATGCAAATGCGTAGTGCATTGGGACAGTTTCCAAACTAAATAGAAAAACTAACATATACTTAAATCTTCCATTACATCTGTAAGTAATTACAGTTGTATTCAATTCAATTCATCATTTAATAAACTTGTTACAAATGTACTTAATGTTTAATTTGAACTTTCGGCAATTAGATTTTACTCTTGTGTTAATTTATTCTGTTTGGTACCAATTAAAGTAGATAAACTATTATATTAAGTTGTAAAGAGAAACCTAGTCTAACTTGGTAATGGTAGAAAGAAATCTATCCATATTTAAATTGGTTAACATAAATTTTTTAACATTTTTAGCTGTTAATATACAAGAAATTAATATTAAGTTTTCATTACTTCAATTAATATTCTATTTTAAACTGATCAAAAGGTATAATTTAACACTGAAATTTGTTATTGTCCTTTAAGCAGGAAAATCGTTTGGCATCCTAATTATATATGGATTATTAATACAAAATGATTCAACTACTTTGACTCAAATCTGAATCCATATTTAAGATTATATGTGGGAGACAGATTTAATAAAATTAATAAAGTTAAACAAACATATGAACCGAAAGATTTGAAAGGCATAATATTATTATAAAACAACTTAGCAGATTAATTTTATTTACAGTTGGCATATTATTGATAAATCCAATCTTAATATTAATTTTAAATATTAATAACCTTTAGCAGAGTTCATTACTGAACTTATATTTAAACTGGTTCGATTATAATTTAAATTAAAGGCATCTTACTTGAAGTGAATATTTGCATATGCTTGTATCAATAACTTATACTGGAAACAAGTTTTGAGCTTCCTAAAAGTAAAAATCAGATTTATTAAATTTTTGTTTGTCAAATTTTAAATAATTCATATTGAATGTAGATTATAATTACATTATGTGTAAATAATAAATTTTTTAACTTAGTCAATACTTTATAAATTTGTCACCCAAAGTGAAGGTTTAACTTCTTTATCACCGAAGAAGAAGGTAAGATTGCGAATTTGTCAATGTGTCGGCATCGTTATCATGGCGCAATCAGAAACTCCTAAAATAAAAAAAAAGAAACTTGGGTCGCCATAATGTTCAAAACCCGAAATTCGAAAAACCGCGATTCTGCGTTTTTGTTATATCAATAACACGCTCAAGGGTCACTACCTACAAATATCAAACCGTTTCAAAATGTAAAAAACGTACTGGAACTTAAATTTCTAATCAAATACTGAATTATTTCCTTGCATAATTTTTCCGAACAGGTATCTAAAATTTATTCTGCTTCGTTAATTCAACAATAAAAATAACACCGACCTATTTAGTCAAATATAATTGAAAATGTAAACACCCAATTGTCAGTGAAGTAGAACGGTTCATAATTTTAACTCTGCTAAACCAGTGACTAAAGTGTTCAACTATTAATTTGAACTTACATTTCCAATCGATAGCGAAGTTTAAATGTACTTAACGATCGAACGATCCACCACCAGAGGAGTGTTTAGGTGTAAAACTTTGTAGTCCAAGTTGATAATTAACCAGCATTAATAAATGGTGCGAAGTTAGCAATATCATTCGAGCAACAAATATGCAGATTGCCCTCCTTAATATTAAGAAATTATACTATTTACGTCAATTATACATGAAATAAGGCGTAAATAAAAAGAATTAAAAAAGGGCACATATTTTTCGTTTGTTTTAAAAAAATTTTTAACTTTATTCTCGTATGTACAATTGCGGCCAAGAAAAAGTTACCACTATCATTTTTCTATTGCAATTTAATAGAAAATCATTGGCGTACGAACTTGATTAAAATGGAAGTGCTGTCACTCTGAAATTAATTAATTGCATTATGACACGCCACTGTAAATGAACGTCATATTGACATAAAAAGTTCTTTTACTTTATTCAAAAATTTCAAAAAACGATTTCTAGATAAATGTTAAGTGGTAACTTTTCCGTGGCCACAACCGTATGTATATAAAACAAAGTTCACTAAACTTAATCTGGAGTGTTTAGCCTTCGATACAGATCCAGACTTTTATCTACGTCTATTCTAAACGACATATACAGTAAATAAAAACAATAAAAGAAAGGCACATACTTTTAGTTTGTTCTAAAAAAAAATGTAAACTTTACAATTACCCTTCGTGTTTAATAACACGAAAATTGTGAAGTTTTCACAACTTACCTTTATGACGCAAACTAGTACGTCGAACACTAATAATTTATTCCTATTATTATCAGTTCGTATCCAATAAACTGATTCCTTCTTAGTCTACTTAAAACCGTTCACGAATTGTCCAGCCTATTTTTATGCTTTATGAGGTGTTTACAGAGAAACACGGAATACCAAATAAATCTATCCGCACCTAAACGTTTAAAATTTTTGCACGCACCCTTCAAAAAGGGGAAATCTATTTCGCACTCTTTCTTTGCTAGTTCAAAGCCGAATTCAAGAATCGCTATCGCGGCCTTGACCGTCCATGATCAATCAGAAATATCCAAAATTTTAAACAAAGAAATTTAGATGTCCAGAACGTTCAAAACCTGAAATTCGAAAAACCGCAATTCAGCTTATTTACAGGCGACTGTCATTGAACACTTCCACACGATAACGTCTTCTCATCTACACATATTAGAGCTACTCTATTCTACTAACCTGCAAGGACTGTATTCACACTTCCCTTATTATAATGGTGTATTAATATTTCTCTTAGAGCTGATGAAGGCGTGTTACATTCTTCTATCTTGCAGCGTTATAGTTAAACCATCCACGAAGCCATTCAAGATAACGCAGTATTTCGCATTGTAGCAGATCTAAGCAGTACAGTTTATATTTACGTTACGGTGGTACCTTTCCGATTTTACTGTGAATAAGTGAATGCATTCTGTAATTTATAAAAAAGTTTATATTTTATTCAGCTACCTTGTATACAGGCAAAAGTATAACTGTTACAAGTTGGAAGTGAAAATCGTAAGTACGATCAATATCCTTTTTTTTTATATTTACATTTGTTAAGTTCATAGTTAGACAAAAGTGTTTGACAAAATCAGAGTAAACACATTCAGTTATTTTAGTGTTTTGTAATATAAAAAGAAACGAATTTTAGAGTGCATTAACAGGCACAATAATCATCCTATCATGTATCTGGATAGCCTACATTCTATTATATATTCATGTGAATATGAATCTTAGTTTGAAATAATTTACGTACAACAAAGATCTATCACATTTTGTGTGTACCTCTTAAATTTTATTAATAAAAAATGGTTTTTATTTCCCTAAAGCTTTACGAACAGCTTACATTTAAACACCAATTATAATTATTGATTAGCTATACGTGTACATTGCAGTTGTTTCATTCAATGAGCTTAAATGTTACAATAAAGTATAGGTTTTCCACTTTTTTGTCATTTAATTATCTAACTGGCGCCCAAAAATAGAAAGTCCAAGATCTAGTTTTCACTACTTTATAATATTTTTACAATATTTGAAATGTTGTTAAGATGTGAAAATTTAAATTACACCCCAAATTATATATTTTGTTGTAATATTGTTGTTAATAGATTATTCAAATAGTAAATATTCAATATAGTTTCAATGCATTTCTTAACTAATATCTAACGACCCACGACAGAGGAATGTTTAGGTGTAAATTCTTATCGTCCAAGTTAATAATTAGCCGATGTGAACTTAGCAATAACATTCCAGTAATAGCTTTTTCATATTTATTGTGAAGTTTCCAGCAATAAATACGCAAAGTGCATTTAGCCGTTAATATTAAGAGATTTTACTACTTACGTCAATTCTACATGAAATAAAAACTAAATAAAAGCAATTAAAAAAGGGCACACATTTTTTGTTTGTTCTAAACAAAATTTAAACTTAGAAATTGTTCTCGCATGTAAGTGTATAATCTACGTTTACTAAAATGCTGAATTTGGGGTGTTTAGCCTCCGATACAGATCAGGACTGTTATATACGTCTATTCTACATGAAATACAAAGTAAATAAAAGCATATTTTTCGTTTGTTCTAAAAGAAATTTTAAACTTTCCAAATTCTCTCGCATAAATGGGGGTCACTAAAATGCTTAATTTGGGATGTCGATGTTAGTTGAATTGATCGGACTATTTCCACAGTTTTTTGATTTTTGAGTGCGACGTTTCGGAAGCAGACTCTGCTTCGGTCATCAGGTTTAGTCCTGAGAAAGACCGTTTTCGCACTTGAGTCGGATTCATATGTTGATTTTTTCCCAAGCACTTGTCTACTCTCAGATTTGAACTTGGTACCTTTCACTTACTAGTCTGACACCTTTACCGCTGAGCCACTGAGTAATCGAATATATATTTTTTAGAACATATATATATATATATATATATATATATATATATATCTTTTTCGTGGTTGCGCAGAGGTTTATTGCGCATGGTACGCTATAACTTATTGCGCAGGTGTATTGCGCATTATTGAAATCCATATGGGTTTCATTTCCACATATTAATGCGATGTATGTGGCTTCTTTCAGTTTTCGACGAGTTGTGTTCGCGTCATTTGCCACTATCTGTATGTTATACCATTGGATGCGGTGGTCTTCGTTCCAGACATATTCGGCGATTCTGTATTTTTCTGTTTCGCCCTTGCGAACGTTGTTCTTATGTTCCTGTGTTCCCACTTTGAGTGGTCTACTGTTCTGTCCTATGTATGCTCTGCCGCATTCGCATGGTAGGTTGTGTCCTATGCCTGCGCTACATATGTTATTAACAAAGATTTTGATTACTGCAGTTGCGTGCAATGGAACCTTACATATTTTTTAGAGCAATCAAAAAGTAGGCGCCCTTTATTATTGCTTTTGTTTATTCTGTATTTAATTCAGAATAGACAATCAAAAAAATCAGCTAAACATCCGAAATTAAGCATTTTAGTCATCCTCGTTTGTAGGCAAGTATACGAGAATAATCGAAATATGAGCCCTTTTTTAATGCATTTATTTGTATTCTATACAAGAAAGCATATAAAGTTTCATTTATTTAAGTACAAAAGTGTTAAAACAATTCTAACTAGAAATGTCCAAGCTTCGAGTGCAAAAATTTACAAACCCAACTTGCCTAAGTTGGCTTAATCTAACTCAATGGTTTCATACGAAAGCAGCATTCAAAAACCAAAGAACTACATAATACCTAACATTACTCTGCTTACACTTGAGACAAGAACAACAGAATCAACGTCTATAATCGTCAGATGGCGTTTCTTCAATTTGAATTTAAAACATACGTAAACGATACATTCTCGCTGGTATTTAATATAGAGAAATATAGATTAAATACAGATTAAAATAGGTTCCTCAACGGAGGTGCTTAAATTAAATTTGGTAACTGATTCTAAACATTCCATCCAAAATATCTCCAGTAAGTTTGTAAAATATTTCCGTTTTCTAAATAAAACAATTAAATCAGCCATAGTATTCTAATTGAAAATTGTAGCCCCCCAAACAAAACCTGTAAAAATATAAAGTTAATAATCTCTGGTTTGCGTATCTCATAACGAGATTAAAAAATGAAATATAACAGATGTCAAAATCACAAAATAATGATACTGGAAGTAACAAACTGATTAAAAAAATAATCTTATGTAACATGTCAATAACTCAAAAAATAATACTGAATCCTTGATATAAACAAACATCACACATTTTAAAATAATGATAGGCGGGGGTATGTTAAAGAAATTAAGATAATTCGAACAGTCCACACTACGCCACAAACAAAAAAAGAATCAATTCATTTCCTTTCTAACTGAACGGCACCGACTTAAAAATAAAGGGCGCCTTCAAGAATGACTTTTAGGTATAATTATCGTAAACAGACTATCAGTTTTGAATTCTTCGTTTATTTTCTTTTTGTGTTTATTAGTCTTATGCTTCCAGAGCCCATGTATAAGAATAGCAAAGCGGAGAACTACTAGGGGGCGAACTTAACGAAAGTTCACTATTTTTCCGTCTATCTCTCTATCAGTACTCTACCCTTATTTTAGTGTACCATAACCCCTATTATGATAAACCCGGTGAAGAAGGCTACGACCTGCCATCGTCCCTATGAGTTTAGCTTGGCCTAGAGAACGCCGGTTTGTCTCGTGACAATATTCGTAATTGAATGTTACTTAATCAGTCCTCGATACCAAATTAGACTTTCGGTATTAGGTTTTCAGTCCTCAGAATTTCTCGTTTCAGTGATAAACTACACACGAGATTAGTTTTCTTTTCTGCTATAAATTAGCTTTTAGTTGAACCTCATAAAAAATCAAGACGCTTTATAATTCATTTGTCTCGTAATATAACATTTCGGATTTCGAGCCTAAAAAGTATTAGAAGGGGTTGATGACGTATGCATTCACATAAATACGCTAGTGGATTAAAACCGCTGCATAGTCAAAATTCTAACGCTAATGAATTAGGCTGTGAAGATTCGCGAGTTTGAAGAGTAGATAGCGGGGAGTCTCTAGATGTACACAGGTGGCATTATTTGTTTAAAGGCTACAAAAACAGGTGGCGTAGTGTATTAAATTGACGATGATAAAATAATTAAAAAATTTGATTGCGGTCATTTAGTAGACAGAGGTGGTTAAAGTTTTCATGCAACTTTCAAACAACAATAGTGATACATGAAGGAGTATTATTTATGTTTCGTGAATAACGTATCACGCGTTTGTAAACATGGTACCATATTGGGTAAAACAAAAGAATTTAGATATATGGACGTCTTTAAAAGTAAACAACTTTTTATTTATTGAAGATCTTTATTCCATTTATGAATGAATTTCGAAACAATTTAGTTTCTTTTGTAGGGTTTTCATTAATTAGTAATTTACAAAAGTTCGATATTGAGTCACCAAGATATGTAGACATAAGATTAGAATAATTAGATAGGGCTAGAATTAAGATATGGTTTTGTTTGTAGAGTAATGCAACAATTTGATTATTTTGAATATACTGTTAAATTTAATAACGTGTTATATTGAAGGATCTGTTCATGAATATGATTTTTACTAAACTAAGCGTGAGTTTATTAAATCAACGTAACCTTTGTGGGGAAATTAAATATTAGAGGTCTAAGATACCACGGTAAGATAAAATTATTGATGTGTACTTGATTGAGAATTTTATGTGTTAACTTAAAATAATCTTCAAGGGTAAAATAATTATTTAAAAATTGAATTATATTTATTAATACGGTGCTTTTTATCACACGTATTAATGGACAGAATTTAGATATACTGGGACTTGTGAATAACTCTGTTACACTTTATTAGTCGATTTGAGGCTAACGTTGATGAATTTTTTAAATCTCATGTATGAGTGTTTGGAAATTACAATGGCGTTGTTATTATGTAGAACAAATCTAGTGAGTAATTTACTACCGTAGTATATTGTATGACTTTAAAATTGATATGTTTTATTTTCAGGTTTGTTTTTATGTTAGAACACTTACAAAGAAGACATTCAATTACGGTAAAACTAACGTAATATTGATTTTGATTAGTGTTTATTTATTTATTTATTTAATTAAATCGTTAGAGTTGTTGGTTTTTGAATTTTAATTAACGTTCAGTGGAAAATTTTTAGGACAGGAAATTAAGATTTGTTTACGCCCTACTGCATTTTCAAAATTGGTTTAATATTATCTAGTTAATAATTACACTTTAGTAATTTTAAACGTTTGTGTAAAGAGTATGAGGAGAGAAAGAAAAGTGTTGTTGATTATATCTCGCAATATTAGTTACTAGTGTAAACCTTAGAAAGAGTTATTAATATTTCTAATATTTTCAAGATCTATAGTAACCATTTATTCAGAATTTTCGATTAAATTAATGAGCATACGTACATGAATTTTAACGTACTTGGGCGACACTTAGTACCTTTGATCAAAACAATTCAACGGAAATTTATTTGTTCAAATTACTGCTCAATAATTGATTTATCTGCGATAAACCACGATTTTCAAAAACCAGTCTGACTTCATACCAAAAAATTAGATCGCAGTGGCGCCAGTGACTTTTAATAGCGAATTCTAAACTTTATTTATGGCGAGTGTAAGGTTTTTGAAGTATTTAGCTACTTTACGTCTCATAACAGACTCTGCCCATTTTCATATAGTCCAGCCGACGACCTGCTTATTTTATAAACATACGCGACGCATGGTGCGGATTGATCGTGTAACACAATGCTGCAGTAAAAAGGGAATAGGGGTATGCCCATAGAGTTTATCACAATTAGGGGATATAAACTGTTACATAAGTTACTTATGCTGTAACATTAGTTGAATTTAATAGCTGTTAAAACCATTTAACGTTTGTTCTTGTTTGTCTAATATCGTAATGACATATTTCTTCAATTCAATAAATGCTTTTTATTGAAACCTTAGATAATCTTTCGCACTTAACATGTATGTTTATGATTTGCGGTCACTGGTAGTTTTAGTTTTTTAGTTCCTAAGGATATTTAAATATTTTCTGGATTTTATTTAATCCATCGACTTGTGGCTGTTTTATATTTATTCCTTATTAGATAAAGTAATTATTTTTAGTAAATTTTTTCATACGCTTTAAACGGTTTCGTCAAGGATAAAATGTTACAGGTGAGCCATGTAGTTTGCCTTTCTGTTATAAGACGTTCTTAAATTCTAGCCATTAACATTACTTAATAGCTATCTTCAATATAATTAGATACTAAGACTTTAAGAAAAAAACATACCTTTTGAGTAGTAAAAGTTATATATTTGGTCTACGAACAATAAGTATCGACTAATCAATCGCTAGGAACGCAATCAATCCTTCTGTATATTTTACTCTAATCTCGTCAGAGTAAGAGCGTCACCATTAAGTTTCGTTAGTACTTATGTATCTATTTTAGGGATTTTAAGCTAACTTCGGGTTTCGAAACACGACAGGCACGATTTGTTATCGAACATATCTTCTGAAGTTTTACACTGACAGAACTTGGTAGTAATATAATAAAGTTTTACCTCAGTAAGGTAAGATTTATCTTAATTCTTTCGCTATTGCTACATGCCAGTATTTACAGAGGTAGTTATCGTTCGGCCGATAATTATAAACACAATTCTGTAAGCTATATCCTATATTCTATCTAATGCTATCATTTCGGGTAGTCTTTGAGCTATATAATCAATACAAGAACATTTGGAGAGTCAAAGCGAAGTGACCACTTTTACTTTTAATGCTCGACCATTTCGAATGCAACGAAGCTAAATCTATATTAATGTACAGCCATACCCTACTTTACTGGTGCTAAAATTTAAGTTGTTATTTAATTCATAACATTATAAGTACTCATCACTTGTACAATTAATTATCTTTGTATGTACTTTCAGACAAAATGAATGCATACAACCTTACACATTGTTTTATTATTACTTATTAATTTATTAGTTTATTAGAAGCTGTGGTTTAGCTGTTAGACATGGTAATGTACTATTGACTGTCATGGTTAAACATTTACTGTTCGAATACTGTACTAATATGCACATGTCTTGTGCGTGGCCTTTAAAATTTTGGGTTTGCTTTATCTTTTGATTCATTATATTTTTAATTTTTTTTGCTAAGAATACGAAGAATATGTTAAATTTGGCGTTTTAACCCATAGTGTTTCTCTTAGAACCTGACTAGTCCTTACTAGTTATCATTGTTGCTTAGATAGGAAAATAATTAATGTTACGTTAATGTTTAAGACTGCTTTTTTTAATAGCTCTAGCAGGCGTCCACCTTGCTCTTAACTTTTAGCTCAAACTTATCATTGTTAAGGACCTACAACACCTATGCTATGACTGAGTTACCACCAAGACCCTAAACTATCTTCAATACTACTAGTACGGTATGTTTTGGCACGTGGTGCAGGTTTGCGCGTATAAAATCTTTGATCAAAGATAGTTCAATTTAACGGAAATTTATTTGTTCAAATTACTGCTTAATAATTGAATGTTTCCAGATTGGATTAGACAACTTACTTTTTTTACAAAACCGCGCGCTTTCTTGTTTTACGTTAATTTTTTTCAAATGAAAGTATAATCAACAATACCCAATATTTTAAATTTACAACATTCGCCTGGTTTAATAGTAAATTACCAAAGTCGCTAATGTGCTGATCATTCAAAGTAGGTCACATCCTGAGAAACAGTAAAAGGAATGAAAGACCCAACAGTTAAACTAATGCTAGATTTCACCATTTTACTAAGATGATGTGAATTGGTATCGACCAAAAATTGCGATTAATGTTTATCTTTAATTTTCTCAGTGACTGTTGGTTGGGTAATTATTACTGTTTAGTTTTAATATAATAAAAACTTATAATAATATTGCACTTTTTAAAATCATAAATAGTTTGGACGAATAGCATTCAATAATAAAATGAAAAATTTATTACAAAATTGAGGCATTCCATTCAAATAAACAGAATGTAGTAGAGTGTTTACAACTATTTTAAATTCAAAGTTATGAGTTTCAATGGTTTTATATTTCATAATAATTAAACGCAACATTCCAGGCAATAATTATTCAGAAATTGTTACGATACTCATATAATTCTATAGAACCAGTTAATCAAAATTGTTTCATAGTAGTTTTTGACTACTTGAGACATTTATGAGCACAATAAACATGCCATATTGTTATAACACACATCAAAAGTAGTAAGAGCCACTATTTCAGCGATATAAAACCGAAGATACGAATAATTTTAAGCGATTTTATAATTTGTAATAATATTTATAGAATTTAATATACCTTGATTTACAACAAAAAGGTATGGGAAGGGGTAACAATGTCGAATATTCATTACAGAAATTGCCTTCGTGTGTATAACGGTTTAGCACGTACATTCCCTGAATGTACATAATTACTGGTGTAATTAAGGATGAGATTGATCAACCTGTTTATTGTACATTATGTTCATGTCGATGAGCATTAATAAGGTTTAATGCGAAGGGAATTGAAATTAAGGTTGATGTACTGTAAGTGTCTTTCCACTCATAACTTTGATCAGGTTTTCTAATATTTCCGAACATGCTTAACATTTTATCTAAACTTCCTCAATTAGTAACAAATCATGTTCTTAAATTCAAAAGTTTGGCAAATATAATTTTTTTAAGAAAACGAATTGAGGATATCTTATTGCTGTTGAAAGGAAACAAATCTATTGCGTTGAATAGAATTTGGTCGTTACTATATTTTATCGACGAATTCTGAAGAAAGCGAGAGAAGTTGATGGATTTTACACTAATAAGCATAGGGACTATAGAATGATTTTCCAGTCAATAAAACGTAAACTTTGATTTCAATTACTGTCTAGATCTTCAAATATTCAAAACAATATAAGAAATGGACTTTTTTACCGCTGCTTAAAGGAGCGTGTTATATAAAGGGGTCTAAAGGTGAATGTAACACTTTTGACGATTATCTGAAAATCTGTTTTGAATGTTTAATAGACTGGAAGTGGCTTGTGACATTTTATTCAGAGACACGATTTTACCGCTTTTAAATATTTTGCTTGCATTTCGTTTTTCTCGACAATTTTGTCCTTTTATTATGAGACTTTACCAAATTTATGTAAAAATAATAATATTGTAGATCGGATATATAAAAAAATATGGTAGTAAAACATAAAGCAAGAGTTGGAGAAAGACTTATAAAGGGATTCTCAAAGCGATTATTTTATTATTCGTCCTCTTGAGTGTTCAAAGAAGCCAATAATATATCGTAACTCAACTTTACGATTTCTTATAAAATTCAGCCTTATTTAAATAAATACCAATTTGTTGTAAATTAATAACAAACCTTCTTGAATTACGCGAGGGCAAATTAAACTCAATCGCCCTCTTAAGAGGGCTGAAACAATGGTTGACACCACAGTAATTATGTACATGCAGTGTAACATTACAGCAGCAGAAACAATTAATGCACAATGATTAATTTAATTTCTATGGTTTTAGTTCTGGATTTGACATATATCACGTGTTTATTTGAAAAGGACCCACCCTTAATATTTCAGAAATGCGCCCTGTTAGAAAAAAAACACGTCAGATTAACCCCCTCCCCACTAGAGATACCCCTTCAATTTGTTCAAATGGCTTTAGGTGTCAAGTCATACCTCATTAAAAGGTCTGGTAAATCTCTATTCAATCATACGTTTTTGCCTTTGATACCAGCCTTCCATTGTTATTTAATCGTTCTTTAAAATGGAGTTTCTCAAACTTTTCAGATGCACTCGTATTATGTTAGGACCGAAAGAGGTCTTGAAACAGATTAAGTTTTAATTTGAGTGGGTACTTTCTGCACTCATGTCATAAACTCAGATTCACCTTATCCCTTCTGAAAACACCTCTTGAGTTTTTTCACATGACTTGGGATAGCATGTGATACCTCTTTTAATACCAACATCCAACAATTATACGTTTTTTGGATCTCCCTGTATTAGTTTAAACCAATAATGACCATTAAAGAAGTCATAGTGACAGTTACAAAAACAGTATTCAGTTTTGTGGTCTTTATTAGTAAATTATCGATCTTTCATACATAGATATCGCTGTTATTGACAATTGTCAAAAATGCTTTATACATTAGCTGAAAGGACCGAAATTATTTTTCTTTACGGAAAATGTGACGAAAGTGCTAGACGAACAGCTACTACATCTAATGAAACACATGCAGACAAAAATGTCGATCATAAGTATGTGTCAACACTAGTACGAACTTTTTTGGAAACAGGTTCTGTCTCGATTAAGAAGCGCGAGGGGTAAAGGTTTTAGACGAAAACATACAGATAGTAGTAATTGATGAAAATAATTTATATTTTTAGCAAGACGGGGCTCCACCAGTTTTTGACCTCCGTGTGAGAGAGTGGTTAAACCAAAATTATCCAGGCAAGCGGGCTGGTCGAAGACATGATATGGAGTGGTCAACTTTACCTTTTGTTAACACTCATCTTTTTAATATATTTGTAACTTTTTTATCATATCCTTTAAAAATTCTTTGTGTCATAACATAATGCGGACGTATGTGAAAAGTTTTAAGAGACTCCATTTTAAACAATTAAATCACAATAGAGGGCTGGTATCAAAGGCAGGAACATATGATTGAATAGAGATTTACCAGATCTTGTAAATGAGGTGCATTTCTGAAGTATTAAGGGTGGGTTCTTTTCAAATGAACACAGTATATACTTTTTCTGTATCCAATCTGAAACTGTTTTTTTTTTAAATTAAGACAGAGAACTACAGCAACTTGAAGCAAGAGTAATCAAATGCATCTATAGTATCTTACCCGGCACGGGTATTAAAATAATGGTTTATGTACTGCAAATTGTTTAAAAAACGAATTCAATTAAGTACCGGGTGGCCAAATAAAAATGGGCGCCGGCTATATCTCGGGAACTGCCAATTTGACAATATTGGAAAAAATACTAATAGATAAATCGGCCAAAAGAAATGATTAGAAATTATTTTCAAGTTCGTGCAATGGTTACTAGGGGACGTACATCAACACCAAATTAGAAAATCGCCGTTTTCTCTTAAATCGGCGTTATCAAGATATGTCCAAAATAGTGTTATTAATAGATTACGTAAGCTTAAAAAGATTATCTTCTTCTCTCTCGTTTGAGAGAGGCTTCTCGGGTGCTTCTAATAAAATATTAACATCGTTGGTTTAGTTTTTTTCTAGTCGGTAGACGGTGTTTTGTGACAAAGCCGTAATTTTTTGCATTTTTCTCGAAAATTTTAAATGTAAGGATATAATTACTTTAACTCGTGAAAAAGAGCCTGAAAAAATATACAGATTGGTGAAAACCGCAAGTCGACATCTTCTTTCGTTACACAAGCCAAAGAGACAACAAGATGGCAGAAAATGAAAGAAACACACGTAAACAAAATGTACCACTTCGAGATATGCAACCCACAGAAAGGTATGAAAATCTGACGCAAAAAGAAAATTATAAAAATGGAGGATGAGCGGAAAAGGGGGTTATAGGGCTTAAAAATCCGCGACAAAGAAACCGGTAAAAAAAGGGTCAAGATGCAGGACCAAAGATGGTGAAACTATATGCAATCCGAAGCAGGAGATGAAAATTTGGTTCAAAACGATGATAAAAATAAGGAAGTAGAAGTAAAAGTAGGTGTTGCTTAAAAAAGCCAATAAACAAGTGGCATTAAAAAGCAATTACGTGGAAAACCCAGTGTTCTTAAAAACCAGCCGTACCCGGTAAATCGATGGTTCGAACAGGGCGGTAAAATTTAATTTCTGTGATTTGAGGTGTAATGAAAATACATACATTCGTATTAAATCTAGTAGTCAAAAGGGCACTACGTTGTTTAATTAAATAATTCATAGACAAACTCCCAATACACAGCGATTCAGTAGTTAACTCATAAAACAAGCAAACCAAACTGTTTACCTACACATCACTACAAATCGTCGAGGTCCTTGTCACGATGGTGCTGCAATAATGCTTCAAAACACAAACAATTACACACACACGTATATATATATATATATATATACATATATATATATATATATATATATATACACATACATAATATTCAAAATCAAATACGCTTTAAACTCACAAAATAATATAATAAAAGACATTGCGTTAATTTACATTAAATATTCGAAAAAGAGCTCTTGAAAAAGTAATCAACAATAAAATTAAACAATTGGGACTATCAATAAAAAATAAAAAATAAACGCCTTTATATGGACAATAAAATTATATTAATTGTATACTAAAATAATACAAGGAATTCCGTATTCAGCAAAAGAATTAAAATAACTAAAAGCAACAACGTTCTCGTAAGTAGCGGTTAAAAACGTATTACCTTATTATTAAAATCGTTGACTCTTGCAAGTTCCAAACTTTCTTATTTTATCAAATATAAATATAAAGAGTCGGCCAACACCATAACAATCTTGATTGCAGGTGAAAATGACGCAATCTGCTGTCCACCGTAATCTAATTTGGTGACAAAAATTGCTGTATCAAAACAATCCAACAAAAGAATCACGTTTCTTAATCTGGTTGCAGAATTAATAACAACATAAAATAGTGATTGTATATTACCTTAGATTGGCAAAAAGGTTTGCGATACATGTCAATACGAAAATAATATGAATTGTAGAAAATTTTTTATTTTTATAAATCAAAACAATAATTTACAATTGATATTTGAGTAAAGGCGTAACGAAATTTTAATTTATATACTGGGTGTTTCGCAAGAAAAGGGGGAAAATAAAATCCTATATAAATTGTTTCACTTTAAACCAAATAGAATACTTTTTCAAAAAACTATTAGGTTAGGTTAATACACGTAACATTTTAGGTTAGGTCAATACACATAAATTTTAGGCGGAGCATTGCCCTAATGGGTTCAGGAGAGATCGCAGCCCTGTCTGCTGATTGGTTGTGTGTACGCCCAGGTCTCCCGTACTGATTGCAGAGTCTGTTTCTGATTGTTGGCATTCATTTTTGTTTATTGGTCATTTTTGTTTTTGGAGACTTACTTTGTTTTGGTAACCAATCTCGCAGACAATTTTAATTATGAGTCGTAATTAAAAGAAGTAGTGTATTAAGGTGCCTAAGACTATGATGGACTGGTTTTGTTTTTGTGGCGACACCTAGTGTTATGTTTTTAAAAACTAGTGAGATGGGCTGAAACTAGTTCTAGCATAACACCTTGTTATTATCAGTAATAAAAAGATAAAGGGGTTTTCAGTTTGTGACGCCATCTAGTACTGTATTTTTAAATTCACGAATGTTTTCCGTAATAGAAGATGATTGTGGCGCTTACGAGCATTGACCTAACCTAAAATTTTACGTGTATTAACCTAACAAAATACGTGTATATTGAACTAACCTAAAAACCGTGCGTTTATTAATCTAACCTGATATTTCAATTAGATTACACTTATTTTTAAAAACAGACTTTATTGTTTGCGACGTCATCTAATGATGTATTTTTAAACTAGGGCATGTTTTATGTAATGGAAAACATGTAAAAGCAGATTTGCTTGTTCTCTACGCCGTCTCCCTGTCTTCCTCGTTTCTTGCGTTTTTATCATCTCTCTCGACTCTCTCATTTCGCTCGTCTCTCTCTCTCTCTCATTTCGCTCGTCTCTCTCTCTCTCTCTCTCTCTCTCTCTCTCTCGCCTCTCCCTTTTCTCTCGTTTTAGGTTAGGTCAATACACGTAAATACGTGTATTGACCTAACCTAAAACATGCCCTAGTTTAAAAATACATCATTAGATGACGTCGCAAACAATAAAGTCTGTTTTTAAAAATAAGTGTAATCTAATTGAAAGGATTTTTTGTCACGCGCAAAGAACGTGAACATCATACAATTCGATAAAGATGTACCAAAGTCTTTACTGATGGCTTTACTAAAGACTACGATTTACGGCAAGGAGATAGTTAGTTCATTGCATTTTAGTGTCCAAACAACTTTAGCTTTAGTGACAATTTTGCATCAATATGTAAGATTTATTTTTCAAAGATATTATTGCATCAGCACAAACCTTATTGAACCTGGTTAGGAGCGATAATGATTTATACGATTATATTTTTTAGAAATGTATAACTTCATGCTCAGGAGAATGATTTCGTTACTGAAAGAGAAATGTCCGAAGGTGAGGACGACTGAAAAAAATATTCATTCCATGGAAATGTAAAGAAATCCCGTCTTGCGAACAATAGGGAAATTAAGAACAGTAGAAGTTATTTCAATTAGACACTGGTCAGAGACCTAGTGAGGAAAGAACTGAAGTTTTATAAACGAGATTTAGAAGATGTGTAGTATGATTAGGGTGATCAGGGATTCTTGTGGGGTTAAATACCAGCAGGATAAAACTTGAAGCCAATTAGAGTTATGAACATTGAAATCTCCTAAAATTGAGATATTGCAAGATGAAAACTGAGACAGAAGAGTGCAAATTTTTAAACTGAGGTAATCGACGTCTTGAAAGTTGCTATCACCTATAAATGCATCAGTAGAATTTCACAAATTTAGGACCATGTTTGAACCAAATCACGTCGATTTTTTTGCTCTAAAGCAGAAACTCTAAAGCGATGTTGCCCTTGAGATAGACACACACTACACCTTTGTATCGAAAGTTATAGTGAAGATTGTATTGGGAAATATGGACGTTTGGTGAATCGGAGCTTTCAGAGGAGACTTATGTTTCAGATAGAAAAAAAAACGTCAGGTTGTAATTGTTCAAGATGTTGGTGAACAGCATAAAGATTATGCATGATACCGCGGATGTTGCAATAATTGATCAAAAAGTGAGTACTTTCGATGACCTGGTCGCTTGGGTTCTCTCAGACATCCGAGCGGGGCAGAATTTTACGTCCGGTATTTATCACCCTAGAAAATACAGCCACCTTTTTTTTGCACTTTCAATCCGACAGAAAGACAGTGATGGCGAGAAGACGAATAGGATGAGAAAAAGATGACCGGTAGCCCTTACCAAGCCCAGAAAATCGTGGACCAAATATTAAGGAGCTCATGGTAATATTCAATTTTTGATTGAAGTACGTTGAGTTATATCGAATTATTTTAAGCTGAGGAATTTCTGAACCTACTCCTAAATCCAACTCACTATTTCTTCATTGACAGCAAACGCGTAATTTACTTTAAATTAATTAGTGTAATAAACAAATCTACTAAAATCGTTTAGTCTTTAAAATAATAATTTTATTTCATTCCGAAATAATTTTAGGCATAACAAACACTAAAAACCGCCTAAAACAACAGTTACAGTGTCCGGAATAAACAATAACAAAATTAAAATTTTGACTTCTTTTCAAAAACTATCTTCGCCAAATAAAAGAAACTAAAGAACCAAAACCCAAACATGAACTCTTAACAAACATAAAATTCTAAAACAACAAATATTTTTTACCTTACCATGACAGATGTTGTCAACTCTTACCTGTAACAAAATAATTAACATTAATTAGTTGCATATAAAGAACAACTAATAGTATATTAAAGTATAAGTGGATAAAAAGGTCTTTAAAACACGCGCGATTTTTCGAGCACGACGGCGCAGCCGGAGTGCTCGAAATTGAGTAAGTGTTTTAAAGACCAGTTATCCACAAATACTTTACGAAATCATAAATACTAATTACTACAAAAAATGGAAATAAGAACTAATAATGTAAAATATATAAATAAAAATTAATATATATATATATATATATATATATATATATATATATATATATATATATATATATATATACAGGGTGTTTCATTAAGGCTGGCCACCGGCCATATTTCAGAAACTAGTGGACATAAAAAGTGGAGAAAAAAAATTCATTATAAAAGTCGCCACGAGAAAATCCTAGAAATTATTTTTAAGTTCCGTAATTCATAGCAAGGGGGCGCAATTGAAAATTAAAAAATAAAATTATAAATTTCTCCGAAAATTCCCACATTAAGGCATACCTTTGGAAACATCGTTAGAAAGCTTAGACAATTCTGCATCATTTTGGTCTAAGGCTCATTGGCGTACCGACCTTAATAAGAGTGGGGGAAGCTATTGAATGTGTAATCATTTAAATCGCTGTTATTTTTAAACGACATCCGATTGCAGTAAACCTACGCTTGTTTAGAAGAAAAAGGTAAGTACTTTTAACTGTCGCATCCATTGGTACGCGATAGCTCATAATAAAATTGTTAGAGGGCGCAATTTGTAATAATACCAGTATTTTTGATTTTATTCAGAAAAATTAAATCATACGTTATAATTATGACATCATAAGCGGAAAGTAGCTTAAATTTGTAACAAAAAACGTAAATAACGCAATTTGATATCTTTATTTGTTCCAGAGTTATGGCGAAAAGAAGACTTTTTAACCGTTTAATTTAATAATTGATTGTTGCTATGGTTTCTTAAGGTGTATAGGTTGGATTAGTAATGAGGAATCTGCATTTATCATAGTCTGTGCCTCCCTTCACACTCTATCTAGGCTTAGGACTAGTCCAAACTAAGCAAATTGCAAAATTTGGAGCGTGTTTAGAGACCAACGGGCCATAACAACGATATCAAAGTAATGATTGATTTTTGTTTAAGAAACTTTTTAATAGAATGGTAAAAAATCATGAACAACTGTTAAAAAACAAGTGAAAAGCTATAAATGTTCAAATTGACGCCCGTTTTGTAAAATACAACTATTAATTCTTCTTCTTGTACTGGAAACAGCTGTTTCGATTTCGTCTCGTGGAATCGAATTTATTGCAATTTCAATTCGGTGAATCATGTCCTCTCGGGTGGTTGGTCTCGTTTCGTAAACAATATCTTTTATTCTTCCCCACAAGTAGAAATCTAATACAGTTAAATCCGGGGATCTAGGTGGCAACGGAAACAAACTACCCCTTCCCATCCAGCGATTTTGGTATCTAACATTTAAGAAATCACGGACTCTTCGGGAATAGTGTGAAGGACATCCATCATGTTGATACCACAGGGATGCTCTCAAGTCAAGGGGAATGTCTTCTAAAAGATTGGGCAAGTCATTTTGTAAAAAGTTTAAATAAGATTCACCATTTAGGTGTCCATGAAAAACAAATGGTCCGATAATTCTGTCACCTAAAACACCACACCACAAATTTACACTCCATCTGTTTTGGTGATCCACTTCGCGCATCCAGTGAGGATTTGTTTGCGACCAATAATGCATATTGTGCAAATTAACTCTGGCGCAGCTAGTAAAAGTAGCCTCATCGGTCCATAAAACTTTGGAAAGGAATCGAAGATTTTCACTACACATGTCTCTCAGCCAATAGCAATAGTCGAGCCGCCTGTTAAAATCAGTGTCTGATAAAGCCTGGTGTAAAACTAGATGATAAGGATGCAGCTTAAAATCCCTTAAAATTCTGAACACAGAAGCAACACTAACACCTAGTTCTGTGGAAATCTCCCTGATGCTTACGTGAGGCTCCGATTCTACGTACGCAAGAACATTAATACTATTGTCTTCATTTCTTATGCGACGTCTTCTGACAGGAAGTGGAATACGTCTTACATTTCCCGTTTGTCTTAAACGTGTTGCCATTCGCCGAAACACTTTTCTAGTGTAGTGCCTTCGATCAGGATATCTAATAGCGTATTGTCGTTCCGCAATAGCTGCATTTTGAAAACATTCATAATACACGGCAAGCATGTCGTAAGCCTCGGCATTGGTATACGACATTTTTTAAGGATAGCACTAATTTCTGATAAGGTACAATGAAACCCAAAACTAATGAAGGAAAAAATTTTTACAACACAACATCAATCAAAATTAAGTAAGTTGACAACTTTTTCAATTTATTTACCTCCATGGAAACGAGCCGACTTTGTTCCGCAGCAAATTAGATTATTATTTTAAAACACACCACATTAGAATTATGCCTTAGAAGTTTTATATGATGTTATAAACGTACCGAAGAAGAATTAATAGTTGTTTTTACAAAACGGCCGTCAATTTGAACATTTATAGATTTTCACTAGTTTTTAACAGTTGTTCATGATTTTGTACCATTCTATTGAAAAGTTTCTTAAACAAAAATCAATCATTACTTTGATATCGTTGTTATGGCCCGTTGGCCTCTAAACACGCTCCAAATTTTGCAATTTGCTTAGTTTGGACTAGTCCTAAGCCTAGATAGAGTGTGAAGGAGGCACAGACTATGATAAATGCAGATTCCTCATTACTAATCCAACCTATACACCTTAAGAAACCATAGCAACAATCAATTACTAAATTAAACGGTTAAAATTCTTCTTTTCGCCATAACTCTGGAACAAATAAAGATATCAAATTGCGTTATTTACGTTTTTTGTTACAAATTTAAGCTACTTTACGCTTATGATGTCATAATTATACCGTATGATTTAATTTTTCTGAATAAAATCAAAAATACTGGTATTATTACAAATTGCGCCCTCTAACAATTTTATTATGAGCTATCGCGTACCAATGGATGCGACAGTTAAAAGTACTTACCTTTTTCTTCTAAACAAGCCTAGGTTTACTACAATCGGATGTCGTTTAAAAATAACAGCGATTTAAATGATTACACATTCAATAGCTTCCCCCACTCTTATTAAGGTCGGTACGCCAATGAGCCTTAGACCAAAATGATGCAGAATTGTCTAAGCTTTCTAACGATGTTACCAAAGGTATGCCTTAATGTGGAATTTTCGGAGAAATTTATAATTTTATTTTTTAATTTTCAATTGCGCCCCCTTGCGATGAATTACGGAACTTAAAAATAATTTCCAGGATTTTCTCGTGGCGACTTTTATAATGAATTTTTTTTCTCCACTTTTTATGTCCACTAGTTTCTGAAATATGGCCGGTGACCTCCCTTAATGAAACACCCTGTATATATAGGTATGTATATATATATATATATATATATATATATATATATATATATATATATATATATATATATATAACAACACTATTTTCATTTATAAAATTAAAAGTGTTAAATAATGTTTAAATAAAGGTTTTGAATTTTTTAGTAATATTTTATCTGACGTTACAAGGTACTCCTGTCAGATCAATAATCAAAAAATTGTCACGTTTCTTGAGTTGTTGACTTTAAAAAACGCCTTTTTGAAAGTTCGATTTAAACACGCCAAGGCGTGTTTTAAATACGTAAAATGGGGCACCAATAAAAAAAATAATATTAAAAATTATTATTAATTTTATTAAATACATAAATAAAAAATTTACCTCGAGCAGGATTTGAACCTACTTTGCTAGAGTACCGCACTAACCAACTGTGCTATCGAGATACAAGCCCCGATCGATGTAAATTTTGTCTTTCTGTATGTAGAACTTATGTAAATTCTAAATATAATGAGATTACAATCAAATTACTTATATTAATGGAATGTGAGCCTGCAATATCACAAAGATTCACACATACCAAAGCAACTTGATTAATATTAAATTATTATGTTATAATTACTTATAATAACTAAAATTCTAATTTTGGATTTAAACTGTGAAAAGGATAGTATAATAATGATCTAACGTATAAATTTTTATTGCAGAGTGTAAATATCTTATTTACGATTAAAGATAACGATTTCGTTAAATTGACTATATTATAAAGCTATTCAGGTTGCGTTACTGATATTAGTTTGAAACGAGTTTGTTACAAAAGTTTATAGAACTCGAGTTCGTTTTATTTTTACAGTAACAATTTATATGTTATAAATTCGCTCTCAGTCAAGTTTAAGTGATTATAAATAAATAAATTGGTGAAATAAAAAATTTATTTGCTCTGATCACAAAGTAAAAGTGTATGCCAAACGCAGAGAGAGCGTTTCTTTCTAATTTATGAATTAAGTTGATACGATTCCATTTACTCTTATCTACCAAAAGTGCTACATATGTGTAAATAAATTATTTTGATAGTTCTAAGAAAGTATTTTCAATTTAGAAATTGCTCAGAATGTTTAATAAGCCATTTTATTTGTGACACATTTTAGCTCTTAATAACCAACCGAACAAAATGTATAATTAAATACAAATTGTACACAGCAGAATTGTTAGACAAACTTTTGACGTTAACCAAATCCCACTGATAATGTATAATTAAATCGAAACAAGGTGGTCTGTGGTTAGAAGTTCTCACAGGTAAAAACACCAGCATGATAACAAAATTTATGTTCCCAATTCAACTATAATCTGTAATGTCAATATGGAATATGAATATGGAAAGTCTTAAGTTTGTAATAGGAGAGAAACTGTAGGGATATCTCGTTTCGTAGACCAACTTCTGTCATTAGCAACAATACTCATTAAACCCAAATGGGTACTAAAATTTTGAATGTAGGCTAATAACCGAAGAGGGAATATGAGAGCACTTTAAATTTATACTTTTTAAAATCTCAAATTGTCTGGCACAGAAGGTGTTAATGACGTTTTTCTCTTTAAAACTTTCGTGAGTAGAATTAAAGAAAAGTTTTATGAGTAAATACTATTAAAATGCAGAGCTTAAATATCCATTGTATTGCATAATTAAGTAGAAAAATGTAAAAAAGAGTGACTCCGTGTTCAATAATCCATATTACTGTAAAGGAATTATAATGTATGACGCCAATGTATTAATAAAACTCTTCTTACACTTCACTCATACTGCTGCTCCATCAAGGATCTTCAATTACATCAAAATCGTACTAAAGCGTGATAGTATACGGGGTAGGGCGCAGGAACGTCGTTTGTTTGAAAAAACCAGTCCCAACGCCAAACACTAACTAATGTTAGTCAAATAAGCGCCATCAGCTCTAAATTTGTTGGTATGCGCTCCAGATGCCAGATATTAGTCACTTATGTGAGCTGGATTATAAGTTGCGTCAGTAACCCAGTTCCTAATCTAGCTCAGATGACTCACAAAACTTAAGTTCAACTTACTATACACCATGTAAGCGTTCAAACACCAAAAAACCCTGCAAACAATTTTTATTACGCCAATTTAAAGTTCACGAAATAGTATGATGTAATTATAAATTTACCTAAGATTATCCACACAATTGTGAATATAGTTATTGCTATACTCCACATGTACAGTGTATCCCGATTTCGTTAGATTGCCAACATTCGGTTCGGTGTTAAAGTCGCCACGATCTCCAGATGTCAATGCTGGATTTATGCAAAACATAATTTATCAAAACCGGCATAATACCGAAGAAATATTGAGTCTTAGCCCCTTTGATAGGATGTGACGCCATCTAGCGGTGTATTTTTACAGCCAATGAATGTTTTCTGTAATCGGGCTCCACCTAGTAGTATATTTTTAAAAGTAGATTTTATTGTTTGTGACACCATCTAGCGGTGTATTTTTAAAACTAATTAATGTTTTCTGTAATAGAGATTGATCCTGGCTCCATCTAGCGGTAAATGCATTCAGACCCCTGTAATCGTTAGGTCTAATCCAAATTCGGTTGGTTTTTTTACGCAGATAGGTTTTAAATAGGAAAAGCAATTCACGTAAACAAGGTCAACACCGTAATTACATTTTCAAAGTCCTTTCACTATACAATTACATCTTTAGCGTCAGGGAAAACCCATTAATTATCTAATTACGTAAAGCCAAACAAGTTGACCTTCATTTTTAAATTTTGCTGTTATGAGTCATAATCAAAGCGCTCGGCCATTTTATTTTGGCGGAAAATTTGAAATTATATTCTACCTCATGCTATCTCATAAGTGTAGAACGCCGGAACTAGTTCTAGAGTCTTCGCACCTCTGTTAGGGACCCTACTTTAATTGCTTTAATCCGACCAGTTATGAGTCATAATTAAAGTTGGCACTCATACTAGCTTATAAGACAGGTATAGGACACCTGAACTTGCTCTAGGGTCTTCGCCCCCCTTGTCAAAAGACAGAAATTAATCAAAAGGGGCCCTCATACTATCTCATAAGACAGATGTAAGATGCCGGAACTTGTTTTCGGGCTTTCGTCCCTTGTCAAAACCAGAAATTAATCAAAGCAATAAATCGACCAATGAAATCAGTTGAAGCATATCAAACCAAATCAATCAATCTCAATCAAAACAAACAAGAAGCTGAGCTAACAATTCTTCATAACCTTCATGTAACGGTTCTCCTACTGTACATACCTAACTCCTATGAGATGGTACTCTCCCTAAATGTGAGGCCACGGGAGTCTATCATCCGCAAATCAATCTCAACCAATTCAATCTCAATGAAACAAATCATAACTTACAGCTTACAACAACCAGCTTACAATTAAAAGATACTGGTTTGGCTTAACTTACAGCTTGCTAAATTCAATCGCCATTCAAAAATAGATGAGATAGCCTTCGACATTCCTGTCAATATACCAACATCAAATTAGCGTGTAACACTATTGCCACGTTTTGCATACAGTGATAAAAATACGTTTCACAGCTAAATTAGTAAAAATACCTATACAATAACAAAAATAGCCAAACGCGAAATCAGACCACTATATTATATTACATGCAAGGAATGTCTTATCGGAAATACCTCTAGATTTATAAACAAGCTTGAATGAGCTATTTCGTTTTTGAAAATGGACAAATGCCTGAGGGCAAATAAACAAGCTGACTTTCGCTTCCAATGTTGATAATACACATGCGATTTGAAACTAACCCCGATTTCATTCTTTGTGTTTTATTTTACGCAACGCTTATCATTATGAGCTTGAACGCCCTATTTCGTCTTGAAAACGGGTAAATGCCCCGGGGTAAATGAAAAAGCTGACACAATAACAACTTTTCTGTATTCAAGTACACTAACGTATAATGTTCACGTTCTTTGTGCGTGACAAAAAATCCCTCTAATTAGATTACATTTATTTTTAAATCAGGCTTGATTGTAGTGGTGTATTTTTAAACTATCGAATGTATTCTGTAAAAGAAGTTGATCGTGGCTCTACCTAGTAGTATATTTTTAAAAGCAAATGTTTGTTTGTGACGTCATCTAGTGGAGTATTTTTAAACTTGCGAATGTTTTCTGTAACAGAAGTTGATCGTGCTCGTCTCTCTCGCTTCTCACGTATCTCTCGTTTCTCACGTCTTTCTCGTTCCTCTCGTCTCTCTCGCTTCGTAAGGAATGATCAGTTAATCCTCTCCATCTATCACCAACTTCCCATCTTGATTAAAAACGATCCCAAAGAGCTACAATCCGAAGAGCACGATCTTCACGATCAGTGGTGCGTCTAGGACGTCTGGGACGTCGTTGTTCCTCATTAACGAAACTTTGGAAATTATCAGGAAAAAGTGCCAACCTTCAAATGACATTCTTAATCTAATAGAACACTGTCTGAAGAACACGTACTTCACCTATGAAGACCAGCGATACCGACAAACAGAAGGAGCACCGATGGGATCACCTCTATCACCAGTGATTGCTAATACATTCATGGAAGATTTTAAGATCAAAGCACTACAATCAACACCTCACAAACCAAAACTATGGCTGCGTTACGTGGATGACACATTTGTGATTTGGACATATGGAAGGGAAAAACTAACCGCATTCCTGGAACATCTCAACACCATCCATCACAAGATCGCGTTCACCATGGAGGTGGAAAAGGATAACAAACTGCCATTCGTAGATGTACTAGTGTATAAAAAGGATAATGGAACATTGGGTCATACTGTATACCGGAAGAGCACACATACCAACCGGTACCTGAATGCCAAATCGCACCATTACCCAGCATAGCTACAATCAGTGGTTAGAACAATGATCACAAGATCGAAACGGCTAACAGATACGAACAACAT
Organism: Vesta saturnalis; assembly: GCA_036346205.1. Lineage (NCBI taxonomy): Eukaryota > Metazoa > Arthropoda > Insecta > Coleoptera > Lampyridae > Vesta > Vesta saturnalis. Next base: position 3,198,254 of record JARFJB010001400.1, read on the forward strand.
GCATCAAAAAACAGTTAACATCAGAACGGCGTTACTACAAAATGGATTCTCCAAGACAAACATAAATAGAACAGAAAAACCAACACAACGGAAAGATAGCGACACAAACATACCAATAGCGAAATCCTGTCTACCATATGTACAAGGCACAACAGACAGAATCGGAAAAATCCTTCGAAGACATAACATCGAAACCATCTTCACGACCAACAAAAAGTTATCGAACATGCTGCAAACCCCGAAAACTAAAATAGCACTCGAAGATCAAGGAGTGTGCGAGATTCCATGCCGGGATTGTTCACGAACATACATAGGCCAAACAAACAGGCGCATTAATGCAAGAAGAGAGGAACATCGTAACGCAGTACAAAAAGACCAGAAAACGTCTTCACTGGCCCAACATATAAAGGAGACCTCACACGCGATAGATTCTGACAACACAAGGATAATAGCAAACATACAGTATCTATCACACCGGATTATCAGACAAGGTATCGAAATCGAAAAACGACCACATAATTTGAATTCACGAGACGACACTCAAAGATTCGCCATCGACCTGGAAGCCTATTCTCAGGAAACACCCAGTCACGAACGAAAGTGAAAGGAGAAATCGGTTAGAGAAAGGAGGAGAAAAGGAGAAAGTGAAAGTGAAAGTGAAAGTATCATCACAACGACCAATAACCAGGGCATCGACCAAGAAAGTCAGCATACAAATACCGCCGACCATCAGCAAGGACCTCAGTTCAGTTCGAGTTACCAGGAGCAGAACACGGAGACTTGAAAATGGCAGATGAGATTATGCCGAAACGTCGTCATTTCAACATCGGTTCTTTTAAGAACCATGGAGGAGAATCTACGCGAGACCAAGCCCGGAAGAACATCAACTTCACCCTTGCAATTTAGTGTACAGCGTATCGCATTCTTTCGGCGTTATCTGCATTATTTTTGTGGAAGAACAATCTTTTATCTTTCATTTGGTATAAAATTTGCTATTTTGTCTGTATCACTCAAATGTTATGAGCACTTCCTGAAATTACGTTTTTGTGCTAAAATTCCAACGATTATTTTTTTCTCAGAAACTACAAAAGATAGGTTGGTAGGAGTCTTAATAAAACTAATCACAAATATGCCATAGAATCCAAAAATGAAATAAAAAATAGGGCATTGCATTTAAAAAATTGAAGTGAGATAGCGCCACCTGGCGGTGATGGGCGTTGATTCAAATCTTTGTGTCAACAAATGTGCGCCCTTGGAGGAAGATATTTACAAAAATATTTTCATAATTTAAAAATCTTCATCCGCTCTCGAGATATTGCACAGTCCCATTCCTCGCTGAACACGCTGTATATATATATATATATATATATATATATATATATATATATATATATATATATATATATATATATAGTATTTCCATCAAGACAATTATCGTTTGAATAATCGGTTATATGCGTAATCAATCGTTTAATTAATCGATTATTTGATTTTCAATTAGTCAACAAATCGATTATTTTTAGTAATAGATTATTGATCGTTAAAAATCTATACTCGCCCACTCTCAATAATTAAGTTTTCTCAACCAAAGATTTAAAAACAAAGCCTTCGGATGAAAAACGGTATAGACATTACGAACGTTAAATGTAATTAATTGAAAATGTCAAGTACGTAGCGTATGATTTCTATATCATAAATGGAAAGAAAACAAATGTATTTAATCACGATTTTCATAATTAACAAATGAACTAAAATTTGATTAATAAGTGATACAATTATTATCAAAGACATTTTTGTCACCAGAAATGTAAGTAAGAAACAACACTATATCGTTTTCATATGAACCTAAATATGAATTTTTGCTTGACAGTTGACATCTTTGGCGCAACATGGCACAGACATAAGAACATTAGGTGCGGGTCATATCCATGACACAGATGTTTTTATCCGATGTCGTTTTTTTCTTTTCATATAATAAATAAAGTCTTCTATTCGTATTTATACAGTATTTCTGTAACCCACAAAATATTGATATTCTTCCGATTCGTTTACGTATCATTTCGTTCTCAATTTAAACCAAAACCTTTGAATGATTAATTCAAATTGCTTTTGGTTATTATTGGCTAATGGATTGCTGCTTAAAAACCCAAACATACAAATGTTCCAAAATGGATTATAAGGATCACATTATTTTTTATACAGTTAAATACGTAATTCCTTTAAGAAAGACATTTTGATAATCGAGTTAAAAGTAAAAAAAAAACTTTACAAAATCTTTCAATTTGTTTTCCAATTTCTTTAGAACTTGTTTAAGAACAAGCAAGAAAAGAATAAAGTTTGGCAATTGTCCACATTTGGAGAGATTGCATTCTACATTGATTTTACATTAACTCACACTGGGCACGGAAAGATGTGAAAAAGTAAAAGAGGCAATTGTAGAATGTACCATCTATTTATAAATCTCAAAAAACATTCTATCGAAATCATTTCAATAAAACAGACTTTTTTCTTTTGCAAAGCATTTATGAAAAGCGTTAATTAGAATTTTCAACTTAATTAAAAAAGGAACGTTTGAGAAGTAAAAAGTATAGTATAACACTTATTATTTCTCGACTTTCCAGATGAGCTCTCTTTAAAACGTCATTCAAAAAATAAAAGCTTTCAAAAATGTGCGGAGCCAGCTTAAACACTTCACTAGAGTGGATCTAATGTTCATTATCCCTAACGACATAGACCTGACCGACGAAGAACTGGATAATGCAAAGTAGATCCATTTGAATATGAAATCCTTTAGAAAATATTATTTCGAATACAAACACAAAAAAATGATACGTAAATTATTCTTACCATAGGTACAACACAAATAAAAACCGAACGAATTTAAAATGCAAATGTAAACTTTCACCATTACTATACATAATTGAATACTTAATTTTTGTGGATTTTTCAATGGTGTATTTTTATATTTATATTTACATTAAAGAACCCCAAAAAGCTAAGTATTTGAATATAAAGTGCATTTAATGGCCACACAAGATCCAGAAATAACAAGGGTAGATATAAAACAAATACTGTTTATTTACTTAAAAATGGTAATTGTTTGGATAGCACTGTGCCTTCATCAGATTGAGTATTTAAACTAAATTTACTTACAATACATATGTTTTCATACCATCTTTGAGTTGTTATTAAAGACGCGTACAGACATGCAACATAAAACTATAACACCGTCGCGTATCAACCTTGCAACAGCGTAAGGACATAACATGCGTGCCATTAGTTCTCCAGGATGACGCGATTTGGCGCGAATCGTTTTGGCGCGAGCCAATTTGTAGAATTTCAGATCACTATGTCATAAATCACAATCTGCATTATAGGAATTATGTTAAATTACAATTGTATTATTGTCTTGACAAATAAGTAATGTTCAGACGCCCTTTAATCATGAGGGGGCCAAAGCCTTGATTAAGTACCAGTGCTTTTTTGTGAACAAAATTCCTAGTTTTTTAATTTTTTGGGGTCCTCGTCACGCCATCAATTTTTAAGTAACTCAGATTACGGTTCTTTGAATATAAATTTCAATTCACCATAACGTTTACATTTTTTTTTTGTGAAAAACAGATTATTTCGCAAGTCAGCAAAATACAATTGAAAAACCGATTTCGGAGAATTCGGAAATATTTGCCTGTTTATAAGAAGAAGCTTAAATTCTAATGTCACACATGTATTATTCGAATCTTTGGATAGAATCGTTTGTAATAAGATACGATGCTTAAATACGACCTGACCATTTCCGCCATAAAGTTTATTTTACTGTGAATGCGAATTTAAGTAATGTGGGAAAGTTCCTATTTGCTTCGGTTGGGATAAAAATGTGTTCAATGAAATCCTCCGTTTGTACATAGGCACCGAAAATGTAATTCAAAATTATAATTAATCAGAAGTATTTAAAAATTCACAGAAAATTGCAATTAAATTACTTTTTAAATACATCAAAATTGAAGTATTTAATATGTAGTTGAATGTGACCAAAGTAATTTGAATACATCTTTAAGTACTTGTATTTAAATCAACACTGTTCCCATCACTTAGGTACCTTTACCTCTAGCTACTTTCTAACGTTTGCCGTTGCATTGACTCCATTGGTTTATGAAATAAGAAAATACACACGTGAGCGAAATGCCGTTCTGAACTCATGCGAATTGTTCCATTCGATAGCTAACACACGCTGAGACAAACTTATTGTTCGCATATGTATAATGATGCATTTATCTCACTTATAATATACTTTTATTCTCAGAGTTAAAAAATGCGGGTAATGCGCCAAACCGGCTCGCACCCCAATGAAAATTAAAAAAATAAAATTATGTAAATTTTGCAATTGATGAACTTTTCTGGAAGGTATTAAATTTGCTAATTTAACAAATGTTCAAAATTTCCACCATTTTCCTGCATGCACAAGTTAATTTATAATTTACATAAAATTGTCGTGGTGAAGTAGGTTTAAGAAAATTTAAATGGCCAGTATAATAACAATAAACATAATAATAATAATAACAGAATGGTGATGTAATTTGTACATTGAATAAACGCCAAATGTAATCTCTAAATACAAATTTTTAACAAATTGAATTACTAACCTTTCACCACTAATTATATGCCGTCTCGTCCCCAATCGGTTGATTAAATAGGGTGGGTTCTACTTTATTGACTTTTTAATACACCTGAAATGCGGCTTGTTTCTCACCTGCTTAATTATTTTCCCATCTCTTATTAATAAAAAAACAATGTATAATAAAATGCATGCTCGAGCGCCATGTTATCTTTGTCCAGGAATAACAAAACCCTAAATAATGAACAATAATAATTTTCTATAAATAACAAAAATTAACAATGTGCAAAATTAAGTTTATTTACCCAATATATGAATGGTTAAGGAGAGGTAAGAAAAGGTTTTAAAGCTAAGCTTAAAAAAATATAAAATGTACCACATAAATTCCTCAGTATAATGATTTTCTTTAGACAGCTTCCTGTGTTTAATTATGGATGCGGAACGGTCAATCAGTATGAAAGCGTTTCTACATCTTCATTTCGTATTCTTGTAACAACGCGATCTACTAGGTATTTGAAGGAATTTTCGTTCCACTAAACTTATTGTATTCTTGATGTTTTATTGTATTAAAATTGCATTTTAAGATGATATTATTTGAATGAAGAGAAACTTGTGTAAATAAGTAACTTAAGAGCCATTTAAAATATAAATATAAGTACTATAATGATTGTACGTAAGTGTACGTAAATGTACGGGAGTGTACGTAATGTACGTAAGTGTACGTAAGTGTACGTAAGTGTACGTAAGTGTACGTAAGTGTACGTAAGTGTACGTAAGTGTACGTAAGTGTACGTAAGTGTACGTAAGTTCCTGGAAAGAGCAAATACTTAAGCTTTAAATATAAAGAATTGAAAAATAACTTACCACCAAAATCTGATGGCACCAAATATAAAAATTAAGTAAAAACCATTATAACAATGACTTCTGCTTTAACATTCAGCAGCAAGTGAAGTAAAAAATAGAGGCTTTCAGAAACGCTTCTGTAAATGCCCCCCCTCAAGAGGTGTCCGCTTGCGCGAAATACAATGATCAGTCAATTTTTAAAGAAAGGAACTATAACTATTTATATAATATTACTCCCAAAATATATGTTCTATGAAATGCAATTTAAGTTGCCTTTCTCAATTTTACATGTAAATAATTAAAAACTTCTCTAATTTTACGCCAAATAAATTAATGATCTTAGATTAACGTATTTTTTAATACAACCACAAAAAAAGGTTGTTACAAATTCTTATAAAAAAATTACATTGTATTCTGGACAATACTATTCTTCAATAAATTGGCTTCATGAATTATTCTTGCCAACAATTCCTCTTGCGTATTATTAACTGGGGATACATAAACTTTTGATTTAAAGGCACCCTACAAACAAAATCGCAGGATGTCAAGTCCGGTGAACGAGTCGGCCAGTTCACAGGTGCGTCACCTCTTCCAATCCAGCGCTGTCGATATACCTCATTTAAATGTTGTCTTATATTTAAACTAAAATGAGGGGGTGCGCCATTATGCATAAATCAAACGTCACGACGAAGGAGTAAGGGCTAATCTTCCAATAAAACAGGTAAATTTTGTATTAAGAAGTTCAAGTACATATCTCAATTCAGCCGATTTGGCAGTACAAAGGGACCAATAATAAAAGTGTCTGATAATGGAGATACTCTCGTTTCATGAGGGTTTTCAACAGCACAATTATGTTCATTATGAACATTGAAAATACCGCATCTAGTAAAAGTAGCTTCATCCGGAACAAAATTTTTTTACTAAAATTTGGATTTTCGATTCTTCTATGAATATTAAACCGACACAAAGCTAAACATTAACGAATATGAAAGGGGTGCAATAATTGTTCTTGAAAAACTCTATGAAGTGATGGATTCGAAAATCCCAATTGTAATCCTACACGTCGTGTGCTGGTCTTTGGATTTATTTCAACAGCGTCCAAAATCTCTTCTTCTATTTCCATCGTTCTTATGGTTTGTCTGCGTCCAGAATTTACACGGCTTGGTTGAAATGTGCCATTTTCGCGGAGACGTCTCTCGATATTAGCAAAAGTGTGCCGATTTGAAGTTCTACGGAAAGGATATTTTTCCCTATAAATTCGTACACTTCTTCGACCGTTGCAATGGAAAAGTCCATAGACTAAAAGCATATCCCCCATTTCAGAATTAGTGAAATTGTGAGCCATAATTATGGATCTTTATCAACGGAAAAGGGACATAAAAACCTGCGCTTGATAAATAAATTCAACTGTCGATATGATAACTAAAAAGCAAAACCGACTAAAGTTTTTTACCTAACTAAAAGCGATTGTGCAAATGTGCAATGCATTAGAGAATATTTTTTCCTGGCTAAACCGTTCGTCTTATCCAAATTTTTCACGAATAACTTATTATTTCGAGAGAAAACTAATTGTTATTTCGGAAAAAATAGGATAGTCAAATAAGTTATGTTGATACTTTTAGATAATTTGCATGCAGAATGAGCTTTAGATACGTTTTTCTCGGAAACCGGTGCTCCTAGCGATATCAAGAAGGTATACCTTTTTTAGCAGAAAAGGTAGGGAAAATTATTATTCCATACTAAAAGGGCCTACAGTGTAGCAAAAAAAAGTTGTACCGGTTTAAACATGTCCTACTGGTCGCTTGTAGCGCCCTCTAGGAAATAGAAACCCAAGAAACCCCCATATAAGAAATTTTATAAAATTAGGTCAAACCAGTCGAACGATATGAAAGAAAATGTGATTTATTTTTTCAACTTTGACACCCTGTAGCTTTGTAATTATCAACTTTTGGACTAAGGCAAGTTTAGTGAAATCGGCTTATTTTCACGTAAGTAATCTTCCTTATACTTTTGGTTATGCAATTTAGGAACACCTTGTATATATAATAGTCATGGCATATTCACTTTTCCGTGTTTTGTTTATAAACACACAATATTAAGAACTAAACGGATTTCCTCCAATCATTAATATAAAGTAATTATTTTCTGGGTTTCTGCAGCCCTGTAACCACAATAATACCCTTTCACTATTCAATGATCAAAACCTCTAATGCGTTTTTGGAAAAAACACTAATTAGGTAATTACATAAAAGGCAAACAGACCTTGAAAATACAATTATGATGTTTACGTTCTTTGAGGGACAAAAAAATCTGGTAATTAGATTGAGTTTGTAAAAACAGCGTACTTACATACAGAGCACCGGGTTATATAAGGTTAACCAATCCTAATTAGATTTTAGATTTTTATTTATAAAAGTAACCTTTAACATATGGAAATGAAAGTCAACTTGTTTATTTGCCCCCAGGTATTTGTTCATTTTCAATAAGAGCGTTGTGTATTCAATCTTGTTCATAAATCCCTTTTTGGTAGAAGTTGGATGATTGATGACGGAGAGTAGATGATAGAGAATTGATAATTATGGATAGAAGATAAACGATAAAGTACAGATGATGGATGATAGATTGTAAATGGGCTTTCGCGTGTAATGTAGCACGTAAATAAAATGAATAAATAAAGTCAGATACCAAACCAGCCTCATCCTATTTTTTCCGCCAACCTGACATACCAGAATCTAACATTCAAATACACCACCAGTATACGTTTATCCGTCTTCAGGTGTCAAAACCTCACAACCGACACACTCAACGCGCAGGTTCTCGAACCGTTCCTTACCTGCAAGCGTTAGTCGACTAGCGTAGAGCAAGCGCTGTCCGCACAAAACATATTTGAGATTCATCCCGTATATAACGAAATCATATTTATTTCCTGCTCATTATCTTTATTTTTAAAATCAAATTTGGTTTCCCGTTATTTTAAGAAACTCTTTTAATTTTCCTTTTTAAATAACCTAAAATTTAATTCTTTTGAACATACATTTACATTATCAAATTCTCAGAGATCAACTTCATTGAAAGGAACTTGATAAAAAAAATTATTTAGTGCCAACACTTGTACAATTACATTGAGTTTACTAATTTAATCAACCAGTCTATAATAACAAAACGTGAACATACCACGAATTCAATCCATTAATTAAATATTCATTTGTAAAGAAACTGACCTGCTCAATAGAATCTATAAATTCGGTACGTTAATTAGAACAAACGAGCAATTAAAAACCGAAACTGAACGCAAAAATTTTGTATACATTCCAAATTACCCAAAACACTAATTTTTACAGTGTAACTTACATAAAAGCACCCACAAACGTAATTAAACATTAAAAACACCCCTACAATAATACAATTTTTCATTACCAATTGATTAATGCCGGTATAAACAAAGCATTTTGTTTCTGCAGGTGTGCTTTCTGACAGCGTGCTCAAAATCCCCCAGTTTGAAATAAAAAGTCATCAACCCTTATTAATATTAAATTAATAATTAAGGACATACATTCACTAAGAGATTAATTTCTTAGACCGTGGGATTAGGGAAGATTAATCAAGACTAAGCGTTTGATTTCAGATAATCTGAATCTACCCGATGGGTGATTGCGGCCATAGACGTACAACGGTGCCTGGAGGGCTGCCTAACCTCCATGGGTCCCAGTATAATGTATAATTTAAGTTTAAAATTTTTGTAACTCTTATTAGCCTTATAGTATAAATTTTATAATTGTTTTGAATTAATACCTGAGTGTGTGATAATACTGTATGTAAGTACTCACATCCACTACGATCGCGAGCAAAAATTACAAATTATTTTTATGGTATCCCTTCAAACAGAAGGGTATTATAATACATTCCTGCTTATTCATAATTGTGTCTGCCACCATCGTCTTTCTCCACGTTTTATTTTTTTGACAAAACAGTCCATCTTGCGCAAAGAGTACTTTAAAACTGGCAGTACGGCGTTATAGTTACGCGCCAATGATACGCCGTAACTCGTCCCGTAACAAGAAATGTAGTATGGGGTGATGTTACATTACGATTTTCTGTTGCATGCATGTACGTACCTTAAGAAAGTAGGGGGGTTAAGTGAGCAGACAAAAATTTCTCAATTAAAAAGTGGTAAATTTTGTACATCTAGTTATTCGTTTAATAACTGATATGAGTATTTGCTGATTAATTTCTAAAGCTTCTAATAAACCTAGTTTTCTACTTTTGTTTTGAATGTGTAAAATTATAGTTTTCTGTGTTTAAGCCCGAAGCGCTTTATTTAGTATCAACACACTGAACAGATCTAAAATAATCAGATATTCTAGTTTTAAAACTTCTTCCAGTTTGACCGATATAACATTTATTGTAATCACCACCGTTCAATTTATACACTCCTGACTCAGCTCCCCTATCCGTTTTTGACTTTTTATTTTTTAGATATTTTCCTAGTGTATTGTTACATTTAAAGGCTACATTCAAATTAAGCTAAAGAAAATAAATTCTTTCTTAAAACTGGGATGGTAGGATAAACTAAATTTAACGCTTAAATTGTTTTTTATGTAATATTTTATTTATATCCCTTTCGTGGTATTGGTTATTTACCTCGATTTGTTTTATTAAAATAAGTTCTTTCTGAAAATTGGTTTTTGATAAAGGTATATTTAATAATCTAATGTATAAGAATTATATGCCGCCATTTTATAATTGAAGGGGTGAGTGGACAAAGGTGTTATGTCGCAATTTTTCAAAAAGTGAGATTTTTGTGTAAAGTATGATTTTTCAGCTTTTTATACATTATATATGATTCTGGAACAACAGATATTACTATCACAAAAGATACAACATGCTAAATGTGTTATGTACGGGGTGACCAACTAAGAATGCGAGGTACTGTATCTGGGAAACTATACATCGTAGCGGCTTGCGGAAAAAAAAGTCATTACTAAATCGGCCAATACAAAAACCTGGAAAATATTTTCATGTTTCTGAAATGGCCGCTAGGGGGCGTAACTGCAATCTTGAATCTAAAAAAGTGATGTTTCTGTGAATTCTGCTATATTAACCTAATAAAAAAATAACTGATCTTTGAACTCGAGGATAATCTGAACTTTTTTTGTTTGCAATTTTTGACGTATCTATAAAAATAAAGTGGTGGGGGGTATTCAAAGGTTTCCTTAAATCACCCCCCATATCTTCGAAACGGCTAATCCAATTTTAACATACTTGGGCGCGTTAAAAAGAGCTTTTCTTGGGCTACAAATGTTAAAATAATTGAAGTTTTGTTAGTTTCACATGTCGTTAGAGGGCTTTGTTCGACATTCCGACAGAAACGGTTAATTTTCGCAAAAAAATTTCATGAACAAGTAGCTAAATGATGCTTAAACAAGCTCGCGAAAACCGCATCTCGATATCTTGTTCCTAACCTAAAATATCGCCAAAGAAAACTTTATACGAAAATCCCTTAAATTTTTATTTTTTTTAACTATATTTTTCTGAAATTGTTTCTATTATGTAAGTTGTGGCCCTAAAAAGGACCGATTTATAGGAGGAAGGTTTTTAATGCCCCCGTAAATGCTCCAAATGCTGACTGTCACTCTGTGCATTGCTGAGGCCTCCTATGGGTAGACAAAACTACAGTTTCAATTTCGACTCTGAATAGGTTACCTAGAAATTGCGATTTTAAATGTTTGTAAATTTATTCACCAGAATAAAATCACCCTTTTTTAAATTACTACGGGCAAGTAAGCAATGCTAAAAGTTATACGAAAGGCCTATTTTTTGTTTGTTTAAATGCATATTCACTATGGATATATACGAAAAATACAATTAATAGAAGCAGGCAATGGAAACAGATACCTAAACAAAACATACATAATCTTCAAATTGTCAATAGTTGTCAATACTTTCGCGTTACTTTAGAGGAATTTTTGTGCTTTCAAAATGCGTTTTACGAATAATGAAGCTGTTGATATGCTTGCGGTTTATTTTGAATGTCTTCAGAATGCCGCAGTAGCTAAAAGAGTTTACGCGGCTCGATATCCAAATTGTCGTCCTTGCGATGTAAGAGTTTTTCCCCGATTAGTGACGGGATTACGAGCCAATGGTAGTTTTCGGCCTACGTTTCAATGGCAAAGAATTGGAAGAACACAAGAAAATATTAACCGTGTACTGGGCTATATTGAAGGAAATCCTCACGTTAGTACAAGATCATTATTCAATGAGTTGGGCATATCACGGACAACGGTTCAAAATAGGTAAGTTCTAATGGCCATCAAAATATATAGGTACTCGTTTAAACTTTTTTTAATTACATTAAGAATGCACCCATATCATGTCGTTTTGCAGCAGGCCTTGAAAGAGGAAGATTTTGATCGAAGGTTAGACTATTGCCATTGGATGCTAGGCATGATACGCGAAAATAGAGAATTTTTATTTCAAATCCTTTGGACCGATGAAGCCACCTTCAGTAGTGACGGGAGAGTCAATCTGCACAATATGCATTATTGGTCTGCAGAAAATCCCCATTGGTTGCGTGAAGTTCAGCGCCAAGGACGTTGGAGTTTAAATGTATGGTGTGGCATACTGGGAGGCAGAATTACTGAGCCATATTTTTTTGAGCAACCCCTAAATGGCAATGTATTTTTTGACTTTTTGGCCAATCAATTACCGTTGTTGTTGGAAGATGTGCCTCTGGAAACAAGGCAAAAATTGTTTTAGCAGTTGGATGGTTGCCCAGCACATTTTGCTATTAATGTGCGAGAACATATTAATGCAATATTTCAACAGCGGTGGATTGGAAGAAGAAGTTGTTTCCATAGCCTCCGAGATCGATTAAAGAACATCGTGTCTCGGACTCAACCTACTACTAGAAAAGATATGAAAAACCGGATTCGTAACGCAATACGTAACATACCGAGAACCGAAATTGAAGCTGGAGTTTTGTCTAGTCATGAGAGGCTTCAACAATGCATAGAGCGCGATGGTCAGCATTTCGAGCATTTACGGGGGCATTAAAAACCTTCCTCCTTTAGATCGGTCCTTTTTAGGGCCACAACTTACATAATAGAAACAATTCCAGAAAAATATAGTTAAAAAAAATAAAAATTTAAGGGTATTTCGTATAAAGTTTTCTTTGGCCGATATTTTAGGTTAGGAACAAGATATCGAGATGCGGTTTTCGCGAGCTTGTTTAGGCATCACTTAGCTACTTGTTCATGAAAAAAAGTCATACCAATGCATTTAATTTTTTTCCAAAAATTAACCGTTTCTGTGGGAATGTCGAACAAAGCCCTCTAGCGACGACATGTGAAACTAACAAAACTTCAAATATTATAACACTTGTAGCCCAAGAATAGCTCATTTCAACACGCTCAAGTTTGTTAAAATCGGCTTAGCCGTTTCGAAGATACAGGGGGTTATTTAAGGAAACCTTTGAATACCACCCCCCACTTTATTTTTAGACATACGTCAAAAAGAGCCAAACAAAAAAAGTTCAAATTATGCTCGACTTTAAAGATCGGTTATTTTTCATTAGGTTAATATAGCAGAATTCACAGAAACATCACTTCTTTAGAATCAAGATTGCAGTTACGCCCCCTAGCGGCCATTTCAGAAACTTGAAAATATTTTCCAGGTTTTTGTATTGGTCGTTTTAGTCATAACTTTTTTCTGCGCAAGCCTCTACGATGGATAGTTTCCCAGATACAGTACCTCGCATTCTTAGTTGGCCACCCTGTACCTGAATAATCTGTGGCGCGGGAATGGATAAAAGTGTTATGGTAACATGACACCTTTATCCATTTAGAGTTTGCGAAGTACAAATGGTAGTTTAAGACGTAACGTCTTTTTGTGGGGTTATAATATTGATGATATATTTTACTCTTCTAAGTTAGACCAATTATTTTAATGATTCAGAAAGAAAATTATGTTATAAAATAATCCATCAAATTTCTCAAAAGTTCAACAAATACTTCAATTGGTGAAACAGCAAGAGAAAATAAAAGAAAATGCCGGTAAGTTAAAAATTTGCAAATGTAAGGTTAATGAATGTTGTGATACATGTACAATAAATATATTTTCAATATTGTTCAATACTTATTCAAAATTAAGTCCAATGGTATTGTGAACGTGAACTACGTACACAATGCATTAAAAAAACGTATTAATCTGTGAATTCAAAACCATTCCGGTGTTTTGTTATAGTTTTTAGTCATTAATAAAATACGTGTTTTTCTTACAGAGGAAGTTCGTCCCGATTCATCTAGTTCTAGTATGATGCATTTAATACCTGCCGAAAGCCACCCAAAATTAAATTCATCCCAGGAGGTAGCTAGTTATGCAGAAAATAATGCTTTAACTGATACTAGTGATCAAGATTTTTCAAATGGATCAGGGGACGTATATGTCCCCTCCTATTAGTCAACCGATAGTAGTAACGAATGGAATGAGGAAAATTCTGAAGATATGGAGCAAATTCTAAATTTGAACTTCGAAAAAGTTCAAAGAGTGAAGAAAAAAATTTTTAAAAGACGAAAAAGTTAATAAAGTTGGAGAGTCAATTTCCCACGTGAAAAGAATTCAGTAACCTAAAAATAAAATTTTTGAAGTGAAGGAGAAAACATTCAGGAAGAAAGAAAGAAACTCGAAACTGTGGAAGAGAAATATACCAGCAATTTGCAGACAAAAAGGTGAATCCTGTACTTCTCAAACAGGTAAAATAATGCCTGCAAAACGTCCTAATATGGGTATGCTTTGCCACGAAAAATGCATTTTGAAATGTAGTTCAAAATTTGATTGTGGTGCCAGGAAATCTATTTTTGATAAATACTATAAAATGGACACACAAAAAATGCGCTACTTTTTAAAAGCATTACCATTAAAGAAGTTGCCTGTCACAGAGCGAATGTGATGAAACCCAAAAAATACTCGTTCGCGTACTCTATCGCATTCAACAAACAAGTTTTTAAAATTTTCAAAAAGGCTACGTGCTCTTTCTATGAGTTCAGTCATAAGAAAATTGAGTTTATTCAGAAAAAATTACAATCTCGAACACCCGATCAACGAGGACATCATCCAAATAGGTCACATAAAATCGAGTCAGAAGTCTTAGAATGCTTAACTAACCATATAGAAATTCCCAGCAGAACCGTCGCACTAATCGAGGAATAACAACCCGCATAAGATGTATTTGTCCCCGTTCACAACCAAACTTATATGGAATCACCCAATATTTCCGATGTTATTCAGTATTTCTGACAAATTCCGCATAGAAAGTGAGAAGGACTTTATTATAACTTAGTTTATTAAATTACAACGAGAAAAAATTACAACAAAGATTTAAGATGAACGAAAACAATAAAAATGCGAAAACTAAAGATGTAGGTAGTTGGTTAAACAAAAGTTAGATACCTTTTTTCGGACATGTTTTTCACTTTAATAGTCAGTGTTACCACCTCTAGCCCTAATACAAGCTGCAATTCGACGAGGAATGCTTCTAATCAACGTGTCAACGTGTTCCTGACGTACGTTTGCCCGTTCCTCTTGGGCGGCTGGAATGAGCTGTTCCACATTTCCTGGAGCATTTCTTCTAGCCCTAATCCCTTTTTTGACACAGTCCCACACATGCTCAAAGGGATTCAGGTCTGGTGAAGAGGCAGGCCATTCTAGAACCGTCACAGCTTCTGTTTCTAGAAATTCTGTAGCAACTCGGCTGGTATGTGGAGGGGCATTATCATGCATGAAGACGAAATTGTCTCCCACTGCACTTCTCCATAGCCTAACTATTGGTTCTAGCACCAAATCAACGTACCTAGGACCTGTTAAACTCTGGCGTAGTGGAACCAAAGGAGTTTTATCTTCTATCATGATACTGCCCCAGAACATTGCCGTTCCTCCTTTGTATTTTGGGACAGATCTGGCCGTTTGCAGTCTAGCTTGTCTACCTGGACCTCTTAGAACTCGAATTCGACGGTCATCTGATCTCAGACCAATTCTGGTTTCATCCGAAAAAAGGACATTTTGCCAATCTTCAACTGTCCAGTTCTGGTGCTCGAGACACCAATTTAGCCGACTAATTTTGTTCTCTCTGGATAACTCGGGAACCCTTAACTGTCTCCTGCTAAATAAATTTCGGGCACGAAGTCTCTTTCGTACTGTTTCAAGAGAAACACCAACAGCTGTAGCCTACACAAGCTGCCTTTTGAGCTCCGGAATAGAAGAGGTTGGATTTCTTCTAGCTATTTGAGCAAATATCGGTCTTGTTCATCAGTAGTCACTCTGAGACGACTTTTTCTAGGTCTGTTCTTCAGTGTTCCCAATTCCAAAAATCTTGTATAAGTTTTGGAAACAATACCCTGAGACACACCAACTGTTGCTGCTATGTGCCTCTGTGACATTCCCTGCTCAACAAGAGTAATAATTCTTCCCCTCTGAACTTCGGACGAGCCTACGTAAGGCATTTTGAACACAAACTTCTAAATTGAAAAGTTTAAGCTGTCACTTTAGTTTTACAACTAACAACAATTTTCAATTGTTATCACGACATACGTGATGGACAACTTCAAAAACCTTTGTTATTTTCACTTTCGTTATCTTTATCTCTTATCTGCATGAAAAATTTTCATACATTTCGCAATATTAGTAAGAAATACTAAGTGATTCCATATAAGTTTGGTTGTGTGTATAAGCATAATGCATAAACTTTATTTGGAATATTTTCGCAAAGAAGTGCACCTACAGCAATATTTGTCTCGGAATTTCAATTTATCATTCGGCCAACCAGAGAGTGATACTTGCAGCACATGTGGTTCTGGGCAAGGTTCTGAAGAGCATGTCGAAAAAGAGATAAAGAGATTGCAAAGACAAACGCTGAAGTTTGCTGTCTTACAATGGATTTGCAAAAAACTATGCCCTTACCGCGCCTACTAACCTCTAAACGCTTCTATATGGGACAAATGTGGTTTTATAATTTTGAAGTTCACACTGTAATGAGTTCTGGTAACAAAGCCTTCTTTTTTACTTGAACTGAAGAGGAGGCTAATAGAGAAAGTTCTGAAAGTTACTTGAATGCATTCATCAATATTCTCAAGGAAATTACTACAAATGTTAAACATCTGGTTATCTGATCAGATTCATGCGCTGGACAGAACAAAAATTTTAATATGGTTTCATTTTATCAGTACGTTATCCCAAAAGGTTGGTTCCAAAGGATTGATCACAGATTCCCTGAAGTGGGACATTTATGTTCATATTCATATTTGGATTCAGATAGAGATTTTGGTCGTGTGGTAAGATCCTTAAGAGGACACGAAAATGTAAAAATTCCCGATCAATATAGGGATATCATAAAAAGTCACAACAGTAAATCAGTAGCTACAAATATGACATTTGGCTAATACGAAAAAAAATATCCTAAATGAAAAAGTAAATTTCCTAGATACTGTGAAATAGATAATAATAGAAGAGTACGGCAGTTACTTATGTAAGACTAGTTTAGATGAATATACCCCATTTCTGAAAGTGGAAATTTAAAAAACTAAACCGGTAACTAACTTTAAAGAGGTCTTGTTGGAACGCATAGTGGGTAAAACAGGGAAGCTGTCTAATTTACGTACTTAACTACAATATGTAAATGACGAATATAAATGGTTTACGAAGACATATGTGATACTAATAATACTGGCGAAAATAATCTAAAATTGGCTAACAAACGCCGAAAAACCACTTAAGTTACAAAACTATACACCACTGCATGCATTTGATATTATTCGTTTTTGTATCCCAGCTTCATATTTCTCCGCTGCCAGTGTATTGAGATACGTAGTCACAGCTGCTTTCAGCTCTTCATCACTTTCAAATTTCTTGTCTGGCAAAAAGTCGTTGAGTTTTGTAAACAGATGGAAATCTGAAGGAGCCAAGCCTGGACTACAGGGTGGATGGTTGAAAGTTTCCCATTTGAATTGTTGCACAAGTTGTTGTGTTATGCCAGCCGTATGAGGCCTGGAATTATCGTGGAGGAGAACCACGCCACTAGACAACCGACCTCGCCGTCGATTTTGAATCGTCCGCCGTAATTTCTTTAATATCGCACGATATGCATTGGCATTGATAGTGTCTCCACGGGTCATGAAGTCAATGAGCAGTACACCTCGCCGATCCCAGAAAATGGTTGCCATGGCTTTCGGGTAGACATTGCCGTTTTGAATTTTTTGGGTTTGTTCGGTGAATGAGCATGGTACACCACTCCATTGATTGTCTTTTACTCTCAGGTGTTGCATAACAAACCCATGTTTCGTCACCAGTGACTATGTGAGTGAAGAAAGAGTATCCTTCATCAGAATAACGTGCTGCAGCCATACACGTGGTTTTGTGTTCATCAGTAAGTATGCGAGGGACCCACCTTGCACAAATTTTCACATAATGCAGGTGGTGTTAAACAACTTCGTGAAACATTACGGAAATGTTCACAGATCTCATCAAGTGTAACGCGCCGATATTTCTTAACCAATTCGTCAATTGAACCCATCAGTTTGTCTGTAATTACTGACGGCCGTCCCGAACGCTCTTCATCATGGGTGTTCTCGCTTCCCAAGTTGAAATTGCGACACCAGCGCCCAACAGACGACTCATCTATAACATTGTCTCTATACAACTCCTTCAATTGCCTATGAATATGGCGAGGTCACACATTTCTTGAGTTGAGAAATTTAATCACAGCTCTAACTTCACAACTGGCGGAGTTATCTATTTTCTTGAATATTGTAAACACTCACAGAAACAACACAGTCAATCCCAGCGAGATGTAACGTTGCACACAAACAGGTGAAATACGTGTTAGTACTTGTCCGGCGGGATTCGCCAGCGCTCCGCACGGCGCAGACGGGTACTACTTTCCGAATGACCCTCGTATTTCGATTGGTACTAGTAGTTAAATTCAAAATGGATGAAGGAGCTATGTACATATAAACGCCAATAGAATGTCATTTACCATTTAAATAGACTTAACTGAAGTTTACTAAGTAAAACTACAGCAGGTCTTTACATGTGCCCAATATTCTTAACAGGAACAATAAAAACAAAAATATGTTAACAAATAAACTTTAAGCGCTTATATCCAGAATGACAAGTTTGTCACATAACACCTTTATCCACTCACCCCTTCAATTATATTGATGGACAGAAGAGTTATGAACTATTGAGTCCATATGGAAAGGTTTGTGAAAAATAGAAAGATCTAGTTTATTATACAGGCTGAGTCATTAAGAATGGGCAATCTCTGAACTACAGATAGTAAACACCAAAACATGAATATTAAGCCCAACATGCCTTATAAAAATATTACTAGTAAAGGAGATACAGGATGTTCAAAGGGAAAATTTTAATTTAAAATTTCTCAATAACTTTATAATTAGTAACAGAATGACATAAAGTTTGGTAGTTTTAGGTTTTGTGAAATGAGAAATACGAATCGGTAACTTATTTTCTTACTGCTCATAGAGGGTGATAGTGGCACCCTGTTACTTCAGTAAATTAGATCATATCTCCTTTGTCCATTGAATAATCTGAAAACATAAAAAATATACTCTTGTTCAATTTGTCTAACTTTATCTGTTTTTCAGTTATTCGCTCTTAAAAAGATCTGTGATAAAGTTTTTAATTTTTGCTTTAGCCACTAATGTACCGTTATTTATTTTACAGAGTAGTCAACATTTGTCAAATTTATGTGTCAATACGCTTTAAGTCAATTTTGAGTTAGATAACAAAAGTATTTAGTAATATTATCACCCTTTTTCTGATTTAAATTTAGTAATTAGTCATTTAAGTGAAAATAGTGGCCACTAATCAAAAAATGCCGACGGCATAACAATTTTCCTAACTGTGAAATGCGTGATATTATTTGTTGTTTTGCTCAGTCAAATTATAATGTATTCGCATCGGCCCGAAGATATTTACAATTGTACCAAAATCGAAGGCAACCGAATCACAAACTGTTTAGAAATATTTACAATCGCCTTGGCGAGTCAGAGTCTTTTCGCCACAATGGCGCGACAGAAACAATCAATGTCGATGAAGAAGAAGAGGTTTTAACTCGTTTTTTGGAAAATCCAGATTTAAGTACTCCTCGGTTAAGTGTGGCAACAGGGATAAGCCAATCGTCTATCTGTAGAGTTTTAAAGAAACAAAAACTTCATCCATGTCTCTATGATCCTGCCCAAAAATTACTACCTCAACATAAACTAAGAGGAAACCAAAATTTTCTGGATAATATTCTCTTCACTGATGAGGCGACATTCACTAGACGAGGAGTTTTAATTGGAAAAACAATCATTTGTGGGATTCTGAGAATCCAAATGCTGTAGGAGAAATACATTTCCAGCATGAATTTAAAATGAACGTTTGGTGTGGTGTGATATCTGGTTTTTTCACTGGTCCTTTTGAACTCGCGTCTAATCTAAATGAACATATTTATTTAAACTTTCTTGAAGACCATTTAAATGAGCTACTAGAAGATGTTCCGCTGGCTGTAAGACAAACATATGGTTTATGCAGGATGGGGCAGAGAATGCCTGTCCGGCAATATCTGAAACAACATTTTCCCCATCGTTAGAATGACTGTGGAAGTGAATTTTTTTGGCCACCAAGGAGTCCAGATTTAAACCCGTTGGATTTTTCAAATGGTCACAAATGAAAGAAATAGTTTATAAAGAACAAAATAATTCGATCGACGTGTTGCAGCAAAAAATTCAAGCCGCGAATGCAATTAGTGTAATACACACGTTTTGTTTAATTAGTGTAATACACACGTTTTGTTTAATATTCAAAGCGCATTGCAAAGTGTATTGAGGTAGATGATGGGCATTTCTAACATTTACTTTGAAATTTTGTTTGTTGTTGTTAGTGATTGTCATTATTAATTACTGTCTTTTGTTTAATGTCACGTCACTCACTTTAATAATTTAAAATAATAAAAATGTTAATAAGTAAATCTAGATCTCTTTAAGATCGAATAACTCAAAAACCGATAGAGTTACACAAATTGAACAAGAGTACCTTTTCTATGTATAATTGAATGCGTTTTCAGATTTTTAACTTATTATAATTATTATTCACTGAACGAAGAAGATATGATCTAATTTACTGAAGTAACAGGGTGCCACTAGCACCCTCCACGACAGTCACAAAATAAGTTACAAATTCGTATTTCTCATGTAACAAAACCTAAAACTACCAAATTTTATGTTCATGCTGTTAAAACTTATAAAGTTATTGAGAAATTTTAATATAAAATTTTCCCTTAATAAGGCATGTTGGGCGTAATCTTCATACTTTGGTGTTTACTATCTGTAGTTCAGAGATTGCCCATTCTTAATGACTCACCCTGTATATTTTAGTGATAGTTAAATGTAAACAATTAATTTGGTTATTATTTTCTGTCTCTAAAGTAAATGCTATTGATGGATGTAGTTTATTTATCAAAAACTGATAGAGGAGATAAGTCAGAAGTTTATGCATTGAATTGTGGTGATTGTAATAAATGTTATATCGGTCAAACAAGAAGAAGTTTTAAAACTAGAATATCTGAATTTTTTAGATGTTTTCAATATAATACTAATAAATCAAACTATGATTCACACTTAATACAGAAAACCATAATTTTAATAGTAACTTTGAAATTTTACATATTCAGAACAAAAGTAGAAAACTAGATTTATCAGAAGCTTTAGAAATTAATAAGAGAAAATACTCAGGTTAGTTATTAATCGAACAACTAGATGTATAAAATTCACCAACTGGCAAATTCTTGTTTACTCCCCTCCTCTTAATATTTTCTTAATAATACGTTAAATATTGTATAAAAACATAAGTATTGTATCACAAATGACAATTTAACTTGTAAAACATTTAAAGTAACTGAAAGAGACAACTTTGCAGTTTGTTCAAAAATTATACTTACAAATATGCAATTTATTTTGATATATTTAAACGCCGATTTAACTTTTAATTCTAGTTTTTTATTTATTTATCAAGTTACCTTTACACACACATTCAGAATAAATTGGCGAAATCGCCTTAGTTTTCCCGAAACTTATCAAAGAACAAATAGTCTGAATATGTCAACTTCAGTAAAACTTCAAAGTTTCGGATAAGATTTGATCTTTAGCTTTTTTTATATATTAAGGTAAGACAAATTTAGTCCACGATTTTTATGTAAAGATTAAAATAAATTTTAAATTTGTTCAGATTAGTGAGTATTTTAATTTTGAAAAGATTAATTAATATTGTACATTAAAAAAGTTTCTAAATTTATTTTTCACTTAAAAATTAAATTAGTTTGAATTTCTTTTTAATGCCATTATACCTTTCGAGGTGTCGAGAAAAGAAGCGTGTAATTAAATACCTCTTTTTCTCAATTAAATTTTTTATATATTTAATTTCCTCCTTTTCCTATAGAATTAAGTAAACAAATTATATAAAAAGTTTATCAAAACGTAAAACGGACGTCATTACATTGAACGTAAGAATAATTAAATTTTAGGTTTAACGGACATCGTTAGTATCAATCTCGAACCCATTAGTGCTGCATCGAATATAGTGGCTTGGTATGGTTTAATCTATACCTATTATGAAAGTTGTCGTACACGCAAGTTAAGCTTATTAGAGAGTGGTTGGTTGTGCCTAGATGAAGTGTATCAACAAAAACGAAACATGATTTAGAAACTCTCCGAGACCTTTATGTAATGAAACATTTGAAAATTGAACACCTCAGCTCTGTAGGAGGATCAAGGCAAATTATTGATAATACACAATAAGTTTGTTTTTAATTCGTTTACTATATGGTATGCCATTAACGTTACTGTGTAAAGTCTAACTCTCACAACTAAACTCTTAAAGTACAAATTTAATTATTTACGGTACATTTATTTGATTCTAAGCAGAGATTTATAAGGAACACAAGCACCATACGAGTATATGATGCGACGTCACTAATTGGTTTTTATAAGATCAAAAGTTAATAACATTGTAAAAATGACAAGATGCAGCTGACACCTTCCATAGATTTTGTATCAAATAAGAAAGTACGATCTCTTTCACGGTAATATACATCCTTTTGTAACCAAACCAAAGCTCATACCAATATTTATAACGCCACATTATGTTTTAATCGCAAATATTTTATGTGGTATTTGTGACAATAATCACTAGTAAAATTTGTTAACAAAGTGATTGCAAGGGTTAGGATAAGACTGTGAGAATATTTTGATGCACGGGGTTTATTTATGTAGGGTTCTATTGTGCATTGGTTACGCCACAAGAATTCTCAATAAGACGACAAATGTCATTTTAAAGGACATTTGAATGTTGTATAAAAATATTGTGAGTTGAAAGAATTATATTTGAATGAAAGTTAAAAGCCCCTATAGAGACGATAAAGCTTAGCCAGTTTATTTTCAGGAATGCAGGCTCAAAAATGTTATGAACTGGTAGTTTGAGCGATTTAATGGTGACGTATAGGTTGTGTTGAGTCTGCTTCAGATTTTTTGCCCGGCAGTCATGTGATACTTAAACCTCTTAAGAGTGATTGATTTTGATTTAGCGGGATATTTGGTGACGTTTTCAAAATAGACGAGGATCACCGTAAGAGCCATAGGTGAAGGCGGCTAGGAAAGCGATGGCGCATGGTATCGAAAAAGAAAATGCTTAACGGTGTGTGTCAATTTATGTTGTAAAATTTAGTTGCACAGTTGATGAAACATTATTTATTCACTGTTAAAACGTTAATTGAGTTGTAAATAGTTTACGTTAAGAAATCTTTCCAAAAATTTAAATAAAGTGATTAAGCAGATTTGAAATAAACAGTAATGTTGCACTAAGAGGATATTATATAAAAAATCCGCGCGATGGCAAAAGAAACTTTTAAAGTGTTCCTTTAAGAAAAATTAAAGATTATACATAGTCACAAAGTGTATTAAAATATTAAATTATGTGCTAGAGCGTGTACAATCACAAAGATTAATTAAAGGGGTTCAACCCCGTCCAGTTCAGATACTTCATTGAAAAAGGAGTAATAAATTTATAAAACCAATTTTTTACATTGTTGTGTAGTGACAGATGGATTTTTCTAAAAAGGGACCATCGCTAGTATTGTAATTTTAATTAGGCTTATCACTACCTTTTTTGAGTTAGTAACAAAAAAAAAATTATGTGACAAACATTTAAGAAGGCATTCAGTAAACAAATTACCTAATTGATAGAAGTTTTGGAAGACGGACGCGTTCGTGAAAAAGTTGAGTTAGTGCCAATCGAGTTGAGACTAGTGATAGACGTTAACATGGCTGAGTGAGTGCAAGTGTATATAACTTCTTATTCGGCCTTATCCGTTCCGGATGTTGACTATCATCATAGCTATGCGTGTTTTGTTGACTGCAGAACAGTTCCATGGATGTTTTCGTTATTTTATGCAGTTCACCAGTTCCGATCTACATTTCATTCTCCTGAGGACTTCTTCGTTAGTAATGCGCTCGGTCCATGAGATTCTGAGAATTATTCCATACGTCCACATCTCGAATGCATTGATTTTTTTGTCCATCGCATTAGATATCGTCCATGCCTCTACTCCGTAGAACAGTGTGGAGAAGACACTCTTTTTGAGTGCCACACCTAAATCGCGGCAACAGAGGAAAGATTGCATTTGTCTGAATACTGTTCTAGCTCTTTCTATTCTGCATTTGATCTTGCGGGGGTAATCCCACTCTTCGTTAATGTTACAGCCGAGGTAGCCTAGGTATATAACTACAAGGATTAATTAAAGGAGCTCAGTCACGTCAAATTAGGATACTTAATTTAAAAAGGAGTAGGAAATTCTGTATATTGTGTAGTGAAAGAATGATATTTCTAAAAAGGATCCATTGCTAGTATTGTAATTTTAGTTATGCTTACATGGACAATCAATTCTAGTCAAAGTTCAGTTTTATGTACTGATCAAGAGAATATCTTCTGATCTATGATCTCGCAAGAATAACATTTCAGCTGTAAAAGAGCTAGGGCGGTTAGGCGAGCGGTCACGCGTAATTCAGGAAAATCAAGTGCATAACAGTATGTGCCAATCTATCTTTCAAAATTTACTAGTGCAGTAAAAACATTGTTTGTTTCCTGCCAGGTGCCATTTTGAGGGAGTTAATTTTATATTAAGTTGAAATAAACAGTAACAATTGTGCGAAGCGAATATTGCATAAAAAAATTCTCGCGATGTAAATTAAAATTAAGGCTTCATTATATATTATTAGAGAAGTCAGAAAATAGAAATATTAACTTTGTAACAAACATTTAAGAAGGCATTTAGTAAACAAATTATGATTAACGTTAAAAATGGTAAGTGGGTGCGAGTGTGTATACAATTACAAGGAATAATTAATGGAGTTTAATCCCGTCAAATAAAGATACTTTTTTTGAAAAAGATTAGGAAATTCAAAAGTATGACCTGTTTGGTATATTGTGTAGTAAAGATTGATGTTTCCCAAAAGGAGCAAATGCTAGTATTGCAACTTTAGTTAGGCTTATAAGGACAATCAATTCTAATCACTAGCTTTTTAGTGTTACGAAGTTAAGACTAAAGTAAACAAGCTGCGTAATTATGGATAGAACTGACGATGGACGGATGTATGACTACATTTGAGCTGGTGCCAGCAGAGCTGAGACCTAATGCTTGACATTAAAAAGACCACGATTAATTAAAGGAATTCAACCCAGTCAAATTAGTATATTTCATTTAAAAAGGAGTAGAAAAGTTATAAGTAAGACCGATTTTACATATTCTGTAGTAAAAATTGACCCTAGCCGTTGCTAGTATTGTAATTTTAGTTATGCTTATAAGGACAATCAATTCTAACCACTATCTTTTTTGTGTTAGTAAGTTAATACTTGGTAAATATTAATTAAGAAACTTTTTTGTTATGTTGCTTCATTGCGGAAGTCAATGCACATTTACATTAATATTGAAAACTTGTTTTAATACAGTTAATCATTCATTTATTTGAATTGTTGTGAAACAATTTTATTTTGAGGATTAATTAAAGCGGAAAGCCAATTTAAGTGTTACAAATCAATAATGCAGGATCCCAAACGTCCAGAATACTAAATCTTTTGTTACTTTTGACTTTTGACTGTATTTGTGAATGTTGGCTTGAAATTGGATTTTTATTAGACAATCCAATTACAAATTGTAAATACTTTTATTTTGTCGGTTGAATTGAAGATACTATGCAGATCTTATTTACTATTACTATTTATCACGTTATTAGTCACCATCTATTCAGTTTTATATAAACATAAAAGTTTCCAGTGGAACCAAGATGAATCATACTTGCAGACGTTTGATATATTAGTGATAAAATTTCAAACAGTATTTGAAACTATATAATTTCTAAATTACGCATAGATCGTTACAACTGTTTTATTTAAAGATAAAGAACTATTAATTCGTATCAATTATTTAGTGGGAATACGGTTGTGACTGTTTTTAAATATACTCGATTCAAAACTATACTTTTACAAATCAGTTTAAACATTAATAGATTTAGATATGATTTTGCAAATCGGATAGCTATTTATTTTAAATTATTGTCGGTAATCACGAATATTAGTCCACACATGTTAACGCGAAATAATTAGGATAGACATTTTGTACTTGTGTTTTCGAAAACTACTTAACGCAATCGAATATCTACAACCTAAATTATGCGGGGTTTATACAGAAATTTCTATGTTAGTACTGAGTAAGAGAATATCTTCTTGTCCACGATCTCGCTATAAAAGAGCGGAGGTGGTCGGCTTAAGAGGAGATTGTCAGTCAACCGTTGGTTAGGACGGTTAGGTGCGTGGTCACGCGGAATTCCGAATGTGCCAATTTATGTTGCAAAATTTAGTACTGCAGTTGAAACATTGTTTGTTTACCACCAGAACCCATTTTGGGGATGAAATTTTAAAAACGTTTCCAAGTAAAGTTACTTTGGTATTAAGTTGGAAATAGTTTGTATTGCGAAAATTATCCAAAAATTTAAATAAAGTATTTACAGAGATTTAAAATAAACAGTAACCGTTGTGCTAAGAGGATATTGTATTAAAAAATTCGCGCGATAGTAAAATAATCTTTTAATGTGGTGCTTTCTAACTAATACAGGTTTTGAATATTGTAACTTAAAATTAAAACTGTATTAAACACTATTAACGAAGTCTGGAAATGTATTCAAATATTAAATTCTGTGGTAAACAGTTAAAAGGTATTTCATAAACTACCGAGGTAGTAGAGTTGTGGTAACACGACCTGCTTAGAACTCGGGAGGTAACTGGTTCGATTACCCTTACCGTCTATCCTGCATGAGGTTTTTCAGGGGTTTTTCCTCATACACATGTAGCGGCATGGTCACTGCGTATACGCACACATGTGCCGCTGTTTAGGCGAATGCCCATCAGAACCCTAACTCCGCTCCTTCCTCAATCGATCACTCAATTAATGGATCGTTTGATTAATGTAATATTTAATTATCGATTAATGAAAGAAATCGATTATCGATTGTTTAAACTTATAATTGTCCACCCCTATTTCACAATGAGCTTGCTGTCCATACCGCCCTAGTTTACATATCATTTTTTCATTATATTTGTAGTAAATACAAGAATAAACCAATTATCGTTTGAATAATCGATTAAATGATTAACAGAGTACATGATTAATCGATTATTTGATTAATCTATTAATCAAAAAATCAATTATTTTTAGTAAATCGATTATCGACTGTTAAAAATTATAGTCACCCACTCCCAGTGGATAACTAATTCTCACAATTCCAATCCTATCTAAAAAAATGTGAGAGTGAAAACGATAATCAAGTACCACATTAGCCGACAGAAGGTTATTATGGAAATTTTTAATTCAATACCTTTAGAAGCTTCCCCTATCAATAAAAAGAATCAGCCCCAGCAGTTGAGGGATGTGAAACAAAGTCAATACAATACATTAAGGAAAATCAGAAGGAATAAGTGCCTGAAATGATTTATTTTTCTGATTTTTGATCTGCATCTTTCTCTGCCACGCTCAGTACATTTTCTTCTAAGTCTCCCGTTGTTACCGTATTCTAGTTATCCAAGTCCTGCATTTCATTTAAATGTGATCGTTACATGCAGACATTGATGAATACTTTAGGATGCTTTCTATCAGGTAGCTGATTCACCGTACATACGCATAACCTTAAATACATTACCATCGGAAACTTTCAAATAGAGCGTCAATAACGTATTACACGTAATGTGTAATTAACATAGTGGTTTACATTAATTCAAGTATAATTTATCATCTCTTTCTCTTAATATTTAAATATATTGATATTTTTTTTTGATTAATCATTCCTGAGCGCACGGTGTTTTGTTTTGTCATTACGCCAAGGCAATTGATAGAGCGTCATTTCCATTGCACGTTTTGCTACAAATGCATCCCCTTTAATGCACCGAACTTGTCCCTCTAAAGGTATGTAATTATCTTCGTTGCATTATTGCATTATTTATTATATTTAAAAAAATTCCGTAAGTTAGAAAACTAATACCGTATTAAGAAGATAAGCGTCGAGAACTGACAAAATCGGATTAAAAGGATTGTAATTATGGTTCTTTTGTTTAAAGCTTAATGCTTTCGTCTCGTACTTATTGTACGTGACAAAGAAAAGATGTATATTATATAATGCCTCTATTTTGAACATAAGCGTTTGATTTACACATAATGACAGAAATAAATCAGATGCAGGTAGAATAGAAATTCAATAGGTATAATAAAATGCCAGTGGTTCTCAACACTGCTTTAACATAATATTTTTGAAGAAATGCAACTTTTGTATAATAATATAGTACTACTAAATGGTAATAAGCTATTATTAATTACTTATTGTTACAGTATTGCATTATTTGGATTCTTTTGTAAGTTTCAGTCTAAATTTTCAGTTAAACACAAAATATACAATGAACTTTCTAAATGTAAATTGAATACCTTACTTAATCGAATATTTATTTTGAATGGCTTTATAAATGTTTATTATAAAAATTCATTCTTCCATAAATTTTAAATGTAATGTTAAAGCAGTGTTGAGAACCTTATACTTGTGCATTTATTCATCGACTTATTGCCGAATTTTATTCTACTGTTAGGTCTAGTTCTCGAAGTTGCGCTTGTCAAAAAGTGTTAGAAGTTGCAAACGCTATGTTTTCGAAATAAAGGCATTTATTCATATTATATCTTTTTGGAAATATCAGTAAGGTATGCCGGTAACAGAAAGCCTTGATCAACTCCTAACACAATAGAACCTATATTGGACAACCTTTTGTTAAATCGATACCCGTTCAGTTTACCGCATGTATAACAGTTAACAAAGCAGTGTTCGTTTGAATGCTGTACAGAAAGGCTATTGTATAGTTTTTATTGCAGATCATTTACTTTCTATCGATGTATACAATTAAACTTGCCAAGTAGCATTGATTTTGAGTATGTCTTCGTTATACATAAACACCAAGAGTAGCTATTTCAGTAAACACGTTTGAAGTAATTTATCATGTAATTGAAATTACATAACATGATTAAAACACTTCATTCAGTTGTGACCTTAGTTCAATTAGTTTGATTATCGATCAAGAACGATGGTGGATGCAATGCGGATTTTTGTATATCAAGTGAAATATTGCAAGTAGTATAATCGCTTTTGAAGCTTGCGTGATTACGTTTTATTAATTAAAGAATTAAATTAAAATTAGAGTAAGGCTAGTTTGATCAATGTTCCGTAAAGTAGAATTCAGCGTTAACCTAAAAGAAGGCACACAGTTTCAGTTTAAACTTTTTTCAGTATAAACACAAACAAACTTAAAGGTGCATATTGACATAAGTCATAAATTTAAGTGACTACGTTCAACTCAGGTTCAATCTTAACGTCTTGCAAAGATGGGTTATATTTTGAGTGCAGTTTAAAAATTCTTATTAACAATTAGTAGGTGCCAGGATTTCATCAGATACCTTATGATGACTTTTTTGCCTAGCCAATGCATCCGCTGTATTCCAGACCGTGGCATAAGTATATTTGGAAGATGTTTAGGTCCCTAGTTCGACATCCGAAGAGGGCTTAGCGTACACTAGAAAAGTGTTAGAAGCGTTGGATTTGAATGGATTTTCGCTTAACATTCAAAAGTGCCGTTTTCTGCAACCTTCTGTGGAGTATTTAGGAAGAGAAATATCCAGTAACGGTATAAGGCCTGGTAAAGCTAAGCTGAAGCCTTGATCAACTCGCCTAAACTAATTAGGCAATTCATGGGACTAGCGCGATATTTCCGAAAGTTTGTACCCCAGTTTGCCAGCAGAACCGCATGTATAACGAGATTAACAAAGCAGGGTGTTTCGTTTGAATGGGGCGCGGAGCAAGAAACGGCAAGACAGTACGTAATAGGTCATTTGTCATCCAGATCATTACTTACGGTATACAATCCAGAACTGCCGACCGAATTACATACCGACGCAAGTAGCATTGAGTATGGAGCTATTCTGATCCAACTACATGGAACACCACCGAAGGTAGTAGCGTATTTCAGTAAAGAACGACCGGTATTGAAAGTAAATATCACTCATATGAACTTGAAACGCTGGCAATTATACAGGCATTAAAACACTTTCGCACTTATTTGTTGGGTCTTAAGTTCAAATTAGTTACGGATTGCAACGCCATCAAGACACGATGGTGGATGCAACTGCAGGATTTTATTTTGAAATATCGTATCGAAAAGAAAGTAACCTATCCCATGCACATTACTTAAGAAGGAACTCTGTTGAAACAGCTTAGAGACTAGCCCGCCGTGATTGGGCGTATGTCGAACAAAAAGGCAACGAAGAAGTCGAAGGCCTACTCAGAGGGCTGAGCGGGGTGATGTTGATTCTAAATAATAAAGTGAAAGAAACGGAATGTTGCATCACAAGTCTACTAAGGAAGATGGTACTGTGAACCTACAAAGTCGGTTAGGACTGATTCGTATTTTCATGATAAGCAATGTCATATTGGCGCCGAAAAGACGTATGCATCTATTTCTGAGCACTTTTGGTTTCTACGTATCAGAAACTTCATCAAATGTTATAATGAATATTGTTTAATGTGTGCGATCAAGAAAACCTTGCATATGGACTGTTTGGGCCCTCTTCCTTTGGCTATCGAGAATTAGATTCTGAAATCTCCTTAAAAATACGTTTCCCAAATACCTAGACACCTAGAAAATAGAATATTATTACATTACACCAGATATGGTGGGAAATGGACAAGCGGAAAGATACATGCGAACAATTCGTAACCTACTTAGGATCGAAACTATCACCAAGTCAGAACGGCCGAGTGACTTATGGAAGATACAGCTGGTATTAAATAGTATTGTTCAAAATTCTAGGGTATGACACTCCTTCAACTTTTGGTAGGCGTTAATGGCTCCATCCCACTAATACAATTTCTATTGCAAAATATTTCGGAAGATTTAACGCCTGTTCGTCATCGAGACATCGAGTTTCACAAAAGTTATCCGAAGCAAATGTGGAAGAGAGTAATCGCAAAAGGCAAGATTTTACATATTTTACACCAGGCAATTTTGTTTTAATGAACCGTGAGTCACAGATGTATATCAGTAGAAGTGATTATGAGTTTTTAGGTCCATACGAGGTGATGAAATGTCTTGAAAATGGTCGGTATAAACTTAAGAATGTCGGTACCAGTGTAATTACGAAAGGAGCCAAGGTACAGCTAAGATTATGGTCCTCACAGTGGTCTCTAACGTGCAACATGAAACAAAATTTAGAGTTCCTGGAGGAGACCGAAGATGTTAAGTAGATAATGTGCTTTTTGACGCTTGATGATCTCTGTCCCTGTAGTGGTAGAGTCAAGTGGCCGCTGCGATGCTCACTATGCACGATATGCTTGATAGTCTCTGTCCCGGTAGTGGTAGAGTCAAGTGGTGGCTGCGGCGCCCACTGTGTACGATATACTTGATGGTCTCTGTCCCGGTAGTGGTAGAGCCAAGTGGTCACTGCGGTGCACACTATGTACGATATGCTTGATGGTGTCGGTCCCGGTAGTGGTAGAGTCAAGTGTTGGCTGCGGTCCCCATTAAGCACGATGTGCTTGATGGTCTGTGTTCCGGTAGTGGTAGAGATCAGTGGTGGCTGCGGTCGCCACTATTCACGATATGCTTGATGGTCTCTGCCCCGGTAGTGGTAGAGCCAAGTGGTCACTGCGGTGCACACTAAGCACGATATGCTTGATGTTCTCTGTTCCGGTAGTGGTAGGGCCAAGTGGTGGCTGCTGTCCCCACTATGCCCGATATGGTTGATGGTCTCTGTCCCGGTAGTGGTAGAGTCAAGTGGTGGCTGCGGTCCCCACTATGCACGGTATGGTTGATGGTCTCTATCCCGGTAGTGATAGAGTCAAGTCGTGGCTGCGATCGCCACTATGCACGATATGCTTGATTGTCTCTGTCCCGGTAGTGGTCGAGCCAAGTGGTCGCTGCGGTCTTCACTATTCACGATATGCTTGATGGTCTCTGTCCCGGTAGTGGTAGAGCCAGGTGGCGACTGAGGTGTCCAATATCCATAATATGACTGACGGTTTCTCTGTTTAAGTATATGAATGGTAAGCTCCGAGAATATCGCCAGCGTCAGTCTGGCCGTGTTAGAAATCAGATGTTAAATTGACTTTATACAAAATAAACAACATAATAATTTTTACTAGGAAAATTACTTTTAGTGCATTTCCGTTATTGACTTATGTAATTCAATAAAGCTGTCACTAGAATAATGATTAACTTTTGTTTGAATTAGATGTTTTATTTTCGAAATACCACGATTTGCCAATGTACATGATTTCATAAATATGTCAGAATATTGTTATTAACTAGGAAATGTTTACTTTGTAGATTTATGAGGGCCGCTGCAGGTAAAGCAAAACATTGCAATTCACTACGCCTCATTTTGGCATACATTTTAGAAATAAAAGAGGATTAAAGTAAGTCAATCGTGAGATTTTCCGGTGCTCGGATATATGACCGCTCTCTAATTTGTTTTGTAATCGAATACAATATTGGACGTGTAGGGTTTGAATTTTATGTTTATTTTTTTTACCTTTAATTGTCATTTTCTAATAATATACAGTCATTGTTTCATTTAGTGAGCTGACATATGATATTAAAGTCCAAATTTCTATTTTTTTTTATATTTTAATTATCTAATGAAAAACGTGTGCTGCTTGACAAATGTAGATCTAATTTATAACTATGGGTTTATCTTTGATATTCCTTACCACCTGTTGATAAAAGAGTTCTCAATTTATAGTTATACAGTAAGTATTTTAATTTATGTCTCTGATGAGTAAGCAACTGTTACAAAACTACATATAATTTTGTATATTCTTGTATCGACGTGATACATTTTAAGTCACAGCCAATTTATTTGTCATAAGTAGAAACTTATTTTTTTGTTATACGCCCCGTGCCTTCGAACTGAAGCGTGTTTGTGAAAATCATAAAAGACAAAAACGTCCTAAATAACCATAGAATTTTGGCTTCATTAAACACTGTTAGAATGTATACGATGTTTAACAAAAGGTGTTGAAATAGTAACTATTTAGCATTGGTCTATTCACTCCTTCTTCTTTTTACCAAGTACGAGACGGGCTAAATAGAAAAATCGTTACTACCACTTATTTCAATATTTCAATGTTAGGAATCTTTTCGAAGTAAGTTGCCGCAATGAGATATCAGGATTTATAGCTCCAACGAGTTTACAAAGTTATTTGCTGTTTGAAATTTTGATTTCTGGGTTATTTATTTAAAAATGATGGAAGGTGCGGGTTGCTACTAAAACATAAAAAGGTAATTTTTTAGGTTCTAGATTTGAACTAAATTAATCGAAAACTCATTTATAACCAATACATATAAATGAAAAATATAAATAATTCCATTCGACTCGTACGTCTATGCACGAACGCGTGACACGCATTTTTAAGTTATCTGACAAAGCCGATAAAATTTATCCCCCCAGACAGAAAAGTTCTGTAATAAAAAGTAATCTGGAAACATAAACAAAAAAAAACAACCTAAATTGTATCAAAACCTGTTGATTAGATTTAATTACGTTCACGAGGAGAAAAAATGACGAAGCGAAATTGGCCTATAAAAAGTGTCGAAAATGTGGTTGTTCATATTTTTTTATTACTCTTATCAACCGTGACATAACAAAACAGTAGACAAACGAATGATTAAAAAAACGTCGACACTATTATTTTTATACTTATCTTCTTATTATCATTCGGACATCGTTTGACCGGTCTTTGCAATCGTCGAGTTTTCCTGATTTATGCTTTGCTTGCGTTTTCAGCAGGACTTTTATATGGAAGCAATTTCCGTTTCAGTAAGCGTGTTTCTTGCCTTCTTCCTTCACTATCCTAAGATATTTGAATTTCAACTGTCAACCCAAAACCAGTATTTGCTTTGGGAATACGTACCGAACAAAGATAGATTGCATCCGCCCAAATACCTTCTCAGTTTTGGATATATCGGCCCTCGTTCATTCATTAAAACTAAAGGTAGAAAAATTTTAATTAGAAAATGAAACTATTTTAGTGTACGTTATACAAACGGGATAAACTTTATAAAACTCATAATTGAGAAAATTCTAATTAATTCAGAATTGGGTTACGCGCTTAAACAGATAAAAATTGATTAATGACAAATTTCGAGAATTTTAATTAGACAAGTTTCCGAAAGTTCCACTTACAAAAGCCCAACAATTCAGTTCATCTCTTAATTTTACATAACAGTAAAGTTTATATGGTTTATTTTCATTCTTGGTCCTAGTCATACTACAAATAATAAGAAAGTTTGCTTAAATCTGATTGAAGGTTTGCTTTGATAGGATAACTTCGCTCAACTTCATTAAAATTTCTTTTTTAAATGGAAACTTTTTTATTTATTTTTTTTTAATTCAGTTTTCCTCTAGGCTAAACTATTTCCACACATATCAAAAATAAAAGTAAAACTAAATATTTTAATTTAGATGTTTTGCTTCAGTTGAAATCGACTTCAATAATATTACCAAGCTTTGAAAATTTCCGCAAGAGAGCGCAAATACAATATTCATTTTAACAATTTATTTGGTCTAAAACGAAATCATTAACCTATAAAAGTATGTGGATTTACTAGAATTCAATGTAAGTTAATATACTGTTGAGAGAACTACTTCGGCCTTTTAGCATGTTCACTGCTACCCATTTTCGGCTGGTTTTAGGCGAAGATGTCTTAAAGGTGTGTTAAAGTTGTTTTTTTCAAATTTATTTCAATTTTCACGTTTTTTTTTGTAACTCGTTTAAGAGCCGGGAAATAATTTATTGTTGTTTGTGTTTTCTTTTATATTTTTCTTGAATATAAATAAATTTAAAACAAAAATATTAAACATTTATTAAAAGTTTAGCACGAATAAAAATACATACATAACCAAGAAATAAAATTAAACACTAATGTCCATTTTGATTTGGCGTAAGTGTTGCTTGACCCTAGTTTACAAACGGAATGTTAAACCAATGTAAGAGGAAAAGGGGAAGGCAAGTGTTTCATTCCCCCTCCCCAGCTCGGTAATATAAGAGGAATTATAATCCTCGCCATTAAGATTGTGTATCCCGTGCTGTTCGAATTTATTTCTTTTGTCTTTGGATTTAGAAATGTAGAAGCTGATTTTGTAAGGGACTTTGAATGTAATGTCTACGTTATTCCTTCCGTTTCGCAAAGGCGAAACGGAAAGATTAGGAATTTCAGAACATGTTGCAAAGAACCTGCGTCCTTTACGTATGCTTTTTAGAATAAATTATTTGCGGACCATCCTATATCTAAAATTTCAAAAGTTTACGCGATATTGCACAACGAATAATTTATTAATCACCGCTGACGTGTATTTCTAAAAAACCAGTAAGTTTTTGCACGTCAGAACGATTACAACCAATCGTATAACGGCATCCCCCGCACGGTAGCCGCGAAGCCGCCCACAGATGCACTTTTATAAACCCGCGACGCGCGTGAAAAGAGGTTAATGAATCGAAGTAGTCATTCGCAACGTTCACAGCAACTAAGTTGATAATCGTCAAGGCCGCCACCGTACCGATTGCTTCGTGTAAGCACCGACCTGCTAATAACCGTAAGGGAATGGTTGATGAATCGAAGTAGATTCAAGTCAAGCCGATATCCAGCCGCCACCGTACCGATTGCTTCGTGTAAGCACCGACCTGCTAATAACCGTAAGGGAATGGTTGATGAATCGAAGTAGATTCAAGTCAAGCCGATATCCAGTCGCCACCGTACCGTTTGCTTCGTGTCAACCAAACGGTTATCAGGTTATTCACCGTCGAAGACCGTCCAATCAAACGTATCGTCAGTGATAACACGCACCACCTCGCACCGGGCAACCTAAAGTTTAATCCTGTACTGCCATTGATAGACACGTAAGTTGTAAAGTTATAAAATCTGACAATTTACAATCAAACACTACAGAACGTAAATAACGCCGGGCTGAGTCTCCAGGAGTTATACCAAGTACACTAACACCTAGAGTGCCACGCAGGTAGATCCCGACGTCACTCGCAAATACAAAGTACACTAACACCTAGAGTGCCACGCAGGTAACCCCGACGTCACATCGCAAACACTTGAGGGTGAAGGGTTGTTACAGGGCTGTAAAGACCTGCGACCTTTCTCTTAGTCTATCCGGTTAAGACAGGCCGTCGCCTACGTCTTCTGAGTATTACTGAGATCCCGCTCGAAACTCATACATACAATACATACAGACAAACACAATAACCGTACACGGTGTCTTTAATCGCAGGAGAGTACACCCGAAATCGGTTGTATAAATTGGTAGTCAATATAACCATCGCAAACACCTAGTGTGAGATCGTTTGTAAATAAATTAGATAGTACGTAAATTATCCAATATTTACCTTAAACCTATTAAAGTCGTTTTAGAGTAGTTTTAATATCAAGTATTTTGTTCCCTTGATTGATTGTAGATAATTAGACTTAGTATAGAAATCCGTAATTAATTCCGTTAAATAAATAATCTAATTGCCTAATCACACCGGTTAGAATTAAAGAAAGATAGTCCCGAGATCTCGCATTTGTATACGCGCATTTCGCGTGTATTATTTCCTGGGAGTACGACATACTCGCTTCAGCGCTCCAGAGTTACTGAAGAATAAATAATTATGCCATGCGTATAGGCCAAGAACGATATCGATTTTCTCCGTCCGAGGTCGTTGCACTGGCGCCGTTGAACAACACTACTTAAAGCAACGGTACCAGCTTCTGTAAATACAGGACCGTAACATAAATTTTACCTACTAGGTAAGGAGTAGATTAAAGTAATATCTCTGTTCACAGAAGCGACTACGCACACAGTAAATAGCCGCCCACCAGGAGAACGAGTGTGAGGAGCCGCCAGGACCAAGAAGCACAAATACATTTTGAGTTGTTATTAATACCAGTTTTTTTTTATATTGTTAAATTTATTTAATATACGTTTTAAAACTCTTTAAGATATTTATTTAAGGTGGCAGTGTCAGCCCACTAATTAAGACGAACCACACCCCGTTTATAATAAATTATAAACACGATTGAGCAAAGCTCAATATCTGAAACGAAACGACTACTACCGATCCAATGGGATAACATACAGATAGTGGCAAAAGCTTAGAACACAATTCGCCGAAAACTAAAAGAAGTCACTTACACAGACTAGTAAAAAATCCGATCAGCCAAGCCAGTGTAGAAATGAAACCCTCGTGTATACCAATAATGCGCGAAGAGCTTACGCGCAATAATCAGCTAATGCGCAACACGAAAAAGGTAAACTATAAGTTTCATAAAAATATATATTCGATTACTCAGTGGCTCAGTGGTAATGGTATCAAACTTTTAAGTGAAAGACTCCTAGATCATATCCGAGAGTAGTAAAGCACAATGAGTTCAACTCAAGTGCAAAAACAGTGCTTCTCAGGACTAATCCTGATACGACAGCAGAGTCCGCTTCCGCACAAACAAAAAATTGAAATAGGCCGATCAACGCAACTAATATGAGGCGACAGTCACAAAACACATACCACAGAGTTATGGATATTGATATTAAGGGAAAGAACATGCATCCCGTAGAATGGCCGTTAGATGGGGTGAGTGAAATACCTTCATTAGACAATAAAATTAGAATTGGTAAAATAAAAATACAAAATGGAACAATTGTTAGAAATATCACAAAGTTATGGTCTCTTCCAGCAAATAGTTTGTAACGGTATAAACGGGTGGTAGAACAGGATTACAGATAAAATTGGCCTTTTTGCCCCGACTAGCCAGCGTATGGGCGTGGGTATGATGTTGATGAATTTTGCACATCCAGAATAGTAAAACGTACGTAAGTCAAAATATGGGATGAAGATGTAATCGGTTCGGTTAAGGGCGCCAGAAAGTTTGGTAGTCAAAATAAAGGACGTCGTGCCAAAATTACGAGTACATAGCGTGTCTAAACATACAAAAAAACATACGCTTACCTATCCGCAATCAATTCCAGGTGTCCTCGACAACAGCTCAGGAAACCACCTGAAATAGGGCTTCAAAATAGCACTACACGCCTGACAAACAAAAGCGTGATAAACACCTCAGTGTAAATAAGTAGGCCTTA
The DNA here is from genome assembly GCA_036346205.1 of Vesta saturnalis. Taxonomy (NCBI): domain Eukaryota; kingdom Metazoa; phylum Arthropoda; class Insecta; order Coleoptera; family Lampyridae; genus Vesta; species Vesta saturnalis. Next base: position 3,236,515 of record JARFJB010001400.1, read on the forward strand.
AATAATAATCAAAACAAAACAAAACAAAAATCACCTTTGTTGAATGCACTCTAAATGAATTAATACTCAACTAAAAATAAAATAAAACACTAAATATCATTAACGCTATTACTGAATAATAAAAAAAAAACTGTCACTTCGTTACGTTAAAATTTAAACTCATAAACTACCGGTAAACTTGCAATTTGCAAAAAAAAAACTTTTATGTAACACAAAAGGGTTTTCACAGAATTAAAACAATTTATAAAACCTAACAAAGCTATAATAAAATAAAAAAATAATATAAATGTAAACATACGATAATGCGCATAAACAAAAAATACAAATGCTTAAAGGGCGACAGACTGTCTGGCCAGGATTCTGCGTAACGCTGTTCTAGATTGCTTAATCTATAGATATATATATATATATATATATATATATATATATATATATATATATATATATATATATATATATATATATATATCGTGGATTATTTACCCACACTACTATAGGGTCAAGTGCCCTTTAATACTAAAATAAAGAAAAGTGTGAAGGCGGAGCGTCAGAGTTATGATTATTTACAATAACTAAACCAAAACAACAACTTAATTTAAAAGATACACGACTCCGCTTTCAAACCTTCGTTAACAAAAAAAAAACAATTCGAGGTACACACATAAATCTTGAAAATATTCAATAAAAAAAAACACAATATTATACTACCTTACTGCCTAGATTAACACCTCTCCTGTGTTACAACAATTGAAAACGAACCAGGTGATCGATAACTGCTACCACGGATATGGAATCTCCCTGCTCTGACAAAATGATGAATGCAAATGTTGACTAATATTCTTTTGTACGCAAATAATTCCTTGATTGAATCTTGGTAAAACGTTACTGCATTAATTGAAAACTTCTTTTAAAATAATAATTTGTGCGCTCAACTTGCTTGTTAACTTTTATCTTTCAAATAGGTTTATTTACACTACAAGTCCAAAAGGTTATTAAAAATATTTAAATAACTGTAATTTTAATATACTGCGAAAGTTTCTTTATATTTCAACACGCTATACACGGCAATTAGGTGGCACTTCAAGAACGTTAATTTAATAAATCCGCAAAAGCGACAAAAACCAAAGACGTCACAGAAGCACTAATATAACACGACGATGATCTCTAGGTAACTTGATTACGTAAAATCGAAATCGGCACTAGGTCTAATCCTTTGGTGACTGAACAATTTTAATAAAATCCCTTCACAGGTTTTCTTCAGAAAGTAGACAACTACCCTTACAACACAAAAGTTCGTTCGTTAAACACCAAAAGGTCCAATATATCAATGTTCTAAACCACCCCTTAAAGCGTAACAACAAGCGTCACCGTTCTACTACTCGGGAGCGCGATCAGTTTCAGAATCATGCAAATTATATCCAAAAATGTATCTTGGATTTTGAATCCCACCACTCAAAAAAATCTCATTTAATTTAGTTCCACCAATTAAAAAAACGGAAGGAGAAGATTTGATACCCCTACACAAAAGTTCGTTCGTTAAACACCAAAAGGTCCAATATATCAACGTTCTAAACCACCCCTCAAAGCGTAACAACAAGTGTCACCGTACTACTGCTCGGGAGCGCGATCAGTTTCAGAATCATGCAAATTATATCCAAAAATCCATCCTTGATTTTGAATCCCACCACTCACAAAAAAATCTCATTTAATTTAGTTCCACCAATTATAAAAACGGAAGGAGAAGATTTGATACCCCTACACACAAACTTCGTTTCCAACCGTAAGGACTCGACAATTTTCAAAAGTGTAAACGTCAGCAGAATCAACGTGAAAAATATCTCTGTATTTTCATTAAAGTACAAGCAGTTAGTCCCACATTCTACCTCTACGATTCAAAACCAACATACTCAATATTAAACTGAACCACTATAATTACTCGACTTCATGTCGCCAGACCGATATCAAACACATATAAATCTACATTCTTTCTTTAAGTTGCTTAATTTTAAGGAAATCAAACGAAATAAACGTTATTTACACTTATATACAACTATATACAAATAATACGTTACTCAACATTCAGTAAACGGGGAATAATAAGAAAAACAATCTAAATTACGGAATAGTAATTTACAAACAAAATAAACTTAAGCTCGCAACACACCTTCCTTAAAGGTCGCAACACACGTTAAACAAATTTATCCATAAAACTCAACTTGACAACAAAAATTTGACGGTAAATCGCTAGAAAATCGTGATCCCATCACAAGTTAAACTGGAAGTGTATTTGTCATTTTTTATGAGTTAGTTTACGAGTCTGTTGAATTTTGTTATGGTGTAGTTTGATAATTTTTCAATTATACATGAGACATGACCGTCTCGGGGGGGGGGGTGTTCAGAAATAATAATCAGATGAAAAAAAGTCTGGGGGTCCGAAGTTAAAAGCGTTAAAAATGCGTGCTTTGTTATGGTATATATTTTCATAAAATGATACTTTTTTCCTTTTAATTTTGGGCATTATTTCAAGTTATTAGAATATGAATATAAACAATAATTAACGTAAAATGCAAACTTTCTAGATTATCACTCATAATTGAAATACTTGTCTTTTGGGAATGTAATCGTGTATTTCATTTAAATTTAAACGATTCGACAACGGTTGCAGTTTGCTTTTTCATACGTTCTCAACAAATACAAGTATCAGACTTATGCATGTTTACATAGTTGAATAATGTGGCTTAACTTAAATTTTTATTTTAACATTAATATTACATAAGGTGTCACGTGTGGTTTTGTAGCTTTAACACACAATTTATAGCTCCATAATTATTTTAACCTAAAACACCTATTTTACACCTACCTTTGTTCTTACCGAGATTTCAAAATTATCTTCGAGACAATTACATAGTATATGTGTTTAGTTTAAGTATCTCGTCTCTATGACTATTTTACAAGACTATAAAGTACCAATATATTCGGTAATAATGAGATTGAATTCAATGAATCAAAAAGTTTTTCAAACAAAGCAATGCATTAAAGTTAATTTTATGTATCTTTACTTTAAGCTTTTCGTAGAGTTAAGCACTGTATCTTTACGTATTTTCAATAATCATAGAAATTAAAAGACACATGTTTTCTTAAAAACGGTAAGATAATCAATCGAACAAACATAGGATCAATAATTTAATAAATGTATAGATTTATTTAACTTTATGTAGTCTGTACCCTTTTCACAACATCTTCCGGAAGCTGTAATCACAACATCCACCGGAGTTGATGACAACGTCCAGCCTTTAGTTATAACGCCACAGAGACGTCGGAACCAAATATTTGGGGGGCAGGCGAGGAATTAAGAACAAAGTAAGCCATCTGGTGTACAAGTATTTCAACATAAATACTTATTAATCGCTGGTTCACTAGATGAAAAAATAAAAAAAAGTTGAGGGAAAGGAGGCATCCCCTCCTCCTGGTTTCTACGTATCTATAACGCACCTATATGAACCTGGCACCCCACATTAAAATAATGAAATTATTTTGATTGCGCCTGATTTATAATAGTTTGTACGAATTTTTACCACATTTTTTACCTTTTGCACCTCAAGGTGTTCAAACTTAACTCGGGGTTAAAAAATGTTAGCACCCCACTTGAATATTTTTTATCGTTCATGACGGTATTCGAGAGATAATCGTGTGTACGTAATTGTAGCTCAAGGGGTTGGTTTGTACCGAATTTCCAAATATTTTTATATATACTTTTTCGTTTAAAGAGATTTTCAAAATGGGTGTCCCAGAAGTTCGTACCAAAAACTTGGAAGGTGATATAGGGACAAAAAATAATTATAGTACTTCATACAACATTTTTGCCTTAAGCCCTTCGTTAACGTACTATAGGGCTCTAAAATTGGGAATTTAAAATGGTTTGTTATTTATAATTATTAAATGCTCAATGGTTGATGCGGCAATTTTTTTTGAAATATAACTTTTTTCACTGATAAATGCCACAAAAATTTATTAAATATTTCTAAAGAAAAAACATCCTCTTGTGACATCTCGATAAAATTAAGATACGGGCAATTTTATATCGCACTGCACACCGATCGGCGCATTGACCATTTTTTAAAATGTACATTTTTAAAAATAAACTTTAAATTTTTTTTTACTAGTTTTGTTATTTACAATGATGTCAAAAACACTTTAATGAAAACGAATACATCTTAATTTAACAAAAATAAAAATACGAGAATAACAACAAAAACTTTAAAAATGAATAACTACATTCCATTATAACAGATTAAAGTGACGAGTAACCAAAAATTTAACGATAATAAAAAATTCAAACCGGTATAATAAAATTACAACAAATGTTCAATACGGGTTCTCCTTAATTTCACACATTTCCTCAGTCTTCTAAGATTAGATCTTTGTACTTGGAATACACACTACAGAAGAAAAAATAAAAAATATAATAATCGCCATAGCACAAATACACAGGGTGTTTCAGGAGGAATCTGCCATATTGCACAAGCTTATTCTTCTCATCAAAATAATGATAAAAGTCCATGTAAACATGGGTCCGGAGATGCTTTATTACCGAGTTATACAGGGTGAAAGATTTCAGCTCCTCCTGTGAAATTAACTCATACTGAAATTTGTAAGGTGTTAATTAAGGTTGTTAATTGAATACGTTTTATGTAAAATTAGCTAAAAAATCGAGTAAAACTTATCCCAGAACTGTGACTCCAGTTGTTCAGTAGAAATCAGGGGTAAAGTACAAAAGGATGGGATCGAAAAACACACTTTTTTGCGCTTAGGCTTCAATAACTCCGTTAAACTGTCGATAAACCAAGAAAAACGTTTAATACAATTTGTAGAAAATTCAATTCTGAAAACATTAATGTAAATAAAGTCAATAATAACGGAATAATTTTCCTTTAAATCCAATTTTATTCAGAAACACAAAACTGAAAATTATGAAAATCAAGCATTGCTAACGAGTAGTAAAAGTTATTCACTGCTTAGGTTTGCCACTAGGAGCGCTACCCTGGATAATACGACGAGCAGTCTAAGTTTAAGGTTATATTCAGTCTATGTTCCATTAACTGTTTGAACATTGTTGTAATAGTTTTGTGCTGAGTTATGGCATTTCACAGTTCACGTAAAATAAGAGTGAGAAGAGTGTACGTTTTTATCTGTGATTTTTGTGTAGTACTAGTTGTCATTCTTACTTGTATTCGTTTATTTTATTGTATCCTTTAAATTACTGTTTGTGATTTTATCTTATAACAAAAGAAAAATGCCGTATAAATTTACAGATATATATTTTGTATACGGGATCTGCAATGGTTGTTGAGGAATATCGTATACGATTTTCCAACCGAATTATTCCCAACAGACAGGCATTTACAGATACTCATAGAAAATTGAGAGAAACTGGGTCGTTTGTATTAAATTCACAACGGGAAAGTAACAGTCAGCAACAAATATTGCCTATGATACAGCGAAGAACGTGATTTTAGTGATAGAATCAATTATTGCCAATGGCTATTGGATAATAATGCATTACACATGAAAATAGTTTCTACAGACGTAATGGCATTAATAACACAAGAAACAATAATATTTGGAATAATGCCAATCCTCATGCTACTTCTGAATCTGACTATCAACGTCGGTTCTCGATAAACGTTTTGTATGGTGTACTAGCAAATATTCTGATTGAATAGTATGTCCTTAAATCGACTGTCTGGTGAGGCCTATTTCAATTTTCTTCAAAATGAACTATCTGAGCTTTTAGAGGATGATCCACTGATAACACGAAGACGAAAGTATTTCCAACACGATTGAGCACCAGCTCATTTTGATCGCCGTGTAACTTCAGTATTTTAATGGAACATTCCCAAACAGGTGGATTGATCGAGGATGCCCAACAACGTGGCCAGCGAGATTCCTCAATTTGAACCCCTTAGATTTCTTTGTATGGAGACACATGAAGTCATTAATCTGATAATGAACATGAACTTTTACACAGAATCATGATTGCTGCCCGAGAAATAAAAAACACCACAAACGTTGGAAAATGCAATGACCTCTTTAAATCGTCGCGTTGCACTGTGTATTGACAATTCGAGACATTTCGAGCAGCTATCGTAATGCCATATTCATTGTAAATTCATTATTTAAATTTTAATTGTAATTAGATTATTTAAATACCTCATAGTTTTGTAATAAAAAAATTTTGAGAGACATTGGTCTACAGGCAAAATATTTCACCCTGTATAACTCGCTTACGAAGCATTTCTGGACCCATGTTTATATGAAATTTTTTCATTATTTTGATGAGAGGAATAAGCTTGTGCAATATGGCACACACAAAAAATGATTTGTGAATAATGTCACTACATTCCAAGCAGAAGCCTGGAGCACCTGGGCATGTAGAACATTCATAAATACTTTGGATACGCTTTCCTTTCTTAGTGCAAGATTGGCATCGTTTTCTGGATACTCGTTTTTTTAACCTTGAATCGTTTCACTAAGTTGTCGCTTGAGTGACTGTTGCGGGAATTTTTCAGTTATTGTTGGCATTAAACTTTTAACTACATTTATTCTGAATTCGTACAATGTCATCTTTGATCCAGAATATTTATTGAATAAATGATGCGCATTTAGCAGCATCGTTTCTATAAAATGCACAAATAACTTTTTCAGCCAACGAATTGTTTTTCTTTCTGCTGAATAGTATGATAGTATTTGATCCTGTCGATCAATTCCTGACATGTGCTTATACCTAACTATAGGCAGTGGTTGTTTACTTTTTCTTTTCTCGTTGTTTCTATTTCAATCATATTATATTCGAATCACATCCCTTTTATCGCGCCATTTGCCAATTATAATCCCTTCTGCATATTTGGAAATCGTATTGCCCTTGACAAGTTTTGCGTTTTTGACCTCTATGGGTACATTTTTTGTGCTAATCTGTGTCCCAGTACAATGGATTCCTTGATTCAAGAGGGTCTTCGCTAAGTCAAAACTATTATAAGAACTGTCCATGTACACGTGCAAGACAACTTTTTGAGGATGCCCTGGCCCTCCTATTGCATCAAGCATGCCAGTATTCACAGCAATCTTTTGTATGAGACCTGTTAGAGTTGTCAACATATAAAGTTTAATCCCATATTTATTGTTGTTTATGTATTGGCGGAATAGCACCATCGACTCGTCCAGGAAAAGTTGTTGGCAAGGATAATCAACTTTTAACCAATTAACGTTATAAAATTTAGTAGTACTGTCATATCCCATTTTAGAGATGGATCATTAAAAACGTTTACAAATAAGGTTGATTTTGTATTTAGTTGGAAATTGTTTGTTACGAAACTTTTCCAAAAATTTAAAAAAATTGTGTATTATAAGTGTTTTGTAACTGTGGTCTCCTATTAATTGAGTTGATCCGCTAATTTCCACAGATTTTGTTTTTTTAGTGCGATGTTTCGGAAGCTTCCGTCATCAGGCTTAGTCCTGGGAGGGACTGATTTCGCACTTGAGCCGAATTAATTTTTCTTTTAATTTTTTTCCAAGCAATTGACTACTCTTGGATTCAAACTTTCACTTACAAGTTTGACATATTTGTCAGTGAGCCACTGAGTAATACAATTTTTAGAACTTTTTCGTGATTGCGCATGTTGCGCAGGTATATTGCACCTAAGCTCTTCGAGCATTATTGGGATCCGTATGAGTTTATTTCGATACTAGCTGGGCTTATTGGATTTTCTGCCGGTACGATATGTGGCTTCTTTGAGTTTGTGGCGAGTTCTATTCTCATCCTTTGCCGCTATCCGTAAGTTATCCCATTGAGTTCGGTGATCTTTGTTCCACACAAGTTCGGCGATTCTTGGTCTTTCTATTTCGTGTTTGTGATGTGATTATCGTGTTACTGAGTTCTCACTTTGAGTGGTCTACTACTCTATCCTATGTATGATCTGCCGCATTCGCATACATCATTCTTGTAATTCTAGTCCTCCTTGCGTGATTTGGTTTAGGTTAGTATTCCCATGAGCGTTTTTGTAAATAAAGTATTTAAACAGAAATAAGCAATAACAATTGTGCTAAATGCAGTGCGATAAAATTTATAACTAAGAATGGGTTTTGGAGATGGTAAATTGAAAATAAGACTGTAATAATTCCTGTTATTGCTGATGTAAACATTAAACCTAAAACAGTAAGAGAAAGCAAAAAAGTACTTAGTAAACATTTCCTGATTAATGAGAGAGTAAAAGTACGTAAATACACGAACATGTGTATTAGCGTCGGCAGAGATAAGGGACGCGTGTTTGATGTTAACGTCGATTAGACGCAATGTATACAATCCCTAGGATTAATTAGAGGAGTCAATCCCGTTAATTGGGATAGTAAAAGGAGTAGGAAATTAAGTATGACCAATTTTTGTGCCATTGTTAGTATTGTAATTTTAACTAGGCTATAAGGGCAAACAATACTAATCACTTCCTTTTTCTATTTTTTTTTTTTAGAAAAAGGTTAATAGGGACAAAAATAATTAAAATATTCTTTTGTTTTGTTATTACTTGATTGTAATAGTCTATGTACATTTATATAAATATTGAAAACTTGCTTTAAAAGAGTTAATCATTCAACTTACAGTTTTATTTGGATTGTAGTAGACTACACGATGCTAGTGCGGGATGATCGTGTAACATACAGAACGTAAAATACATGTGTTTTGTTTCTACAAATATTATTGTTTCGTGTAGTGATTGAATTTAAGTGTGTAGGCACTAACCCTATATAACAACACATAATCACAATATAATTACAAATGCTCAAAAGATTCTCTATGGACATTCGCATTCTGCGTTCTGTAAGCAAAAGAGCTCCGTTAATCTCGGTTGTTTATAAACTTCTAACTGTACTCTCGATTCTTTCCGACATATTTTCTCTGGATATTTGCTTTTCTTAACAGACCAAATCTTTTAATCTACTCCAAACATAAAGATCTAAGCAAGTAAGATCTGTCGGCCATGAAAAGAAATTTCCTTTGTCAATTACCGTGTTCGGATATTGTTCATGTAAGGACTGTCAAACATTTCGTTGATTGTACGCCGGGCAACCATCGAGCTGAAACTACATAGTTCATCTAGTTTCCAACGGAACATCTAAAAGATGGGGCAAATAGGTGTTGACAAATTCCAAGTATCTATCTTCGTTTACGTGTCCTTGAAAAATGTATGGGCCTATAATTTTTCCTGCTACGATTCCCAACCATTTCGCTGATGTTAAGGATTGGCTGTTCCTATCCAGTGAGACTTTCCTGAAATTAGTAATGCAAGATTATTCCTCCAGTATTTGTAAAGGTGGCCTCAACCTTCCATAACATTTTCGATAGTAAATTTTAACCTTCTCAAATCATGCTTAATAACCAATGAGTTCATATATCATTATCATTTAGTTCCTGACATAAAACATTATGTCATTATGTCGAAGTATATCTTGCACACAAGTTCTTGTAATTTCTAATAACGTTAATAACGTTTTTGTTAAGAACCTATTTGCGAAATCTGTATTCACTTTGCTTATTTTGTTTATTGATAAACAAAACTCTTAAAATCCGCGTTATCGCTCTACCTCCCATCTGTAGTTGTTATAATGGCCACAACGTACGCATGTATGTGTTACACGATCAAACCGTACTAGGTGTCGTAAGCTGGGTGCCAAGATAACTACAATAAAGACGGGCGGGTTCGATATAAGACGTAAAGTAGTTAATTTACTTTCAAAAACATTACACTTGCCAGAAAAGCAACAAATAGTTAAGTTCAGTACGGGAAAAGTCTTTAGATGCCTCACAATCTGTAATTTCTCTGAAGTAAGTGATCCTATTTCAATCCAACAAACATACATACACGTCAATTCAATTTTGCAAATATTTAAATTTAATTAATATTAAAAACAAAATCGCCCAAAATTACCAAAAAATTATTGACTGCACCTTGTATGCTCGTGAAACCAAGATATAATGCGCGGTCTGTATACTTTCAAATATACCCTCGTATAAGTATGATCTGATACTTCTCGTCAATACTCTGAAATAAATAACTATCACCCAATTGTAAAATGCACGAAATAACTAACTCCTATCTTAAAATTATCACAAGCGTAACGAACTGTGTGTTCTTCATAAATTATATTTTCTCTCAAACACTGGTGGCAATTTTTATCATTATAATATATCTTTAAAGGTTTACAACTAACTATAAATCGCCTTCACTAAAATAATAAATGTTTTCTTTTTTTATTTACGTCACAGAAAAATAAATAAATAATGATGAAATCTACGATAAACATTGACTACAACTACGGTCAATATTGTTTGTCTGCTAAAAACCAACGAAACGAAGCAATTAAATTATGTAATCAGCTCGTCTCGAGAAACTCAATTATCAAGTCAACACAAATATAGCCAAAAATAACAAAAAAATATATTGCACTGAATCTTTGTGATCCTTTGTATAACTTTACACATAATCAACAAAGAAATCTAATAAACTACTGTTAATTTGCAATACCTAAACCGCTGTTTGCTTTAATTCTCACAACAAATTTGTTGGGTTAGGATTATTATAGCTCAAATAAAAGAATAAGTTGAACGACTAACTTTATTATAAGAAATTTTTGATACTAACCATACAATGACTGGCGCAATTAAGAAACACACTAACAAAAATTATTTACCCTAAGTTCCCCATATGAAGTTTTATTCTATTCTCCTGACTAAGCACAGAATAAGAGATAGTGGTGAGAATTAATTGATTTTATGACCTAATCAAAATTTACGGTACTAGCAATGGCACGTTTATAGGACCATCAATTGTCTACTACTCCTAATCCGTTTTAAGATGAAGTATCCTAATAACGAGGTTAGACTCTTTTACTTAATCCTTATGGTAGTATTCATACGCGTACAATCGGCTTTTGTTTTGCTGGTGCTAAACTGAATGTTCCACGTTAACTCACGTTCTTTAACGCTTGTATCAATCGTAATTCTCAAATGTTCGTCGAATTTAATATTTTCTCTTCGTGTCTAAATTATTAATTGTCTATAAAACTTAATTGGTTTAATGTTAACAAACACACATATTGACATTAGCATTAATAATTATTTAATGCAACCTTAACTTCAATTTACAATATGCAAAACCTTTATTTAGTTATAATGGATTACTTTAAAAGTTTCTCTTTCTTTTAACCTAACGGTTTCTGTTTATCTCAAATCTGTTTAAACACATAATTAAAATTTTTGGAAAAGTCTACAACAATTTCCAACTCCATATATCAACTTGTAAACGTTTTAATGTAACCCGGAAAATTGGTTCTGGCAATAAGCAGACATTGTTTTTAACTTAACTGTTATTATAATTAGCAAAGAGAGTTATGTACTTGCTCTTTTGAAATTACGCGCGATGGCTTCAACCGAAAGTTTTCTGAAGTCTCCCCCATGCTGGCCATTTTATAGATAACCAATCACTGTTAAAGGGTTTACATGTCACATGATTTTATCCAGCAGAAAATACAAAATGGACCCAACGCAAATAAGAATCCATCCATCTACATGATCTTGCCCTCGAACTATACCTAAAATTTTCCGTTGTGAAATCTCAACTCATTTATGCGAATAAAAATTCATACTCCTTCTACTTTTTGACTAATGCGTAATTTTAGCACATAACCTTACTATCTTGCATTAGAGAGGTAGGTACTATTTATTTTTATTTCACTATTACAATCGCAAAATTAAAGCATGTGGTAATGCTCTAGCTATATCTGTGGCCACAGTGAAGAATATCAAATCTCGCAGTACATCTAATCTTATCCAGCCTAGGTAAAAAATGACTTCGTAAAAAAACAAAATGGAACGATCTGCCAGAAACATCCAAAATGTGCATTAGGAATACATTCTATAACATGTATATACAATGTGAGTACAATCTAACGTATACATATTCCTACATCTGCAATGTTTTTATTTACATAACAGCATGTCACAGTTGGAGCTTTAAATGCTGAACTCCGGATAGTCATGTTTGATTAAGTGGTAGAAGTTTAATCGTGCATTACAAAATTAGAATTCAAGTTCAAAAAATACTCAAATCGTAGAGCATTATTGGAAAAACAAAAAAATAGCAGAAATGCAAACTTATTTTCTAAAACGATACACCCAAGAGACCAATTCACCTAGTCGAAAACAAATACTATTTATGGATGAAACATGAATCTACTCAAAATAAAATCCAGGCAAATCGTGGCAAGATGAAGACGTAAAGAGTGTACGGAAACCTCAGGGCTATGATGGTAAATGCTTTATTGTTATGCATACGGGTTGCCCAATAGGATTTATAGAAATGCATCCCTATCATTTAGTTCAAAATCATTAAAAGAAAATTATCATGAAATGAATGGAGATCTGAAAAATGTCTTACTGAGCATTTGCTAAATCATGTAGAAGAGCCTTCATTAATTATTATGGATAATGCATCGTACCACACAATGTTACTCCCGAAGGTACCAACATCATCTTCGACAAAGTATAACATGATTTCGCGGTTAAAACAAAAAAATATTAGTTATGGACCCACACTGTTTAAAAATGAACTTTATTCACTTATTAAATCTCTCGGAAAATAGAAAACAGGTGAAATAATTAGAGCTATGGACACGAAGTGTTACGATTTCCAGCGTATCATTGTGAATTTAATGCAATTCAACTCATATGGGCACATGAAAACGGGTACTACGATAAACACATTGGATGAGATGGCTATAACGACGGAAATGTTGGGTCTAGGAAAATTGATCGAAAACAATTGATCGAAGGAAAATTGGCCGAAGGAAAATTGGTCAAAATGCAATTGGTCGAAACAGCAATTTATCGAAACAGCAATTGATCGAAATACGGTTCTAGGACAGCACAAAAAAACTATTTATTATGCTACCTTTGCACAGTTAAAATACTGCGGCTATTTAATTTTCACTGAGCAGATTAGACCTTAAATTATAATCAAAAGGACATGTTTTTACTTTTCAATAAACAGGCAGAACATAATTTTGCCGAGTTCCTTTTTACAAACTAAAAATCCTTTTATTTTAATAAACAAATTTACTAATTTAATCATTTTTACCAAATATAAAAAATGTAAAACTAATTTTTAATAAAAAATGTAAAATTAATATAATTCAATAATTAAATAATAAATAATTATTAAAATATTTTTTTGATTAACAATTCAAATTATACAAAATATAAAAATAAATTAATTTTTAAAATTCTAAATAAAAGCTCATCCCATTAAATATTAAATATTAAAACTTAAAAATTAAAAATAAATTTTTAAATATATAATAATAGAATTTAATTCTTTTCTTAAAAAACTAGATATATTTAAAAACGAATAAAATTTCATTTCAAATTAATTATTTTAAAATATTATATCACAAATAAATTAATAATTAATTGGCCCTTTTAAATTCGAGAAAATTATTTAAATAATTTCTATTTAATCAACCCTGATACAAAGGTAAACCTTGCTGCATTCTTCGAAACTTTCTCTCTCATTAGGTAATAAAAACCAAAAAATATAAAAAACAACTTTTAAACACGACAGCTTTGTGCTGTCAGTCCTAAGCCTGAAAAAAGTGTGAAGGAAAGTCGCTTGTATTCGATCAATCGCTTTCGATCAATTTTCCTAGAACCGTATTTCGATCAATTGCTGTTTCGATAAATTGCTGTTTCGACCACTTGCGTTTCGACCAATTTTCCTTCGATCAAATGTTTTCGATCAACTTTCCGGAAGCGAGAAATGTTATTGCAATGTTAAACGAAGCATTACAGCAGAGTAACCAAACAGTGCATAAACAAAACAGTGGTACAAACATGAAGAAATGTTGGACTTTACAGTTTCGGTACAGACAGCGACGAAAAATTTAGTAGTTTAAGTTTATTGTTACAACATAACAATGCAGGTAATTGAAAAGGATGTGTTCATTTTTGTAATATAATTATTCTGTGCAGTTATTGAAATCTAAATGAATTACACTTAAATAATTCAAGCCATTAAATTTTATTTCAGTTATACTCGTATATTTGGCATAACGTGTATCATGTATGGTCTGTTAAATTACCATTTAATAAGAGAGGTACGTTATGCAATATTGAAAGGTTACAAAGTAGTTCAACATCCATTAATACCTAAATTTGAGTGCATGTCGACGTATCCCTCTATGACTGCAGAGTTGTAAGCAAATTAAACTTTTTAACAAACATGTTTCTCTATTTTAATTGGATGTCTTATTTCCATGTTTATCTATAAACAAGCTCACACTTCTACTTAAAATATACAAAGTATGTATTTATAAATATAAACATAATGAAGCTGTAGCAACGTTCGGAAGTTCAACTAGGGAAACCTACAAATTCTATTATCTTTTAGTTATCAATTATATGTGAATGTTTATTACCAACTTACATGATATTGCACAAAAACATTTTCTAAATATTTACATCAACTCGCTGCGATGTATTTTGTTGAATATAAACATTGTTTAAATGTGTAAAAAATGTATGCACTTGTAAATTATGACCTGCAAAAACCATTAAGATAAAATATCTGCTAGAACTCTATTTATGGCTCACCATGGTTAATTATAATGAACAATTTTCTTCGATTTTCACAAAGTAAAACGTTTTACAATAAACAGGATTCATAATCATATGAAAACCTGTAAATGCACTACCGCCATCTCGGAACAGAGTAATTAATTAAAAGAAATTATTACGGAAATAATTTGAATCCGTTTTTTAATATTAACTCGTATCACTGTAAGTGATGACGCAGTTTATTCTTTGGTGACAAGGATTATATTTATGTTTCATAGTGGACTTATTGTCTACAAAATAGGACAAATGCTTATTAAGATTATGACTTGAGTTGCAATTAACAAATAATAATTTCTTTTGCCATAAATTTAGTTGTCACTACTAATTGTTATTAGTTATTAAGTTTAGGCCAGAATGGATGAATATAATAATTCTTGTAATAAACATGTTTTATTTTTAATTAGCACAATTCTTTTCTGCAAAGATATCCGTTAATTTGAATTTTAAAAACTTTTAACTGGAATAATTAAAAAGAAAATAAAAGCACTTACAAAACGCCTGCTATAATGAGGGCGTTAATGGGTTCGATATAAAACCTGACACAAAACCAAAAATTAACGAAGAAATCTATCATAATTTATTTCCAATTTTCAGGGTTTTTTTTTTGTTCGGGGAATTGAGGAAAATTACAACTTTACCGATTAAGTGTTAGATTTGCTAGGATATAGTTTGTCGATAATAGAGAATTTATTAGTAAAAACCACGCCAGGTAAATTAAACCGAATATTTTAAATGCTTCAATAATCCACTTCTAAACTTTTTATTTTAATCACAAGCTTGAGTAACTTGAAATTGTGTAGAGAAAAAATGAATCGATTCTAATGAAAAGAATAATTTTTTAAGATTCAGTATCTCAATTAAATTTCATTTTATAATAAGATTAAACAGGGCTATTTTTTTTAAATACTTGCTGGGTAGATATTTGAAGCAATTCGTTAATTACTGAAATTTACTTCAAATTATTCTGTTTTCAAATTCTTCAATTTATTATGAAAATGTAAACTTCCATCATTATTATACATAATTAACATACTTTGGGTTTTTTAAATGGTGTGGTTTTCTATTTGTATTTGATATAACGTTTGATATACGTTTCGATAACAATTACCGTTATCGTCCTCAATAAATGGTAATATCTCTAAGAATTGCTTGAGCTGTTGGAATAAATTTATGAAATATGAGAAAGATGACAACGAAAACATAAGCCTGCAATTAAGATAACAGTGTGATAAACATATAAAGCGAACTATGAAACCTAATTTTAGTAAAGTATAACTAGATCCTTAAATTAAATATTACTAAAATACCTTGAAGATGACATATTAGAACACCCTCTAACCGTCGAAAAGCGTTATAATCAAGGAGTAAATTCAAGAAAATTTAATCAAATTATGATGTTAAGTGTAAGGCTGTGAAAAACAACTTGAAATTGATAAAAGCATTCACAAATAGAAACTTCACATACCAATTACAGATCTAGACCAATATAACAAAATAATATTTTTTTCTAATGATTGTAATTGTTCTCGTACAGTGAAAACACAATATAGTACGTTTAATATGATTTTTAATTTAACTTATAATTGGTGAAGAATTTACTGTAAGGTCAAAGAAAAAACAGCAAGACGACCTAAAATTAAAATTAAGACGTACCATTGTGTCTTCTTTTAATTATAAGGTGCCATTTAAACAGAGATTTTCTTTCTGCCTATTGAAGTTGTTTATATATCTCAATAGCTTCACGTTCTAAACGAACATAATAATGAGTTTGTCTTGACAAGATTTCCATATTTTCAATTGAATGTCATGATTTAAATTATTTAAAGCATGATCAATTGACGCAGATTTCTCTGGATGATCCAGTCTACAAAATCTCACATATTCTTTACGTCTTGTATACTTTTCCACAAGAATAAGATAACTTACACACTCCGGACGATAACATTTGGTTTGAAACACCATTGAGCATACTTAAATGTTCTTTAATTTTTCCTGTAGGTTTAAAAACAATCCTAATGCCATGAATAATTAGAATTTTTTTTAATTCTATAGCCACTATTTATAAAAGGAAAAAACGCAGTACCAACATTAAACACTAGTTTTTGTTTATGGTTAAGTTTAGAAGGTGTAATATCTTTAAGATGTAATTACACTAATTTTTTGACGTTTGTGGTAGTTTGACAATTTATGAAGGTATGTGTCAGCTTTCAGTAAACCGTAAATGATAGTGACTTATTAATTTTAGATATTACTATGTAAAAAAATGGCAAACTTCCATTAAGCTTCCTTCTCCATGGTCAACTGAATGCTTGGATGAATACCATTTTTAAAAATTAAAAATTCATGTACTGTTTCTTCTCAATGTCTCCAAGTAACAAATGTTGTATGTTGTAACGCTAACTTCACAAATTTTTACATATAAAAATTACTTACAATAACACTAAAAGGGTTACCCACTGAGAGACCATCTAGCTGTTTATAAGTAGTTGTAAAACAGTGCCGAAAAAGAATTGTGATGATACAACAGACAAAACATCCTTCTGATCAAATTATTTTCAGCGCTATTGAAGCGCTTTCTAAAGGAGTAATACCGCTTGAAGGTATAATTTCTCCCTCTCCTCCCCTCTCCTCTCCCTCTCCCTCTCCCTCTCCCTCTCCCTCTCCGTCCCCGTCCCCTCTCCCTCCCTCCCCGCCCCTCCCTCTCCTCTCCCTCTCCTCTCCCTCTCCCTCTCCCTCTCCCTCTCCCTCTCCCTCTCCCTCTCCTCTCCCTCTCCCTCTCCTCTCCCTCTCCTCTCCTCCCTCTCCTCTCCCTCTCCTCTCCCTCTCCCTCTCCCTCTCCCTCTCCCTCTCCCTCTCCTCTCCCTCTCCTCTCCCTCTCCCTCTCCTCTCCCTCTCCCTCTCCCTCTCCCTCTCCCTCTCCCTCTCCCTCTCCCTCTCCCTCTCCCTCTCCTCTCCTCTCTCCCTCTCGCCCTTCGCCCTCGCCCTCACCCCTGCTCCCGCTCTCGCTCTCAGTTGAATAATATAAATAATGTAAAATAAAAAGAATGCTATTTACTAATAAAAATAATGAAAAAAATATCCCAGATAAATAATTAAAATAAGAAATAATGAAAAATAAAATTAATTCTGGTACACCCTACTACAACACATGGATTAACGAAATGTGGAATTTTCTTATAAATGTAATCTAAATAATGTTAATTAGGACTGGTACGTGGTTTCATGATTCTGAACCGAGGTGAGGGAGACGATAGATAGTGTGAGTGACTTCTTGGTGATGCTTTTGATGTTGATGAAAACGGGTGAATAATTCGGTAGGGGAAAGATGTGAGAAGGTGTGTTTAGAGTAGAGAAGTCAAGATAGGGGATATTGTATGGGAATTAATACAAGGGAACTCGTTTTCGGAGCCTAAGCTACCGGCCACTTTCCAGGAGGATAATTGGGTTTTTAGGGTAGGTGGTTCGCAGGAAAGTAGCTACCTGTTCGGGAACATATGGTGAAATAGCTACGCCGAGGGTGACAATTCAGAAGCCCATTTAGGTGCACGACAGCCAAAATGCTGGTCTAAATTGCGACCTGACTTAAAACACGTTTCTCTTTTGTGTAGGATGGTACAGTTTACTTATAGATGGTTTCAAGGTACGTACTACTAAATAATATGGGGCGAGGCCTCCGGCAAATTAAGTACAACGTGCCTTGGACACGTTTATATACCGGACTCGGTGCTAAAAGCAGGCAAGAGCGTGTTGTATAAAGGTGTCTGTGACAAGGGTGGTTATATGTACTGGAGTGGAATAAGGGTAGATGGTGGATGTTTATTTGTTATGAACGTGTTTGTATATGAAATTAATGGTCTAATGATAATAGTCGGGATGCTGAATGTAAATCAGGTAATAATTGTGAGTAGGTAAATAAGTGAATGTTCGTGTCTGGTCTGGTAAAATAAGTGAGAATAAGTAAAGAATAAGTGTAGGTGGTCTGGTATTTATAGGGGAAGTTTAGAGAGTGGCAAACGCAATGGCAACTGATAACATTTTTAAATAATGATAGTGCAGTTGTGGAAGTAACTTGATAGGAATTATTTTCTAGGATAGGAAAATTTGTAAGGGATTCGCAGGATTAATACAAAGATATACCTTTGTTTACATCATTAGAAAGTTTGGACAATTCTATATAGTTTTGGTTTAAGGTTCATTGGCGTACCGACCATACTAAGAGTGGGGGAAGCTATTGAATGTGTAATCGTTGAAATTGCTGTAAAGCCTAAATCACTTATTCAATTTTAGTAAAATAAACCTTGTTTTAAATCGCCGTTCCCATTGTTACACAATAGTTCCTAATAAAAGTGCTAGACGACCCAATTTGTTATATCAGTTTTTTTCATTTTACTCCGCAAAGGACCACGCATTTTTCTTATGCAAACGAGAGCACCGTCAAATTGTCTGAATTTTTGATATGTAATAGAACTTGATGTTCTAATCAAAAGTCTTCATGGCTAGTTTTCGATATACAACGGTGTTGAAGTTCAAGATCCCGAAATTTTTAAAATGCGTACCAAAAAGTCCCTTTTCAATATTTTTGAAAGTTTTTGGCTGATATACGTAGACAAAATACACACTTAATAATCAAAATAAAAATATTGATAGTTCCAGGGCGATTCAAGCTGTCGCAGACCTTTTTTGGATAAAGCATGTATTTTTACATAACAAATATAGCGTAAAATAACATTAAAAAAAAAGTTCCGTCAAAATTTCTTAATATTTGATATAGTGTACATCTCGATGTCCTCATTCAAAATTCCTAATGGTAAAATTATATCCTATGGATATTTTTCGAGATATTAAACGTTTAGTTTATAAAATACCAATTTTTATAGAAACAAGAAATAACAACAAAACACGGGAAATATTACAAATTATTTATTTTCAGATGCTGTGTTAGATTATGATACTATTTTATTGTTTAAAGATAGACCAAAAGAGTCATACTTACAGGGTGATCCCACTTGTAAGATGACTAAATCTACAAATTCAAAACAGATGCTAAATAATAGAAACTAGGTACATATTACCTACTTATTTTATAATAAAAAAAATCTTATGATTCAATATGGGTTGTTAATTGGGTTTTACATATAATACAGGGCCATTCAATACTCCATTACAAAAAAGGTTTAAAGTTTGAAGATAAGTTCAAAAATCAGATTATGCACTTGTATTTACCTATATGGTAGATGTAGAAAGGACTGTTCACTTGATCGGATTACAGGTAAGTCGAACTGTGACATATTTGAGTTTTTTTTATTGAACCTATAATTTAGATGTAGGTAAGGTAAAGCCTTAGGCGCATTTTTTAAGTGGTAAGCGCTGTAAGACTATTCCACTGATATTATTGTATAATGATCACATATTAAACAATGAATATGAACTCCAAATAAATTTGAAATATCTAGATGAATTTCTTCAAATGATGAGGTGCATAAATATTAGAAAATCGAAAAATATTTGATAGAAAAATATTTGCTCTGCTCTCTGTTGATATTTTTCTAACATTATATCCTGCTCCTTACGAAGTCTGCGATAATTTTGTTAATTTTCAGTTTATCTGAGGTCCTCTACAATTGCATAACAAGTGAAACAAGATTCTCTTGATTCTTCATAAGTTCCCATGTTAAAAAAAAATTGCTTTATTTAAACCCATCGTAAGTCGCTCTTAAAAGTGTAATTCACAAACATAACGTTTTATCCTTTTTTGTATATGCCGTATTTCGTAACATGTTTTGTTCAAACACTACAATTTTAATTAAAACAATAAAGTTATTCAAAACAACTGCAACTGACATTATAAAACTCAATGCAAATGCCTTCATTTATTGTGAACGATAAAGTAATTCAGAGACTAAAAATCAACAAGGTCAGATAAGTCTCAAACTGTATTAATGTTAGTGAAATCGGTTTCTTAAATCACTGTTTTATTGTTTTAAATAACGTAGATTTTATTATTAAGAAAAACAACCCTATATATGTTTAATAAAAGTTTACACGTTTAATGGAAACTATTTTATTATTAAACTGTTAATATTGATGGCTACCAAGTAAAGTCATTATGTTGGTATTCTTGTATAAGTATATTTATCTAGTGTGCTATGATAAATAAAAAAACATTTACTTGTCATTGAATTTTAAGTCTCATTTGGAATCGTTTACAATACATATCTGAGTTATTTTTTTTTTAATTGTAGAGTTTCCACTAAATATTGTAGCAAATATGGCTTTTGCAAATAAAAAAAATTGTTATGTTTGTAACAGAAATTTTCCAGTTCGACTTACAACGCCTTTAAGCGAAGGAGATAACTTAGATTTTCTAAACATGGCAACTTATAGACGAGAAACTGCAGGACATCCTGCGGAAGAGAATCTAGATGAAGCAAAGTGCTGTTTAAATTGTTATCAGGCAATTACAGGGGACCTCAGACAGATTCAAAATAATCCGAATTGCCTCAGAGTTAATGTTTTAATTCCAAATTCAGTACATGGGTGCATTATACAGGGTGGCCCATTAGTGTGTGGGAGTGCAATAACTTACTTAGGATCAAAAATACAAACAAATTTTTTAAATAAAAGTTGTTATGTTTGCGCAGATACACATTTCTAAAATATTTTGAGATATACAGGGTGTTCAGCCTAAGCGAGACAGCATGAAGTTTACTTTTTTTTAATAGGACGCCCTGTATATTTGTTTACCATCGAATTCAGCATTAATTCAGGAGATTTCGATTAGCAAAAACTTCATTTTTTTTAATGGAACACCCAGTATATTATTTTACCATCTTGTAAAACTATTTTATCCCTTCGAATTATGTCTGTAACTCTCTAAAATTGATTGTTTTTAAGAAAATTGCATTTATAGTTTATGATTTAAAAATATTCATGTTTTTAACAAGCAAGCTCTGAATGTGACGTTGAGAATACTTCCACTTTCGATAATTTTTTGTGACAAAATCACACCAGTAATTTTCTACCTTTAAAAAATGTAATAAAATAAATAGGTATCTACAAAACTCAAAATAAACAAATTAAACAAAAATAACTAACAACAAATAAAAAAGAACTAAAAACGTTAGATAACTATTTTATTAAATGTTCAAAATGACCACCATTTACTTCCATACAATAATGTATGCGATCTTCAAAAGCTCTACTAGCACGATGTAACATATCGATATCAACAGTTCGGAAAACCTATCTAATTCTATTCTTCATGTCTTGCTTAGCAGTCGCGGGTGTTTTGTATACTTGTTCTTTGACATAACCCCACCAAAAAAATCCATTTTTGTAAGTTCTGGTGAACGAGATGGCCATTTATGGGGTTCTCCTCTACCCATCTATTGTCCGGGAAATTCATTATTTAAATGTATATTGATCAGTTTGGTATGGTGAACTGGTGCCCCGTCATGTAGGTACCACATTCGCCGCCTAACATGAGCTGAAGTAGTTGTGGTAATTTGTTTTGTAAGAAATTTAAATAAACTTGCCCATTAACAGTTCCGTCAAAGAAATATGGGCCTATGACATGATTCCCAATTATTCCACCCCATACATTTAATGACCACCTTGTTTGACTGATAGTCCGTATACAATGTGGTTGCATAATAATGGAAATTGTGTCTAGTAACAAACCCATTATTATGAAAAATTTCTTCATCGGCTTCATCTAAATCCGAGTCTTACCAAAACATTTTTCAAAATTGACAAATATTGACGCAACTGCGATCGTTTGTATGCATCGCTGGACGAACATTCAAATTTGATTGTTTGGTACGATGTCCAGCGATAAATACAGACGACTGCAGTTGTGTCAATATTTATCGTAGAACAATTTTGAAAAATGTTTTGGAAAGCTCTTGTTATTTAGATCAGATTCGGATGCATTATTTTTTTAAATGACACACTATAAGCCCTCCCTTACAGGAAAAAAAAAACGATAATATACTACATAATTAAAATAAGTTTATTTTTTGTATTTCATACATTTAACACCTTAAAAAATTTTTAAAGCACTACTGAGGACGATAACTGTAATGACTAAGTATTTTAGTTATGTGCAGTAATGGTGAAAGTTTATATTTACACAATATAATACGTTTGGGCTGAGGAGTACTTTTAAAACCCATTTTTATCTCTCATTTAGTAAGTCTGTTCCAGAAAATCCGTTGGAAAGTAAATTACGGCCGTTTTAACACTTTGTGGCCGCGAGTATACAGGTACGAGTAACAATCTCAAATTCGAATTTTTTGTCCTCGCGTGTTCAAGCTCTGCCATTTTTCTTTGGCACCAAAAGTGAATATATGCCTGGAAAGGTCTTTTTGTGTGGGATAAGGTTTGTTTAGATGTTTTTTACGATATCTGTTACGGTAACATGCCCAGAGTCGAAGAAGAGGAAAATCACATGCACCTTTTTGAATTCCGCGGTCTTTCGTCACTTCCGGTCGGACCGGAAGTGACGCTATTTTGTTACTAGTAAGCGTACTTTTCTGCCTTTTATTTGAGACCAGTCTGGGCACTATAGATTTGCACGCAGAATTCCAGGATTCAAGGACCTGGAATTCCAGGAAGCCGGTACTTTGAAGGTGGGGAGATTCGATATATACAGTGTGTCCGAGATTCAGCATGCATGTATTGCTATATTCGTTAATATTGAAGATAGAATGTCGGTTAAATGGGGAAAGTTTTAGAGAATTTTATGGCTATCATCGTGGTAAAGTCAGATTTGAAGTAACTTTTTTTGTTTTTGAAATAATTGAAGAAAACAAAAATTGTGCATTTTCTACTACCCCCTGTAGCTCTTTTATTTGAAGTCTGACAACATTTTGATTTGTACATTATTATGACACTTTTAAAAGACAATTTCAAAAAAAGTACCCAAATTTATCTACAGTCATTTGTTTTTGAAATACATACACTAACTATTGTTTTTCATATGGACGCCATCTTGGATTTTTACATTATCGAATAGTAATTTTTATCACCTTTTCAGCGACTTATCACATGATACGAGAATTTACTTCCAACTTTGCTCAATTTGTTGTTGAACCCACTCACAGAAGGTTAACCACTTTTCATAATCATCATCCAATAGTTCCTGCATTCGCTGTATATGGTAAGGATGCATTTTGTTCTCAGACAGAATTTTTTGGACGACAGTACGACTTATGTCGGTTTGTTTTGTTATTTCCCGTGTGGAGATATGAGGATATTCCGTAACTTTTAACATTACGGTCATCTCGTTGTCCTCTGTTATTGCAGTCTTCAACCTTTCGCTTTTTACGTAAGTTACACTGCCAGTTCTGGTAAATCGTTGAAGCACATTTTTCAATGTCTCTTTTCTTGGCTGTCTTCCATCTGGAAATTTCTGTTGATAAATCCTTTGTGCGAGTAAACAGTTTTTATCACTGGCACCCAGAACAAAAATCATATCTGTCAATTCTTCTATCGGAAAATTCATGATTTTAATTGCTTTCTCGTTCTTAATAACCACACATTTACAACACGTCTAGATAATAACTAACGACTCTGACTTGCTCAAACGTCAAATTCACAGGTTACTTGTTAAAACTATGGATATTTTCATTTCATTTGTTGGTAAGGTTATTTTTGCTTAATTAAGTTTTGTAGAAACCCTATTTATTTTATGACAGTTTTTAAAGGTAGAAAATTACTGGTTTATTTTTGTCACAAAAAATTATAGAAAGGAAAGGTATTCTAAACGTCACACTCAGAGCTTGCTTGTAAAAAATATGAATATTTTTAAATCATAAACTATAAATGCAATTTTCTTAAAAACAGTCAATTTTAGAGAGCACATTATACAGACATAATTCAAAGGGATAAAATAGTTTTACAAGATGGTAAAATAATATACTGGGCGTTCCATTAAAAAAAATGAAGTTTTTGCTAATTGAAATCTCCTGAATTGCTTATCCAAAAAACACCCGAACCCCAAACGAAACTTCTACTATGTTCAGACATTTCAGACATCCTTTACCTTCGTATCTACCAAATAAGTTTAGTTGCTTATCGGTGATGACGTTTATTTGGCAGAATTTATAGTGCACCAATTTTCGACAAATCTTCATATATTTCGCTCCAGATTGGCAACGTCGCAATTTATGGGAATAGAAAAGATAGGGCTAGATTCAGAATTTTACGGTAAATTCGATGGTAAACAAACATACAGGGTGTCCTATTAAAAAATGTAAACTTCATGTTGTCTCGCTTAGGCTGAACACCTTGTATATCTCAAAACACACACACTATGGACCACCCTGTATGTAATGTGCAAAGTAATGTAAGAAAAGTATCCTCAGAGTGTAGAGCAAATATACTTCTAATTTCTAATATTTACGTACCAGATCATTTTAAGATATGTGAAATACATCTAGAGAATTCGGGTTTTCTAATGATTAATTTACATAGTGGATTGCGTTTTGTGAATAGACGGTATTTTCAAAATAATATTCAGTCGTTTATGTCCAGTTTAAGAACTGCTGCTAATTCAAAACTCGTCAACAATTGGGTAGATATAAATTCATTTAGTTTAGAGGAATTTAAATATTTAACGTCAATTTCGAAAGAAAATTTTCAAGAACTGTATGCATTGTGTGAACAAACTGAACAATATGGTAATATAAGAAATATTAGACAAAAAGATTTACTTGCTTTTCTTGTTGAGTTAAGACATGGGTTATCTGATGACTTTATAAAATTACTTTTGAATTATCCTTCGAGACAAGTCACTAGTTTAGTAATCTCTAATGTTCACCTCTCACTTGTGCAAAGGTTTGTACCTAACAACATCGAATTCAGATCAACAACCAGGGACAACGTTATAATCAATCATGTACCCGAATTTGTAAATAGGCTCTATAACCCTACACCAGGTAAGCCAAGAGCAATTGTTTATGTAGGCTATACATATAACTCAACTGAGAATAGCAGTAATTTTAGAATATTACGTCAGTCATATTGCTCGTTCAAGATGGAGCACTTAGTTAAGCCAGAAATTATAGTAGCTCCTGATGGATACATTCTAGCAGTTATAACGGTCCCTATTTTTCTGACGCACGAAATAACAACGATGCTGCCATTTTACGGCAGGGTTTACAAAATGATATTGATGGAATGAGAAACTGCTTTGAAGACGGAGATGTAGTTATAGTAGATAGAGGCTACAGAGACGTCATTGCTACATTTGAAGATCTGATTCTCATTTCTTTGACACCTTTACTTCCACGCAACCAACGTAATTATCTACTAGCGATGCTAACAAAGCAAAACAGGTAACTAAAACGCGTTGGGTTATAGAATCCAGAAATGGACATTTTAAGTGTATTTTTAGGTTTTTAAAAGGATGCCAACTTGCGTGATTTTTATCAAATATCAATTGAGATGGCAACTCAAATGTTAAATAAACTAAATGATGTAGATGGTATCCAAACACGCGTTGAAGCTGAAAATCTAGCTTTAAGAAATGGTCGCTGGCAGAGACTAAATAATATGCATATTCCTGAATTTCTTCGGTTAGATATCAATTATCTAAAAGATTTAGTTAGCCTTCATCATCTTTATTTAAGCCCATCATATATACAAGATAAACTACAAAGAGACAAACCTAATGTTTTAGAAATTGATGAATTAAGAGAGGAACCCAATTTTCTACGTTTTAGAATCCACTCGAGATTTAGAAAGCAACTAAGTATATGTTGTGGTTGGCATACGAATACAATCCTCCAGTTTTCTACTACTAATGCACGTGTCCGTCTGGTGCGAGAACTTTAAGTACTTGTGCACATATTGGAACGAATTTGTGGTTTTTTGGATATGTTAGACAAGAGAATGCTGAAAACCGTTTATTACCAGAAAATATTGTTCTCGGTCCCATAATAGAAGATATTTAAAGTGCAACAACCATTAAATATTTTAATTTTACTTAATTCTTGATGTTATCGCGTTTTTTTCAATTGAATCAGTCATTTGCTCGTTAATCCTTTATTTGGACTTCTTTTTCTTTAATTTAATTTATGAGTGGTAGCCTCATAAAGTAACTACAGTTTTTTCCCACAGCTTTAACAATAGCAACAAATATCAGTGGAATAGGCCTACAGAGGATACCACTTAAAAACAGACATGCCACAGGCTCTACCTCACGGGTGCTGTGGAAATGAGCTTGACATCTAAATTATAGGTTCAACAAGAAAAACTCAAAATATGTCACAGTTCGACTTACCTGTAATCCGATCAAGTCAACAGTCCTTTCTACATCTACCATCTATTATCTACCAAGTGCATAATCTAATTTTTGAATTTATCTTCAAACTTTAAACCTTTTTTGTAATGGAGTACTGAATGGCCCTGTATTATATGTAAAACCCAATTAACAACCCATATTGAATCATAAAATTTTTTTTTTGTAAAATAAGTAGGTAACATGTACCTAGTTTCTATTATTTAGCATCTGTTTTGAATTTGTGGATTTAGTCATCTTACAAGTGGGATCACCCTGTAAGTATGACTCTTTTGGTCTATCTTTAAACAATAAAATAGTATCATAATGTAACACAGTATGGGAGAATAAATAATTTGTAACATTTCCCGTATTTTGTAGTTATTTCTTGTTACTATAAAAATTGTTATTTCATAGACTAAACGTTTAATATCTCGAAAAATATCCATAGGATATAATTTTATCATTAGGAATTTTGAATGAGGACATCGAGATGTACATTATATCAAATATTAAGAAACTTTGACGGAACTTTTCTTTTAATGTTATTTTACGCTATATTTGTTATGTAAAAATACATGCTTTATCCAAAAAAGGTCTGTGACAGCTTGAATCGCCCTGTAACTATCAATATTTTCATTTTGATCATTAAGTGTGTATTTTGTCTACATGTATCAGCCAAAAACTTTCAAAAATATATAAAAGAGACTTTTTGGTACGCATTTTAAACATTTCGAGATTTTGAACTTCAACGCCCTGTACATCGAAACCTAGCCATAAGATAGAATTGGGCCCAGAAGACTTTTGAACAGAACATCAAGTACTATTACATACAAAAAATTCAGACAATTTGAAGGTGCTCCCGTTTGCATAAGAAAAGTGCGTGGTCTTTTAATCACTCGGTATATTTTTGAAATCGTATTTCAAAAGTAGGTTAAAAAACACTGCAAGTTGATATATTTACTCGTTTGAAAGTTATAGCGAAATGAAAATTGACGAAGTTTGGTCTTGCTGAGCCGAATTGGATAAAAGTTGGTCACATATTAAAGAGATAGTGATTTTTAAAGTCTATCACCGTCGCTAAGGGGCGTTAAGAATACTAAAATAAGGTTTTTACGATTTTTCATTAAAATGTAGGTATTTATTATATCAAAATCAAAAAGTTAATTAAATATTCCATAAAAATGATACTAGATTTAGTTTAATATTGTTGTTAGTTTTAGAGCGAAATTAATGTTTAATTTTGACTAAGTGGCTCACCCGGTGAAGTTCAAATAAAATAAAAAATCCGATTTTAAACCCAAAAATATTAGGTATTTAATGTCTCGATAAATGTGCAAACTGCCTTCCGTCACATTCCCAATCTTCCAATCTTGTCCGGGTGTATAAAACTGCTGCTTCGATTCCCGCAGCTGGTAGATGACGAATTACATATCGGATTCTGTTTTCCATTTCATATCTTGTTGTCGGTGGAGTTTGGAGTATAATGTCCTTCAAGCGACCCCATAAGTAGAAATCGAGGCACATGAAATCGGGTGACCTGGCTGGCCAAGGAAGTGGTCTTCCCCTTTCTATCCAGCATTCTTAAAAATATTCGTTAATATGGTATCACACGTTAAGAAAAGTTGTGCTGGACACCCGTCTAATTGTAGATACATGATTCCCCTAATGTCCAATATCACATCTTCTAACAGTACTGGCAACTCATTGATTAAAAACTCTAAGAAGAGGTTACCAGCTATCGCTCGATCAAAAAAATAAGGACGCCTATAATGCCACACCACACGTTTAGCCTCCCCCGGCTTTGGTGCTGCACTTCTAGCATCCCATATGGATTTTCAGCAGACCAATAATGAACATTATGCATGTTTACCCTACCATCACCTTTAAAAGTAGCCTCGTCGGTCGATAGAATTTGTGATAACATCTATTGACAAAAATTTATTCTGTGATCAAAATCATCATCGTTTAGGGCCTAGTGCAAAACTATATGGTAGGGGTGTAGTCCAAAAACAAAAATTAACGCGCATATAGTAAACTGTGTGTCTATTAAAAAGAATGTAAAAATGCAATTATTTAACTGTCTTTTAATGTTTCGAACAGTAGTTCGAGCTATTCCCAAATCTAAAGGTAACGCCCTAGTTCCAATGTGTCTATTAAATTCTATGTAAGTTAACACATTAATAATATTTTCTTCAGTCCTTTCAATGCGGACGCCTCCTAGGAAGTGGAAAAACTCTTCTTCCATAAAGATGGCAATCTGGATACCGGGCCGCATACTGTCTTCCAACTATTGCTGCATTTTGAAAGCACTCAAAATAGACCTCAATTATATCAACGACATCATCACTTGCGACAGGCATTTTAAAAAATATTCACCATTCAAATTGACAAGAATTAAACTACGTCTAATAAAAATTTGGCGTTTACATACAATGTTATTTAAAAGCTTGTTTTTCGTTTTCGTGGCCTACTATTAAACATTGATTAGAAATTCCAAGCGCTTGAAGTAGTGATTAATTCAGTGAGTTCATTTAAAAAAAAAACATGTAAAATGTAATATTTTCTACCTACTATATCTGTACAAATTAATAAAATTAGTTTAAGGTAAAAAGTTTAAGGTAAGGGATTAATAAGCGGACATCAAAGCGCTAGTTTTATACACTCGAACAAGATTGGAAGACTGTTTGGAATGTGACGGAAGGCAGTTTGAACATTTATCGAAGCATTAAATACCTAATATTTTTGGGTTTAAAATCGGATTTTTGATTTTATGTGTATTTTACAGGGCGAGCCACGTTAAAATTAAACTTTAATTTCACTATAACTCTAAACTAACGACAATATTAAAATAAATATTGTATCATTTTTATGGCAAATTGAATTAACTTTTTGATTTTGATATAATAAATACCTATATAGTTGCAATTAAAATTTTAAAGAAGTAACGTAAAAACTTTATTTTAGCGATGGTGATAGACGTTAAAAATCACTCTTGGTCGTTAATTCGATTAACAACAACTATCTCTTAATATGAGACCAAACTTCGTCAATTAAAGTGTTAAAAAAATTTTGATTTCGCTATAACTTTAAAACGAGCAAAGATATCTACTTGCGATGTTTACATGTTTCTTGCAAATTTAATCTACTTTTCGAATACGACCTCAAAAATATACCTTGTGAATTAAGTTTTCGGAGGAAAATGGAATGAAAATTATAACAAACTGCGCCCTCTAGCATTTTTATTAAGAACTGTTGTGCAACTATAGGAACGGTAATTTAAAATACCTACATTTGTCTTTCAAACAAGCTTCATTTTACTGAAATTGAATAAGTGGTTAAAATTTACAGTAATTTTAATGATTACACATTCAATAGCTTTCCCCACGCTTATTATGGCCAGTACGCCAATGAATCTTTAACTAAAATTACGTAATTTGTGTAGACTTTCTAACGATGTAAGCAAATGTATATCTTTATATAGGAGTTTTGGGAGAAATTTAGTATTTTATTATTTAGTTTTTAATTGCGCCCCCTAGTGGTGAAATACGGAACTTCAAAATAATTTCCAGCAATTTCACTGGTAGCCTTCAACTGTTAGCGAGCGATCTCATTTGTCATATTTAAGGCAGTACAGTAATATTTAATTTTTTTAAGGATCTAGTTATTCTTTACTAAAATTAAATTCCATAGCTGGCTTTATAGGTTTATCAAACCGTTATATTAATAGCAAACTTATGTTTGCGTTTTTACCTGTTTCATATTTTATAAATTTCTTCTAAGATCTCAAGCAATTCTTACAGAAATTATCATTTACTGAGGACATTAACTGTAATTGTTATCGAAACGTCTAGATTTATATAAAATATAAATAGAAAAGTACACCATTTAAAAAACAAAAAGCTAAGTATTTTAAACTTCAACCTTCTATTTCGATATTAAATATATGAGTATTGTAATTTTGTCAAAATCCATGTTTTAATTAATCGCAAGAAACAAATAAAATTTAAATTCCCAATTTATACCAAGATGAAATACGTGCAATAATTTACAAGTTCTAAAACAATTAAAAAATCAATGACAAAAGATTACATTTGTACATAACCCCGTCCGTTTAATCCGACAATTAATTTGAGTAATCCTTACTAAAACCTCTAAAACTTATAAAATATTAAGCATAATTCCGTACATTTGATGTACCAACACCTTCGACACTTTATTATATTCGCATATTTTAAGACTTAACAATTCTCGCATGAAGAGAAATAACGCCAAAATTTCGGACAACAAAAAAAAAAAAAAAAATAACGACAGTAGAGCGTTGTCATTTCGCTGCCTAATCATTTGTTTTATCCCCGTTGTTAAAATTTTATTACCGACTTTTGTCATAAAGTATATAATTTTGAGACCTTTGCGTAGATTTATTACAAGAGTAAAGCACATTTTCTTAGATGCAATATCAAACACTGACAAGAAATGTTATAAACATTTCAGTATAATAAATAAATAAAAAAAAGCAATTGACACAAATTTAAACATAAATAAAAAATACCGTTGTCAAAAATTTATCTTTACACGTTCGTAAAAAGAAATTTATCTTTAGATTGCTACACTTATTTTGCGCTACCCTAAAGGCCGTACCTTTATGGATGGAATCATTTGTTAAGAGAATTAGATTGATTGATGCTTAAGTAAACAACAATCTATTTTGAAACGTACATAAACGACGGCTATATGTGTTGATGTAGTGCTTTTCAATACTAAGTACTCGCTCTTTATAAAGCGTCGAAACCCCGCCACACTGAATAAATCATTCTTAAAAATTAAAGCAGTGTTGATAGGCAAACATGACAAATTCATAGTGAAAAGGCGATTAACAAAATGTTGAATTAAAGCCAAATATCCAACGATAATTTCGACGAATTTTCTTTCCTCAAGTTTTGTATTTAAGTACAGTGAAAATATGCCAAAAATAAAGCTCAAGCTCGTCGATAATTAAATTAACTTCATCTTGCCTTTTATATTTGAACCATTTACGTACATCGTTACTTGAATACATCATTATTTAGGAATAATAATTCAATATCCTTCTCTTTTTAGTTAATGTAACGACAGAAAAGTTTTTAATAGGAAAAAAATTAAGAGGAAAATTTCCATATCAAGAGCAAACATTTTTGAAAGCGAAAATTATAAGTATTGATTTGTTATTAACGCAAGAGATTTAGTATTTTCATTCAAATTAAACTGTGAAAGTTTTGAAAAAGTATTGATATTCAATTATTTGTGAGTATTCTGTTTTAGAATGAAATACAATGTTAATTTCCTGTATGCAAGTTCTTGGTACGTCTTTAGAGAACAATTTCCGACTTTAAAGCTTCTCTAATTTTGCATGCATTTGAATTGCAGGAAATTTAACCAAGGAACATTAATTTGGCTTAAAGCTGTACACAAATTTGCAGTTTAATATTTTCATAAACAGCATAAAAAAATTAAACCAAATGTTGCAAGAGGAGTTTTGGTTTTAATTACTTCACAATTTCAATATTGCAAGAAAAATAATAACCACAAAAAAAAACCTAACAAAATTACTCATCTTTTGCTCTCTATCTCTCTCTCAATAGTACACATTATAAACATAAATCTTCTATACCAGTAGAATGAAGGGAGAATAGGAAATGACGTCATCAGTGATGGGGTATAGGCTTGGGGGGTGGGGTTGGTTGTGAGGGTGGGGTTAGCTCCTTTTCGGGGCCCTTTTAGCAGTATCAAGAGCCTTTTTGGCAGCCCAATCCTGGAGTTAGGGGGGGTGTGGAGATTGTCACGTGACCCGGTCAAACTCCAATTATTTTAATTATACTATAATAATATAATATCACAAAGTCTTTATTCAAAATGCAGTACAATTTTGAACCGCGAGTGGAAGTTCAGAAACATTGCAATTCTGTCAATTTCTGCTCTACCACTTAACCCTTGCCATAATACAAATAATGAAAAAAATATAGATGTATCACATGTCATAAAGTAAACAAAGCCATATACTTTTTTAATTGGATTATATTGAGAAAAAAAAGAAAATCAATTTAAACATTATTTGTCAAACAAGTAACAAAATAACTGTTTTTTTTTAAATGCTGCCAAACCCAGTTGTATCCTGAAAAGCGGAATTGAATTATACAGAAAATTAGGTGTTTGTTTTTTGAAAAAACGCTCGGACACGTCAATTTTAATTTTTTATAGCGATTTTTTTGATGCTAAGTTCATGTATACAGGGTGGCACAAAAACAATTTATGACTACCAACTTCATTTTTTCAAATGGAAACACTTATTTTTTATTTCATTTTTTGATTCTGCTTTAAATTTTAAGTAAGTTTTATGTACCTAAACTTAACAGTTATCGAGAAATACACATAAGAGGGGGTCGAAAGTCCAGCATAAATTTGTTAAAAAGTGAAGGAAATAACAAAAAATGACATAAAAATACATCTTAACCCCCATAAGAAAAAATAAACCTGATGATGGTTCAGAATAAACGAAACGTCACATAATATTTTTAATACCGTATTAGTATTGTGCGTAAAAAGTTGCCTTAATAATGTTTAATCGAATTTTGAAAATTCCTAATAATAAGGTAGCCAAACGCGAAAAACGAAAATCGAAATTTTTAGTTTTTTGAGCATAAAACCAAATCCATTCGAGATAGCTCAAATTCCTTTTCCGATTATTACTCGGCATCGAATTTAGCAAAAGTGCCGAATTTAAACCTATATCCTATCTCTTATAATAAGCGAGATCCCCATGCTTGCCCTCAAATTTGGGACAGCCTGTACATACCTAGCTAAAAATTCATCAAACCTATGAGTATCAATTAATTTCCAAGTATCAAAAAATGGCCAGGACAGTCGATATACGTCACGAGAACAAGAATTTCATCAGCTTTCGTTTAGTATATCAGCAACAAAAATGTATTGTACAACTTTCTTCGAATTTGAGGTTTAATGTACTCAATTATTCTCAATTTTCAATTTATCAATTATTTTCTAAGTACGAAATCGTGGCTGCGATATGCGATATACCTCACAGGATGCAAAATTTAATCAGCTTTCGTATAGCATATCAGCAATAAAAATTTAATGTATAACTTTAAGGTAATTTGTGTTTAAATCTTAGGAATGCTCTTATGGATGTTTTGTACACTATACTCATTCCAAACACGCTTTATTTAGTAATTAACTATTAATTGTGTCGTGGCTAACGTTTGGCAGTGTATGTATTCGATAGATAATTTTCTGAGCTATCGTTTTTTGAGTTCCTTATTTTCATATAATATTTTCCTCGAATAATACTTACCATTATTTTAACATGTAGAGTCTGTAAGAGTTTGTTGTATTTATGGGAGCTATGCAAGTGACCACACCTTTGGAGAAGATTCCGGTCGAGGCTAATAATAATAATCCCTTTGGCGAATTCTTGATGAGAATATACTTGCCACATTTTACTTTATACTTTTACTGCTACAGTTCTGTGGAACTTTCGTGAGAGGCTGACGTGCTTATACTATTTTTTATAATCGCCCCGCAGTTGTCTTCGCTTCGACACGATGGTAAAACAAAAACCTCTTATTGACTTTTTACTAATTTTAAGACAAATGATCTTAAGCAATACAGATATTAAAACAATTGATCAATTTAAAATAGCAACGCAAAGTTGTGAAACATTTATAAGTATTGCTAAGACACACCATCATCTGTCTAATTGTTCTATAAGAAATTTATACAGACGTTTTCGTAAATATATTTTGAATAATGCTAATGAGAATGCAATTATTTCTTTATTTCATAATATTGAACGAAATGATATTAATCCAGTACATTTTTCAACTGATTCTCAGAATTCAAATATCTCTTACGAGAAAACTTTGAATGGGACTGTTGGGACTGCACATGCTCCAATTGAGTATCTTCCTATCTACAGTGCCCCAATTCAATTCAATCGCGAAAGCGTTAGTGCAAAGAATTGTGTTGATCTCAGTGACGCTAACTCTAATTCATTAGAAATATCTACTGATAACGAGTCTCGTACAGGAATTAAGTAATAGTAGCAACCTTAATATTACTAGCGAAAGTATACCTATTAATAAGCTTGTAAGAAAAATCCTCTCCTACAAATTGGGAGCATCAAAGTCCGGAAAACGGAAAGCAGGAAAGTTTTCCTGGTAATTTTACGAAAACTCATGCGTGCTCTGTACGCTTAGGAAAAGCAGAGTTAACTTTGGAAGAATACTCAAGTATTATGAGTACAGATGGTAATAATGTTAGGTTGCACTCTGCTTACAAAGATATTATCCAAAGGCTATTCCAAAAATATGCTAATAATGTATGTGACTTTGCAGTCCGAAAATCTAATCTCTTTTGTAAACGAACAGTATCTATAACCATTTATGGTTATTGCACTTGGTCTAATTGCAATAAATTTCAAATTAAAGTTATTGAAAAAGGAATTATATTTTATACTACGTCCATTAACTTCAATCATGACAAGTTAAGAACTGGTCAGGTACGGGGGGAGAAAACAAAAGAAATTCAAAATACGCTTTTGACAATCGGCTGCAAAAAATATAGAGACAAGCAAGCGCAAGCCTTAAACCAAGAAATGGTATTAAAAACAAAAAATGTTCAAAATATTGTTTCTAAGGCAACTGTACGTAAAATAAGAGCAGATGCATTGAAATATAATAATCGAGATAATGACGACTTCAATGACTTACGTCTATTTTCATATGCCATAAGAATATCATTCAATTGCTCTCTTATCGACCATTTACTGTGTACATATACAGCAAACAGCAATTACAAATGGCAGAATCCATTGATTTCTCACTATTATATTTTGATGCTACAGGAAGTTTGGTGAGACATCCTGATAAAATTAAAAACCCGAGAGTTTATTATTATTGCGGGGTAATAAGCCTCAATAACATCAATGATACAGTCCCACTGCTTGAAATGGTAGCATCAGAACATGATACAATTGCATTGCGTAATTTCTTTGATCGATTTAAAATTTATTCTATTAAGAACCAAGCATGGCCACCAACATTTAAAGGAGTGGTGGATTTCTCGTGGGCGTATATACACGCAATTTCAATGTCATTTAATGAAATCACTTTCAAAGAATACTTGTTTGACGGGTTTTATAATTTTTCAAATTTTAAGAAGTCAATTTGGATTCACTTATGTTGTGCACATTTAATGAACATTTTTTCAAACCGTGTAAAACAGTGCACACCTAAAGAAAAACAAAGAAGTAAATTGCGACAAACTTTAATTGATATATTAGCCATTCAAATTCGTTTACAAACTTTGGAGAAGGTGAATGAATGGTTTGAATGCGTTGTAATTTTATTAAATTCGAAATTTCACCCTTCAGATGCAAACAAAACAATAGAAAAATTGAAAGAAATGGTGACAAAATCTGAACTACTTGATGTAGAAGAAAATGATTCAAACGAGGATAAACAAGAAAAACCACAATATAAGAACAAAGATGACCTTTTCATCGAAAAGTCTTTGCGGAAAAGTAGCCCTTGCTATATACATTTCAATAAAATTTATGACAGCCTGATGCTCAATAAAGTTGAAAGAAACAACTCAATTTATGATCTGAAAGATCACCAAACACAAAATGTGTATTTTAGCCTAGAGTTGTTCAAGATTTTATTGGAGAGCTACTTGCCATTCCTACCTTTGTATTGTGGAAAATATTTGCCAGAAAAAGTAAAATGCAGAGAGATTGACCATGTTAGCAATTCTCGTGTAGAAAATTTCAACAATACTATAAAGCACAAAATAATAACAAGCAGGAAACATAGTAGAGCTACTGTATTTTTACGAAAAGTACGAGAAACAGTCATCTCTTCTTATAAACTTTGTCGTTTAAATATTCTTGACAAAGGTTTAAATCGGAAACGAGCGATAGAACCAATATGTGATAATAAATTGGAAGATAAATTTGGCCACTTGTTTTCTCAAGAGACTTGGAATACCAATACTAGAGTAGTAGGTAATCATTTGGCAGGTAAACATTTAACAAGAACGTCGGTTTTCTCAAATTCTAGCGAATCATCTATTAAATCCGTTCAGATTAATAACATTAAATCTAATAAAAGGAAAAGAAAACAAGATTGCTCTACACCAAATAAAGTTGTTAAGTTATCAGTTATTGCTGAAGAAAGTTGTGCAGGAGTAGTCGATAAACCTATACCTGATGTAAAAACATGTTCCAAAGAATTATTCAATCCTAATATTGGATGTCGAATTGAACGTTATATCAGATACGAAAATGAATTAAAATTTTATCTAATTGCTAAAGTTTCAAAGTTAACTTTGCTTCATCAATCATTAGTCATAGAAGATTTCATAACATTGGATAAAAAATCGTGGTTATCGGAACATATGTTTCTTTAATGAGCACAACTATTTATCCTAATAATAATTGTACAGTGCACATTAAGTGCATATTTAACAAGTCCTAAAGAATATTCAGCAGAAATGTTGATGAATGCAAATTTGTTGCAAACATTTTCTAAGCAAATGATTTTATGGCCAATTCTCGACAGCAAAAGAAATAATTTTACACTGATCGTTGTTGATTTATCAACGAATTCTTCCAAAATGACAAAAAAAAAGCAATAGCACAGACCACAGAAAACACTAGTAATTATTTTAAAATATTTAACAAAATTTATGCGCTAAATGCAAAAAAATTGAATACCAATTTTGACGAATTAAGTATCGGATATTGGGACGAATTTCCTAAGCAAAATGATTATTAAACTGTGGAATATATGTTATTCGATATATAGAAAGCTTTTTTACAAGGAAATAAGAAATTCTTGCCTCATTCAATGCCAATGAAGAAAGAATACGAATAGTGTCTATGCTGTTACATTACTCTGATGACATGACACATAAATGTGTTAAATGTGGCATAGAGTGCAATGAAAATTACGTAACATGTTTAAAAAGTTTACGAAAAAGTCACCAACGCTGTTTACCAGTGCAAAAAGAAGTCAGTGATACTTGTCAGCTGTGCACAAAATCTCGACTTTAAAGTTATAAGTTTATAAGTTTTAAGTATATTTTTAAGCATATTTTAAGTATATTGTTATGCAGATTATACATAATTTCCATAACTCTTGCGGTAAAGCAAATTCCGCACTCACGAACTTACGAACTCGCCGCTACGCGGCTCGTGCGTTACCCGTTCGCTCGTGCGTAATTTGCTCTTTACCGCACTTCTTACGTAATATACTATTAAATTATTGTAGATTGCAGATTGTAGATTGTTGATATTGTTGTGCAGATTATACATAATTTACAGAACTCTTGCGGTAAAGCAAATTCCGCACTCACGAACTTACGAACTCGCCGCTACGCGTCTCGTGCGTTACCCGTTCGCTCGTGCGTAATTTGCTCTTTACCGCACTTCTTACGTAATATACTATTACATTATTGTAGATTGTAGACATTGTAATGCAGATTATACATAATTTACATAACTCTTGCGGTAAAGGAAATTCCGCACTTACGAACTTAAGAACTCGCCGCTACGCGGCTCGTGCGTTACCCGTTCGCTCGTGCGTAATTTGCTCTTTACCGCACTTCTTACGTAATATACTATTACATTATTGTAGATTGTAGATTGTTTTTATATATTTTATATTATATACCTCACATACATAACATTATTTACAACATTTTACCATTCTGGATTACAGCTGCCATTACAAGCAAAATAAATTATCGGGAAATTTTTGGCATTTTCATTAATAACATAATAAACATTAATAAACAGCTTCGATATTTTTCTAATTTTTTTCTAAATTTTGGGATGTAAAGTAGCTCACCTCATCGTGGTGCATCCTGGATAACGCAAAATCAGTTACATTGATATTTCCTTGATATTTCCTCTCCCCAGAGCACCCCAAGCAAACATCAATAAAAAGTAATACGGATCCAATGTGTTTTAATTTGAAACTACTGTGTAGCTCATTTATGATTTAAAATGTAAAACAAAATATAATATTACATGAAAAAATGAGTTTTTTTTTTAAATCATAATTTTTTTATATATTTCTTTTAGGTATATCATCATCAATCATTATCCTTCGTCATCTTGCATAAAATTTTTGAAATTTGAAAATTGGCCATATCTAATCAGTAAATGATTAGATTAGCACGTGTTAGGCATCATGGTGAATTTTTAGCTAGTTATGTACATACATACATACATAGTTCTTGTGCCAATAAGCTTAAATGGGGAGATTAACGAACAATAGTATTTATGGTACTATTAGTCAACATTCAACAGATATGCGATATACGTCACAGGATGCAGAATTTAATCAGCTTTCGTATAGCATATCAGCAATAAAAATTTATTTTATATCTTTAAGGTAATTTGTGTTTAAGAGTGCGACTTCCCTTGAAACGTAAATGGCAATTTCAATGCATTTTTCCAAACAATGCCATTTCCAAACCAATTCATCAATCTGATTGATTTCTGCTTTGATGATTCGTCAAATATTTCTCTAGGTGTGATGAATTATCAGTTATCATGTTAGTAATTACTATGCAAAATTTCATTAAAAAAATTCTCGAGAACAATGTTAAATAATTTATTTTCTGTATTGATCAATATGAACATGCTAAAATACATTTAGTATTGTTGAAATTAGGGTGATGAGAAGTAAATAATTAATTACTGCCAAACTAATCGCCGGCCCACTTTTATATTGGTCAGATTATCAGTTATCATGTTAATAATTACTGTGCAAAATTTCATTCAAAAAAATCTCGGTAACAATGTTAAATAATTTATTTTCTGTATTTATCGATATATCTACAAGAATGCAGGACAATTAAATAATTCATTTCTGCCAAACTAATTATTATCCCACTTTCATTTTTGGCCAAATTATGAGGTATAATGTTGTCAACAAATGTGTAAACTTTCATGCCAATAGGTTTACCGATACTATGTGGTTTTATTATTTTTTCCTATTGTGGTCACGTTTGGATTCGGGTGATGAGAAT
This sequence comes from Vesta saturnalis, assembly GCA_036346205.1. Lineage (NCBI taxonomy): Eukaryota > Metazoa > Arthropoda > Insecta > Coleoptera > Lampyridae > Vesta > Vesta saturnalis. The sequence goes on from JARFJB010001400.1 coordinate 3,276,612, forward strand.
TCGGGTGATAACTTTACACGAGTTATTCTGCCTAAATGGTATGATGAACAAACAAAATTGCCGCTATTGGTCATCTACCAATCCGCATTGGGCCATTGAAACTCACACCCAATATCCTCAGAGAGTGAACGTTTGGGCCGGTATTGTAAAAGATAGAGTCATAGGTCCGTATCTCTCCGAGGGTACTTTAACAGGCCAACGCTATTTGCAATTTTTGAGAAATGAATTGGTACCCGAAATTTGTCTTAGGTTTCCAAATGCAAATAATCCAAACATTCCAAATGAGTCAATATGGTTTCGACAAGATGGTGCGCCACCACATTTCAACATAGAGGTACGGCAATATTTAGACGAAATATTTCCTCTTCGATGGATTGGACGAAGGGGGCCATTAGAGTGGCTTTCTAGATCGCCTGACCTCACCCCTAAGGACTTTTTTTTATGGGGCTATCTGAAACATAGGGTGTATTTAAATAATCCCAACAATGTAGAAGACTTAAATAAAATTATTCAAGAAGCTCAACAAATACCTCCTCCAATAATAAGTAAAGTTCTTGAGGAATTTGAATTGCGGCTTGCCCACTGTCAAGACGTCAATGGGGCACAGTTCGAACATTTAATACATTAGATTATAGTAGTTTATATTGTTATTTATTAAGTATTAATAGTTCTATTGTTATTCCTATTTTTTATAACTTTTTTCGACATCTGTTGAATTTAAACATTGTTATTTATTAAGTATTAAAAGTTCTGTGGTTATTGCTATTTTATGTAATTTTGTCGAACACTGCAGTAATGATTCCGAAACACTCCACACACAGCCAAATGTCACTTCGGATGCTTTACGAAAACTCATCCACCCCATAGTTTAAATTTAAAATTTTCTGCGTGAAAGGTTATTCCCACTTTATCATCGGGGTTAACCGATGACATAATGTATGTAATAACTTGATTAACTCCTGTTCTTGTCCAGTCTACCATATCTAGCTTTCCGGTATTGTTCTTTACTTTAAAGGAAATTTTTCGCTTCGTTGAGCGAAACTTCTTTATGTGGATATAACGCTCACTGCCAATTTCAACATTAGCCATGTGCATTCGTGCTGAGACCGATGTGAACGGTAGCAGCAACAAAAGTAAACTAAGTCACTTGATACCTGGTGAACGTATTTATACACCACTCACCCCCATCCTGACGGTATTCTTACACCCGTTCTTTTGATTGATAACTGTTTGCCTGGTCAGATGTGGTTAGTAGGATACACCAAAATGCATGACCACGTTTGAAATAAACATAGTTCACCCAGCATGTCTTTTTTTCTCACCGCTGCTTTCTTTCTCTCTCTCTGTCTCTCTCTCTCTCCCTCACTACAGAGTGTAGACGTATATATTTTATAATAACTATCCACAAAGACCTCCAACGCATGGCGTTCTTTCTCACAACTGTCTCCCCTCCCTTCTCTTTCTCGCTCTCTCACACAGACACACTACAGAGTGCCGACGTGTATATTTTATAATAACTGTCCACAAAGGTCCCAACGCATGTCTTTCTTTCTCACCGCTGGTTTCTCTCTCTCACACTACAGAGTACAGACCTGTATATTTTATAATAAGTCACACAAAGGTCCCTCAACGTATGCCTTTCTTTCTTACCACTATTCTCTCTCTCCCTCTCTCTCCCTCTCTCTCCCTCTATCTCCCTCTCTCTCCCTCTCTCCCCTCTCCCTCCCTCCCTCCCTCTCCTCCCTCCCTCTCCCTCCCTCTCCCTCCCTCTCCCTCCTCTCCTCCTCTCCCTCCTCTCCCTCCCTCTCCCTCCCTCTCCCCCTCTCCCCCTCTCCTCCCTCTCTCTCCCTCTCTCTCCCTCTCTCTCCCTCTCTCTCCCTCTCTCTCCCTCTCTCTCCCTCTCCCTCCTCTCCCTCCCTCTCCCTCCCTCTCCCTCCCTCTCCCTCCCTCTCCCTCCCTCTCCCTCCCTCTCCCTCCTCTCCCTCCCTCTCCCTCCCTCTCCCTCACTCTCCCTCCCTCTCCCTCCCTCTCCTCCCTCTCACTCCCTCTCCCTCCCTCTCCCTCCCTCTCTCCTCCCTCCCTCTCCTCCCTCTCCCTCCCTCTCCTCCCCTCCCTCCCTCTCCCTCCCTCTCCTCCTCTCTCCCTCCCTCTCCCTCCTCTCTCCCTCCCTCTCCCTCCTTCCCTCTCCTCCTCCCTCCTCTCCTCCCCCCTCTCCCTCCTCTCCCTCCCTCTCCTCCCTCTCCCTCCCTCTCCCTCCCTCTCCTCTCCTCTCCCTCCGTCTCCCACCGTCTCCCTCTCCCTCCCTCTTCCTCCATCTCCCTCCCTCTCCCTCCCTCTCCCTCCCTCTCCCTCCCTCTCCCTCCCTCTCCTCCCTCTCACTCCCTCTCCCTCCCTCTCCCTCCCTCTCCCTCCCTCTCCCTACCTCTCCCTCCCTCTCCCTCCTCTCCTCCTCTCCCTCCCTCTCCCTCCCTCTCCCTCCCTCTCCCTCCCTCCTCTCCCTCCCTCTCCCACCCTCTCACTCCTTCTCCCTCCCTATCCTGCCTCTCCTCCCTCCCTCCTCTCTCCCTCCCTCTCCCTCCCTCTCCCTCCCTCTCCTTCCCTCTCCCTCCCTCTCCGTCCCTTGTATGTTGAAGATTATCAGAAAAGATACGTTTTGCTATATGGTTGATTAATGAAAGTTGAGTAAACGATCAATTCTCGAAAACCATTCTTTTTACCGATGAAGCAAAATTTACAAATAACGGCATCTTCAATAGAAAAAATCATATCCAATGGTCCCAAGAAAATCCTCATATTACTGTTGAGAGGAGAGATCGATATACTTTTTCAGTAAACGTTTAGTGTGGTATTATTGGTACCAAAATCCTTGGGCCGTTTTTTTATGAATACAATTTAAATTCCGAAAGATATCTAACTTTTTTACGAAACGAATTTGAAGAAAATTTGGACGACCTTCCGTTGAACGTAAATCAACATCTGAATTATTTTCAACACGAAGGGGCACCAGCACACAATGGATTACTTGTGTGTAACTATTTACAGGAACGTTTTAATAATTGAATAGGAAACCGAGGTCCAATAGCTTGGCCGCCGCTATCTCCAGACTTAACCCCCCTGGACGTTTTCTTGTGGGGTGCAATTAAAGATAAAGTGTACCGAGTAAAACCTGGTAAAATTCGTGTTGCTATACAACAAATTAGAACCCAAAGTTTATTAAAAGTTCAAAACGAAATTTTAAAACGATGTCAAATGTGTGTTCAAAATAATGGAGGGCATTTTGTAGGACTTCTATGATTGTGTTATCTGTTTATATTTTTTGCTGTTACTCTTCGTTGTCAGTTAAATTTATTTAGACCTTTTTTATTTCGATAATGTAGTACATTATGTTGTTTCCACAAAATTAGAAGTAGAATTTGAGCTTATTTTCTTATTTAAATGTTCACGGCACACTTTAATTTGTTTAATAAATATTATAATTACCTTTCTTTTGAAAATTGTGAGTTAACTAATAATATTAAACGTACAAAGCTATACATGTTTGAAATCAGAAAAAAATAAGCCATCGAATGAGTCCATAGCCACTTATAGTGGCCATTTAAAAAAAATGTATGTTTGGGTTGTAGTCCTAAAAATAATTACTAAAAAAAATGTTATTCGCATTTTCCCATTTTGCGTAAAAAATATTCGTATTTTGAATATTAAAAAAGATATAGCCGATTGAAAATTTGGACGATTTTTAGTTATTTTCAGATATGTTAGAAAGTTGGCAACAATGTTGAATTTTCTTATCGGTATTTGAATTATCATGTAATACTACCCAATTTTGCTAGTTTAACCGACTCTGTATCTCTTATAATAACAAAGATAGCCATAGAACGTGGGTAGATTCTAGACACCCGATATATATATATATATATATATATATATATATATATATATATATATATATATATATATATATATATAATAATGAGTAATCTTGACTGACTAATTTAGATAAATAAATACTGAGGTTGCAGTCAAAGCAGATAAGGCCAGGAAAGTAAAACCCTTTGTTGCTGAATCGAGCTTTCGGAATTCTTTATCCCTTTATCAAGACAAACTAAAAATTAACATGAAAAAATGTGCTTGCATTCAATAAATATTAAAAACGTACCTAACGTGAGTCATTAATTAAAGTTACACATACAGAATAAAATTTACACATAACAAAAACATCGCCACTAGTCAACGATAAAGTAACGATTATTTGAAAAATGTGGGTGCTTATGTATCATTGCCGGAACATCTAAAACCTGCAATGTCGAAAATCCAAAAATATTACAATTCTTACAACATAAGATAAGCGGTTATATAAAATTGATAAAATTTATAACCAATACAGATTAAAATAGGAAAATATATAAACCATTCAAGTTTTAATAAAAAACAGGATAAGTAATGCGTAAAATTTACCAAATTAAAGTTAAAGTGACAACCAAAAACAACAGTACGGCGACTGAAAAATTAAAATTAATACAAAATTAATTACCACCAGAATATTGACTACTTGTTTCAAATGATAGAACATAACTGTAGATGATACTTAGTTCATCAAAGTCAGAATGTTTGTTTAAAGTATCATTATTTACATTAATGTAGATCATTTCCAAAAAAAGGCGTTTCGTTAGGTTTTTCTTTACGTAAGATAATAGCTTCGTTATGGTTCATCTCATGATGCTGCTGGACCACGTGTTCAGCTAGACCACACGTGGTTAATTTTCTTTTACAATCACTTTTGTGTGATGTAATTCTTCCTAACAAATTTCGCGATGTTTGCCCTATATACGTCTTACCGCAACCCTTACATGGAATAGAATACACGATATTTGAGTTTTCCAAAGTTGTTACAGGAGATTTGATTTTAGAATATAACTTACGTACAGTTTTAACATTTCGCATGACTATTTTCACATACGTGAGTCCTTTTAATACTTTTAGTATCTGAGGGGTGTGCAGAGATATGTAAGGTAATGAACCACATAAAACACTATCTGTGTCAGGTGGATTCTCTAGCAAAATTATTTTGAGTGCCATTTTGTTGGTAGTTCACATGAGATAGCATCATGACCCTATTTTTTAAAGCTAAAACTAGGTTAGTTTTTATTCTCGCTGAATGGTGTGAATGGTAGCTGATGAACCGATTACTACAAACAGGTTTTCTGTACCATTCTGTACGTAATATGCTGTGGAGGTCTCTATGAATAAACATGTCCAGGAAGCGGATATAATTATTAGTCTCTTTTTCACACGTGAAAATTATAATTATTAAAAACGGATAGCGCCTCCTCCATTTTGTCATTGGGCACAGATAGGATTAGATCATCAACATATCTCTTGACAGCACGAAATTACATAATATCGAGGAGATCGTGGCCCCATGGGTGTACCAAAGATTTGTATATAATAACTGTTGTCAAACATTACAAAATTATAGTCAAATATAAATTGTAGTGTGCTATTGAATGTATCTAAGCACATATTACAATTCTTAGAAATCGATGTCCAATGTTTTTCAATACTAGTCATAATTACTGGTAGTGGAAGGTTCATGAATAAGGACACAACATCATAACTGACAACAACGTCTTGAATATTAAAATTATTGATGGGATTGTATGATTTCGTTATTATTTGTGGCATATGTTTAGCCAACTTACCATTCGGGGAATCTATTGAACAAACAATGGGTCTCATCGATAATTCAACTTTGTGAATCTTAGACAAGGCATAATAATGCGCATTATATATGGTTAGAGTGTACTCGCTTCAATTGTTCCAAAAATTGCCCAGATTCTTCCAAGATGTGTTAAAATAGTTAATTATTTTGTCCCTATACTGTAAGACTTGTTCTTCTTTTTCCAATAGACTACTGTAGTCTTCTTTCATGCTGTTAGTCTGTTCTATATATTCTATTTTTGGTTTCTTTAAAGCTACTTCTTCCAATTCCAACTTACGTTTCTTTGTAGATAGTACATACGCTTTGGGTGGAGGTTCTATTTCCTTTAGATAATAGGATTTTAGTTTGTTTGTTATAGTGCTTCTTTTTCTTAAAACCTGTGGCATTACATTGCTTGTTTTAACGAGCCCATTTTCCCCTACGCCAATTTCTTCCGGTATTGTAGGAAATGGTGTTGTAGATCTCGAGCAATAGGTCTCCCCAGCTTTAATAAAACATTTTTGTATAATACGTATATCGTTTTTTGTTTCTTTCTTTTTCCATAATCTCTATGTAGTTTATAGACAGGCAATTAAAGCCAAATGCAGAAATTACATAATCTATTAACTTGGATCGCTTCTTTAAATTTTCTTTTAGTTTTAATTGGAGCCCAGTCAACTTCCGTTTCCGTTTCCCCCAGTATACAAATTGCAGCATTGTTAAACACCAAGCAGCAACTATTTTGTAAAGTGGCTGTTAATTTTTTCCACATTTTTGACATGCATACACACTACATTGGTGTATTTCGGAAGTAACTTTTACTATTTTCTAATAATATTAAACAGTCGGACAGAGGGTTGTACATATTCGTATTTGTATTTCAAACACCGTGCACCTTTTACGTAATTACCTAATTAGAGGGTTTTCCCCAGAAATATTTGAACAGTGAAAGTTTGTTATTGCGGTTACATAACCGTGGGGAATCCAGAAAATATTGGAAGTGAAGGTCAACTCGTTTGCCTTTACGTAACTACGTAATTAGCAGGTTTTTCCAAGACACGATAGAGATATTTGAATAGTGAAAAGATGTTATTGATGGTAACATAATTGGGAAATCCAGAAAATAATTACTGTATGTTAATGATTGGGGAAAACCCTTTTTAGTTTCCAGTACCTTGTTTAAAACCCCGTTCAGCAGCCATGCGCAGAGGATTTGTCCCATGCTGCTCCCTTACAACTTACGCTAATAATACTGGTAAAACGTACGTTGTGTAGAAATCAGGTGGCATCCTGTCAAGTGTCAATTAATCCACCAGACTATTGTTTCTGCATTTTTACTTTACTTAAAAAAAGTCTTTTCAACACTAACTGAAGGCGGTGTAGCAGATAATAGGTAAACAGATTACTATTTTCAACTATTTATGTTAAATGTACAAAATTGTTAGGTTAATCATGCTACGAAATAAGCATATAAACGCACCGAACGTCCACGAATATTTTCAACAAGAGCGCGATAACCGTTTGAATCGGTGATGCAGGTAAGATTCTATCCTACGTTCAAACATGAAGATTATAGGTACTCATTGTAGCGTACCGCTGAGGCTTATGGTGTTAATATTAACACTGTTAGTGCTATAATAAACCTCCCCCTAAGCGAAGAAAACACACAAAGTCAAAATCTACAGATTTTGAAAATTATGTGAAAGATGCGGTTAAATGTAAAATTTAAGAAATGCATTCAAAATGTATGTATAAAAATGTTTATATAAATATATTTTCTAGGTCTCCATGTTACATTGGCGTCATTGCAAAAAGAATTAGCTGAATGTGAAGTTTACTGTTTTAGTAAATCCAGTTTAAGGCGTCTTTTGCATTCAATTGGTTTTACATTTAAATTTGACATTGCAGGAAAGGTTTACTTGAACAACCGCACATTACAGCCAATCGTGTAGGTTTCTTAAGGGAATATCATAAAAATAAAAGTGGAGAAATTGTACACACCTGTATTCCTTGGCAAAATTTGGATTTTCAGCAGAGGATCTCATAAAAAAAGCTGGCATGATAGATTTAAGGAAAGCCAAAAAAAGAAGTCAATGAGCGAAGGAAAACGGTAAATTACGTCACAATAATTATGTTGTCTTAATTAATTATTAATGTTAGATTTATAGTCGTGCATGCAGGGAATGAGAAAGGCTTCATAATTTTCTGGAAAATACGGAAAAAGCTATTTTCATATCTTCAGTTTTATTTTGGATTTCTTCATTAGAACTATGATACAAAATTAATTTATTCAGGAAAGATTTTGGATAATCATTTTTTATGAAAATGTTGTTTTTTTGTAATAAGGAAGGATGAACTATTTTATGAATTCTATTTTTTAAAGCTAAAATAATATTTTTTTAAAAATATTTAAAATATTTGTTATTAACAAAACTGGGTCTTTCATTGACTATAGTAGTTACCCATTGGTAGAAAGATTCACGATTTTGAAAATCTATTCCACGTAAAGCTTGATGTGATATGATAGGATGAAATTTGTTTTTTTTTTAAATAAAGCTGCGAACTTTATTTCCATTTAGGTCTAGACGTGTACTTAGCTCTCTGGTACTAATTTGCGGATTTTCTATAAGAGATGCCACAACTTGAAACTCAAATTTCTTCATTTGGGCTTGTTTTTGCGCACTTGGGATAACACACACTTCCAGAATTTATAAATCTCTCAGCTACATTCATAAACGATTCTTTCCGCGGTTATCTTCTATCTGGGTATCGTTCACAGTACACACGGGTAGCCAGCAAAGCATTCCTTTGAGTTTCGCCGTAAATAAAGATCATATCGACCATTTTTTCTTTGGAAAAATTCAATTTATACAAAAATTGACAAAACGGCAATCCAAAAACACACAAACTAATGGAACAATATTTTAATGATTACACAAACGTCAAAACAATAGATGCAATTGTTCCTCTTTATTACGAGCGGCTAGCCTACCTGATTTGTTTTGTTGAATGCTATTGTCATAGTAAATTTGTATTTTAGAATATTTTTACGTAAAAGCGTCAATATCTCAAGAAGGTCCCATCTTATGGCTACGAAGCCTAATATCAATTCAACTTTTCACGGGGAATCGAAATGTGAAAAAATACTTAGCAATCTTAAAACCCCCCAAAATCGGTTGATAAATTAAAGAATGCACAATTTTGTATCCTAAAAACGGCACGCCACTGATTATTATATATATTTTTTTATTTTGAATTTATACAAAAAAAGTATTCGTTTTTTTTAATTATGTAACTTTTTAAAATTTGAAACAATGAATATCTTTAATTTTCTAATCCTCTAAAAATGTCCCGCCACTGGTTGGATTTTAACGAACTTGAACTAGATTTTATGGCAAAGAATTTTGTGTCCCTAATTTCATATCACTAGTTTTAATGGTTCAAAAGATATCGCGCACACTCACACACAGACACACAATCAGAAACGAGATTTTCTTTTCTAAAAATGTGTTTTTCGTATTGTTTAGGCCGTCGAAAAATGTAAAAAAGTGTTTGAAAATTTAAACCGATTAGATGGCTTTCTCTTTATACGTACGTATATGAGAAAGCAAAATAAATACAAGGAAACATGAATACATCAACGCCGGGAGGAAACATCAGTCTACGTCATCAATTGCACAAGCCACAAGACATGCTATCAACAATACAAAATCATTGGAGAATATCCAACAACTGACAGCTTGCGAAATCATAGAGGCGATATAAACAGAAAAAATATGAATTGTATGAAGAAAAGAGACAACAAATTCAGATTACGAACAGCGTGGAAGACGGTGTTAGAACAAAATCAGAACATAATCAAGACAGTTAAGCCAGATTAAAAGCGCAAAACAGGAGAAAGTGAAATCATCATCAATGCGAAAAAAGAGAAATCAGCAAATATATATATATATATATATATATATATATATATATATACTCTTATTTTTTTGAAAAATACACCAAAATGTCATTTTAAAAAATTGTTAAAATTGAAAAAATATGTCAAATATGCAATTGCAGCCAGCTTCTCTAAAAAATGTCTACGACGCTTTCCTTTGTTTTTTCTACCATCCCTGTATTTTTCGGGAAACAAGATATTTCTAATGGAAGGCTAAAAAGCATATGTTTTATTTGCCCCATAAGTGGCAAATTAGGTTATTCACAATTATCCCTAAAAATACCTCAATTTCTGTATCCAAAGAGGAAAACTACATATTGCTTCAAGATTATACCTAGTAAAAGTGAGAGGATTATAGAGAACGTCGAAACATTTACATTTTAACATTTTGGAATAGCTCTTTATGTACCTTTCTGAAACGTTGAGTTATAATAAATAAAAGAATCTTCAAATTTCAAGAAAGAAGTTTTATTCAAAATATTGGAAAAACCTACATTAATTGATAATGGAACACAAACATAAAACAAAAGTGTGAACAAAAATTACGTATACCAATATCATTCAATGTGGTGCCCACCGTTCTCTATGCAAAGCATTGTACGTTTGTGCATTTCTTGACATACGTTTCTCAACATTTGCGGGGTTACTGTTCGAATACAATTTCTAATTGTATTTTCCAAATGTGGAATATCTCTGAATGGTCGCTGTTTATAAACTTTCTCCTTTAAATATCCCCATAGGAAAAAGTCCATTGGGATGATATCAGGGGATCTTGCAGGTCATGGATTGTTGGAATATCTTGCTATCCAACGATTAGGAAATTTTGGGTCCAGCCATGTTGATTCTAGTTCTAAGGGGAATATTATCCAAATAATTTAATAAATATGTCTAGCAGAATTTAAATTTTCTCTAAAAAATACTGGTCCCACAGTTTCATCATTTAAAATTCCACACCAAACGTTGATTTTAAACGAATATTGATCCTAGTATTGGATCTTAAAGTTAGGGTTTTCATCCGCCCACCATCTACAGTTTTGCGAACTTACCATACCATTTGATGTAAACCTGTATTCGTTAGAATAAAGAATTCTTCTCGAAAAATATTCATCACTCTATATTTCTCCTTCGAACCAAAAAGAAAATTCTAACCTTGCGTCTGGGTCCCTTTCCTGAAGAGTATGAATAAATTTGGGTTTGTATGGCTTGAATTTATTTAAACGCATAATTCTTCTAATTGATCGCTCAGAAATTTCTTGGCGCTGTGATAACGATGTCCTCGGATTCTCCACAGTAGATAGAACAACATTCAGAATATTGTCATTATTACCAATTACATTTCCCTTGTGTTCTGTTTTATATCTATTTTCAACAGATCCATTTTCTTTACATTTTTTTATTATTTTTGCAACTGTTGCATGACTAATATTTTTATTAGTGTGTCTTACATTAAAAATTTCTGCAGTCTCGCGAGAAGTATGATAATTGTCATCATACACTAAAACTTTTTCTTGGACACTTAGACATGCAGCCATTATAGTAAATAATTAGTTTTCAGACACCAGTGAAAATTAGACTAACAGCGATATCGGAAATGTCAAAATGATATTGTTGACTATTATCAATTTTTTTTCCAAAGCCTACTTTGAAAAATATCAAAGTGAAATAATGAGTACTTGTGAGACGTGGTTGTAAATAAAGCAATCAATTTCTATTCATTTGCGGACAAGGATTTATTGATAAAATTTAAGTGTTTTGATGTTCTCTATAAGCCCTTCATATTGATTAGGTATAATCTTGAAGGAATGTGTAGGTTACCCTATTTGATACAAATTTTAAGGTATTTTTAGGGATAATTGTGAATAATCTAATTTGTTACTTATGGGGCAAATAAAATTTATGCTTTTTAGGGTATTGTTGTTCCATCAGATAATAACTTACCTCCGAAATATTTTGTTTCCTGTAAAATACAGGGGTGGCAGAAAAAAAAGGAAAAACGTAAATATTTTTTTTCAAAGAAGCTAGCTGAAATTTCGTATTTGACATATCTTTTCAAATCTAAATAACTTCTTCAAATGACATCTCTCCCTCGTATAAGAAACCAGATATTCAAATTTTTGCAAGTCCATTTTAGGTTTGCGATCAAGCAGGCACTTTTATCAAGAACAATATTTTCTGAGAAATGAACAATAAAATTTTTTTCCATTTATACAGAGTGTCCAGAAACTCTACGGACAAACTTTGCGTAGTGATTCTAGACCCAAAAAGAAGAAAAAAAGTTCATATAAACCAAGGTCCGGAAACGCTTCGTTTAGGACCTACAGGGTGTGAAAAAATTTTATTTTCCTCGGTTTTATGTTAATTTGAAATTTGGGACGCTGTATCAACAAGAGTAACAACAAATGTCAAAAATACATTTGTGTATCTAAGCAACAACTTGTCATTTTGTTTTAGTCAAAGCCTGCTAAAACGGCAAGAGATTCAATAGCTGGTTAAATAAATTAAACTGTTCATCAACCAATATCTCGGAAACGGTTGATCTGAGAGGCATCGACCAAGTATACCTTTTTTGCTTAGAACTGAAGCACACCGCAGTAGATGCCTGCGATACCTTCAGAAATAATATGGGAATATGTTCAGGGATTCGCCGCTCATTATGAAAACGAGTGAGATTATGTATCGAAACAAATGGTCATCATGTGGAACACCTTTTGTAACATTTATTTTTTTAGTTTTATTATTTATTTCTTCATTTTCGTTCTTAAATTCAAAGTTAAAATAAAAATGCAAACATACGTTACTTTGATTGTTAATTCCAATTAGCTAAGGATTATAGGGAATTAAATTGAACTGTTCATCAACCAATATCTCGAAAACAGTTGATCTGAGGGACATCGACCAAGTATAGCTTTTTTGCTTAGAACTGAAAAGGGAACAAACTAATTCAAACGGAACGTCAATATACCGGGTGATAAAAAAGTTAAGGCCAATTGACTTTTAGCATACCAGTGTAGATGGCACCCTCTGCAGGCAGCATCAAAATCAATAAAATATTTAAGTTTCTCGACCACAAAAATCCCCGTGCTCCAAATTTTAGGACCATATTCAAATTTGTTCGCAAAATATCGCCATAAAACCGAGGAAAAGAAAATTTTTTCACGCCCTGTAGTTCCTAAACGAAATGTTTCCGGACCTGGGTTTATATGAACTTTTTTTCTTATTTTTGGGTCTAGAATCACTACGAAAAGTTTGTCCGTAGAGTTTCTGGACACCCTGTATATATATATATATATATATATATATATGTGTGTGTGTGTGTGTGTGTGTGTGTGTGTTCAGCGAGGAATGGGACAGTGCAATATCTCGAGAGCGGATGAAGATTTTTAAATTATGAAAATATTTTTGTAAATATCTTCCAAGAGCGCACATTTGTTGGCACAAAGATTTGAATCAACGCCCATTACCGCCAGGTGACGCTATCTCACTTCAATTTTTTAAATGCAATGCCCTATTTTTTATTTCATTTTTGGATTCTATGACATATTTGTGATGACTTTTATTAAGACTCCTACCAACCTATCTTTTGTAGTTTCTGAGAAAAAAATAATCCTTGGAATTTTAGCACAAAAACGTAATTTCAGGAAGTGTTCATAACATTTGAGTGATACAGACAAAATAGCAAATTTTATACCAAATGAAAGATAAAAGATTGTTCTTCCACAAAAATAATGCAGATAACGCCGAAATAATGCGATACGCTGTACACTAAATTGTAAGGGGGACAACTTATCACAGTCGTTGATTAAGAATCACGTGAAACATTTATCATGCAATGAAAACGCGTAATGAAGTGTCTATCAAGTTTCTGTCAGTTTACAGTTTCAGTTTTGAAAATCGTCTGTACATCTTCAAATTCCATAATTATGTTTACGTTTTCTAACGAAGAATATTTTGATATGGTAATAATTTATGGTGAATGTAGAAAAAATGCAAGGGCTGCACAAGTATTGTATGCTGCCAGGTTTCCCGATCGACGCCATCCCGGAAAAAATACATTTGTTCGTGTAGCAAATATTTTGAGGAGAACCGGTCATTTTCCTCACCGTAAGTGCGAGAATCGCACAAAGACAGCAACAGATGAAGCACACACCGTCGGTGTATTAGCATGTGTAGCTTATAATCCTCATGTGTCTGTGAGATCTATTTCTGAACAGTGTGCCGTATCAGTTGGTTCTGTCCATAAAATATTAAAATCTAATAAATACAAACCATTTAAAATTCATTTGGTACATGGACTGCATGCAGGAGATCAAGATCGCAGACTTAATTTTATCACCGGAGTTTTTATGGAACATTATGCGCAAGACCCTAACTTTCTAGGTCGTATCGTGTGGTCTGATGAAAGTAATTTTTCAAACAATGGAATCGTTAATCGCCACAATTTCAATTACTGGTCGTCAGAAAATCCTCATTGGGTAAGAGCAACCAATTTCCAAGTGAGATGGAACATAAATGTATGGTGCGGAATGATAGATGACAAATTGATTGGCCCATATTTTTTTAATGGTACCTTAACAGGCCAACTCTATTTGGATTTTCTTGAAAATCAACTGCCTCCTTTGCTTGAAGACGTAAATGTAAATCTGCGCCAAGTGATGTACTTTCAACAGGATGGCGCACCGGCGCACAATAGCGCAATAGTGAGAAATTATCTAAGTAGAGTGTTTCCGCAACGACGGATAGGTACAAATGGTCCCATTATGTGGCCAGCTCGTTCTCCTGACCTTAGTCCCTTAAACTACTTTCTTTGGGGACATTTAAAGAGTGTAGTGTATGAAACACATTCTAGAGATGTAGAGGAGTTACAAAACAAAATTAGAATTGCTTGTGCAAACATACCACGAGAAACTTTAAGAGCGGCAACTAGTGTTACATTAATTAGGCGTTATCAAACGTGTGTAGAAAATGATGGAGAAACATTTGAACATTTAATTTAATTTGTATGCTTTCAATTAATAAAATTCCAAGGATTATTTTTTTCTCAGAAACTACAAAAGATAGGTTGGTAGGAGTCTTAATAAAAGTCATCACAAATATGTCATAGAATCCAAAAATAAAATAAAAAATAGGGCATTGCATTTAAAAAATTGAAGTGAGATAGCGCCACCTGGCGGTGATGGGCAAATCTTTGTGCCAACAAATGTGCGCCCTTGGAAGATATTTACAAAAATATTTTCATAATTTAAAAATATTGATCCGCTCTCGAGATATTGCACTGTCCCATTCCTCGCTGAACACGCTATATATATATATATACAAGGTTTATTTTAAAATCACCGACAAACGAAAACTGGAGATTCTATGATTCAAAATAAGACAAAAATTATCATAAACGCTTTTCCGAAAATGCTTCCTAACCGAGATACAGGTTGATTAAAAAATATTTTTTTTAAGATTCCTCAAAAACTACAAAAGATAGTACACTGAGATTTGGTACACCTAAATGTCTAATTAAGTACAGTTAATCAGGTGAGTTTGAGTCAACTGGCTTCATCCAGCGGCGTAGAATATGTTAAGTTAATCACTTTAAGTAAAAAAAAACGCACGTCCCTGCTTTTTTTGAAGAAATAGTTTTTTGTTAAATTCAACATTTAATTCTGAAAATAAAATCATACTTAGTATTTTTTCGATTCGGCACCCGTTTTTGAAATATTTTGCATTAACGACTACATTATTCAGTAATAACCAAATTAAATAAATAAGAGATTGCTTTGCACTTGACAGTTACGTATCTTATGTTTGCTAAAATAGTTGCATTTACGCGTGTTTTGTAATTCATTGTTTGTGTCTAATTACTGTGAAAAAATGAATTATTCCAAACGAGAACTGGTCGATATGCATTTATGTTATGGTTACTAATTGCAATGCTCGTGCAGCTGCTCGACTTTATGAACAAAGATTTCCAAATAGAAGACATCCACATCATACTACGTTTAGAACCGCTCATCGTAACTTGTTAGAGTATGGAAGTTTAAAAGGAAAGAAAAATGCCGGACGAAATGCTCATGTACCAGTTGAAATTGAGAACAAATTTTAGATAGAGTTTATGAAAATTCATCAATAAGTACACGTGAGTTAGGTTTAGAATTTGGTGTGTCGCATAGCAAGTCTTCGAAAGTTTTACGAGAACAAAATTTACATCCCCTTCACCTACAAAAAGTGCATGCATTATTGCCTGCTGACCATCCTCGTCGAATCAATTTTTGCGAATGGTTTTTAAATAAAAATGCTGAAGATGTACAATTTGTTAGAAACTTATTGACCACTGATGAGTGTATTTTTTGCCAAAATGGAATAATAAACTTCTCACAAATGGTTAGATAAAAATCAGCATCCAACTGTAGTTACAGCTCACCAACACAGATTTAGCGAAAATATTTGGATAGGTATACTAGATGATCACCTAATCGGACCTATCCGTTTTCATGTATTTCATGCATGATGGTGCACTACCACATTTTACACGAAACATCAGAGAATTTTTAAATGCATGGTTCCCTGGACGCTGGATTGGACGAGGAAGTGAAATACCGTGGCCGGCACGATCGCCAGATTTAAACCCATTGGATTTTTTTGTGTGGGGGTATCTGAAAACTCGTGTCTATTTTGTTCAAATTGATAATCGAGAGCAACTTTGGAATCGCATACAGATGCATGCAATGAGATTAGGGCTATGCCACAAATTCTTCAGCGTGTTAGGTTTTATTTGCTAAGAAGAATATAAGCTTGCATTCAAAAGGAAGGAGGACATTTTGAACAATATGTATAAAAATAATTATTATTTTGTTTTTGATTCCGTCAATATCTCTTTAATAATGTACCGAATAGTTAACTGCGTTATTTTTTGTAAAATAAAACAAATTTTGATTTTTATTGAATAATGTTGAATCTATCAAAAAAAATATTTTTTCAAAAAAACCAGGAGCGTGCGTTTTTTTTACATAAACTGATTAACTTAAAATATTCTACGCCACTGGATGGAGTCAGTGGACTCAATCTCACCTGATTAATTGTATTTAATTAGACATTTAGGTGTAACAAATCTCAGTGTAATATCTTTTGTAGTTTTTGAGGAATCTTAAAAAAACCTTAAAAAAGTATTTTTTAATCAACCTGTATCTCGGTTAGGAAGCATTTTCGGAAAAGCGTTTATGATCATTTTTGTCTAATTTGGATAGAATCTCCAGTTTTCGTTTGTCGGTTATATATATATATATATATATATATATATATATATATATATATAATTGTAATGATTAGTTTAAATTTATAGTTTAATTATATTTACTATATTCAAATGGGGAAAGGGTTCAAGGATTTAGTTGAAGATAATATATTTTGTATAAGAAATATCCTATACTTAATTGAATTTGACGTATAAAATTTGGTCTGAATAAGTTTTGCTTTCTAACGCATGCGTTACTGACTTTAAGTGAAAATAATTAAAACTGTCAAAAAATGTCAAATAATTAAGAAATTTTAATGTTTGGATCAAAATGTGAAAATTTAGAAAAAGAAAAGGAAATGATTTGCTTCACAAGTGTTTACACAGGTAAATAATTGAAATTCTTAATTAATAACATATAACAAATATAGATTGCAGGGAAATACCAATAACAGGGTTATAAAAAATTTTAAAACTCACAGATACAATCCTTCCTGTCGATTGAAAGATGTCTTCAAACTTCAGCTGGAGGCAGGCAATGTTCACTCGGATGTTGTTGTTACGAATATCCAACTGCGATCTCGATTCTCGAAGACACCAACCTCCAATCTTCAAGATGTTTTCTTTTCCCAAAACGGCAACCTCCAAACACTTATTTACTATGGTAACTTTTATTAAAATGGTTTTAAATCTTTATGACTGATTTCGTTTAAAATGTATTATTAGTATGCAAGATTTTTGTTAACACAATTTTATTTTAGTTACCGAAAATATAATATTTATTTAAGAGGAATTGTCCGAAAAATAAAACAACTTTTCACCAAATAAAAATGGAATTTAATTTGGTAAATCAGTATTATTTTAAATCGGAAAACATGAAAACCAATTTACACAAAATCGTGACATCAATTAATCGTACAGCAATAATTTATTAACAACGACAGGTATCGGTGACCGAACTATTTAAATTTTGACCGAAGTTATAAAAACAAGTGCTCTCGAAATTATTCGTACCGTAAACTTTCTCGACGAAAATAAATTAGGTTAAGTAAACACTAAATTAGCAACACTGTTTTAATCTTTTCACTTTTTGAACAAAAACTGGAGAGAGAATGACTTCCTGAGCTCTTGCTTTTATAGGTTTCTGGTTGCTACAGAAATTTCAATTTTTTACAGCCATATTGCAAAATTTACAATGAATGTGATTGGCTAATCAAAATTAAGAATTGTACAAAATGGAATTTTGGCCGTAACTTTCTTATACATGGTCGGAAATGAAATTTAAAACAGAAATGAAAACTATGTGAAATTTCGAATAAAAGGACACCGAATAAGCAATAAATCCTACCACTAATAAACGAAACAACTTAATCTAATCAAAATAAGCTACTAACTATACACACTTACAAGCTACACTAAAATTACTTGCAAAATGGAATTCTGAGGACAATTTACATAAGAAAACACATCTTTTTAAATTGAAACATTTACTTTAATGAAAATTTTAAGTTTTTGTAAATTTGTCTAGAAATCACCTTATATTTGGAATAATTTTGCGGATAAAACGCTGTATCCTTATAAAAACTTATTTATATTGTGAAAGAACATCTATTATTTGCTTTAAGAGCAAAACTAAATCTAATAATATGGAAAAAGTATAAAATTATGTGAAAAATCTAAAATTTACAACGTAACCATACTTAAATTTTAAATATGAAATAAATTCATATTAAAAATGTTTTTAGCACATAAATGTTATGTTTAAGGTTTGTATAACTGTCTTTATTGTTCACACTACTTATTTGCAATGCATAATGTTATTTAGTCTTGCATTGAAAAAATCTCATCGTCTAACACTGTTTTGGGATTTTTACACTATAAATTGTACGGCACTATAAATGTTTGTATGCCAAAATGTTCTAAATGTCTTTCTTGTTGTGAATCATTTATTATAAGTTTTGTCACTAATTCACTAACAAAAATGTGAAAATTGTCTATACTATCCATATTATAACCCTTTTAACAAAATTTTTGTATTTCCTGCTTTTAAAAACTAAACATACCTTATCCCTAACATAATCCTAACTACATAGTCCATGTTTAAACACCTGTGAAATGTCTACTTGCCAAATTACCTTTGAAAAATTGAATTTTATTGTAAAATTGCACTACTAAAATGACTCTACGAAAACAATGATATTTAACATCTTTGACAATTTTGGTAGCAACAAATTGCTTTTATGATGAAACCAAACTTAGCAAAAGATATTCAGATCAATTTATACCAAATAAATTTATTTTAAACACATCGTGAACCATATTTATGTAAAATTGTGTCTCGCACTTGTCTCGAGCCAGAAATTACCCCTTTTATGACCCAAATGTCATGTAAGCTGTCCGATACTTCTATTACCTCTTTCTAAACATCTCAATATATATATATATAGTCGCAAAAGATACTCTATATGAGCACTACATTATGTAACATAAGCGAATATCTGAAAAACTATGAAACTTTAGAATAGAAAGTATAGGAATAGAAGCTTTAAAATTAATTTATTTAATTAAAACACTTTTGAGTAGCCGTAATTTTCATATAAACAACGAATGAAAAAGTAATGCGAATCCAATGATTCAACAATTTAAGTGGAATTTGGTTTGCCCAGTTTCTGCAAAACATAAACATGTAAAATACTTATTTTGCCCAAAAGCAATGCGCCTGACAAATGAATCGACTTATTTTGAAGTTCTAGAACCCACTTCTTTACATGAGAAGTTTTAAATAACAAACTGAACCATAATCTTAGTATTCCACAAATAATTCCAAATAAATATATACTTACCAAAGCTAAATTAGAAATACTCAAGAAGGCTACAGACCCTTCAGAATTAATTACTATTAACGTATTGTGATATAAAATCGTTTCTATACTTCGCTTTTTAACAATAATCTCCAATCAAAAAGTACGTTCTCTTTTAAGTAACCCTCATTATTTACGGAGGTAAATTAATAAATATATGAAAGAAAACGAATTTCTTATAAAAACCTAAAAACACTTTGATCAAAATAATATATATTGAATACAATAAACTTCTTTCCGATAATGCAATTGTAAACTTTTAAAGTTAAAAACAACTTACTTTATGTAGAGTGGTTAAAAAGTTGTTCTTAGCAATGATGATATTCACCGTTACCTAAAAAGAAAATTCTCAGTTAATAAGATACAGGAAATTCCCCATAAACAAGTCAAATAAATTTTCATAAATTGGGTCATATTGTACCCTCGGTTTAAGTGTTATTGCATTCTAGACTTCCTGCTGTATCAAAAAATTTTCAATAGAATGTTAAATAACAAAGTTATGGGTTCAATGCTGAGAGCCATTTTGAAATAGAACGCCAAATGCTGCCATAACCATCAACATGAAAAAGCAACTCTCAGAGACATTGCAATGTCTAGTCACGTTTTGAACCCCAATACAATATATGATATACACCTAATAGGTTATTACAGCCGCTTATAAAATTTTCTAGGAAATAAGAACAGTTTAGATAAAAGTTTTTCATCATACACTTTACTGGGTCAAGTTTGTCATAAGTTTAAAAGTTTGTATTACGTGGAATAGTAAAATAGTTACATATTCGGTGGTAGTTAACGGAAATTTTATCTGTACATCAATTTTCACATTAAAAAATACTTGTGAAAAACACATCTGGAATATTAATAAGGAAGTTAACTTAAAGGAAAGAGAAGAAGCAGTAGCAGCAAGTCTAACAGATAATCAAGTTATAAGAGTTTCATATTTTCCCCTACTGCATGAATCGTGCTCGCGAACATAATTGGGAACAGAAGATATTTCCGATCTTCGAAATGTTTCTTACTATCCACTTTGTAAATCTCGAAAATATATTTCGTAAAACGAACACAAAAAAATATATAGGCAAGGGGGTCAGCTATAATAAAAAAGAATATGCCGGCGCCACTGCTTTAATCGCGATTGATGGGTATTCGTTAAACCTTTTGATCATTGATTTACGAACTTTCATAACAGAAACTTATGGAATTTATTTCTGTTTAACTTAATTAAATTAGGAATGTTGAAACATTGGACGTACTGATTTCTCGATAGATAAATATGGTGTAGAAGTTTTACAAAGAGTGTAGCTCTAACTTGACGGCTTTAAAGAAGTAAAATTCACACATAACGAAGTCCTTATCTGTAATCCTGTAATAAACGTGTAGAACATAAGTCATAAAGATCGATATGTAATGATGCTAAAGAAGTAGTTAAACCTAATTAAGTAGTTAATAATAATTTTATTAAATATAAGCTTTAGCAAAGAAGCACATGTAACGGATAAATTTAAACTCCTTCTTACACCGATTCCAACTCGTTTGCTTTACACATCCGTTGAATACCCATTCATCTCACTGGTTTAGTAGGACCTGTGATAACACAATCTATTCAGCGTACGGGAGGTAATGGGTTCGATTCCCGTTACGGTCTACCTTGTATAAGGTTTTTTCAGAGGGATTTCTTAATACACATATAGCGGCATGATCGCTCCGTATACACATATCATGTGTGGCTATTCAGGGAATGCTTTCCTTTCCGTTTCATGCCAATCTCTACTGGTTTCTCAAAATCTCACTGGTCAACTGCATCAGACGTGCACGAAAACTATATTACAAAAAATAAATATCACATCTTCGACGGTGCAAAGTAGGGCTGCCACTGAATCGCATACAACCACTCTAAAGCAACAGCTCCGTATTCCGGAAGAAGGACCAACCGTAAAGCTAAGGAAGCCAAGCCAAGGAGGAACCGAAACATCCAGAGGACCATCAGCACAGAGGGAAGATCCATTGGGACTAGTTGTTACAGGCTAAATACTCTCTAAAGCATCAAGCCCGTAAAGGTAATTTGTGCCACGGCATAGCTCAGTGGTGTGGGCGGAGTTCTTATATAATGTTGTAAGAGGGCACTCGTCACAACTCCAAAATCGTCCAAAACTTGACGGCTTTGAAGAAGTAAAATTCACACATAACGAAGTCCTTATCTGTAATCCTGTAATAAACGTGTAGAACATAAGTCATAAAGATCGATATGTAATGATGCTAAAGAAGTAGTTAAACCTAATTAAGTAGTTAATAATAATTTTATTAAATATAAGCTTTAGCAAAGAAGCACATGTAACGGATAAATTTAAACTCCTTCTTACACCGATTCCAACTCGGGTAAAAATGTCAAAATGACGCCATCCGTTAAAAACATTTATAGCGTGAAAATCTGACAAAACCTCAACGCAAAAATTATCCCAAATAACCAAAAATAAATGAAAATTCGATAGTTAATTCTTCAATTTAAAACACAAAAGTATGTACTACAACAAAATTAAACGTGGCGGAAAATTTATAACTTCCTAAAATTTACTAAACGTCGATATTGAGCGGACATACCCAAATTTCAAAAGAAATCACCCAGCTGTCGTAATAAATAATTAAATTCGCTTACCTGTTTAGCAAATCAGGCACAAGCAAAGATATCTACAATCGGTAGGTTAATCCCTATAAAAGGTAACTCCAAAAATATTTGCGACTATTCGCAAAACCCTCGTATGCAAAATCAAACAGCTGTTCGGTCATCGACCGACTCAATTGATCATTTACGTTATGTTATTTCACTGAATTCTTACTTCAGAAAATAGAAATCACTTTAATTCATTTACAACCAATCGTAATTAGATAAATTCATCATCCCAATATGCTCAAATTCAAGAAATATATTGTATTAAACTAGTGGTATGCGAAGCTTCAAATTTTTCGATCCGAACTCGAACTTTGAGTTCGGGTTCGGTTCGAAAAAGATTTTCGAACTGTAAAGTGAGGTTAGGTAAACACGTTTTTGATTTTATTTACGTTATTTTGCGATACACATTATCTACAATTTAAGACGCTATGAACAGTTCGAACGATGGTAAACATGGACTTATAAATTGTGATTCCAAATCCGTGGGTGTTTGGCGTTATCTTAAAAAAATTAGTAAATTCGAGGTTGAGTGTTTAAACTGTAATAAACGTATGAAAACGCCAACTGGTACAACAACGACGTTACAAAGACATTTAGATACAAAAAATCATGAAAATGAGAAACAACATTACGTAGACTACAAAGAAAATCGTAATATTTCAAGTGTAAAATCTACAACAGTTACAAAACAAACAAAACTGAACTTTCCGAACACATGGAGTGCATCTCATCCACAAGCACAAGCTTTGTCTCAAGAAATTGCAAAAATGATTGCGTTAAATTTTCAACCATATAGCATAGTAGAAGATATTGGATTTCGAGCTGTATTACGATTAGCAGAACCAAAGTATGATATGCCTACCAGAACTACCTTTTCTCGACACTTTGTACTAACATTGTATACAAATACTGTGACAATCTTAAATGAAAACTAAATAATGAACTAAAATCATTGTCTGTAGTATCGTTCACAACAGATATGTGAACATCAAGAAACACTGAATCGTTTATATCTTTTACGATGCATTTTATAGATACTGCTGTTAAGTGGTGGCAAATTAATGCAGTTAATTATTTCACACTAGCCATTTTAGCAAGAAAATATCTGTCAATACCTGCTACAGAAGCAAGTAGCGAGCGCTTATTTTCAAGCGCAAGTAATGTGTTAAGTCGAGCGTTGTCAAGCGCTAAAATCGAATCATACTGAACAATATTTCTACCCGAATATTTTAAAAAAGAAAATGTTGAATAATAAATATTCAACATTCTAATGCAGTGTTTTTCTTATTTTTATCCCTCGGTTTGAGGGTTCGGAATTTGTTTGAGTTCAGTTCGAAAAAAGTAGGGTTCGCACACTACTATATTAAATCTTTAACAGTTACGTTATAATTCAATCATCAATTTAAAGTTTTGAACGGAATTACTTTAGTTGAGTTGATCGGCCTATTTCTACAGTTTTTGCTTTTTGAGCGCGACGTTTCGGACTCACGCTTAGTCCTGAGAAGGACTTTTGCATTGAGTCGAATTCATATTTTATATATAATTTTGTGCCCAAGCACTTTACTCAGATTCGAACTTGGTACCTTTCACTTACAAGTCTGACACCTTTATATATATATATATATATATATATATATATATATATATATATATATATATATATATATATATATAGAACTTATATATAATAAACGTGGTTGCGCAGAAGTTTATTGCGCATGTTGTGCCGTAACTTCTTGCGCAGTGTGTAGCGTTTAAACTCTTCGCGCATTATTGGAATCCATATGGGTTTCATTTTCACACTAGCTTGGCTTATTGGATTTTCTGCTAGAGCGATGTATGTGACTTCTTTGAATTTCCGACGAGTTGTGTTCTCGTCCTTTGCCACTATCTGTATGTTATCCCATTGGATGCGGTGGTCTTCATTCCACACATGTTCGGCGATTCTTGATTTTTCTGTTTCGCTTTTGCGGACGTTGTTCTTATGTTCCTGCGTTCTCATTTTGAGTGGTCTACCGCCCTCTCCTATGTATGCTATGCCGCATTCGCATGGTAGGTTGCATACACAATTCTTGGAATTCTGACCTTCACTGTATGGTTTGGTTTTGGTGAGTATTCTCCTGAGCGTTCTGGTCGATTAGAAAGCATTGCGTATCTTGTATTTGCTGCCTATCCTTCGTATTTTGTCTGAGGTACCTTGCACATATGTATTATTTGTGTATTTAAGTTCTTCTTTTTCGGTTGCCCTTTCCCTGTTTAGGTTAGATGTTAGATCGGGGTAGCCATTTTCTTCGAGTATTCTAGCGATATTTTCCTTTTCTTTGTTCAGGTCCTCTTGTTTTGAGCATTGTTTTTCCTCTATCGTACAAGAATTTTGCCACGCCTAACTTCACGTTTTTGTGGTAATTGGAGTTGTGGTTGTAGGTTTCCTGTATACACTTGTCGTGAAAGTGTCGTCATTCCTGTGTACAAGTACATCCAGGAATGGCAGGTTCTGTTCCGACTCCAATTCCATTGTGAATTTTATGGAGGGTGCTCATGCTTGCCGTGTTGCCAAACTAGTATCTAAGCGTTTACGTATCTAAGCCACATCCTTGGTTTCTCTCCGAATTCGGATATCGCTTGGTCTTCAGTCTTCTATATATATATATATATATATATATATATATATATATATATATATATATATTCATATATATTGCTCACTATGGGTGATAGTGGGGAAGCCATCGCCATCCCAAACTCTTGTTGGTAGAATTTGTCTTCTTCCTGGAAATATGTGGTTCTAATGCATATTGTCAGAAGTCCCATTATTGTGTTTACCGAGAGTTGCGTGCGTTCGTCTAATGTAATCATAAAGGAGAAGCTGGAAAAGGATCGACAACGGTAACAGAAATTATTTCGGGGAGAACGAAGACAATATGTGATCCACCAATTAAGGGTGTATTAAGAACCAAATTTCCACGGTAACTTCTCTAAGCCCCCCGAAATGGGCGTAAACAGTTCACTAGCCCAAACCAACAAACCTCGTGATTTTTATAAAACATAATTCCCTTTCATTTACCAAAATACACCGAGATACAGCGAGAACATTTATGTACCCAAAACCAAATCAACATTTCTTTCACACTAATCCAGTAAAGATAGAATTCCACTATCTATTGATACTAATATACAAACCAAATTTTTAATTCAAAACTCCAATCTAAACTTGCGAAATAAACCAAAAACTATTTCAAAACGGGGATTCTAAATGCGACGACTGTTCACAATCTCACATATGCTTCAAATACGAAAAGACAAAATAAAACGTTACAATTAAAAAAAAAACTTTCCAAACATTCATGCATTATTACTTTTACTTGCGCGTGATATACTACATTTACTAGCATGTACGGTACTAACAAACCTCATGATTATAATTATCGAAACATTATTCGGCAAATCATTGACCAAAATACACCGAGATCACATGACACCCTTCTAGATGTTAACTTCCAGGAAACATCCAAACTCAACATTTCTTTCAAAGCTAAGAACAAAACCAAGACTAGAAAAAAACTAATCGTATTGATACTAATATACTAAACCTAAGGATTTAATTCAAAACTCAATCTAAGAACTTGCGAAAACTAAACCTAAAACCTATTTCAACGGGGATTCTAAATGCGTCGACTGTTCAGTAATGTCACATATGCTTCAAATACGAAAAGTACAAAATAAAACGTTAGCAACTCTTAACTAACGATAACTTTCCAAACGATTCCATGCATGGATTACTTTTACTTGCGATTAGCACTACATTTAAGATGCATACCTAACAGCAATAAGTCGAGATAATTTCGAAGAATTACTCGTGATAGACATCCTTGATCAAAATCATGGACACATGACACCGCTAAACTAGATGTTAACTTCCAGGAAACATCCAAACGGAAGAAGCCAGGCTGAGGTTCAAAACCAAGAACTAGCCCAAAAAAATCACGTTAGAACGAAAACTAAACCTAAGGATAACAAAACTAACCTAAGAACGAGAAAACTAAACCTAAAACCACTCCTTCCGTCACGTTCAGTAATGTAACAAATCGGTACAAAAAAATCGATAGCAACTCCCTTAACTAACGATAACTCAAAACGATCCCACATGGATCACGGAAGCACGACATGGTGCAACCAACGCAATAAGTCGAAATAAGCTCCAAGAAACTCGTGATAGACATCCTGATCAAAAATTATCAGAACCGTAAACTGTGCAACAAGGCACCCGGGAAGAGGCCGGGCTGAGGTTCCCGGAATGCCCATTTTCCGTTATTCCACAACCGTACACCCAAGACCCAAAATCGCAACATTTCCAACCAAATCCGAAATGAAGTCATCAGTCAACTTCAATCGCTCAAACTAACCTAAACTGAACAAACCAAACTAACCTATCACTAAAGGTCGTAATTAGATCCATCCCAGACAACGTCAACAGCAGCTAACGTAGACCTAATAATCCTACAACAAGGGAAAATACCAGTAACGGTATGTTCAAAAGGCAAACATCCGGTAAAGTTAATCTGTGTCGAATGCACACAGTCGAAAAGTAATCGAAATTCAAGTACAAAATCGGTATAACTAAAATTCTCAAACCTCCGGTATACTAAAGGTCGTAATTTTATAGAAACGTCAACAGCAGCTCGTAGCTAAAATCCTACAAAAGGTGCTAAATTGAGTAACGGTATGTTCAAAAGAACATCGGTAAATTTTATCCTCCGATGTTCCGAAGCACACAGTGAAAAGTTTTGCAGTACGATAACCATAATCCAAAATCGGAGTATGCTCGAAAGCGGAACTTTACTCAACTCAATTTTACTAAAATTGCAGTATTCCAAAGAATAAATTTTCCCCGCATTCCGCAGATTTCCATAAAACCGCAAGATGCACTGTCTCGAAATCTCCGGTACATCCTGACCGGGTGTCGCCCAACTTCGTCTTCACCGTTTTATTACATCTACGCAAACACCTGCGGAAGTTTAATTCCCGGTGTCGTTGTCTACTTAACACAGTCGGACAGAAAGGCTGTCTGCCTAATTTCTGCAGGCCCAAAGTGTCCACTAGAAAGCGCAATGGTGTAGACAGCCCAGTTCTACTAGTTGAAATTAATTACAAATTGAGATACAAACTTACACCTACACGCCACCTCAGGCAACTTACTAAAGTGTAGATGTCGTCGAAACGAAAGCGATCAACCAGACCATGATCAAATAATTATTTCTTGCCCTAAAAGTTGCAGCCCGTAGAAATTACGTAAACAAAAGTAAATATTAAAATTCTCTCGCGTAACGTAATTGCCAGTTTTTTAAATCTACTTCTTTTCTGAGGTCCTGAATCCGAATACTTCCTATATCGCACTTCGCGATAAAACCTACATTAAAGAAATATTCCTGTATCAAACATTCTTTAATACCAGACTACATAAAACGTTTAGTTTATTCTGTCCGCGGGTGTAAACATACAAAATTCCAGTAAACTAATTGTTGCCGTTCGCTCCACAACATTTTGATTGCGTTACGTTTCCTACGTCTCGTGGATAAGCATATCCTCGCCAACGAGGTCTTTAATTCAATTGCATTGCCTTTGGTCAATAAAGTAATACAAATCCACCCTACATTAAATTCTGGCACGGGGCATCTTATTGGTCCGAAGAAAATATTCGTGTAAACCTCCGAAATCCTCTCTCACAATGTATTGTACCACCTGCATGCAGGTCAGCCATACCGATTTTGAGAACGCAATGCGTACCATTCGTTGCCTGAAAGTGGTGAAAGCCAGAGACCAACGCCTTGTAAATCTCAGTGAAACTGTAAAAACTGTTTGGGAGTACCTTCGACGAGTACCTTCCAGTTTCCCGTTATAGATGCAAATCCAGGACGCCATCATATGCGAAGAAACCAATTACTAAGGCATCATACACATACGATAAGATCAAACGAAATATCCTTTCCAATGCAGACTGGAATATGTGTTCCGAACACAGCTCCAACAACATTCCCCACTGGATCTTTTACATCCCACAATGGAACTTCCAACTACTCAAGATCTGTAGAGCCAAAAACTGAACTTGCCTTATTACGGAAGTAGACCAATCTCAGTACCACTTAAAACCATCGACATAAACCACAAACCACTCCCGCAACAAATCATGAACTGGATCAATTCTTAAGACTCATTAGCCAAAATACACCTGGTAAACTCTGTAAACTCTTTTGGAAACAGTTAGAGAGACTGACCATGAGAATAGCAACCTCCTAGTCACGTTTTATACACCCTAGGCTAGTTCGGTCTTCACCTACAATATACTTTCCAACCCACCGACGATCCTTGGTTCAAGTAATTTCTAGAGTCGTCCTCAGCAATCCCAGAACATACTTCCCGAGGTGAAATTATATAACAGGAATCATTTCTATGCCACCATCACTCCCGATCAAGTCATTACATACTTCAAAAAAGGACACAATCCCCCAAGTCAAGACAAGTCAAAGGGGATTAATGTTAATAACACGTAACATTTGGTTACGTTTTCAATGTTTTTATTTTTTTTTCTGTAATCAAGTTTTAAAAATATTATTCACGGGTTGCAAAAGAAGGAGAAAGGCGGAATTGGCTTTGTACATGTTGGGGTAGAAATAACACGTGTTATGCCACATAGTCCGTTATTCGAATAAATCCTGACGAATCGCTGACAGGTCTTGATTCTTGGGCAAAATATCACTGATTGATTTGTGTTACACTCAAATTTAGTACATATGGGGTTTTATACTTAATACTTCTTGTAATAGAAAATGTAAGAAAGGGTTGTACGATCCAGAGAGTAGAAATCGTTTGGGTACTGACACTTGATAATCTTTTCATAAGTAGGAAAAACATATACCTCCATTCAATATCATACGTCGTAGTATACCGACTAGCTCACGTGTGTTTTTAATAATTTAGGAAGTCGCGTCATCCTGAAGTTTTTTAATAAAATATTGTCACAAAGAGAAATTCAATTACAAATTTCAACACCTTTGTAATTAATTTTTCTAAAAATTTTATATTGAATGAATATTTCCTTTAGATTACTCATATACACGCGCTTCCTCTTATTATCCGATTTACATAAATCACGTAAGTAAGTTAACCTATATCCACACGTATCAAGATGTTTCCTAGTTAAAGGGAGATGTCGGATTACGTCAATTATCAATTGCTATATATACAGGCTGTTTCTTTTATCATGCGTTAACATTACTACCTTCTAAACCGTAATAGATACGACGGTTAAATAGACAAAAAGGTAACTATTCTGGAGAACATTCCATTCGTAAAAAAATGTACCGAAAATATCTTCGTTTTCGAGTTATACAGGGAAAACTAAAATTGATACTTTTAATTTTTTAAGCGCAGAAGTTTCAATTCAAAAAATATCAAAAAATGGAAGAGGAATGATTTATTTGAAACAACATTTTCTATATAGGTGTACCATTTATTCTTTGATAAGACGTTTCGTGTCTCTATGGCCATCATCAAGTCGTTTTTTTCAAATACGGACTTGCCTTTTTTATTACAAATATTAATCAAGCCTGAAAATCCAAGTTCAGGGGTTTTATGACGTTTTATCTCTAATAACTTGCATTGTCAGCGACAAAAATTTTTGATTACTGTCCTGTCGTAATTTTTGGTAAATTTGAATCAATTTCGTTATAACTAATGCAGAGATAGTTTTACTTTGTACATAAATTATTCAAAGATTTAGTAAAAAACACACCATACCATCCAAAACGTTTGTATTTTTATTAAGTAGGATAACCAGTGTTACAGTGATCTCGAGATAACTCAAGGATTATTACCAGTGAATTCATTAAACATTATTTATAATAATTATCAAATCCAAAACGCAAAGAAAATATTAGTTTTTGCCAAAAAAATGATTTATTTGAGACTTGGCAACAATGCAACTAAAATAAATGGAATATTCTTTTTTTATCATTTGAAAACTAGAGTGCTATGCTTTTTATGACAGAAATAATAAATCAGTTATGTAAACTGTCAGAAATTTGCAGTTAATTACTTATTAAAAATGTATACAAACGACGAGAAGACGGATATGCTTTTTACTTATACCAAATCAAACCGGAATCATATTTTGGCAAGACATATGTATGCTCAGGTATACCAAAATCGTCGCATTCCACACATTCAAAATGTTTAGAAGAAGATTGGAAAGAAATTTAAGAAACTGAATCGTTTAATACAACGAAAATGAGAAAATGTGATGTTTCTGGAAGTATAAGGAACCAAGTAGACGTTTTGGTAATAAAATAGTGCATATTAAAAAATAATAACGTATAACAATAATGGTTTTAAATTTAGGGTTTGTTAATTATAAAAATATTTCTAACCAAGATTGCTCTTTAAGAGAAATTAGTCACGAATTGAGGGTTACTGTAACATCAGTAAGAAAAAAATTGACGTGAAATAGAGTATTTTCAGCAAGACGGTGCGCCGCCCTATAACGCAGCAATAGTGAGAGAACATCTAGATCAACGTCCCTAAGAAAATAGATTGGAAACAATGGACAGATTTCCTGGCCAGCTCGATCTCCGGACCTTACTATTTTAGATTTTTTTGTCTGGGGATACATAACAGACAAACTCTTTTCGACAAAGACTACGAATATCAACCATTTGAAAAAAAAATAACAGATGCATGTAATAGCATTACACCCGCCATCAAGACAACTGTTATATAAATGTCAATCGCAACGTAAATGCATTCAACAGAAAGAACGTGAATTTTTGAGCATTTAATGTAATTCTTTTCTTTATAAAATACATTGCTTTTCGTTTTTTCTACATTGATATGCTTATTATTTATACATTGTTATCTTTTGTCTTTAAAACTACAGAAATAATTCATAAATAACTATGTTAACCATATATGCTAATTCAAAAATCTCACTGATAATGCCATCTTTTAATCGCTAACAATGTAAATTATTAGAGATAAAACCCTTGAAATGATATACCGCTGAACTTGGATTTTCAGGCTTGATTAATATTTGCAAAAAAAGACAAGTCCGTATTTGAAAAAAACAACTTGATGGGGACCATATAGACACGAAATGCCGTATCAAAGAATAAATGGTACGCTGTTATAAAAAATTTTGTTTCAAATAAATCTTTCTCCTTCTAGTTTTTGATATTTTTTTAATTGAAAATTCTACGCTTAAAAAATTAGCAAAAAAATAGCAATTTTAGTAGTATAACTCGAGAACGAAGATATATTCAGTAGATTTTTTTTGCCAATGGAATGTTCTTCAGAATAGTTACCTTTTTGCCATTTTAACCGTCTTCGTATCGATTACGGTTTACAAGATAGTAATATTAACACATGATAAAAGAAACAATCTGTATATAAGTAGAATGGGTATTAGTAATTAATTAAATCTGATTCTGAGTTTTGTTATTATTCTTATTGTGTTACCCATCATTATTGTTCTAATTATTACCGTAGCAGTATCAGAAGGTCTTGTCTTCAAGATGTACCAGTCAATATAAGAACTTTACTTTATTATTAGATACTGTTTTTGCTTATTTTTGTACTTGTTTATTACCATGTACTAACTTCAACAAACACACCACTCTCTCGTACCTTCTTTCCTTAAGATCTTGTTTGAAAGTTACATCCCCCTTGCAACGCTAATTATCTGAGCTACCTAAATTTAAGCCCCAAAATGTGACAATATATACATATTAATATTATGTACTATGCTTTTGAGTGTAATGAACTTAAAACTCATTATCGAGACCACATACATAATGTACTATTATTGTGTGAAAAAAATAAACAAAATGAAATTTAGGATTTTTATTTAAAAAAATATGCAGTGTACAAGCCTTACTACATTACATAGTTATCGTACAAATAGTATACATTAAGCAGAGCACAATGACGTAATGATTGACAATGATATTAATAAACTGGTTGCAAAGCAGGAACAGCAGAATATTCTTCAAGTTCAATAACGTACTTGTGTTCCGTTAAAAGTTCTTTCGGTATAAAAGCTTTAGACATTTTAAACCCTCGCACATCAACTAAGACTGGCATTCTATAACAGCTGTCTTACTACTTTGATTAACGCGCTGTATTTAACTAAACCATCATAGAGCCGAGGTTTCGAATTCTATACGAAGTAGCACTGCTTTATAGGGTAATGCCTATTTTTAATTCGAGCAGTCTTATCACTATCAATGATACAAAATCAAACTGTTATACTCCTAAAGCAAACCATATATCTGAATAAATACACTTACATGTGATGGACTTATTGCAGTTGTACAAAATCGAACTGTTTTCGTTGATAAGCAAGCCATATATAAGTAAACACATCAACACATTATTTTCTTCTTTTTCCTAGTTTGATATGTTGATCTCAGTTAAAAATTTGAGTGTGGTAGAAGTAGAGACATTCTAGGTCTCACCTTCTGAATTGAGACCATGAGACGTTTAAATAATGTCAAGGTGTCAACCTTTAAATTGTATGATCTTGTATTGTGTAACCTTCGTAATGCGGGACCGTCGAAATGTGGGACATTGAAGTTGTGCGTTCCAATCTTACCTACTAGCCGGTTGATTTAGAATTGTTTGTTTACGGACTGACTTGTTTATATATGTAATAGATTGTATTATGCATTCGGTGAAAATCTGTTTTTCATTCGTGAGACAATTGTGTATGAGGAAATTCCTTGTCTGTTCATGTTCTTGCTTATGCATAGTATAAACTGTATTTTGATTATTACGGTTACTTTAGTGCTATCCATTTAATTGTACTGTTTTGTTTTATTTCATATGCAACCTGACTTGCATTAATACTTTCCTTTATTTTCGTGATATTTTCGAATTGTGTGGGTGTAGATGTGAACATGTTTTGTGTATCGGGAGTATGCGTTTACGCTGGCGTGTACGTGTGAGGGTATGTATACGGCGGGCGATCGGGAGGGCGACCATTAATGTGAGTGAGTGTGAGGAAATGTGAGTAATGAGAGTGAGTGCGAGAGCGTGTGCCAGTGCGTGTCCGGGTGCGCAAACGAGCGTGTGTATGATTTCTAGCTGTTTATATTGTTTTTGTGTTTTGTTAAACTCCTTTCCATATTTACCATTAGTCGTGTTTTGTATGCACTTTAATCTGTTAAGGGCACTGTTGAATTTGAATATTGAATCTTTTCTTTTCGTTGTTTGTTAATAAATCAGCTGGTTATTCTTGATGTTTCTTTCCCAGTTTGTAATTAGTGGGTTGAATCACCAATGCGAAAAGTTCGTTAGTTATAATTAAGGAACCATTGTTTACTTGTCCCACTATGATGAAACGTTTAATTTCATCCATTCCTATCTGATAAAATTAACGTATAGTATGTGGTCTACCACTAGCCTACTAATTATTTTTATCAGACTTGAGTTTTACGAGTAACTCAATAGTAAGCATGTAAATAAGTTCTAAGCTTTTAATTATTGCGAGGAAAGTCAATGTCATGCAAACAAGTACTTTGAGTAAGTGTTTATTCTCAAATGTAACAGGACCTGCGTCATTTTGGAATTATTAAAGTTAAATAACAACTTTCATAATGCAATAGAATTTATGCGCTACATTAAATTGAAATTGTTTATTTTTGTAAATAGGACCGTAGGATAATTACTATAAATAGTTATGACGTTATACTTAATAAACAGTATTGAGTTACATACTACTAGTTTAATTATCCACGGGACAAAAGAACCAGTCTACAATCAGTACAAGTGACGGTGTACTCCTTGCATCCCCCACACATTTAGTCTCAAATAACCCGAGAATAAACATGGTTCTTCGAGCCACCAACATTGGCAACCAGTAAAGGAAACATTCTCCATCGAGCCACCATCGCCGGAAAGAAGAAGAAAAAAGCTGCAATCCCTCAGTACTACGGGAAAGGAACATTGCGAAGCAGAAAAGTTTACCCCTGTCAAACTGTGAGGCCTTACGCCCCTTATGGATAAGAATATCCTAAAAAACAGCGGGCAAGAGAATTACATTTCGTTTTTCAAATAAACTGAAATTGTGTTCACATACAAACTGTGAGAGGAAAAGATCCTTACAACCCAGAAAGTAAGAGTATCAACCCCGATTGAAGAAAATCAAGAGACCAAACAGGAATGACCCCAGTAGTAAAGCGAAAAGAAAGGCTCGAAACAAACTTAACTCCTGTCAGGAAAGGAGCTTGCATCTACAACAATAACATACTGGCAGAAATTAAAGCCAGTGGGTACGAAATATTAAACTTTGTTATGAAAAGCTATAAAACGAAAATGGAAAAGTTCAACCAATTGACCAGACAATATTCCACGATACCTGTTTTAAACCACGCGAGTTTGAGAAAATCGAACGATTGTGTGACGAAATATGCATCAAACTAGGAAGTAAAATAAACATGGCCACACAAAGTGAATAATCTATGCAACGTTGCACTACCAAAAATAAAGCTACCTATATTTAGTGGTGGCTATGAAAATTGGATGACTTTCCAAGACATCTTCGAAACGGTAATACATGCTAACAAGTTGGTAACAGTCACGGAGAAGATGCACTATCTAAAAATCCATGTCGCAGGAGAAGCAGCTAACTAATCTAGCACATCCACATAGCAGAGTGCAACTATTCAACCGCAAGGCGTATTCTCAAGAGCAGATACAATAACAGATAATTAATGGTATCAAAACTAATAGATAACATTTTAGGCTTTCCCGCGGTCGAATAGGAGTACGCAGAGTTATTAAACTGAACACATGACATGATTCACGAGTGTCCAGTGGCGATCACAAACTTGGGAACAGAAACGGCATGCAGTGGTCCGATGATAGTCAGGATAGTGGCACGGAAATGGGATTTTAACCAGACTCTAAAAACGTCAAATAAATCAACATCCCTTGAAGAAATAATGGAATCCCTCACAATAAGATTACAGTCGCTAGAAGTTATGACTCAAGTTAGGAAAACAAAATATGCTCTCACGCAAAGAAATCCCAGAAGGCAGAACATCCATCAACAAGTATTCTCTTATTGCAAGCAACAGCACAAACTGAGTGAGCGCACCACATTTCAAGGGTTAGTACCACCAGCCAGACTCGTCTTCGTGAAAGAGAAGCGCCTATGCTTCAATTACATCGAATATAATTTCAACATCCACTTCCAACCATTTCGACGTTGCACAAAGTGCCAATGTCCACACCATCTGATACTCCACCAGGACTACAAAAATCCAGTAAAACCAACAAAGTCAACAGACACCAAAGAAGTTATGGGTGCATACAACTGCATAGAAAAAGAAACCCTCATAACCACAACGATGGTTAAAATTAAAGATGTTCTTGGCGAACTCCAAACATAACGACTATTGGTTGACACTGGATCGCATGCATCATTCATAACGAACGCTTAAGCGCAATTTTTAAAATTGCCCAGGCAGAAATACAAGCGGAAATCAGCGGTCTTGGAGGAGCAGCATGAACCAACGTAAACTCAATAATAACCATTCAACTAAGACCGCGACATAGAAGTACCTTTTCATTGACTAAGGAGGAAGTAGTCTTGTAGTCGATCACGGAAAATCTCCTGATGAATCTATTTAAGTTCAACATCAAGCAATGGACAAACCAAATTCTAGCGGATCCGACGCTCAACACACCGTGACAAATAGATGTGCTACTGAGACTAAAGGATTATGCGAAACTAATATTGGAGGACCTGAGGAAGACGGGCGAGCTTCTAGGACAAAGCACAGAATTGGGATGGATTGTGTTAGTGCCGGTCTACAATTCCAGAAAACAAGAGATCATACTAGTCAGAAAATTGAGACGTTTTATGGAAGGACGTACGCAAAGACACCGTAACCCGTGGACATCAAGGAAGATGAA
Organism: Vesta saturnalis; assembly: GCA_036346205.1. NCBI lineage: Eukaryota > Metazoa > Arthropoda > Insecta > Coleoptera > Lampyridae > Vesta > Vesta saturnalis. The sequence goes on from JARFJB010001400.1 coordinate 3,312,969, forward strand.
ACAAGAAAACCACTAGGTGTTAGATGGCCACCAGACCGGGACAGCTTTCAATTCAAGGTGGAACTCAGCAGTAAACCAGTAACGAAGAGGAGAATATTATCAGAAACAACGAAAATAGTCGACCAGTTGGGGTGGGTCAGGCGAATAACTATAACAGCGAAGCTGCTATTCTTAAAGTTATGGTTAGCTCATCGATAACATAGGCACGAAGTGAATGGAGTTTCGCAATAAAATTTTCATAGACGAGCTTCAGATACCGAGATAGCTGTACGCTTCTGCGACGCATCGTAAAAAGCGTACGATGCAGTCTATATTAGAACCAATCCAGGGAATATACGAATACGAAGGAAAACACAGTCAATCATACAGAAAGGGAATGTGCAAACAAGCACCTTAAAAGTAAGTGTTCAATTTCAAATGGAACAGGACCTGCTTCATTTTGAAATCATTATTAATAATTAAATTAAATAGCAACTTCGATAATTTATCATAAAGAAATCATTTTATTTTTGTAAATAGGAAAGGATATAGTTACCATAAACAGTTGTGATATTAGATAACAGTATTGAGTTAGATACCACTAGTTCAATTACTCACTGGATGCAAGGACGGTAAAGTGACGGTGTACTTCTTGCATTCCTCTCACATTTAGTCTCAAATAGCCCCTGATTGAAGAGTAAGATTCACGTAATTGCCACTAAAGTTAAAATAAAGCTATTAGCTAACTTTTCTAAGAATTTGCATCCTTGCGAATAAGTTCTTGAAGATTTTATAGTGTTTTAATTATTGAGACAGCATGATAGCTTTTTCTTTTTATGGCATTGTTTCCAAATTCTAATCGTTGGTCTTTGTAAGTAAATTATTTTCAAATGGCACTAACCAGATAATCAAATTCTATTTAACTGTATTTGCAAATAGTGAAATTCACAAAATCAAATGCAGTTTGCATTATCCCTTTGCCTTCAGCCTTACTAAATTGAATGTCTCGGAAACCTAATTAACATTTGGAATTATACCTTCAAACAAAAGCGGTATGATTGAATTATATACGTAATATAATATAATAACTTAGGTGTAAAAGACTTTTGTTTACACAAACTTGATTGCATTCATTATCCCAAACGTAACATTATCTATCTATATATAAAGACTGCTTATATACATTTCTGAAGTATTTACTATTGAATTTTTTTCTAAAAGTAAGTTTCGCTTTGAAGAAAATTTCCATCTTATATTCTTAATAATCCATTAGAGAGCTCTTTTAAATTTAATCATCACACGGAAAGTTAACGAAAGGTAGCCGTTAACAATAGCTTTGGTTGTGGAAGATATGGTTTCGTATGTAATTTAATAGTATGTATGTTTTCCATTTGTTATTGATTTGTTGAAAGGAAGAAGGAAAAGGGCGAATATAATATAATTTCTCCGTTATTCAATATCTCAAAATTACTTTCTTACACTAGAAAATTGATATTCAATTCAGTATACAAAAAGAAATAAGTATAGCACGTTCTGACCGCTTCCTTGCTTCGTCCCGATTTTTCATTCGTCTTGCAATCTAGTTTAACAAATTTGACTTTCAAACTGAACCATTAAAGGCTATCCACTAGAGCTGGTATAAATTATATTGAGTCTAGTTACCAATCGAGCTTTGTATCTTTGCGATTCAGTTCGTAGAGCTCGTTTTTAAGAATAATGATAGTAGCGCACTTCGAAAAGCATAAATGGAAATGTCATTATTTTCTATTATAAGCAATGACTTAAATGCTTAAAATGCATAAAATTGCTCTATGTACAAAATGCAGATAATAGTAATACCTGTTTTATTGCATGGATAATGTAACCTTACAGGTTAATAAAATAGAAATTATGCAAAATATGCAAATTAATAGAACAAAAATTTTCTCTGGTTGTTGTGATAAAATCAATACTAGGCAATCACTAGTAACTCCTTATTAATTGTATTTTTATCTATATGCTCAATTATTTTTGAGGGCTCATTAAATACATCAAAATATTTTATTTTATATTTCAAAATGTCCGCCTGATTCAATTTTTTACCTCACAGATTATTCAAATAGTTTGCTTACTAGGTTATATTAAAATTATGGTGATTTTGTTTAATAAAGAATATTTTTGTTGAATGTAAAGTTTATTTGAGATAATTTTATCTGATTTACATTGCAAAAGGATTCGGTTCTGAACACCAAAATGACATTAGTATACTTTCAAGGTGATCGATTTTGCAAATATGATTTTCTAACTATTTACAGGTATCCTCAACAAACATTATATTGTAATGATCTTAAAATCCTTTCTAATTAATTTTCCTATCCCAGAAAATAATTTCCTATTAAAACTTATTTCCTAGTTATTTCCACATTATTGCCTTGTTTATAAATCAAAACCAGTCGCGCATGCCTTTCCAACTCCCGTCCAGTTTGCTCGCCTGCATTTACCTGTGCATTTTTTGCGTTCCGACTATTAATCCTGCCTGCCCGATTGTGTTTACTTCCCGATACCTGTACCTGCTATTTACTATTCTCGCCAGCTTCCTGCCAGTACCAGCACTGACTACCTAACCACATATTCCCGCAAAATGGTGAATCGAAAAATCATGCTTAATATACAATACATCCAGGTGTACGCACCCAGAAGCATACAAGGTCCTGCATCTTAGCTCCTGTCTTCTACATCTAAATTATTTATATTACAAAAATTATTAGAATGGAGCAATAAATTGCTTGCTAGACAGCACATTTTAAAAATATTTTCACAAATACGGGGTAAGTCCACGACAAAACAAACAAGGGCGTAGCCAAGATTTATAACGGGGGGCAAACCATGGTCGTTCAAAATGTAAAATTTTAGGATAAAAAGAAAAGGCAAATGAAAACAAAACTTTGAGATTTTAATTATACTTAAATTAAACTAATAACATTTTTCTTGGGTTTAAACTAAATTTATCCAAAACCTTCTTCACTATGCAGTCCTGATTTTCCTTCAAAAATTTTCGATGCACACTCATCAAACACAACCCAGTGAATCTGTCATCACCCATTGTACTCCTGAGCCAGGTTTTTACCCTTCGCAGGGTACTGAATGATCTTTCGACGGTAGCAGTAGTGGATGGGAAAGCACTTAATATTAGAAATGCGTGCCTTGTTGCAGGGAAAAAAACATTAGCTTCCTCCAAAAGTCCAGCCACTTCAATGTCCTTTAATTTGTCTTCTGCTAAATTCTTTTTCTTCCACATATTGTACCACAAGTCTAATTCTGCAGAGACATCACCCAACTTATATAATTCCATGAAAGATTCTGCATTATTTTTGAAATCTTTTGAAGCCATTTTGAGCATGCTTGAAGGATGAAAATAAGTTAAAGCAAAAGCAGGTGTATTTTCGTTGGAGAATCTAGCATCCAAAGACGAAGTTAAAGAATCAAGATAGGGGATGATTATTGACCGCTTCCAGTATTCAACTGCAGACTCAGATGGTGGATTACTTCTGTGTACTTGCTTTTGAGTGACTCGTGGTACTGACAACTCAACCCCTACTTTCTCTGCGATATCAAGTGATTTTTTAAATAATTCATAAGAAACATTTTCGACATCTTGTCTATCTTCTTTGATTACATCTAGAATATCATGAATATGTTTCTTCACCATAACCAAATTCATACTTTTACCTTGTAAAACGTTTACAACGGCTTCCAAAATTGCAGAGTATCTTGCAATTATGTTTAAGCCTAAGATGAATATTGGTTTAGTAACTGCATAGTGCAATTGGTAGGCAGATTTTCTTGTTGCATAGTTTCCTTCGACAGATAGATGTTCTAGTGCTTTAACAATGCCAGTGAAGCTTTCTGAAAATTTTTTTATGCTCTTATATTTTTCCGACCATCTGGTCTCACAAAGCCTTGAAAGATTTGGAACCGATTTCCTACGGGCTGGCGATTCACGAAAGAAGGTTATTGTGTCTTTAACCGTTGCAATTGTGTTTCTTATTTCTGGTAGCTTGCTAGTATCATTGACCACAAGATTTAGTCTGTGACTGGAGCAATGGAAAAATAAAGATTTAGCGTACTTTTTTTTAAGAATGGCCTGTACACCACCTTCTTTGCCGGCCATCGTGGAACACCCGTCAAATCCGAATCCCATACAATTATCGGCGGAAAAATTATTATCTTCTAAAAAACTTTGAACTGCGCTAGCTATTGTAGAAGCATCTTGATATTTTAACTCAATGTAGCCTACAAATTCATCCCTGATTATTTTTTGGCTTTCATCATAAAACCTTAATCCAATAGAAAGCTGCTCTTTTCCAACAATATCTGCTGTTTCATCAGCCATAACAGCATAAGCTTTTGCCCGTTCACAGTCTTCGGTTATTTTTTCTTTGATAACTTCACCGCATAATTGTATGATCTCATTTTGAATTGTTGGTGAGGTATAGACTGCGTTTTTTTGACATTTATTCAAGTGGCTCTTTAGCTTCTCATCACCAGAGTCAATCCTCAAATTTAAAAGGTAAAAGAAAACTCCCTCATTTCCTTGTTTCCCTCTAAGCGGCAAATCATGAATTCCACAAAATATTATGCATGAAATAATTGCTGACAATATTTGTTTATTTTCTTCAATCATCTTATGGTGCCCTATTTGCAACTGGGCATCAACAGGAGCATTTTCAAGAAATGCTTTTGCAGCAGCCGTTGAAGATTTGTGGTTAATGGCTGCCAACGTGCTTTCTACAATCTTCATGAATATCCTTAAACTTCATGTAAGGCCTTACCATAAATGACCCCAAAACTCCTTTAACTGTAGCAATTCTTGGCGGAAATAAAACACAATACAAACATAGAGCACCTTTCAAACGACTTGAGTACACCAGCCATGGAGTATATTGATCTAACCAGCGATGGTTAAATTTTCTTTTCAAGTGAATGGCATCAGAAGCAAAATCGTAATTGGATGATGGAACCCAAGGGTTTGTCAACAATTCCTTCTTTTTTTTCAGAAGGCAAGTTATTGGCACAACTAACATAACGACCAATGTCATTTTCATGGTAGCCATCGCGTTCTTCAGTTTGTTTAGAGGTCCCAGTTCCAGAGACAGCTTCATGTAGATTTGAAGAACTACTTGAGCCTCCTTCAAAAATAGATTCCGATTTTGATGTTCCGACCATTTTATTTTCATCTTCATCACAATCATTGACCTAAAAATAATAACCTAATATCATTCTTGTTCTTAGTCCCTAGTATAAAAATTAGTATAAAACAAAACTACCATGTAATGATAGCTTATAATGTGGATATACTATATCCGATGTTAATATTTTTTCTCTAGATTAAAAACACAAAATGAAATTAATAGCACGTATAAAGTGCTGTTTGATCTTTAATATGTGAAAATTTCAAGTTTTTATATTTAGTCCCATTTGAGATACCAGCTGTCAAAATCGGCGCATTATTGTAATTTTTGTTATAATTAGAAGGCAAAAAAGTCGGCATCATAATAATGAAAAATATATAAAATTGTATTAATAATGCACAGAATCTTTTGCCAAAGCTAATAAAAATTGTTTCACAAAGATACAAGCAAAGAGTAAAGAGCAATTAGCAATTTTGTAAAGGGCTGCAATTGAATTTTTTTCCAAACGTTGCGATACAAATAATTGTGAACAAAAATTAACATCGGATATAACATATCTACATTATAAGCTATCGTTACATGGTAGTTTTGTTTTATTTGGTGCTGGTCGAGCAACCAATTTTCAAATTTTGGACCATTTCTAATGGAATGACTCTAAAGTTTTAATTAAAATTTAATTTTCTACTGAAATTATTTAACTTACCTTTTGTAACCAATTTCTTATATCCATATTGTCTTTTCTGTGATTTCTGTCTCTTTATTCTGTGGTAAAACTATTGTTACGGATTTTCCCTCTTGTTTCTCAGGCAATAATTTAACACTGATAACTATTCACACCAACTTTATTTAAAACCAATAAAGTTAACAAAACAACACAAATATTCACTTTCTCAACACTTTTTAACTATTCCGCTTTTAAATCTCGCGCCTCGCTTTCTATTCGCCGTATGCAACTTCGTATCCTGCACTATGTACTGTACTGTACTGTCTGTCTTCGCGCCGGATAGGCAATTTTATATACCCTTTTTGAGCCTAGAAATAGCCAGAACATTCGCATCACCGGTTCCCGTATATTCCTCACTTGTATCTCGATTTTTCTCGAAGAAAACCAGTGGCGTTTCGTTACACTATTAAATAGGACACTGTCGCTAGACAAGAGCACTTACACACTAACTCAATAGTTGTTGCAAAAATATTGTCCTATGTTAGGATTTGGAGCAAGTTGTGTTTTAACCACTTGATAGTTTTGCACGAACCGCACTCGGGCGTGACATTTTTCCGTACACTGACGATCCCGAGTCTCGTTCAGGCAACTTTTGTTTTAACTTGTTGGTGCAGGTCTTACGTACGTTATAAGAGTATTTATTTCGGATTCTGATGTAAGATTGTGTATTGAATGTTTCAAAATATTTCACACTAAAACTACTTATTCAGTAAATTTATTTTAATTAATTAATAGGATTAAAAAATGTAGTTAAATGAAAACAAAAAAAAAGAGACAATTTTTTTACCATTTTTCTCAAAAATGTCCAACTGTTAAGTGGTTGAATCGAACACTAAAAATTGACGTATCCTGAGAGTAAATCGAACACTCGTTTTTATCCAATTCTGGGTGGGACAATTCTGGTGTGCACCAATGCATTAAATGCATAGATCGAAAACGCTATTAATATATATTTAACACTATGTCAGTTTTTCAAACAGCTTTGTTTTTTGCTGATGAAATATATTTTAGTGACAAAGGACACGCGAATAATTTTATTTATTATAGCTTATTAATTAATTTTAAAATGTTCATAAAAGCAACCAAACGACCACAACAACAAACAAAATATATAAAACAGATAACAAAAAAAATATGCAGAACAGAAAAATATGTATATTTTAGATTTAATTTTTTGTTTATTAAAATTTAAAAATTATTTAATTTATTTTTGCTCTTCCAGGGGGGCAGTTGCCCCTCCCTGCCCTTAGCTGGCTACGCCTATGAAAACAAACATATACTTTTTAATGGAACGCCCTATATATTATTCCAGATTTGAATACTCCTCGCATCGTACATTACCTCAACAAAATTTCAGCATCTTTAGTCCAATCAACCGGGCCAAATAATCAAAAAGTTTCCCAGTGTCCTGCCAATTGCACTTTTAGGGGTACTTTGGCCTCAGGAACTCAGGAATTTCGGGTTGGCCAGGCGAAATTTTTCCGGGAAAGCGGTGAAAATTGAGAAAAACGGTGAAATTTTTTGTTTTTCGGGTTTATCTCGAAAACGACGCAGAATTTCGAAAAAAGTTTCGGACAAAATTGTAGATCTTGGAACGTTGAACGGAAAGGAAAATAGAGCGAGTTTCCACGACGGCGCGTTACTAAGCCGGTTGATTCACGACGCGAAGCAGTTGGGCTGCGCAGCGTGCTACTGCGCAACTCCATGCTGTATTTTATTCTCTTTCTCTCTCTCTCTTTCTCATCCTTGGTCGCTCGCTCGCTCTTGGTTTTTACTTTCTTATTGAAGCAACGTGTAGAATTATGTTGTATTTTTTTCTTTAATATTACATTTAAATAACTTAAAATAATTATCATTCCAAAATATAGATACAAATAAAACATTTAATTATGAGCAAAAAATTAATAATTTTTTCAAAATGCATTTCGTAAATATTGTAAAAATCAGTAAAGTAATTACAAAAAATATTCAAATAATTAATAAGCAATCACAATGACATTTATATTTGTTTCAATGAGTACAACGATTGCTATTTCTTGTAAATATGTAACTATTTATTAAATTAAGTATTTTATTAAGTATATAATTATTAATAATTATTGAAATCTGAAATACGTCAAGTCTAAATAATTTATTAGTGCATATTCAATATACATAAAACTAAACAATTTATTTTTTTTACTATTTATAAAAAAAAAACATCTAACTGTACAAATGAACTAATAACATTGATGCTAATGCTGTTTTATTAAACAAACAATTAAGATAAAATTATTTTAATAATCAACGAAACCATAAACATCAACATCGATATCGTCGTCACTATCCATGGCAGCATTTGCGGTTTCAGCAGTATTTTCGGTGTCCTCATAAATTTCGTATAATTTCTGAAGGCGTCATCGTCGAAATCAGTTCTAGCTCTAACTATATTGTTGCAACTACCACCATTGCAGTTTTTGCAAAAATGTGAGCATTTCAATCCGGTTTTTTTACAGCTACATCGAGATGTGCTACAGTCTCCTACACAACTACAAAATACCTGAAAAATAAATTCGTTTTATTGCACAATTTAGCATAAAAAATATAGAACAATATTTTATTACGTAAATTTCTGTACTTCCGGATTTAAGCAATGTATCTGGAGCAGCCAAAATTCCATCTTCCAACGTAATAGGAACGAGCATGAAATTACTCGATATCCACCCCCAATATGTAGATCGTATCTCTTCATTTTTCAACCATAGCTGCATCTGATAATAAACACGTTGAGTGTGTAACTTTAAAGCTGATTCTGGTAAAATTGCAAAAGCTGATTCTTGGTCTCCAATAATCACTGACTTTGAGTAAATATTATATCTAAGTTGGGCGATTGTCTAAATTTGAACTATACAGAGCTTTCACAATTTTTTCAGCAACTGGATACAATTCATTAAGTGTTTTGTTTTTTTCATAAAATATTGACACAGATAGTTTAAGATTATCTTTTTTTTAAGCAACGTTATCACACTTCTCTTTCCTTTTTTGTACAAGCCACTTGATGAATCGCAACCAGCAAAAGCGTGAGCAAATAATATATATGGTTGGTAACTTTGATTATCAGATGTTGAATATAATTCTATTTTTTTTTACCAGTAGATACTTTATAGAAAAATATATTTGATGTACTCAGAGTACGGTGAATCAGCAAAATCAATAAATCTACATCATTGCCAACAACTGCAACTGCTCGTTCAGTTTCCTTGTCTATTTGCAAAGCTTTTTCAACAATTTCTACGTCGGCGTCATCCCTGGTGACGGCGACATAGATTTATAATATTAATAATACCATTTACAACAAATTTTAATATTTAAATATTTTTTATAATCGGGCTAGTGTCTTTTTTTAAATACGCTCTTCTACTTCTCTTCTTAAAATACGTTAGACAAGCGTTAACTAAGGTGAGTAAAAAAAACACCGTTATGATACTTTCTTAGGAAAAATAAGATAAGGTACTAATAGCTGGCCATGGAAAAAATGGTGGTAACTGTTGTAGATAGCAGACCGCGAAAATTTTATTATTGTAATAAACGTTTGTCAAATCGCCATTGTTATCGCGATAGAAGAGATAATTAGTGAATTTTTAATATCTTGATAATACGTCGTAATTTGCTAATGTTTTCAAAATATTTTATTTATATATTTTTATGTAAGAAATGTGGGAATGTATGTAACTGATATTTGGCTAAGGGTTGAAAAACACATGTTGGGGTTTGAGTAGCAGGTGTACGCTTAAAAACTGCTTTACGAAGGTGTGTAACGAATTGTTGAAAATTTCTATACCAGCGCTCTTGATGTAAAAACGTCACTAGTTAGCAATTAATTACTAACGGTACACACGGCAATCAAAGATGTATTTGTTTGGTACTTGGAAACTCGAAACCTAAATGTAGGGATTGTAACGGACGAATGCATATTTTTAAAATTAAGATGTCGTTCAATAATTAATGTGAAACTGCTACAACATAACTTTTTGTTTTTTATTACTTTGAAAAAATGGGGGTTGATTTCGGGAATAAAAGATAGTTAGTTTGAGATCGGAAAAGCAAAGGCAGTTAAAGTTAGAGTATCAATCAAGCCAGATCGATTTTTGGTTAATTAAATACCTTCATTGTAAACAGTTTGTCTTAAAAATTTTTCGGTGTGTGTACATTTTCTTTTGATTTAGCCAACACTAATTTGTCTTTTCTTTCGGTTGTTAGTTTTTCAAATATCAATCTATAAATAAGTCACCCTTTTTTAAGTTAAACCGTGTATGTTAACGAATTGTGTCTGTGATCAATTAAAGGAATAGATATTCAAGTGATAGTAGGTATTTTGTTTATATAAATTAAGGCTCGCAGAAAATAATTTTTCCAGCCTATGTAACGCATTGAAAATCATACATTGCCTTGCACGCGAGCTCATTAAGCTGAAATCTGCTAAAATAAAAGACAGTACAGGGCTCCCTCCTCTGGTATTCATGTGAATTAGCATTGTCGTTTGTTGTTTATACTTATATTTATGTAGAGGTGGGCTGGTGAACGGGTACATGATAACGCTGGTTATTAATTGTAAAAGGCAATTGCCAAGTGGGTACACACTCCCGGACCAGATAACCATTAAACACCCCGAATTTTATTGTTTACTGTTTTTTTATACTTAAACATTAGTATAATAAAGTGTTATAGAGGTTAAATGTGTCGTCTTAATTTCGCCTTATACGGTAATGCCATCAGATATATTTTTTCAGACAGTACCCACTCTAATCTAAAAATTTTCGTATTGTTTTAAATAGCTTGCGAGCATTTAAAATTTAGTATCATCATGACACTGACACTGTAAGGCAATATAGAGCGTGGGAAAAAAGTATGGACTATCTCTAATAAATTGATAGTTTTCCCGTTTTATGGACAAAGCACGAACACGTCAATTTAGTTTCCCAGATTCATTTGTTTTTTTACGGATACCTGTCAAAAATATGACATCATTGGAATGTGATAAATTATTATAAAGCTCTTGTTTCACTCAGTACGTTCCTAGATTTTTGCGCGATTCTGTCGCGCCGTTTCACAATGGCGGCCGTTCAATTATGGACATTTTGTTTGCCCCCCAGTAAAAAAACAACTGTTTCTTGTTTTGTCAGAAAAAAAGCAAACTATTAAATATGAATATAACAAACATAGAAAAAACTTTAGTAAATGCTGAAATCGGCGACCATTCACAACTTGAGAGTACCTCAAGTAAACAAACAAATTCTTCTTGAACATTTGGTATCATTTCTGGTGAAATTTTTCGTATTTCCATTCTTATGGGCACTTTACATTAACAATTTCTCTTGGTCTATTAAAAAAATGTTGCATTTCAAATAACCCCACTGAAAGAAGTCCAAAGGGATCATATCAGGTGACCTGGTTGGTCATTCAATGGAACTCCGTCGGCCAATCCATTTTTCTGGAAACATCAAGTTCTCTTGCATAGTGGGGACTGGACAAATCGGGATTATTGTTGTCAGAATAAAAAGTGACTGAAGCTGGCAAAAGTTCTAACTGTAAAAAATTCAAGACTTCATCTGTGAGATTTCCTTCGAATAAAAATAGTCCTAATAATTATTTAATGCGCTGACCCATACATTAACTTGATGAGCTTCTTGGATCCAATGTGGATTTTCTTTCGACAAATATCAACTAATCTACCTGTTTATACAGTACTATTGATGTAAACAGTTGGTTCGTCCACTGTATGTGGGAGTTACAAATTACTTCATTGGTACACTACTGTGACGTCAGTAATCATCGGCAAAACCGGCCGCTGGCTTAACAACGGCATGCTTAAGGGGATGTGAAAATTTTTTGACAATGTAACTTTTGTCGAGGATTCCGGATAGCACCGCAATAGTTCTATAGATAATGATAAGGGTAACACGAAATAATTGTGATAGTAAAGTACTGCCCTGCTAAGACAAGGAGTCGTATCTGAAAATATCAAAATTTTCAGTAGAAGCAGATTTCAAAGTCGTATTCTGCAATGGGAAAGGCTATTTTCAGTAGCTTCATTTACGAACATATGTATGAAATATACTGTTTTGTTATCGAGATATTTGAAATTACGTGAATACGATTTTGATCGTGGCAATGGTGAGACTCTTCATTTGGGAAGATATCGTATGTGCCACATACGACGTATTGATTTAGTATAGTTGTAAATGGTATTATTCATCGTCTAAGTTATCACTAACATCTGATTCTGGCAACTCCATTCAGAATCGTAAACGGTTCTGGTGGAGATTCTCTGATAGATTAGAAATTAAATTTCGCTTTCTATTCTTTTCCACGCCCCGTGAATTTTCTCTTGCTATGGGCTTGGGAATTCCCTTTTTGTATATTTGGGCGATAAGGAAGTTCAGTTCAATTATGAGACCTCCAAATTCAGTTTTATAAAACAAAGTATTGTGATTTAAAATGTACTTCATAAAAGTTACTGACATATGGTTTGGGCGTAGTTTTTCCAAGTTTAAATCTGGGAAAATAATCTTTAGAATCGTAGACATTAACAATTTTCAGGTCAACGACTTCAACTCTGGAATTATTTGATTGCTTAACGTAATCCAAAACTTTTTTCTCTGTTTTAGTGATTTCTCCACCTGGTGGTGGAATCAGTCCGCCGACATAAAGGTGTGTCGGTTTTCAAATATTTAAGTTTAATTAAGTTGCAATTTACTTCAGATGAGTTTTATAAGATGCAAGAAAAAGCAGTGCAAGTACCAATTTTTATTCTGCGCGGCACAATTGTCCATCCTCAACGTTACTTCTGCAGCATCTTTATAGAATAGGAAAACGTTGTAGAATGTTGACATTATGTCAAATTTATTACCACCGGCTACACCTTCATACTAAATGGCAGCCACATGCGTATTTGTTTGTTTGCTGGGCGGTACAACCCACTCATTAAAGAAAATTTCTAGGGGAGAATATTATTTCTTTAAAACTCTCATAACGGGGGAGCATAACAACCTAAAAAAATTGCTGTATTAATAAACAAATTATATTGTGCAATTACTGTTTACCTTTTGTTTATGGCTTAAGGTGAGCGCGGAAATCGGTGAAATCACCTACATAATTAAATAATTCCACTATAATTTTATATTTCTTATTCAAACTTACTAAATAAGTAAAAAAGAGGTTATGTTTTCGATTTCCACCTTAAACTATGTATTCGCAACATGCATTTCTTACGAATAAATGCAGGTACTTACCTACGTTTTCATATGCTGATCTAATTACTAAACTTAGAATGAATCTACTCGTGTCTATGATATCTAATAATTAACAGTATATTAGTTTCATTCGGACAGAAAACTGTTGCACAATCTCACAAACAAAATCATAACCTCACATTATTTCACACCATCGCATCACACCCTACAACCTATTTGGACTCTTCCAAAAATTCAATGCGCATTACTAGGTCGAAATGTCGTATCTGACCACATAGTTGCTAGATACGTCAAACTGGTGTAGTATATTCAGTTACGACATTTTGATTTAGGAAATAATTATCTCCACTTTTAACCGACTTTCGATACAGATAAGACTTTCAGGCTTTGTAGAATGATAAATTAAGCCACCATGATCTTGAATATGCAATAATCAGAAATTCACATTTTTTGCAGATACGAGGACTTGTCCTAGCACAGCAGTGTAGTTATCGCCAAATTTTGAATTCGTACTTTGTGAGTTTGGAACTCCAGATTTTGCATGCTTATTATTTGGATTAATTTAATAGAACTATTTCTACCACTATGATAGAACTCTAGCACTATTAGGGGTGCGGTAAGAACTCTACTAAAAATTTGACTTTTTTGAAATAACGTGCTGTAACGCATATAGTCAAATACTTCAGGATGATAATACTTTTTTAGCTAGTTTAGTTGGTAAATATCTTTGATTGGATCCAGTTTGCATAATTTATTAATTATTGTATAACTAAACCACATAATAGATTAAAATAGATTATAAATGAATTTTATGCATTTTAATATATGAGGATATGGTTGTTTTATTTATAAATTCTCGAGACAAAATTTAATAAATTACACCATGAAAAAGCTTTTATTTTCAATACTTTTGGTTTAAAAATATGATACAATTACAAAAGGTGATGGCGTAGTATATAAAAATTCCATTTAATAATCCCTTTAATTAATTAATTTATTAAAGCTCGCATTTTTTATGCTTTTACATGAATGCTGGCACATAACAAAATGTTATGACAAGATAAGCATTGAGCTTAAAATTATATACGCATAAAATCGATTTTCGAGTTTACGGTAAATTATAATACCTAAGAATGATGAAATTAAAGGACGCATTCCTAAGCTGATTAAGTAATTATTTTTTTTCTTGTTTTCTTGTTTGAAAATAAATGAATATTTTTCTCTGAAGCAGTGACTCTTTAATGCCTAGGATTATAAATTACTTTATAAGTATTTTTATTTAACGATACTAGATTACTTTTAAAGAAGACCAATGTTTAAAATTATTCCCTACTTTGTTTAAAGATAAGCACACAGAACTGGTAAAGTGCCGACGTGTTTAAAAACTTTTCTTGAATTCATTTTTGTTCACGCATTTATTTCCATTTGAAAAGATTTTCAAACATTAAATAGTATATTATTTTATAACGAGCTAAAGTGACACTTTTTGTGGCGAATCTGTAGGTTTGACGGACGGACGTAGTGAGTCCGGCAAATACAGATGAGCCACAAAAAGTCACTTTGCTCCGCATAAAATATACTATTTTTTCTTCAGACGTATTTACATTTAAATGTGAAATAAGGAAAAATAATTAAGTTGTGAAAATGACGAATAGTTAGATTTACTTAACGTGCTTTGGCAAGCAGCAGTAGTCGGGTTTCGTTGAAAACAATGCATTAAACAAGTTGAAAATTGTGAAGATTCTCCGTGTTATTGTAAGTATTTTATTAAACTTTTTGTTCCTATTTGTGTAAATTAAAATATTACATTGTTAGGAGTATGATGGATTTGAAGAACTACACGCTGTCAGAAATTACTGATCGAGCAAAATCTATGAACGCGCTTTTCAGCAATTTATAAAATGATGCGATGAAAAAAATATTAAAAGCTACTCTGAAACCGTAATGTTAGCTTATTTTGCCGAATTAGCAACAAAAATGAAAATGAAAAGCTCGACAATGTGGTCCCAATATTCGATGATAAAATCATAATTGAGCATTCGACATGGCGTAGATATAAGCAAATACTTGAAACTTCGTGCACATCTAAAGAAGCAGAATGAAGGATACACCCCAAAGCAGGCCAAAGTACTTACAAAAGACCAATTTAACAAATTTTTAACGGAAGGGTCGGACGAAAAATATTTGGCAATGAATGTAAGTTTTAGAAATAGAATGAAAACAAGTCTTTATACTTTGTATTTTTTTTTAGATAGTTTTGATTATTGGTATCTCAGGGGCATGTCGTTGCGATGAATTGGTGAAGATGAAGGTAGACGACATTGAGAACCTCAAAACTCTGCTACATATTAAAATTCCAGATAGCACACCAAAAAAAAAATTAAATCATTTACAATTGTAGGAGAATCTTCCTAAATTTATATAACAAATATGTTGCTTTGCGCCCACGAGATATGAATGATCGCCGATTTTTTTTGAAATATGGAAATGGAAAATCCTCAAGAGCAGTGATGGGAATCCATAAAATAAGTAGTGTTCCTAGGAAGGTAACTTTTTTCTTAAAATTAGCGAACTATACAGAATACACAGGGCATTGTCTAAGAAGAACCTCAGCTACACTGTTGGTGGACGGCGGCGCAGATTTGGAAATCCAGCACTGTAGCTGAGCGTTACATTAAAGACCCTCTAGCAACAAAAAAAGAGGCAGCCTTGAAAATTTTTGCACGTAGTGTAAGCGCTACGAGTACAGAAGTTCATGTAGAAGAGGAAGAATTAAAAATGACCTTTTCCTTAGAACGCAGCGAGACCTCCACTGTTACCACTGGCAGATTTTATTTTCGAGAAAATGTTAGTTTTAATCATTGTACCTTTGATCTTTATAACTCTAAACAATAAATTTGTTTTCGTTGTTTTCCAAATTGAGTGTTTGAGTAATTAACTTACATTACTTTTGCATCCGCTGCGAGGGGATGCAAAAGACTTGTGAAGCCGCCGCCGGTGAAAATGTCAAACTTTAACGTTGTTAGGTGAAGTTTAAAATGTTATTTTTTATTGACGTCTGAAGAAAAAAGTGTTTATATTGTTTTAACAGCTACTTTAACGTAATAATACATTTTTGAGTGTATTTGAAAAGTAAAGTTAAGGATTCATACCGATTTAGTATTATAAATCACATTTATACGTAACTTGAGGTTCAAATATTATATGATATGAGTGAATCCTATGTTTGGACATAGGACAACTCATACTTGTAGTAGATGTAAACAGTCTAAATACCACTTTCTTATAGTAAGAAATAATTCGACTATTAATTGGTAGAAACTCGCGACGACGTTGATAAATAAACACGTCTCCTACAAAAATGTTTAATTAGTTAAATAATTCTGGAAACAAATAGCGTTAAATCAATAAATGACATTACTCATACTTTAAAGTAAATCATAGGATTCTTCTAAATGAAATATTGCTTCTAAATAACAAATACATACAAGAAATAAACGATGTTATCCGTAAATAATAGCAATAATTTTTCAAACATAATATTATAATGTTTTACAATAATATATATTTCTCAACGCGTATCATCAAGAGAAAATATATAAGTAAAATAATAACAAGTAATGGTAACAAATCATTAAGGTAAAACAGCAAACCTGATGTAAATTATAATTCTATATTTAAAATTTCTGTTAAAGGTGAGTCTATAAGATCAACCTGTTCGTTCATTAAAGGTACTACTTGTTTTTAATATTGTTTTGTTATCATAAGGTGATTATTTAGTGTTAAATGTTTAGCATAATATGATTTGTCTGTGTGTTTAAATTTAACATCTAATGTATTCTTTGTACGTAATACCGAGACTCGTTCAATATAAAAGGAATTACGGGAGGTGCATTTCAATTAAAAACACCCAACTTCAAAATGTCGTTAGTTGAATTTTTGGCATTAAACAAACTCTTAAGAACACTGGAATTAGTTTTGAAAGCTATTTGCACTTGTCCTTTTGTATTATTGGAGCTACTTTTTCTGATATTTTTCCAAAATATGAAATTGACATCTATTTATTTTCTATCGGATCTGTGTTAAGTGGGTAAATGAATTTGATAGCTAATTTTTATTACTGATTTTTAACTAAACTGTCGATTACATTTGAAATGCAACCGCCTGCTTGTGCTGTTTACATTGAAATTTGTATGGTTTAATGGTAATGAGATTGCCCTAAGCACTAATAATCTACATGCAGCTAACTTGTGTTTTATGGTTACATGAATCGTTTGCTATTGTAATGTCAGAGTGTAGGGTTTCTGAATATGGAGAACTCGGACTTGTTTTGTGTGTTAATTTTAATATTTAAATCGAGAAACTTAATTCTCTATTTTGATCTTTCGCTACTGTAAATTTTATATTTATGATATAAATAGTTAATTTTAATTAAGAACTCACCTATAAAACTTGATGAGACACACACGCACATGTACAACGCACACACGCATGCACCCTCGCACACACGCACACACGCTCATGCTGGTACACGCACATTCACGTACACATAGAAATTCACGCATACTCATACACACTCCAGCGCACTCACGCGTACTTACACACACACACACAAGCGCGCGCACCCACACACACCTACGCGCACGCACGCGCCCGCTCGGTGAGACACACACGCACGCACGCAAGCAAGCAAGCACGCACCCGCACACCCACCCATTCACTTGCACTTACACTTACACATACACTTACACATACACTTACACATACACTTACACATACACTTACACATACACTTACACATACACTTACACATACACTTACACATACACTTACACATACACTTACACATACACTTACACATACACTTACACTACATTACAACATACAACACTACACTTACACATACACTTCACATCACACTACACATTACACATACACTTACACATACACACTTAACATACACTTACACATACACTACACATACACTACACATCACATCACACATACAACACTACACTACACTCACACATACACTACACAACATACACTACACACATACACTACACTACACATACACACTACACTACACACACAACACACACACACACACAACATACACTACCAACATACACATCACACACACTACACACACATCACACATACACTACATACACACATACACTACACATACACTACACACATACATACACTACACATACACATACACACATACACATACACTTACACATACACACACACATTACACATACACACTTAACACATACACTACACATACACATACACACATACACTACACAACTACACTACACTACACTACACACATACACAACATACACTACACACACACTACACCACACACTACACTTACACATACACTTACAACTACACTTACACACATACACACATACACTTACACATACACATACATACACTACACATACACTACACATACACTTACACATACACTTACAACAACTACACTTACACATACACTTACACATACACTTCACAACACACATACACACACACATACACACAACACACTACACAACACTTACACATACACTTACACATACTTACAAACACTACACACTACACATAACATACATTACACAACACACATACACACACTCACACACATACAACAACACTACACTACCTACTACACACACACACTACATACACACCACACTACAACACATACATACACACACAACCTACACACACAACACCAACACATACACAACTACA
Source organism: Vesta saturnalis (assembly GCA_036346205.1). Taxonomy (NCBI): domain Eukaryota; kingdom Metazoa; phylum Arthropoda; class Insecta; order Coleoptera; family Lampyridae; genus Vesta; species Vesta saturnalis. The sequence continues at coordinate 3,331,847 of JARFJB010001400.1, forward strand.
CTACTACAACACTAAAAAAACTTTAACTTATAATTTATTAATTTCATATTACTATCAAACACAACTACAACTTTATCTCCATATACCACAACACACACACACACACCAACTAACTAAATACAAAAACAATCACAACAAAAAACAACACAAACACCAAACAAACTAAAAAAAAAACTTAAATACACATATTCAATTAAATATCTTTTACTACAACACACACACACTACACACACACACACACACAACACACAACAACACAAACACACATACACACACTACACACATACAACAACACAATAACAACATAACCACACACACACAACACCACAACACCACACACACACAACACACCACACAACACACACACCACAAACACAACACACCACACAACACACACACACACACACACACACACACACACACACACACACACAACACACACACACACACACTACACACACTACAAACTACAAACACACACCACACACACACACACAACATTCACACCACACAAACACACACAACACACTACACTAACACACACAACAACACAACATACACAATACACTACCAACACACAAACTAACACACACACACACACACAAACATACAACACACACACCACTCACAACTCACAACTACACACTTACAACACTACAACACTACAATACACACACACACACATACACACTACACAACACTACACAACACTACACATACACTACACATACACTACACATACACTACACTACACTACATACATACACATACACTACACATACACACTACACATACTACATTACACATACACTACTACACTAACACACTTACACATACACTATACACATACACTACACATACTACTCTACACATACACACACTACACTACACTTACATACACTACAACACTTACACATACACATACACTACACACTCTCTACACTACACATACACTACACTACACACACATCACACCACACTACACACTACACACACTACACATACACTCACACTACACACACACACTACACATACATCACACACACTACATCACACACACACATCACACACACTACACTACATACACACACACACTCACACACATCACACATACACTACACACACACACACACACTTACACACATACACTTACACATACACAACTACATACACTTACACATACCACACTTACACATACACTTACATACACTTACTACATACACTTACACATATATTACACACACACTTACACACACACATACACTTACACATACACTTACACATACACTTACACATACACTTACACATACACATACACTTACACATACACTTACACATACACTTACACATACACTTACACTACACTTCACATACACTTACACACACTACACTTACACATACACTTACACAACACTACATACACAACACCACACTACAACACACACACACACATACACACACAACACTCACACACACTACACAACACACATAACTCACAACACTCACAACACACACAACACACACACACTCACACATACAACACTACACAACACCACACATACACACACACAACACACACAACACAACACAACACAACACACACACTACAACACACACAACACACACCACATACACTACACACACACATACACAACACACTACACTACACTACACTACACTACACACACACTACACATACACTACACACACTACACATACACTACATACACTACACATACACCTTACACAACACTTACATACATACACATACACTTACACATACACTTACATACACACAACTACACTACAACTTACACAACACTTACACAACAACACTAATACATACATACATACACATACATACAACATACATACACATACACTACACATACACACAACACTACACAACATTACACTACACTTACAACACTACACACACACATACACTTACACAACACTACACAACACACAACACTCACAACACTACACAACACTTAACATACACTACAACACTACACTACACATACACTACACTACACTACACACACTTACACATACTTACATACAACATACACTACACACTACATACACAACAACAACACTACACTTACACAACATACACACCAATACACACATACACTAACATACATACACAACACTACACAACACTACAACATACACACACTACCACACACACACTCTACACACACATACACTCTCACATACACTCACACATACACTCACACATACACTACACTACACTACATACACACACATACACTACAACATACACTCACTACACTACACACATACACACACACACACTACACACAACACTCACACACCACACACACAACACTACACTACACTACAACACACACAACACTACCATACACTTACACATACACTTACACACACACACACTTACACACACATACACTACACAACACTTACACATACACTACACATACATACACATACACTACACAACACACATACACTACACATACACTACACATACTTACACAACACTACACTACAAACACTACACACACATACACATACACTACACAACACACACACACTACACACACTACACATACACTACACATACACTTACACACACATACATACATACACTACATACACTACACTAACATCACACACACAACACTTACACAACACTTACACATACACTTACACATACACTTAACACATACACTTACACATACACTTACATACTACACATACACTTACATACACTTACACATACACTTCACATACACTTACACTACACTTACACATACACTACACTACACTACATACTACATACACATACACTACATACACTACACATACACTTCACACATACACTACACTACTACAATACTACATCACACACAACACTTACACATAACACTACACATACACTCACATACACTACACATACACTCACTACACTCACATCACTCACACATACACTCACATACACTCACAACACTCACATACACTCACACATACATACACATACACACACACACATACATCACAACACACACATACACACACAACACCACACACAACACACACAACACTACACAACACTACACACTACACACACACACAACAACACACACAACACTACACAACACACACACATACACACTTACACATACACTTACAAACACTAACTACACACTACTACACTTACATACATACACTACACTTACAACACTTACACAACACTACACACACTTACACAACACATACAACACAACACTACTACACTAACATATATACAACACACACACACACACACACACACATACATACATACACTACACTACACTTACACACCACATACACACTTACTACACTTACACACACACTCACACATAACTACACCATTACACTACTACACATACACTACACACTACACTCTACACAACACTACACACACTACACATACACTTACACAACACTCACAACACTTCACAACAATACCTACACTACATACACATACACTACACCATACATACACTACACTACTACACTTACATACACTACACATACACTTACATACACTTACACACTACACACTTACAACATTACAACTACAACACTAACACAACACTTACACAACACTACATACACTTACACTACACTTACACAAACTACATACATCACATACACTACACATACACTACATACACACATACACTACACATACTACACATCACCATACACTACACATACACTCACACATACACTCATACACTCACATCACACACACACTACACTCCACAACACTACACACACACACTACACAACACACACACACACAACACACACACACACACACTACACACACTACACATACTACACTACACTACAACACTACACTACACTACACTACACTCATACATACACTCACACACTACACACACACACTTACACAACACTACACAACTACACAACACTACACACTACACTACACTACACTACACGTACACTTACACGTACACTTACACACACTTACACATACACTACACACTTACACATACACATACACTACACATACATACACACTACACACACTACACAACACTACACACACACTACACAACACTACACAACATACACTTACACATACACTTACACATACACTTACACATACACTTACACATACAAACTTACACATACACTTACATACACTTACACACACTCATACACATACACTTACACACATACACTACACTGCACATACTACATACACATACACTTACACTACACTTACACTACACTTACACACTACACTACACTACACTACTACACTTACACACACACTTACATACACTTACACATACACTTACACATACACTTACACATACACTTACACACTTACACATACACTTACACATACACTTACACATACACTTACACATACACTTACACATACACTTACACATACACTTACACATACACTTACACGTACACTTACACGTACACTTACACGTACACTTACACGTACACTTACACATACACTTAGACACAAGCACAGTCGCAGACACCCACACACGCACGCACACACACACACGCACATACACACATACACACGATAACTTACAACTACTGCGACACTCCCTAAGCCCTAAGCTCCCCTTACAGATATGCAACATATCTGTTCGTAAAACCTGATTAGAACCCTGCAACCGATGCTCACCAAGTCAGCGCAGTTGACAAACTCAAATCAGAGTTTCGACATCACGGAGCGACGCAACCCAAAGCATACGTGTAACATAGTATATTGAGAAACACCTTAGCGACCCACCTTGCACTCTGAGACCAAATACGGATTCCTGTCCGATCTGACAGAACCACTGGTATATCGCCAATACAACTTAAATAACGGGTACCTTTACAAACTACAAGAGAATAGAGACCTAATTGTGTCTGTCGAATCCCGCGCACACGTGCTCTACGCACACATCATTGCGCTTCCTAGAGTCCGACAAGGCCATCAGGGACATTTCCACGCGTTATTATTAACCAAAGAACACTGACCTCGAAACCACGTTCAACCAAATCCTAGTAAAATACAAACTTCGGTGGAAAATTCGCGAAGATTACTGAAATCAACATAAGCACCGCTCTCGATATGCCAAAACAGTACGCTATCAGAAAGCAAGTTATGGAGAAATGGCGGAACTTAGATGCCGGCGATTTCCTCAGAAAATGAGAAGAACCGTATTATATCGAAATTAACACCACAACAATGAAGAGATAGCGGAAGTTCACGTCCGCTCTGACCGACATCGGCTCCCACTAGCTTCACGCTGATATCAACTACGTCATCACGCACATTACTCTACTCACACCAACCCCCTAGGGTGCGACGAAGCCACCAGGGCCAACTCTAACCATGGTTCAGAAGACAACCTGCCACACACTCTGGAAGCAAGGGGGATGATACCAAATACTCGACACAATAAAACTCGATACAATGAATCGGGTGACGTCCCACATGCCTTCGATTTGAACACGCACACAAAGGTAACACGTAACGTGACAGATCAGAATGGTCCAATGGGACGGCCACCCCAGAAATCTATGTAAAAACCTACTGCTAAATTGTTCAGTTGCAATCAGCTACCGACCCGTTCAACTTCATCCGGGCGAAACTTTGAGTTCAGCTCCGCACCCAAAACCTACAGCTGCAGAATTCAAACGAATAGACAAATGTTGAAAAATAGAACATAACTAAACCAACCGGACGAGCGTACCATGCTTAAAATATTGTTGAGGCTGGTGATATAAATGATCTTTAATTTCTGCACCATAATTATCTGCACAAACTGGATTAACTTCACCTCCTTGCGCCCACATAATTTCAGTCACCAGCATAAACGACGCAGCGTTTGCTGCGATCGAGTCATGAGCCACCGTCCACCACCTAGTCGCGGGTTATTGCGAGTGCTCCGCCTACACAACCACCAGCCATTGGTGCCCTTCACTACGTAGTGCTCCGCTAAATCTGCTTGCCATCTAATTATACCTGGTACACGTACCGCAGGTGTAGTAGAAATTTTCGTAGTGCATTGAATTGCCGAGTGTTTCGCTCATTAATAAATCACCTCGTGCTGAAATAATAAACTAAAGTGTAACCATTAACCATTGCGCACGTGAAATTATTGTAACAAAGGATATTTGTAAAGCGTACGTATTTCTTCACTGTTTATGCACATGACTGTTAGCATGTACTTATATACGCAAACCTAGACATAAGAAACAAACCTATAAACACTTATATTTTCCGCATATACTACAGTAATGCACAGTTTACATCTAATCGTGTACAAACTATTATATTTTTCCGCGTCTACTCTAGTGGTATTAATTTACAACCAAAGCTGTACAAAAATTATTTTTTGTAACAATTTTATGCGGGCGTGCTTCGTAATAAATTGTATCAAGCAAGTTTCCACGGTAACAGGGTTGAAATTGATAAATTTTACTTCGATAAAACTTGGTAAATTCTGTTTTTTCGAAGGTGTGGAAGATATTAAGTCTGTTTTGCTTTAAATGGTTCACCTTGTATAGTAACTAAGTACGGGTAAACTGTTTCATACTTAACACGTTAACCGCCCAATGACCCGACATTTGGTTCTCAACCAAAATTGCCATTTTGGCCCCGTGATCTGTTGTATGGGTCTCATTACTTGCTGTACCTCTTTGCTCTGTGAACTGTAGTTTTCATTCTCACATTACATTGCCGCAAATCGGATATTAAAATGTGGAGTCTGGAGGTTCCGATTTCGTTTTGAGCCTCGGACATTTTTCCGTGGTGCGAGTAAACTACAACAATTTTTTTTTTGACAAGTAAAAGAGTGGTTCTATAAGTTTTAAAAAAAATTTCGTTGATGCACTAATTTTAGGATTCTCATCAGTTCCGCAGTAAACTTTTATATCGTAAGTGTAACCTCCTCTGCAACAAAGTTTGTACAGTTTTATACAAAACTTATGTGGTTAATTTTCATGTACTGCTTAAAAATTAAACGAACTCTAAATGGAACAATGGTTTCATCAATGTTGAGAATATATACTTATTTTATCAGTCAGTAATTTCAATAAAGGGCCCAATTTGGCTAAGCGCTCACCAGCAATCACATCTTCATTATTGTTAAAATGAAGGACACGTAGCAATAATTCAAAGCGGTTTCTAGACCTTTTCTTAGAAATTTCATTTGCATATAAATTTTCAGGTTTTATTAAGCCCATCCACACACAGAGTCGAGATTTTTGTTCAATTCCTGCATTAATTTTTGTTCAGCGTACCAGTTCGTTTCAGTTATAATAATATTTACCACATTATTACTGAAAAATAGAATGAAAAAATCGACGGGACTCTTTACAAAGTAAGTTTCATTTACTTCAGATTATGTAGAAGTTGAAGGTTCATTATTCGAATCTCTCCTCTTTTTTAGGAACACTTTGTGACCTAAAATAAAAACATTATACATACTCCGCAGAATAATTATCGCAACACCTATTTATTTCCAGTAAATATCAATTTTGAACATAAAAACTATGGTACTTATACATGTTAGGTCTGGAAAAACATAAAAAAAATTAGTAGCACTAGGCAACCCATATAACACAAAAAACAACAAAAAATTACAAAAAAAAAGTTATAGCATGAATTACAGCTTTTATCCTCCTCGGCATGCCGCGTATGAGGTTTGCAACATATTCTTGGGAAAGATTTTCCCATTCGTCTAAAAGTGCAGCCTCGAGTTCTTTCAAGTTACTGAATAGTGGCTGGTGCGTTTTAAAGCGTGTCCTAGGTGGTCCCAGACATGTTCAATAGGGTTCATGTCTGGGCTTCGTGCAAGCCACTCTAGGACTGGCATAATTCCTGAGATGTGGGGTCTTGTGTTATCGTGCATAAAAATGAAATTTTCTCCAATAAAGGGCGCGTAAGGTAACACATGTTCCTCTAAAATGTGTGTAATATATCGAGCTGTTGTGAGTCGAGCTTCAGGTAATGGTACCAATGCTGTACGGCCCTGTAAAGAGATGCCTCTCCATACCATCACAGATCTTCCACCGAAAGGGACACGTGGACGGAAGTTACAGGCAGAATAACGTTCGTCCGGGCATCTGTATATCGGCAAACGTCAAAAACCCGACTGTAGTCGGGCTACCCGGTGCTCTCTGGTGAGATGTGGACCTTGAGTAGAAATATGAGCTGTTATGCCATCTTCCCCAGTTTCCCTAAACCGCGCTGTTGCGCCACTTACGGTTGATAGCTGTACTCCAAGGAGTCTAGCTAGGTAACTCATGCTAAGGCCATCTTCCAACAATGTAATACATCGCACGGTTTCTTCATACGTCAAATGTAAGGACGCGCGTTGTTGAACATTCATAATTACGATTTCCCTAAAAATTGAACTGATAAAATTAATAATAATCTAACTAATTTGATGTTGCACTACCATGTTCGGCAGTTATCGGACAGCAGGTAGCCAAACGATTGTTTTTTTTTGCATTTTGTTTAGATATCACCATGACAACGTCAAACAAGTTCATTTTACCTATTTAATAAAAAACAGTATATTTACATAATCATAATCATAATCACTCATAAATGTATAATATTTGGGTGTTGCGATAATTGTTGTGCGGAATGTGTTATAACTGATAAAATTTCTAACTTTTCATAAAACAGATTTATTTACTTTTTCAAAACATTTTGTCATAATATTAGTCTCAATAAACTGTACCAATACCAGTTATACATAATACACTCCAAAAAACTTTTATAGACATCAACACAACTTTTTTCTTATTGAAAAAAATACAAAATCTAATAATATTGCTACTGAAATTACAAATCTCACCTTTTCATTTTTTTTAGACGTGGGATTTCTTCATCCGAAGTATTTTCGCTTCCAGAGTTGGGACCGTATTCATTTAAAGAACTCCCATGGAACGGTTCTTCTGCGGAATCCGACAATAGTTCATTGAACAATGTATTCAAATGTGCCTGAAATTTTTCGTCCCCGCCACTCATTTTTATGGTACGAATAATCGGACTACACTAATTTACATTCGATAAACTAACAACTAACTATCTGAAGTACACAATAATAATAATAATAATAATAATAGATTTATTGCCCAACAGATACAACCGATCCAACTACAGTACAACATATATAAATAAATAAATTCAGTGTAGGTACAAACTTAGCAATATCACATGTAATATGCAAAAGGAAACTAATTGCTAATGTTACAAAGAGTTCTTAATAATTCAGTTACAGAACAATTATTGATATAAAAAGTATTTGCTAGAGCGTTATATATTTGTTGAATGTGAAATAAGGAGATATATGTAACATGGTTGTGCGAGGTATCGGATATGTAAACGTCAGATTGTTACCAGACATGTAACTCGGTACTATGAAATTAACTAGTTCCAAAAGTTGTGGATAATCGATTTTGTTATGGAGTAAGTTAAATAAAAAGGTAAGTGCAGTCTCAGATCGATGATATTCTAAAGAACGGAAACAAAATCGTTTTAGTAAACAGTCATGATTGAACCCTCTAGATGGATATCAATTTTAAAAGCTAAATAAATTTTCTTTGGATGTTTCCTAGAATATGAATCTGATAATTATAGATCGCAAACCAAATTTACGAGCAATATTCTATTTAAAAAATAAAAATTTTAGTGGAGCTATATTATTGAATGATTTGTAGTTGCGAATTATGAAACCGAGTAACTTCATACAAGAACAGTAGTAACGGGGCACCATACCCTCCACTTTTTTTACGTCACATGCCCCACCCCCTGGGACACCTCACCTTTCCCTTTTTTATATCCCCACGTGGAGATAGTATTTTTTCACCCCTATGGTTTCTCTGATGCTAACTTGTAAGACAGCTGTAAGAACTTGTTAGGTCTACGCCCTCTTGTCGTCGTGGCCCCCTTGTGAAATTTGAATGTTTGTAGCGCCACCTAGTAGTGTATAGACTAATGAATATTTTTTCTGTAATAAAGGTAGCGTCACCTAGCGGTAGGACTAATCAGGGTTTGTTTGTGGTGCCATCTAGTGGTGTATACAGTAATCAAAATTTCTTGCAATAGAAGTTGATCATGCACGCCTCTAGTTCTCTCTCTCGTTTATCCATTTCTCTCTGATTTTTCTCAAACAAACAACTCAATCAATCAGATCAGTCTCAATCAATCAATCAATCAATCTGAATAAAACCAGATCATACCTTACAGTTTGCGGAAACCAGCTTATAGTTCAAAAATACTGATTTGGTTTACTTAATTACAGCTTACATGCTTAAAATCAGCCACAGTTTAAAAAACCAAATTGCTATAACGGAAATAAAAGACAAAAGGTTTTAACGGTTTATTATTATATGCGAATCAATAACTACGAAGTTTAAAAGCAACAAATACGTACCTCATACTGATATTAACTAATTTTAAAAAATAGCGTCCCACTCACACCTTTATCTAATTAACTAAACAAATGAGTAGAGATCGAGTAGAATAAGAGTTGATGCAAAGTTGGTTGGTGTATGTCATCCTCCTCCTATAATAACACATTAAAATCTTTATTGGCATTTTTTGTGAACAATATCAAGTAAAATATATATTAAAAAATAATATACATATCTTCAGATGTGTTTTTTCTTTAGACTGTTCTAATAATAACTGTGTTGGAGAACTAAACTAAATGTTGAAATATTTTATACAGTTTACTAAACCCTTTTTGCGTTTTTACTTATGAATAGTTGATATAAAACTGGCTACTGCTTTCTCCCATCATTAAGTAATTTAGAATGTAAATATACAAACCTAATTAACTCTATCACCTTACTGCAACTCGTATTTACCTTTCCCTTTCGCAGACTACTTAGAGCGGCCTTATACGAAATTCTATAAAATGATATTTGTTATTTACAACATATATTTAAAAATACTTGGAAAAGTAGCAATTAGCCCTTAACATCGTGTTAATTAATGTGCTTACAAATATTTTAAAAATACCCACGCATCCACGTACCCACACACACACCCACACCCACACGCACACCCACGCCCACACCCACACACACATTACTTTAAAATAAATAAATGAGTAGCAATTAAGTAGGCAGATACCTATATATTTATTAATTAGACATAAATTAGATATAATCAAACCATTATTGTTAATGCATGATGCACGTGCTGGCTTTTAGTAAATATTTAAAAGACAACAACAAAATACGGTTATCTTGATGGAGATAAACACGCAAAAACAGAGTAAAATATACTTGTGAGTGCAGATTTTTTTTCACCGAAAATTTGTATTCAATAGAAGTTGACTATGCACTGAACTTATTACGGAACTGTTAAAACAACTAAACTACTAAAAACTCTTTTATTTGTCAGAAGAGAATGGTTGAAAAGTATTATACAGTAACTGGATTATCTCATCATTTATAACTAAACATGTAGTGAAAAACAAGCATTGTTAAAGCCCACACACATCCGAATGGTAATCCTGCAGTGTCGTTTTGTTGTAGCCGAACCATCTAGAATTCTTCTCAAGGAAACGTAAATGGTAACCTAGCGGGGGTCTAAAGGAGACCAAATTTTTCCCCGTTACGCATACTATTACCGCCATTTCAAGCCGTGATATTTATCATCTAAATACCTTATCTGTCTTGACATGGGCTTTGATATAAAATAATCTCGAGGTGACTTTATCAGCATCAGCAGTAACGAACCATAATCTGCAATCACGGCAATTTCTTTCGTTATGAATTCGTTTTCAACACCTCTAAACCCTGGTACCTCCAAGTATGTGTCCATCTTCTTTCATTTGCTGCTGGATACTGAAATTTGTGATCTAGAGCTGTCCCTTTTAACAGGCGAAATCCACGACCACAATCCGATGTTTATCGATCTCAATCACGTAATCGAATTCGACGTACACCATACACTTAACGGTTTCTACGGGAGCTTCTTCCAAGCCGACTTCTAGGCGAAGGGAACCGTTTCTTACTAAATTCCAGTATGTGCTAGTGTTGGCAGACAAGTCAGGAGTTAGGTCGAAGGCAATTAAACAGTAACCGTTGGGGTAATCGCTTCGCGATATATCGTTGCCCTCATTCAAAAAATGAATACCCGTACCGTAGAATAAGGTGTGATATGCCCTTACATATAAACCATTAGCTGTAAAGTCTGGTTGTAAGGCCTTCGAGGGAATTTGTTGGCCGTCAATATATAACGATATGTAATTAATATTACTGTGATGAAAATTGAATGGATTTGAGGGGTAATCACCGTTGAAGGCTTTATTTGCGACAAAACTTACGATGCATCGTTTAGGTAACTGACCAAGGAAGATATTATCCAATGATTTTCGCTGTATGCCTGTAGGTATAGTTAACACTTTTATGCCGGTCCTTGTAACAGGATGTTTTGCTGCAGTTGTTTCTAAAGCTTTAGCATGTGGAATTAGAATGGTGGGGTTGATTCGCATACGTCTTACCAGTAAACTAGCGCCCGTAATTCGCGTCTGGTAATTTGAACCGTACGCCGCTATTAGACTAAAGGTATCTCTTGATCGTACAAATTTAGCCTTTCATTCAAGACCGCTTATGAGAAACTTTTCCTGATTAAACAAATCCGAGTGCACGTAACGCTGCAAGTACTTGACGTTTAGAGAAACCGTTATTTGCGTTTCTCAGTGTATTCATCTGCCCAGCTGTACAATTGAGCCATAAGGTACAACCTAGATGTGAACTCTTGTCTTCCTTTCCATAATTTAACAACGTTTTGATATATGAGCGGTAGGCGTAGGTGTTGTTTGGTTGAGACACCATCTTCTGATTTAAGTAAACCTCCACTTGTGAGAACAGCGAATGCATCCAATTGTTTACCGGTGCTACAACATCCTCATTAGTAAATGCTGTATCATCTTGCTTTAAAACTTTGGCTGTGATGTACAACATGATCTGACTTAAATCTATGTATTCGTTTCCATTTCCGGGCACTACAAATTCTATTGGAGCGTCATCACTAAAAGCTGATAAGGGTTTGTAAAATATTCATTACTTGTCTGCGTCGACGGTAAAGCGAACAGACCCAATTCGAATTTGACGCATTCACATGATTGAGCATGTAGAAAATCCATTATCTTCAAAATATATCGTCGTAAGTTTCTTCTTCTTAGCGGCCACAGCTCACGGTAGAGACTGGTTATTATCGACCAGACGTACTCTTTTATAGCCCGAACCTTCCATCATTTTATCGGTTTTCTGATCGGCTTTACGTTTAAGATTTCTACCTGCCTCGTGGAATCTTTCATGAAACGATTGCTTAACAGGTCGATCCTCTATGACGTCACCAAGAATATTAGCGCTTGTTCTGAGAGCTTCTTTTCCAATGACCTTTGCACCAGACTTAAATAACGGTATTATACTTCTAAATATACCACCTAGCCAGCTTCCTACCTCGCGACCACGTTGATATGGTGCGCCTCAGTAGATGGATCCAATGCCGTTACCGGCCTGATTCATATAATATTGTTGATAAGGACAAACCATTATTATACTTAATTTAAGAATAATGATATCGTGACAGATGCAATCGAAGGCTTTAGCAAAGTCGGTGTATACAACATCCACTTGATCACGACGATCAAACTCAGATGCTATACGTTGACTAAGACACATTAAATTGGTAACTGTTGATCGACCTTCCATGTAACCGTGTTGATACGGAGATATAAAAATCTTAACCTCAGGAGAAATACGATGATATAATATTGTTGCGAAGACTTGAGCAAAATTATTTAAGAGACTAATAGGCCGATAATTGGTTACATCGCTGGGGTTGCCCCTTTTAAGAATGTAAGCCAGTTTCCAAACGTTAGCAAAAGTAGTGCTTGATAGCGACAAATTAAAGATAGAACAGAGGCGCGCAGTAAGGAAATAAACGGAATCCTTAATTACGAAAACAGGTATTTGATTAGGACCAACGCTATTTTTAATTTTAAGTTTGCGTATAGCCGCTACAAATTCTTGAATTGAGATTTCCGGAATAAAGATGCTGGCTGAATTTATTGTTCTATAAAAATGTGATAGATTTCTCACAGTTTACGGGGAGTATAAATGCATCTACAACTTTAGAGGGATTGTCAAAAGTGAGATTAGCATACTGTACTGTGTTAGGAATACGAGAAGAGCCTCGTCTAGCATTTATGAAGTTCCAGAAATATTTAGAGCCGGAAGAGATTGCATTTTTAACCTGTGAGGGATACTTTCGATAGGCATAATTGATGTGGGATTTTATTAGTCTTCTAATACGTTTAAACTTACTCAGGTGAGAGGGATTCCTAGGCTTGTTATAGCTTTCTAATTTTAATTTAATGTTACGAATAATTTCACCAGTAAACCATTTTGGGTACTTTTTTGATTTACCAGAATATAACGGAACATGTTGGTTAAACAGTGAGTAGATAACATTATAAAACTGATCACAAGCCTGATTCACATCACTGAAGCTATTTAGAAATGACCAGTCAGTATTAGACATGGATAAATACAAATTAATATAATCTGCTTTTTTAAAATTAAACTTTTTCTTAGTAGTGTCAGTAACAAATCGCATTATTTTACTGAACTTACAAGTTCTGCTCCCAATGACGGATGATAATTATTTTCTGTAACAATAGGTAGTTTACCATGAAACATCTTACAGTCTAAGTTAGTTAATATTAAATCCAATAGCCTGCCTTTATAATTAAAAATATTAAATTAAACATATTAACAAAATCATTCCAAGTATTTGTTTTCAAATCATTTATAAGAGTATTACTAAAATTGGGGATATTAAAATCACCTAAAACAATAACAATATGATCAATTTTTATGACAAAGTCCGTTATATCTGTTATTATAGGAGATACCAAAAAAAGTTGTTTACAAAAATAGGAGGTAGCAACAAGCTTCACATTTTAAAATTAGTTACAAATATACAGGGTCTTCCATAACACTGTACCGTATCAAATATGTTTTTTTTTAAATGAAACACCCTGTATTTTATTTTAAATTTAAAATACACTTCACTTCTCGTTACAAGAATACAAAGTTGTTATGTGTTATACAGGGTATTTAAAAAGTTATGACCAAATTTTAATGAAAATCGAAACAAGTTCAACGTCCTCTACAATTGAAAAAAGGGTACAAGAGCGATGGTCTGTTGTAACCATAGTTTTCAAATGACTGTCAAAATTCATAAAAGCGATTGATTTTGCTAATACTCTTTAAATATAATACAGGGTAAGTCAAAACACAAATTCATTATTTCTTCAGTATTTTTAAATTAATCACCCTGTATTTTATATCACCATCATGAACTACAGTCAATTTAGTTTAATTTATCATAAGTATTTCCTATACCTAAACTTAATAGTTTTGGAGATATTTTAAATTGTATTGGAAAAAGGGTTATTTCGTGAATTAAATTTATTATTTTTATTTACAAATATCTATCTATTTACAAATATCTTACAGTAACACACAAAAAACAATTTAAAAAAACATTAAATAAAAAAATTGTTATTTTTATAGTAGGTGTTCGAAATGAGCTCCTATATCATTAAATAAAGGTTGCTATGAAGGTATGTGTCACAAATTGACAATTCAGTTTTAAATAAAATTGTTTTGAAATTGTCCTGAATTTTGATTATTTTACAACAGTTAACAATGAATTTTGAAAGGGAAGAACTGGTAGACATGGTATGGATATTAGGTGAATGTAATAAGAATTGTTTACTTGCAGCAAGAGTCTATCATGAGCGATATCCAGATCGTCGGCAACCGAATAATAGATCATTTCAAAATGTAATGGATAGATTCAATCGCAATGGTTCAGTGTTATATAAGACTAAAGAAAAAAACAGAAACGGTTGCAACAGAAGAAACCGAATTAAATTCTTTACTGGCCGTTCTGAGGATCCTCATACAAGTATCCTAGAGCAAGGCACTAGTTACGGATTTATTCAAAAAATTGTCTCAAGACATGCACCCATACCACATCCAGGTACATCAAGAACTGACTGCGAATGATTTTGAAAGAAGGGCACTTTTTTGTGAATGGGCACAACAACAATTAATTGTACAAAGAAATTTTTTCGATTTTGTTTTATTCGAAGATGAAACAACGTTTCGCAAAAACGGATGTGTCAATCGGCATAACTTCCACTGTTACTCCACAACAAATTCGTACCACATAATTATGAAGAGTCAAACCAGGTGGTCCTTAAACGTTTGGGGTGGTATATTAGGTAATTATGTAATGGGTCCTTTCTTTTTTGAAGAAATAGTAAACGGAGAGGTGTATTTAGACTTTTTAGTAAATCATTTATCTATTTTACTTCAAAACGTGCCACTCAACATTCGTCAACAGTTATGGTATTTACATGACGGAGCTCCTTCTCATCACAACGCACTTATCCAAGGTGAATTGAATGAGCAATTTCCTAACGGATGGATAGGAAGAGGACCAATTCATTGGTCAGCTAGACCACCAGAATTAAGTAAAGTCGACTTCTTCTTTTGGGGCTATATTAAAGATCTAGTGTACCTAGTGTACGTGAACCTCCAACAACAGTTGATGACATGAAGGAATTAGAAACTCATTTCATAATATTACGCCACAAATGCTTACAAACGTTAGTAGATCATTCGAAAACCGTCTTCAAGCCTGTGTTGACGTTATGGTAGCTCATTTCGAACACCTTCTACAATAAAAATAACAATTTCTTTATTTAATGTTCTTTAAATTGTTTTTTGTGTGTTTCTTCAAGATATTTCTAAATAGTATAGTAAATAAAAATAATAAATTTAATTCATGAAATAACGTTTTTCCAATACAATTTAAAATATCTCCAAAACTATTAAGTTTAGGCATAGGAAATACTTATGATAAATTAAACTAAATTGACTGTAGTTTATGATGGTGATATAAAATACAGGGTGATGCATTTAAAAATACTAAGTAAATATTGAATTTGTGTTTTGACTTACCCTGTATTAGATTTAAAGAGTATTAGCAAAATCAATCATTTTCATGAATTTTGACAATCATTTAAAAACTATGGCTACAACAGATCATGGCTCTTGTACCCCTTTTCAATGGTACAGGGCGTTGAACTTGTTTCGATTTTCGTTGCAATTTGGCCATAACTTTTTAAATACCCTGTATAACACATAACAACTCTGTATTCTTATAACGAGGAAGTGAAGCGGATTTTAAATTTAAAATAAAATACAGGGCGTTTCATTTAAAAAAACATATTTTTGATGCGGTACAGTGTTATGGAATACCCTGTACATCTGTAATTAATTTTAAAATGTGAAGCTTACAGCTAGCTCCAATTTTTGTAAATAACCTTTTTAGGTATCTCCTATAATACCAGATATAACGGACTTTGTCACAAAAGTTGATCATCCTGTATATTACAACTACAAATAAAGTTCCAATATCCAATAGACATTTACAATCTGAAATATCTAAGCAATTTATTAGTTATACTACACAAATCGATGGATGAACAAGGAATATTATTTTTAATAGCAATCGTTGTTCCACCACCCCAAGTTAAGTTTCTAGTTTTATAATTACTATCATTACGAAACACGTTATACTTTACAAGCAAGTTAGAACCTAAGAATCGACGTTTGGGTCTCGCAACCTGGACTATGATGCGGTTCCGAGACCCAAACGTTGGTTCTCATTTTCAAAATCGTTTTTTTATTATCCACAAGTGTCCAAAATAATTTTTTTCAATATTTCCTGTTATTTTCTAACTGTATACTGAAAGTATAAAAAAAAGTTGGGGCCACGGGGAACAGGCGTATGTTGTTATTGAACGATTAAAGCATTAATGGTAGTACATGAAAGGTCGCAATTGAGAGGAAACATTATTTTATTGAATTCGAAAAAAGAAATATCGTTCAAATTTGTGAAAAGAGAGCAAAAAATTTCAGAAATATAAACTTTTTCCTCATCGATTTATGATCAATTTACCTTTAAGTTTACACCAAATTCTATGTCATCACAGAAATTCCAGCATGGTGGCAAATGTATCATGTAAGTTTTACGATCGATTAATAATGTATTTATAATTAAAATCCGGGTCGGAATTGTACAGAATCTGTCTCTTATTCGAAGCTTTTATAGCTCCATGGGGATCTCTTGATTACGAGATAAAACTAATGTCATACGGAACATTAATAATATTCAGCATAATATACATAAGTTGCACTCTTAAGTGCAGGTTATCACTTCTTAGATGATGGGAACTTAAGCAGCAATTAATGTTCACTTGTTAACTTTTCATTTAACATTATTACACAAAATACAATAAAAAGTTTAATAAATAAAGAGAAACGTAAGCGTAGCATATACATTAATTGAAATTGTTAACAATGCTATAAAGTAGCGCAAATAATCTAGTATATTTAGAAAATTGGACACCTTATCGCCATAAACGGTTAACTCCCTACTAAAATAGCTTCCCGCTTTAAAACCGCAATGAGCTTTAAGCTTGTCATCAAGAGAATGATAATACGACGGAATGCAATTTGACATAAGAACCCTCCTAGATGGATATAAAGCTCACCTTCGCACACCATTCTTTGAGCATAAACATAATTGACAATTAAAAAAAAAAAGACGTAAACGTAAAATTAAAAAAAGTGTCAACAACTACACTTATCTCATGAACACTTCAAAAATTGACGTCCTAGAACTCGTTTATCAAACAACGCGATGACAGAATCTTTCATTCAATAACCATATTTTTTTCTTGCTAAGGTCTAAGAAAAGTAAGATGCGGTAATCCTCAATATTACGTGCTCTCTACAAACCTACAACTTTCCCATTTTCGCACTGCTAAAACGCGATAACGTAAAAAATAGAAAAAAGACTTTTAGAAAAATACGATAAAAGGCTTATAGTTTGATAAATGTGACTTTAATGCGATTACTACTATCTCTCGTTTTGGTAAAGATAATTGATTGATTGTTAACATTATTTGAAGAGGTTTTGCTAATCATTCATTTTATACGTGTATAAATCATTGTTTAACATCATTATTTACTTTCTGTAGTCTGAATACAATGATCTTGCTGTAGTCTAGTGAACCATAAAAAAGAAATTGTAACCAAGAATAGTTTTCGACAGAAGTCCTAAAGTTAAGAAATTTTTCTTAAGATCTGCCCAAATATAAAGATAAATACAAAATTTGATTGATTTACTAACAAATTATTTGATATTTGATTATTTGATGAAATAGTACTAAAGCAGATGTGCCAAATAGATGGAGAGGTATTTAAAATAAACAGATCTAAATTATATTGATTTCACAAATACTGTCACCATGTGCAGAAATTGTAGAAGAACATTAAGATTTTGTTGGAAATTTACGTAAATTTAGGGGTCAAGTTTGGGAAGCACTGATTTTAGTTATAATTTATGGTGAAATTGGTGTTGGTTGGTATATTGGAAGTTTTAGTAAAGTATTTGTTACTCAGTTTAGTGATTTTAAATTTGTGAAAGTGTAAAAGCAGCGATTACATATACCGCGTATTTTAGTAAGATTTGTTTACTATTAGTTAATTTTATATTTGTTAGTTTACTTGTAAGAGGAAACTGCGTGATTGAAAATAATTTTTTTGTAGCTAATTTACTTCATGAGATTGCTTAGATTGAAAAGACGCGGATACGTAAAATTTAGTTTAGGTAACAATTGAAAGTGAAGCGAATCTAGAACTTATAGCGCGTTAATTTGTAATGCTTCCTGGTTCTGGTAGTTGCTACCTGGCTTTTACCTGTTGTAAAATTTCTTAATTTACAATCTGTATACTCTTTTCTTGAATATGAGAGCTTTCTCAAAAGGGGGTTCAGACTAGGTTGTATACCTGGATGTAGGTTGGGTTGCCAATCCTATTTTACTTTTACAAATATTATCATATATACAGAAATGGTTTATTTACAAAGAAAACTAAAATTATAATATTGATTCTAATATAACGACATAAATAAATAAATCTGAAACTAAACGGTTCTTTAATTTAACGGAATTCTAATAAATAATAGTTTAATGATTCTGGAGGGTTTTACAAAACGTCTACGCCGCTGGCCTATCTTAGTTTCCAACCTTTCGGGTGTTTGATGTTTTAAATCTAAAACAGATGATTAAAACGTGGTGTAATGGTAAATCGATTTGTTTTGTTAATTACATGTGATAATAATTAAATTAGTGTGAAATGGTAGTGTATTAACGGTGTAGGAAGGGAGTTATATAATGGGTAAGTAAGTACTTTTAGTTTAATTATAATTTAAGGTAGGAATGCTATGGGGAATTAAAACAGAAACAACAGGTGTTTTCAGGTGTAGGATAAATTTCTACTTGATTGATAATGGTTATTATGTAGGGCTAAATAAGGATTTGTTTTGGAATAAGTTTATACTGAATGATTGAATAAAATGAAGGTAAATGTGTGGGTAGGTATGATCTTATGAGTACTGGTGTTTACAGGTGGTGATTTATAAGGGAGAAAGATGATATAGGGGTTATAATAGGGGGAGAAATAGGAAGAATATTTAGGGTTAAGGAAGCCTTTTTCGAGGTCAAGCCGAGACCGTCAAAGGTAGAACTAGAGGAATAACCTTTATCGTGACTATAGAGATTGTTTCGGGGCAATATACCACCGTCACTTCTCTATCGTCTCCTAAATCTCTATGACCTATCCTTGTCGCGGCTTACACCTTCAACAAGTTAATAGGGCTCGAAATCTTGTTTGGTTTGATAACAGGTGAGGAGACAATTGGATAGTGAATTGTGTATTAGCATTCGGGGTGTAAGTGCCCTCCGTCTGCTTTCACACACTCAACGTTCTGTAGGTATACCCAAATCGGGGCCAGAACCCACAATAAGTTCGTACACCTATCTAGATAAGGGCGATGGTGACGAAAGAATATAAATGAGCAGGAAGGGGTGTGAGGTTAGCTGACTGGAATAATGAATGATTTCAGGAATGAGGGTAATACAGGAAAGTAAATCAGGCAGGTTTTAGACAGGATTAATAAAGGATTAGGATGTGTATTTTAATAATGAATGCAGGAATGAATGAATCTACTTTCGGAAGTAGGTGAGGCAGGTTTCAGGCAGGATATAATTAAGATGTGAATACTAACAAAATATTAATAAGGACTGAATTCTAAATAAGAATGAATAATTTGGATATGGACGTAGTATTTATATAGGGATTTGGGAGAGAGTGGGAGAGTGGGGAACAACTGATAACATGTTTAAATCATGTACATGCAGTTGTGGAAGAAAATAGGAAATAAGTTTTGATGGATTTATTTACAAGGATTGGAATTTTTAGGAAGGATCTACAGGATCATTACAAATTTCAGTTTGATTTTTCAAGGTAGTGGAGACAATAAAAGCATATTGGGTTACATATCATTACGTTTTAGCTTGAAGCTAGAAGTTTTGCTGACGGGTAGTTTTTTTACTTCGTGTAGTCATTTTTACTGCGCGAAATGTTTGAATAAATTTTTACTAAAGGAATTGGTCTGGGTTCTTGAAGTGTAAGATCGCGGATTCTGAAGGAGGTGCGAAAGGGGCATTGAGCATCGAGCTTTACGTTAAGTAGTGTGCGGAAGAGTACCTAGTAGTTAGAGCGGTGGTGGGTAATTTAAATCTCCCTTATGTTGTGACGTAGTTCGAGGAGTAATCCCGTTTCGCTTTGAAGAGTTCGCAGATCACACCGTATGTCTTGTGTAGTTTTGTTTTCCCGATGCAACAGCATCACTTAAGTGAAAGATAATCGTGAACTGCTTCGATAAACGTTTAAGTAAATAGAGGGTTGGTACAAACATAATCGGGTATCAGTCAAGCAAGACGTTCTTGTAGTGATTAAATGAGCTAGAATTGTTGCTTATAAAAACTACGTAGAGCTGTGATGACGGCAAAAGTATCAAACCGTCTGCTTTTGCAGTAGAATTTATGAATATCGAAAAAAGTAACCTTGGTACAGAACAGTCAGTAGTTATTTGTTTTATATTATGTAACAAACTAAATACACCTATGTACCTAACAAGGTGATGGCTCTAATACAGGAAACTTATACAAATTTTTAAATACACCGCTAGATAGTGTTTCAAATACAAGAAGAAACTTTTACTAATTTAGAAAATATACCATAAGGTGACTACATAAACAGACAAAAGGGGGACCAATCAGAGCATTTATTCAATAGCAATAATCCTGGCTGAGCTTGATGACATATTATAGGAGAGCCCCAGTATGGGGGTTAAAAACAATAAAACACAAATTGAAACTACAATCAATACCCTACTTTAAATTTCCCGCTATAAAGAGTGATTGTCTAAATACAGCAAACTTCAACTATCTTTCAGAATGTACCAAGAGGTGACAACACAAGCGATCAATCAGACAACCAAACATAATACAAAACCTTAAGTCACCAATCATAACGTTTCAAATTAACAACCAATGAAAACACGTTATTGGAGCAAAGAATTTCGATGAGTAATCCGCACAGGTTAGCCCTAGGTGCCCAACTAGAACACGAGAGGGCTAAGGACCAAGTGTAAGAAGTATGGAAGTTAAATGCCTCAAGCATCCAATCAGAGATCACCGCCTTGGGCTTGGACGGAGCTAAAGATTAATCAAAAGAGAGAAAGTGAAAGTGGGCGTAGCCAGGAAGTGTAGGGATATAACCTAATCGAAAATGGGTCAGGGTGCTTTGGTACTACTGAATTGACAAGCGTAAAAGGTTTTCTTCCTTAAGTAACTAACACTACGAATGTTGAAAAATCTTGATTATGGTATTCCAATTGATTTGAAACCTACAAAAAAAATTACCTAAAGATGCTTCAAATCCACTGTTAGATTTCCGACTTTATAACATGTCTTGTTTTCGTGAAACCACAATACGACATTGATACTGGACATACGAGGTTTTTTTGATTGAGTCAACCAGAGAAGTCTGCAGCCGTTTAACATGGCTTAAATAATTTAATTTAATCGTGGTAGTAGTACCTCAAACATTTATTAAAAATGTGTTATACAGTTTCTATAATTTACTACTAGAGGACATTCCAGATAAGAAAGAACGTGGCACTATGTCAGCCGACGATATTTTTAACCTAAAATGAGAAAACTATATATTGCGTAACGAAAGACGACCCCTAATTTAAATATTGTGGGTGCGGATTCAGACGATGACCCAGACAAAACAGTAGCTCAATCAGATACCAAGGCACCAGGAAAAATTCACATATAAAAGTAATAGGGGTCTGTCATGTAAAGCTATCTCCCAAAAACCCAAAATCCTGTCCATATAAACAGTGACACAAACTCCTAACTTTTTGTCAGCATCATACGTTTCGTGGTGATACTCTCCGATACAACTCCCATATATAAAATTCCTATTTAGAAGGCTCAAGGAAAAAAAAGAAGTTTAACCGGCTGGATCAAACCACCACAGTATTATTTAAAAGTTTAAATATAAGTTAGCTTGGGACTATCAAATCCTATCTCATTTAAGGGCAGGATTTGATTTACAGGGAGCAATGTAACAGGGGGCTTTAATAGGTAACCGTTCATGGAGGGGGAGGGGATTTTGAAAGAGCCAGATTTTAATTAAATTTATTTTTATTTCTGTAATAATTTTAAAAGTAGCAGTTTGACATTAATATATAACAAATGGCGAAAGTACGAATTAGAGTTCTAAAAGTTACCAAATTGTTTAACATAATTACAATGTGAACTTCGAAATTGCATTTTTGCAAACAGCACCAAACTTAACGGAAATAAGTGTGGAGAACCGTTTTTATTTTATATAGAAATTGAATAGTAAAGAAAGTAAGCTATGTGCCCGGAAAATTGGCAATCTTTATTTGTACATAAGTTCGGTGGACAAAATTGGGAAACCACCATCTAACTACTATAAATGGTTTATTATACAGCGAATCAGAACCTAGAATCAAATAAAAAAAATTGTTACTGGTAAATCTCGAAAGCGAAAGTAATTTCTTTACCTACATAAATATATACAGCTAGAGTTGTTTGGTAGATATGCCATTCTCTCGTTGTATTAACTCAAAAAGAACGTTTCAATGTTACGTTAGCCAATAACCTTTTAGAATGCTAACTCGTACTTTTGCTATTTGCTTTATACATTAATTACAAAATGCTAATTCTGCTTTTAAAATTATTACAGAAATAAAAATAAATTTAACGTTCGGGTGATGGGTAGATACTCTTTTACGATCCCGGCAGAAGATACATCTACTTCAGGAATGGCAAACCTGTCCACGCGAGGTCATGGATTCTCAATGTACATTAACCCCGGGGAAACCGTGTCCCAATCTAAATTACTCCTATCTGTTGTACCCTTCTCTCTGTCCACATCTTATCCAACTCGCCAACATGTACTAGCCAAGCGTTCTAAAACAGACGCCATACCCCAGATGAGTAGGGTGAGATACCCAACGTCTCACAACTATTCGTCGATTCGTCCCCCAGATCCTGGGCGGAGGGTTGAGCAAAAATTCGGGGAAAGACTAAGAAGAGCAAAATCTGCCGGGAGTAAAATCCTGTCCCATTCGGATGCCCGGGGGCATACAGCGATTCTCTCCATCTCGTGCTGGCCTTCCTGGGGACCGGTTCCCTTTTGGGGACCTGTCTCTTGCAACTCGGGCTATCCGATCATCTGCCGTTCTCTGAATGTGATTGTTCGATTCTCGTCTTCATGTTACTGTCCACTCGTTTATTGGTGGTATGTTGCACTGACCTCTTATGTCTTCTTTGGTTTTTCGTGTTGATATCTTCATACTATATTTGCGACATGCTTCCTCTATTTTCATTAGTAATCGCTGGAGCTGGTCTTAGCTTTCTGCTATCAACATGACGTCATAGGCATAGCAAACAATTTGTATATCTTTGTTCTGGATTTTGTACTCTTCCATTGTCTTCACTTCTTTAATTACCTCGTCCATTACAATGTTAAACAGTAGGGGGCTTAAAGAACCCCCTTGTCTAATTCCAGCAGTTGCTTCTATAGGTCCGTTTACTTTAATCGTTACTTTATTGTTTTTGTATATGATGTAATAAAAAACTAATAGGGGTTGTTGCTAATAATAATTCCCCTAATATTACTTATACTCCTAATAATAAATAGAAGATTTTGTGCCTTCAGCTCAGCCAGTCATTAATCGGGTCCATGTTCTTAAACTTTGATTTGCTTTAAATAGAAAATGTGTGTGTGGTTAGACATGTTCGCTTTACAAAAAAATGTAACTTCAACCTGCAAATAAATGTTAAAATACCTCGGACACCAACTTATTTTATGGAAAACAAGTAAACCGTAAATGCAATAAATGTGAAATTGAAAACAATAACAAGGTTTATTATAAAATCTTTAAGTCAAGTTATAAAAGTAGAAAATCTTAATCCTAATGTTAATAACTTAAAAATACCTTACATTAATAATTTGAAATGAAATAATTTGAGATGGAAATATAATAAGAGTTTTGATATTCGTTGATCCCAAATGAATAAATTCTTTTACAAAAAGCCCAACTTGGTTGATGTAAATGGGTACCATTTATTTATAATTTTCTTCATAGCAACAACTTCTATTGTGTCATCCTCGTTAAATTGAAACGTAATAATACAATGAAATTACGTAACAGGAAATGTAACGTAATAAAAGTAAAATAAAAGTAAAAATAACATTAAAAATAAAAGAGCCTAAAAAGGATAAATATAATAGACAAAGAAAAATAGGTGTAATTATCTCTTACCGTAAATTTTACGACACTTTTTTAATAAAAATACTCAAGAACAAAAATGGACGCTTCTTGCTTTCATATCGTAACAACAACGACTTTAAAATAGATGTCTGCGCATGCACTCAATGTGCAAGACGAAATGCACGTACTACCCCACTTTAAAATATCTAAACGAATACTTTTTAGCCAATAAAGTATGCAATTTACATGACACAAAAATGAACGAAGTTGCCTAAATTAAGGTATATTTTAATACAACTCAAAAAGGTTTGTTACAAAGTTTTGTATCAGTTTTATTATTTCATTTGCCACTTGTCTTTGTTTTAGTATCTGTATCACATCTTTTAGTAGGATTGTGTCAAATGCTTTCTGCAAATCTATCATACACATGAATGCTGGTTTATTATACTCCAATGCTTTTTCTATTATTTGTTGTATTACGAAGATGGCGTCAGTGCAGGATCTCCCCCCTTTTAAATCCTTGTTCATCGGTTAGTGTTACGGCGTCTTCTATTCTTTCTTTTATTATTCTTGTCGTTAATTTGAGTGTAGTGTCTAGTAGGGTAATTCCCCTGTCGTTACCTGGCGTCTGTCTATCACCTTTATGTATTAGTTCTAATAATTCATTTTGAAGTTCCTCGTCTCCATATTTTAAAAGTGTTCGTTGCATATTTCGTTGTGTCGACTTTTCATTTTTTAATTTTGTAATTTGTGATGTTACTTCTTCTAAAGTTATCTCTTGTTCGTCACTTATGATTACTGATTCCCGATCTCCGTCTTGTATGTCTATCGTATCTGGTTCTTTGTACAAGTCGTTGAAGAAGTTCATCCATTCTTTCGAGTCAATGCCATTTATTTCTACATATTCCTTGGCTTTGCTACTTCTTATTACTCTCTAACCTGTTTTGTGTGCCATAGAAGTCGCTTTCTAATTTTCTTGAAAACTTTTCCCAGTAGGTTTCTTTAATTTTCTGTATATCCTTGTTGACTCTATTTCTCACTGTTTTATGCTGTTGTTCTCTGGTGTTTTGTTTGTGCTGTATCTTATGAATGCCTTTCTTTTTGTACACCATGGGGTTCTGTCATTTCTCTTCATATTTGCTGTTACCTTTGTCTCCAATGCCCTTTAGCGCTCCTTAGTATGTTTGTTTCCACTTTATTCCAAACCTCGTCAACATTGTCCGATATTAATATATTTTTCTTTCTAATATGGTTTGCTATACGATTTTGATATAGACTTCGGATCGTTTCGTCTTGTAACAGTTCTATCTTCAGTTTTACTTCTCGGCCCTCCTGTTGTACTGCCTTTTGATTATATTTCGGTATCTTCCTTCGTAGTTTTCGAGAACCAGCATGTGTCCGCTACTTACATCCACTGAGTCTAACGTTCTTATGGTTAATATTTGTTCTGGTTTCATTGCTCTATTACATATTATGTAATTAATTTTCGACTTAATCCGGTCGTATTATGCCATGTGTACTGGTATTTAGTTGGCAGGTCAATAGATGTGTTACATATTCTTAGATTATAGTCTGAACATAGCTGTATTAGCAGCTCTCCGTTCTGATTGACTAATTCTTCGCTAATTCTTTGTTTCATCCCGTTTATTATCTCATTTCCAATTTGGGCGTTTGTCTCCCATTGATATCGTTTTTCTGAATCCACTATCCTGGACATTTTCTTGTGTAACTGTTCAAAGAAATCTTCTCTTTCTTGCTTTGGTTTTGTGTTCCCTGGTGCATACACTGCAAATATGGTTAACCTCTCTCTTTCTATTTCTAGAGTTACTTTTAGCAGCCTTGATGAGACGTACTTAATTTTCCTAATACTGATTGCGTACCTTTTATGTATCAGTATTGCCACTCCGTCCTTGCCTCTTTCTTCCTTAATGACTCCACTGTGGATCAAAACATATGAGTTGTATTGTCGTGTGCCCTGTCCCTTCTTTGTTGTTTCTGTTAATGCAAAAATGTCTATCCTATTCATTTCCATCTCCATCACTACCTCTTGATCTTTGTGTTCTATCCATTTACACTCTAGGTAGCTACTCGAGTGTCGTTTGCTCTCCACTTCTTCTTTTAATTCTTTTCTTCGTGTTATCTAGTCTAATATTCAATGTTCTTTTGTCCACTTTGTCACCGGGTCGTTACCATTCTATCAGTCAGAGTTCCGAGGCCTTCTTTCTTGTTGTATTCCATAATTAAAAGTCGGTTGGTTCTATGAGCATTATTATTTATTTTATTTTACGAAGGGTAGTTTGCTAGTCTGACCCTCCAACACTCCCCTTTATCCGGGCTTGGGATCGGCAACAGATCGCTGAGCTCCTCAATCCACCCTCGATCATCGAAAATATCAACATTCGGATACATTCTTGCAACATACGTGGTATCAGGTCGAATCTTAATGTTGTTCACCTACACCTGCAACCGGACATTCCGTTCCTATAAGAATGACAAGTCTCCCTTGCAATGTACAGATTCACCTGACCTGCAATTTCCCAGATACAAAATCCACTCCAACTTTCGCCTAAAGGCGGTGTATGTGGAGATTTTAATGGCAACAACTAAAGTTGCCTTCTATTTTCATCTACCACTAATCCCGCAGCTCACAGTACAGAAGCATTTGCTGTATCCTGTGATCTCACACAAATGATTTCCGAACCCACCAGAATCCCTGACAACCCTAACCATACTCCACATCTCCTGGACATATTCCTTACATCAAACCCACCTGTTTGTAAAACAAGAGTCCTTTCCCACTTGGTCAATCAGACGACTGCCTAATCGAAATAACCAAATCCCACTGCTATTCGAAAACAGATAGAACTATGTTATGTTTTAAATCAGCTAACTGCAGCGAAGTGCGAGATTTTTTGCAACCTTCCCCGGCGTGAGTATTGCTTTAAACGGTCCTTCTCCTCAAACATTGCTCTTTCAATAACTGAAGATATCTTGATGGGCATGGAGTACATTCCCAAAATACATAATCGCGTAGGCCATTCCCGTTTCTAACCATGGTATAATACAAAATGCATCAGTGTTCCTGAGTGCTTTAGCACTTCACAAACACTGCTATTCAAAAAGCAGATACGTGACGATAAAGAAAATTATTAATTCAATTCATACAGCATTGAACTGATCTTACTATTGCAGAAGCACATATTTTCAACATTGTAGGTTGCAATCATTATTTATACAAAACAGTGGATTATTTTCACAGTATTGCTTCATATACAAATATGAACATTGCGATGTAATAAAGATACTTCAGTTGTTAAGCAAACAAAATCAAAATTTCGCGCTAAATTATACGAGATTAGACATTTATATATTATTTTTCTGAATAAAGAAATGGTTATTGTTTATTTGTATGTATTGTAATTAATATTAAGATGAAAAGCTTGAGTTTGTTTTAAGTTATCTATATATTCAATTTGAAAATATTTAAATAGGCGGCATTTGCAATGCATTAATGTGTTGGGAGGGAATGACGCCGTCACAATAATGATGTGCAGTTTTAAAACAGTAGCATATAGTGAGCGAACCAAAACGGTCGCATTAAGAAAGCGAACAGAGGAGTCGAATAAAATAGGCGATCTGAGTTTGCTAGTTATCGGTACGCTGCAACAACTGACATTGTATAGTCATGCAGCCCGATAAAAGTGAAAATTACAAATAAGAATGGATTAACAGTGATAGGGAAGAAGTATAAAATACATTCCTTATTAAAATAATAAAAAGTGCAAAATTGGCAATTTGGGTGTAATAGAAAGATTGCGTAATAGTTTACAATAGCGTTTTAAGTGCTTGTTGAAAGTGTCCTAAGTTGATGGTTTAATAGCGAGTGATAAATGTACAATAAGACAATCGACCCAATTGATAGATCGGTATATAAAGTGTAATAACTAAAAAACATTGATAAAGAAAGTATGGCTTCCCGTAGTTCGCTTGCAGTTTGTCGCGCACGTCGTTTGTGATTAAATTTGAACAATTATGTAAAAACTGTGTAGTTTAAATATATTGAACAATTATTTACTAAAATCATTAACTGATGAAAGAAAATTAGAAGCATATTTAGCTACACAAAAGTATAAAGAAAGATAAGGACAGCAATCGAGAAGCGGTTCCAGAGTGCCGACAGGTGACATCATCGGAAGAGCAGGCTCTAACGTATCTGAGGCCCCCTTATCATCGGTCAAAGAAACGCCAGCACATCATCAGTTGCAACGAAAATAAGTAAGAACCTTCTTTGTTTGTGTTAATAAATAAAACTTTTTGTGTGTTTGATTTCTCGAAACTTTACATTTAATTCTGATAAGGATTTTATTTGTTATATGTTAGTTTTAAGAAGGTTATCTTATATTATAGGTTTGATTATATATATATATATATATATATATATATATATATATATATATATATATATATATATATATTTGTAACAACACATTGATGCATTTTCGTTCAATTGGAATTTAATTAAATGAGTATAACGTTTGAATTATTTTTATTACTAAAGATTAATAATATCTCAAGCTAACACAATTATTGAATAAGTAAATGCAGAAAGAGGTCAACTCAATAGGAATCCAGATAAATAAATAAATCAAAATGGGCATAAATGTGGGCAATGATAACAGAAATCGTTTCTCTATATTAACTTGAGCTAGCCTTTGCAACCAATTAAGAAAGGAGTTAGTGAACATAAAGGTTAAAATTTATTTACGCAAACCGAAATTAATTAGCAAGTAAGGTAAAATTAACAAGTAATTGATATCTTTATAAATTGAACCCATTCAGTTCTAATAAAACGTAATAAAAATAATCATCTGAGGTATTTAATTTTATTCAAAAATTTTTAATTATAAAATAATAAAATATAAAAATTATAAAATTATAAAAGAGTTTGGAGAGAGATAAATAAACAAAAGTAGTATCTAAGGGTACTACGCCCGTTGCAAGTTCGCGCTTATAGTTTAAAAGAAAACAGGTCAAATTTATAAAAAAACATGAATTTTCAGGAAATCCATTTTTCAAAAATTGCGGTTTGCTTAATGTAACTCAAATTTATTTGTACATCTAAAAATAAAATGTTGTATTTAGTTGGCTGTGAACTGTCAAAAAGAAAAATCATGTAACAGAGATAAGTTTTATTGTTTTTGCTCCATGCGGCGTCCAGATCCGCATGCTCATCAGAAAAAATATTCAGCCGTAGTAGGCTCTGAATGAAAACATTTTCACCAATTTGTTAAGTAACAGTTGTAGTTTTAAAATAGCTAATAAGAAGTAGATTTTTGAGAATGTTTATTCTCTCTAAATTTAATAGTTTTCGAGATATTCTAGAAATGTGCTTTAACATCTTCTATAAAGTACTTTTATTTTGAAACCGATTTTAACCAAAACTTGATAAAACTGAGATATTTCAGTAATATCTCTAAATGCGTAGATCTGTTGAAATCGGACAAGTTTAGCTTAAGTTATCGCGGCCATAGACACACGCACACACACGCATGCACACACCAATGCACCCACGCACCCACGTACGCACGCACGCACACGCACGACACACACACACACACACGCACACGCACACGCACGCACAGCACACGCACACACGCACACGCACAGGCACACGCACACAACACACTCACAGGGACAAGCTGAAAATAGTTCTAGATGGTTTTACATGCTGCAAACGTGTAAATCCGTTGAACCAACGGCATCGATTTTTCATGGAAACTTTACTTATAGCTTCGGCCATAAGAGACTAACAACGAAACTTGGACATTTGGCCGAATTCCCAAAACTCCGACTCTATACTTTAATGGTCCAAAATGCTGAACGTGACCAAAACGCCGATGAACATTTCGCCGAATACGCTCATTCTGCCAAATTTTAGAGTCATTACGCCGACAAAGACCAATCCCGGATTTTGGACATTTCGTCGAACTGCCTTGAAGATAACATAATTTTATTAAATTTTGTTAAATGTCCTTTTGATTATGACATCTGTCACTGTTAGCCTTCAACCGTTAGAGGGTGTTTTGATTTGTCATCTTCAAGGCAGTTTAATAATATTTAATTTTACTAAGGATTTGGTTATTATTTACTAAAATTAGATTCCATAATTGGCTTTATACGTTTATCAAACTGGTATATTAATAATAGTAGACCTCTGTTTGGCGTTTTCATATTTCATACGTTTATTCTAAAATCTTAAAGAATTAGCGCCACTGAAGACAGCAACTGTAATTGTCATCAAAACGTATAGATTTATGTAAAATATAAATATAAAATATACCATCTAAAAACAGAGATCACAGTAAAATGCATATTCTAAGAGCTAATGAAATGGAAGTTCGTAACAAAGAAGATAATACAGTAAGAACAACAAAAACATGAGAAACGCGACAGGATGCTGTCATCATGAAATCTGAGCAGAAAAACATACACGGCCTCAAATAAAGTATTATGTCAGATAAAGGCGTGAGAAGTGTACGAAGAACAAAAACTGTGGATCCGCTGATGAAGATAGACAGTCAAAAGTGGCTGGACATCTACTGAAGTACAAGTAAACAACTTCTATGACTGCCCAAAACTGAGATGAACATTAAGAGATGTTACAAAACCTCTGCTGCAAAACAGGAACCAGGCTGATAAATATAGCGGCAAGAAAGGTTAAAATTGGCTCGTCGGATCAGAGTTACAAAAGAAACGACCGGTACGCTACTGCGAGGACGAACAAGAAAAGCGGTAAATTAAAAATCATACAAATAAGCCGAAATCGATGTTTTAGAAGCCGCATTAAGGAATAAAAGCGCAGATATTGTCATCGCCAGCAAACCAAAGAACGATAAGAACTCAAAACAAATAAGATAGCTTATTGAGAAAAGAGGTGATAAGCCCTTATTAAGGTATACAATCAAGGGATGAAGACACTTAACTATGAGGTACGAAATTATTTTGTTTGAGTAGAAACACAAACGCGTGTTATGAGAGACATTGAACGATTTGAATAGTACCTACACAATCTGAAGATCTTCGCGTAACCAGCGAAACACTATCGTCGCTGTAGACCTTAACCCATAGTTGAGGAAATCCAGATTTGCTAGACATAACTCAAACATGACAAATGCGTCACTATAACTGGACATATTAAAAATGAAACTATGAGAGATCATATATATATATATATATATATATATATATATATATATATATATATATATATATATATATATATATATATATATATATAAGGTGAATCTTATCTAATCCGCCAAAATTAAAGGCGTGCTAGAACTCATCATTCTACGCAAAAAGTTCATATGTACATGGGTCCGGAAATGCTTCGTTTCCGAGATACAGGTGTCAAAGTTGAAAAAAAAATCGCGTTTTCTTCAATATCTTTCGACTGTTTCGAAATAGTTTCATGAAATTTCGTATACGGGGTTTTTGGGATGACAAATTCAAATTTGTGGTCCATTTGGATGTCGTTTCTAGGGCGCCAGCGCAACTATTTCGACCCTTTTAAATCGTAGCAATTTTTTTGCTACACTGTATGCCATTTTGGATTAGAAAATCGATTCTCCTATCTTTTCTTCTAAAAAAGGTATATCTTAGTGATGTCCCTAGAGCAACCTTTTTGTTTAACTGACACATTTATTCTGAAAAATGCCCCAGTAAGACAACGACGAAACTTGGCCCAAGTTTCAGATTTTGACAAGGGTAGAATTATAGGCATGAAATAAGCAGGTTTGTCATTTCGAGAAATCGGCAGAAGATTTAATCGAGACCACACCACGGTCTTCTTGGTCTGAAGAAGGAATTCAACTCCCTCGCCCCAGTGGAAGACCACCACGCAGCACCAATGACCGTGAAGAACGACTTCTTAGGCGGATAGCCACAAAAGATCGGTTGCAGTCAACAAGGTCTGTTGCGGAGAACTGGACAGGAGCCATTGGTCGTCACCTATCAATGTCAACAATCTACAGAAGAATTAAGTCTTTTGGTTTACATTCGTATCGTTCGTACCGACGACCCCAGTTAACTCAAGAGCATCAAACTGCAAGATTGGCATGGTGTCAATGCTTTCAATTCTACATCGTGAAAATTTAATGACCACATACTTGAAAAGAGGGATTTACCACCGTCCCTCCGGCGCGTTATAAGGAGTTATTTAACAGAAAGAGGAATCATACTGTATTGCTCTGGACATACTGTATGATGATTGACTGAAAATAGGACTCCCTGAGGGAGTAGAATCGATTGACTATATAGACTTTGTTATAACAGTCACTGCCAAAAAGGAGGAAATAGAGCACACCAACAAATAGATGAATGGATAAGAAGCAGAGGATTAGAGCTTATAATAAACTAATGTGAGACAATTAGGAAGTACTATTATTACACCCCAAAAATACTTAAAATACCTTAGAGTAACGTTCGATTAAAACCTTAATTGTTGGCAACTCGCAGAAAACGTGTAAATTGAAGCATAGAAGGCTGAGAGAGCACTTTCCAAAATATTACAAATAGTGGATGATTCAAAAGAATGAAAGAGGAAACTGCTAGTAACGGTATGTGACTCTATTATGTTCTATGCAGTATGAAGGATAGCACTCTATCGGGGAATCCTAGAAAAAGTATAAAAAGAATGTTCGTTAAAATAACAGGCTTATGGAACCGTGGGTATAGCGGCAAGTAGAATTATAGCACGAATAGGCTTTCTTGCAGATAAAATCATCAACACAGAAGGAAAGGAAATGGCAACAAACAGAGAAGAGCGAAGTACGGCTATACAGAAATAGCAGAATAGATGGAATTAGGAAATGAAGAGCAAATACACGCATAAACCAATACTCAACATTAAAGCATGGATCATAAAGGATCATGGTGAAGTTGACTACCATGCCACTCAAGTACTAACAGACCATAGCTGCTTTCAAAACTATCTGTATGCCATAAAGAAAAGCGATACAAAGACATGCTACTACTGAGATAAAGAGGACATAGCGGAAAAACTGTTATACGGGAAAACAGAATGCAGGATAATAAGAGAAATAATCTCAAAATGTATGAGCAGCAAAATAGTAGAGGAAAAAAAGCTAAAACTGTAATAAATGAAAACCTAAGGGGCGATAGAATGCAAAGATTACGATGCCAACTTCTTTAGGACGGTTAGAAGATGCTTGACGTATGTTAGTCTTTTAGTGGGTCGACCTGCTGAATATCTAGCACGAACTACAGTACTGGAATCCCTTCCGAGTCTCTGATCATAGATTTTCCCCCTTAGTCTAAAAAAATACATTTTATACGTTTGAAGTTGACATTTATGAATTTTTTTATAATTGGGGATGAGTTTTCACCTTTTATCATCTTTGCAAATTAATGGGACAAATTGAAGATGATTTTTTCGTAGTATATTAGCATACTTTACATGTTTAAACTTGGAAGGA
Organism: Vesta saturnalis; assembly: GCA_036346205.1. Classification (NCBI taxonomy): domain Eukaryota; kingdom Metazoa; phylum Arthropoda; class Insecta; order Coleoptera; family Lampyridae; genus Vesta; species Vesta saturnalis. Next base: position 3,367,223 of record JARFJB010001400.1, read on the forward strand.
CGGGAAATTAATTGAATCAATTCAGAATGATTGTTGTGTGGTTTATTATAACATACACATCTTATGAGTTTGAAACTGGAATTTGTTTGGTTTAACTAAATTTTTTTGGTGTACCGACGCCACTAATTTTTGGGCTGCGAGAACGAAAGGGGCTGCTGAAAATTGGGTGATCACTTAACACGGGTTGCTATTCGTGGTATGATTTTTCTATAAAGGTGGCTCTGAACAGATTAAGATTAGCCTACTGAGCCAAAACACCCAGGAACACTTCGTAGGATCGATAGGGAATATTGAATTGTCAAGAGAAAACTATGAAGACCATTCGAGAGTTTAGCAGAATGTGGATTACGATCGTTTAGTACAAGTGGAGATTTGTACTGCATATTGCTGAAATAAAAGAAAAAATCGAGGATTCCTAGCAAAGATGGTCCGAAGTGGTGTAAGTAATGCAGCGCAATAGAAATTGTAATACCGATAATTCCAAGAAATAATTGAAACCATTCCTCTATGCTCATGGGACTGTATGTTAGAAGTTAAGGAGGGGTCATTTATAAGTCTAACCACTCCTCTTTGAATACGATCAACGTTGTCTAAATCGTAATGGGAGCACCAATCCAGAGGTGAGAATTATATTCTAGATAAGGTCGAATTTGGGCTTTATATTGCAGAAAGAGTTGTCGATAGGTAAAGTATTGCTCAGATCTGTACAAAAAGCCTATTCTACGAGCAGCTGGTCAAGTCATAACAGATTTGACGATACAGCCATTCCCAACATAGTATCGTGTCCAAAAACTTAAAATCTGAGCCATTCATACGTTGAATGTCTTTGTTGATTGAAGTTGTCATTTTAATTTTAATCCTTGATTTGAGATAGAAAGTGGATTCCTATTATGAGTAGACTGAGATAAACTACAATGAAGAACACTGTCGTCCGCAAACCAATCAATTGGGTTAAGCATTAAAGAAATGTAGAAAAAGTTTAGGAGCTACAAGTGATCCCTGTGGTGCCCTGAGCGTATCAGTTAACCCAAACGAAGTGGGTTTCGCAAGTAAACACTTATGTCAAACAAATACCTAAAGCGACTACAACTGTTTCACCGGATTGTTCTAAGGTATTGTTCCAAACTTATAAGAAAGAGGATTGCCCATTGAGCGATTCCGCCTAAAGACACATACCTAGACAGAACTAAGGAGTTTGTTAGATTGAATGAAAGAGAGTAGTTGCTGGTTTGTCCATGAGTTTAGACATAAATGGGATCAGTTTTGTCGCCCTTTTTGAGAAAAGGTTAGACATTTGCTAACTTATATGATGAAGACATAGAAATTGAATAGAGCTTAAGTAGGAAACATTTATTTAAGATCGCAGCTCGTATACCGTCCTACCGACTTATTGATATCAAGCCTACTTATGACCGATTCTAGGATTTTGTATCGACAACGAATTGGTCTCCTAGCATATGAAGAAGAGTTGACTAGGGGCACAAGTTTTCCAGAATCATTAAGATACGAGTTTGGTGTAAATAAATGAACAAAAAATTTACCTTGTCCACCGAATCAGCAACTACAGATCCGTCAAAGGATGACATGGCGGGAAATGAAGAGGTACCAAAGTTTTTATTGATCGCTTTACCTAAAAACCAAAATTTACGATTACCCAAAGGAGATGTAGCTAGTTTTTTTTGCATTTCCGTTGCGTAAACAACTTGTTGCCCTTATTGAGAACACTTTTGCAGGTATTCTAGCATCGACTGGTCTGTACAACCGTTTTATTATTATTTATTTTATTGTTTACATTTGATATAAGATTTATTAAACTAGAGTTGAGAACGAGAATGACCTACACGATTTTGTTTTTTGGGAATGTATACCTTCATGACCATAAGGATAACTTCAAATTCTGAAAGAACAATGTTCAAAGATAAGGACCACTAAACACATTATTCACGTCAATAAACAATCGTAACTCATCACATTTAGTTGATTTAAGACACCCCAAGATTCTATCAGTGTTGTGAATAACAGAGGAATTAGGGACGGTAGAAGTTAGTTCTATGAGACAAGGGTCAAATAAACCTAGTGGGAAAAGAACTGCAGTTTAATAAGAAAATGAGTTTGATGTAACAAAGTGTTCTAGAAGAGTAGGGATAGGGTTCTCAGTGACTTTTGTGGGTTCTGAAATCATTTGTGTGAGAACATATGAAATAGCAAATGTTTATGCACTATGACCAGCAAGATTAGTAGTAGACAAAAATTGCAACCAATTAGAGTTATGAATAATGCAATCTCCTACAATAGGGATATCGCAACATTGTCCTTCAGATAGGTATACACTCCTCTTTCATATCGATAGTTAGAGTAAAGATAATATTCGGGAAATCGCAAGTCGGATGAATCGGAGACTTTCAGACTGATGGTGAAGCGCACTAAGATTAGACCTGATAACACGGAGATTACTATAATGAATCGGAAAGTGACTACTTTCTCAATGACCAAGGTCGCTTGGACCATGCCTTACCGGACATCTAAACGGGGTAGGATTTTACGTCCCGTACTTATTACCCTAGAAACTACAGCCATATATTTTTTTTAATTTTGGATTTTCAATCGACAGGATTGTATTGCTGATTATATAACCACAACAAACACGTGGTATAAAATAGTCACAAAAAGGGGCTAAAGTAGTACTGGTCAAGCTGGGCACTCAGCAAACGGTATGACAATTTCGCATAACCTCAGAACGTCACAAGCTGCAGTTAGTTAACAGTTTTTAGTATATGATGACATATCAATAATTGCAGTTTGTTGAAGTTTGTTGTTATTAACGGATCATTTTTAGCTACAAACGTTCTTTCAAGTTAACAAGAGCAATCATGAAGCAGTTAAACATCAAACGTTTTCCATGTATTGAGTTTATCGTCCGTTTATTACTGCCGCGAATAAAGATAGATTTTATTTACGATTTTAATCGGAGCTAAAGCCTGATTTACAATTTCGCACAAAAGCTATTTAGTTTTTATTAAAGAAATTAATTTTTGATTCTATACACACAGTCTCGGTTAGCAAATTCCGAAACAGACGGATCAAGTTTCGACGTAATGTAATTCGTTTTCCTGATAGTTGAGTATGGAGATCCCTTGTTTTGTATGCAAGCTGTCGTTGCGTTCGTTTGAACCATACTCGAAATTCGTAAATTGAATATTTAAGGATTTACAATACATTGTTCATCAGTATTATAACGATCTTTCAAGCCTTCTACTAGAGCAAATTGTGTAACCTCTGAACATAATGTAATATGTAAGTAAATGGCCAGTGTTACAGACAAAAAAAAGCTAAATATAAAATGTGTAGTAGTGTATCATAACTAGAGCCTCCTTTAAGGTAATAAAGATCGTGAATGGCATACATTTAAGCACACTAAACGAAGAAGTATGAACCTTTATCTTTTGTATTTCAAAGCACGAACTCCTTAAATTGGGACAGAAACGCCGCAGGAGCTCCTGATGCGCCTTAAAATATAAATCTTTTAAGAACTCAATTGATAATACAAAATCAAACTTTACGGCGTTAGAAAAAAAAAATTTGGCACAAATGACACCTGATTTTTCGTAGGCGCGAGAAAAAAAAAGGCAAAAACCTTTTACATTATAAATGCTGATTTAGTTACACCCTTATGCGCGTTAGAAAAATGTTTAGCACCCAAAAATAGCAAATTCACACAAGCAGATGCAAAAATAATATTTAAAATACTTATCTTTTGGGTAATTAAATCGTGTATTTTCTTTATTTATCTATTATATAAATTTAAACGTTTCGATAATAATTGCAGTTATCGTCCTCAGTAAATAGTAATATCTTTAACAATTATTTGAGATGTTAAACCAAATTTATGAAATACGAAAAATATGAAAACGTTTTTATATTTTTCATTTACGTTTTCAGATTTTTCATATTTCATAAATCTGTTTTAACATCTCAAGTAATTCTTAAAGATATTAACATTTACTGAGGACGATAACTGTAATTGTTATCGAAACGTTTAGATTTATATAAAAGATAAATAAAGAAAACACAAAATATAATTACTCAAAAGATAAGTATTTTACTTATACGTGATAATCGTGAAAGTTTACATTTTCATATACAAAAATAATGTTCGAATAATTGAGTTTCCTACGAAAATTTTCTATTGCTGTTATATTATGTTTCAATATTTGGTGGAAAAGGGTATACATTCAATGAAGAAGGGCGTTTGGGAGCAAGTTAGGGTAAGTTCAATACTGACAAGAAAAATATAGTGATACGTATCTATATGACTATAAAGGTGATGAAGTGTCAGAAACTGTGACTTCGGTGTGACACAAGCTCAGCAAAGGCAATGTTATCGTCAAATGGAGAGGCTAGGGATTCGAAAACTTGAATATCTAATGAGGCAAACGTCACATGCACGCTTTTGCATTATGCCAGAACAGTTACAGGAAATTTATGTTCACTACACAAATACGTATTTGCTCCAAATCTATATTTGGCGATATTACGCTATAAAATCGATCGTAAAAGATTTAAGTGGGCAATGACAAAAAATTTGACGTTTACTGCCGGATGTGGATAAATGCTTTAACTACGTTCGTGTGAGGTACGTAAGATTTAATTAGATGCCGGCACGCAGTACATTACACAGCATGTTTAAATTGTAGTAAAGTAACTATTTTAAAGGAAATACAAACTTATCAAATTTATGTTTAATTATATACCGTGGGAGCCATTCAACACCAATGTAGAGAAAATTACTAATTTATGTAACATTGACAAATCATTTTCCTATGCCTGTTATAAAATGTAGATTAAGATAAAAAATTATTTATGTGCACGAATTAGATGAATAAAGAAAATTAATTATTTTTTTTTACTTTCATTCCATTCATTAAAGGCAATTTATTTTTTCGTTATGTATGCTTATTATTAACTAATTAAGTAATATTTCTTTTATAAATACGTTATCTTTGCAATTTTTCATTTTGTAATAGTTGGACTTCAGCCAATGGCTAATTGTTATTCTGGAAAAAAATGTTTTCTGTTTCATAAATTTATGTTTTACAGCGGCGACGCCCACTTCTGTTAACTGACAGGTGTATAATAAAATCTCTTCATTATAAATGAATTAAATTTGCTTGGTTACGTTGTTACTAACACGAAATATTCCAAGCGAATAAAAATTGTTAACAATGAGGATAGTCTTATATCAGTAAGAAAATAGGGAAAAGAGCTAAATAAGATAAAAATCTTGATAAATATAAGGGCAATCTACACTAGGTAAGTTTATTAACATAAGCGAGTTGCTGACTAAACTCGGCGAAGGTAGTGAAGATTTAGTAAGATTTAAAAATATCTAAAGTACTGTATGCTGGGTGATTAATGGTGGATGACCTATTAGACGGTTATGGAGAAATAGTCAAGAGATCACTTTGAAAATTTGGTGAAAATGGATATGCTTTCTCTTTTGAAAATATTTTCAACTGTGCAGTGTTGCCGCTTCTACAAGAGAGTATTAACAACTTTGATAATTTAAATGGAACACCCTGTGTATTATTTTTTTGTTAGATTCCCTATTGATATCTCAATAACTTTTATTGATATATTCCTATACCTATGTTATCGTTTTCGAGATAATAATTTATTTCACTTTTTTTTTCGAAAAAACATGGCTTTCAAAAAGGGTCCGCAATCTTGAACTCTGACAAATCAGCGCACTGAAATTTAGTGAAGAGTTAGGTAATGCCCAGTGGAATTTCAATCTGTGTCCAAATCTAAGTTATAATAGTACAGGGTGTTTCAAAAATACAAATATTTTTCTTGTTCGGAAATACGATAAAAAGTAGTATGTTTTTTTAATGGAACACCCTGTGTTTTATATCTGGTCCTAAAAGCTCTTGAAATTGTCTGTCTTTCTATGTGTAATGTTCCTATACCCATCTCAAATAGTTTTTGATTTATGAGCATTTATTTAGCAAAATTATTACAGATAACAATGACATAAGTGTGAGGACCAATACATTTATTTTACTTCTTACGAAGGTATCAACAGTTCGTAAAAAAAAACAAGCAAAAAATATTTAATTAGTTTTTAATAAATGTTCAAAATATTGGCCGTTGACTTCTACGCATTTTAGAATTCGAGTTTTGACACCATCTGTAGTTGTAAGTCTAAATTCATCAGCACCTAAACTTTGAAAAGCGCGATGCACCCCAGCCTCTAACTCTTCCCTTGAATTTACCGGTGTGTAAACAATATTTTTCAGGGTACCCCAAAGGTAAAAAGCAAGAGGAGTTAAGTCTCGAGACCTGACAGGCCAATTCCAAGGTCCCAAACGCCTAAACCAACGATCTGCAAATATTCTCAGTATTTCCGCGCTTACTTCGGCAGTGCAATGAGCGGGAGCCCCGTCAAGTTGGTACCAGCAGCTGCGATACTGGGCAAGGGGAATATTCAACAAACGTAGTTAAAATTTCCAAGTATTTTCTAGACGTCAAATTTTCATCGTACATCAAATATCAAATTATGCCGTCGATCATTAAACAAAAAAACATTAAAACTAAACTTTTCTTGGAACGCAGAAGCTCTCGTAACATGGGGATTTTCTTGCGCCCAATAATGCGTGTTTCTTCTATTAAAAATTCCTTCGCGAAAAAATTTCGACTCATCACTCCAAATAATTTTTCGTAAGAATTGTGTCCTGAATATGAATTAATAAGTTTTCACAAAACAAAACTCTTTGTGGATAGTCCTCAGGCTTAAAAAATTGAACTTTCGTGTACTTATAATCATACATATGATGTGTATACAATATTTTTTGCACACAAAAAAAAGATAAGCCCACATCTTATTGAAGCTTCCCGATATGCTTTCAAGGACGATCCAAAATGTTCGAAATTGCTTTGAATTCGTCTAAGTTTCTTATTGTTCATTGACGGCAAATTTGGGTAAATATCATTAAATATTCTACAAGTACGGCTAATTATCTTATCACATTGACCATATAAAATAAATAAATTCATACGTACTGCATTTGAATAGTTGTTTTCTTCCATTTTTCTTAAAACTTTCAATCAAACTTATCAATAATTACACCAACTGACAGCGCAACTAAATGAACAATAGCAGAATGTAAACAACTTCAAAACAGTTACCATAGGCTACTTGCCAAATTGATCCTCACACTCATGTCATTGGTATAGGAACATATTAAGAAAATCTAACAACAAAATAATACACAGGGTGTTCCATTTAAATTATCAAAGTTACTAATACTTTCTTTTAGAAGCGGCAACACCGCACAGTTGAAAATATTTTCAAAAGAGAGAGCATATCCATTTATATATGCCACCAAATTTTCAAAGTGATCCCTTGACTATTTCTTCATAAACGTCTAATAGGCCATCCACCATCAATCACCCTGTGTTATAAGTGTTAACTATGGTATCAAATTAGTTCAGCTTAACGGCCTATTTCCACAGTTTTTGCATTTGCAGCGCGACGTTTCGAAAGCGGACTTTCATCAGGCTTAGTCCTGAAAAGAACTGATTTCACACTTGAGCAGTTGACTACTCTCAGATTCAAACTTGGTACTTTTCACTTACAAGCCTGACACCTTTACCGCTGAGCCACTGAGTAATCCAACTATATATTGCGCAGTAGTTGCATTGTCCCTAATCTCTTCGCGCATTATAAAGATCAATATGGGCTTTATTTCTACACTAGCTTGGCTTAGGGATTTTCTGCCAGTACGATGTACGGCGACTTGTATTCTCATCCTTTGCCACTATCTGTATATTATCCAATTGGATTCGGTGGTCTTCGTTAAAGACATATTCAGCGATTCTTGATCTTTCTGTTCCGCCTTTGCGGATGTTGTCGTTATGTCCCTGAGTTCTCACTTTGAGTGGTCTTTGGATGGTTTGTTATAGAATTGTGTATAAAACTTACCATGCGAATGTGGCAGATCATACATAGGAGAAGTAAGAACTAAGGAACACAAGAAAGGCGAAACAGAAAGATCAAGAATCGTCTGGAACGAAGACCACCGCATTTTAATATATATATATATATATATATATATATACAGGGTTAGGAAAAAGTATCGGAACGCTTAAATATCTACAAAATCGCTAAAGTTACGATTACAAAATTCAGCATTTGGGGGTTTCGGGGCGTGCAGGATTGGAAAATGATATCGGCACTGTTGCCAGATTTCCTAATTTTGCGCTACACGTAGTCATCTTGTTTTCTTAAATAGAATGCCCTATTTATTTTTATTGCATTCAATTGGGCGTCTCAAACTTATTAAGATCTCAAATTTTCAAAATTTCATCTCTACTAGTTGCCTAGATAAGACAACACTGCGTTTTCAGTAATAAGTACCGAAACGCTTAAATATCTGCAAAACCGCTAAAGCTATGATTACAAAATTCGGCATGCGGAATTGGAAAATGATATCGGCACTGTTGTCAGATTTCCAAGTCTTGCGCTACACATAGTCATTTTGTTATCTTAAATGGTATGTCCCATTTATTTGTATTGAAATAAATGACTTGAGTTACGAAGGTTATTTTTTTATTTGTGATTGGCCACTTTCCCTTGCACTTTAACTAATAATAATGCTAAGATAAGAAGGAGATTAAGAGCCAATGGACTAAAACAACAATAACTTAATTAATTAATTAACAATAGAATTAATAATTAACGACACTAACTTTTAATTAAATGCTCAAAGTGGGCTCCATTATTTGCCAGACAGTATCCAAGTCGATCATAAAATTCTCGCAATGTCTTGCTCAACATATCCGGTGTTATAAGTACAATTTCGATGCGGATTATTTCGCAGAGTTCGTTTCTGGACGATTTCTGTAGACACGGTTCTTCAAATGACCCCACAAGAAGAAGTCCAGTGGAGTCATATCAGGGGATCGAGGTGGCCATTCTAATGCTCCACGTCTTCCAATCAGCCTTCCTGGGAATTGGTTGTTTAGAAATTGCATGGCTTCTTTTGAATAATAGGGCCGATCACCATCATGTTGGTACCAGATTTGACCTATATTTCTATTTTGTTGAATGGCAGGAACTATACTTTCTTTAAGGAGCTCCAAATACTTCCGCCCGTAAATGTACCTTCTATGAAAAAAGGTCCGATAATATTGTTTCCCAATATTCCCGCCCAGACGTTAACTTTCTCAGGATATTGGGTATGAAGTTCTTCTATCCAATGGGGGTTATCTCTAGACCAAATTTGGCAATTGTGCCTATTAGCTTGGCATTCAAGCAAAAAGTAGCTGAATACAATTTTGTGCGCAAAATAAGGATCTTGGTTGATATTTTCCATCATGATTTCGGCGAATTCATTGCGGCGGTCAGGATCATCCTCTAAAAGCTCTTGAGTGTAATGGAACTTGTACGGCTTTAATTTATTTTCCATCAAAATAGTCCTTACAGATTTTTGACAGATTTCGGTATTTATAGCTAACTGGTTGGTGCTTACTTTTGGATTTTCCTCTATTTGTAATAAAACGTTTAATTTATTTTCATCACTTGTTGCTGTACTTGGGCGTCCGATTTTAGGTAAGCATTTTATTGACCCTGTTTCCTCGTAACGTCGATAAGTTCCTTGTATGGTAGACTTTTTAATGGGTTTATTAGGATAACGACCATTAAACAAGTTGCAGACTTCTTGATATATCCTTGTTTTATTTCCATATCCACGAAAAATCAAAATATCAATACGTTGGGTTTATGATAGAACAAAAGCCATAATCAAATAATAATTTTGTAATCGATGCAATATTCAGCGGCTTAACTGACAATGATGTGTTTAATTTGTCATTGTTGTAACATGGCGACCGCTAGAGTGTTGAAAACAATTGAAGCAGTGCTTACATATTCCTAGGGTATTCATATTTTCGGGCATCTCCGATAAATTTAATGCATGTTCATTCTAAAATAAGTAACTATCCCATAATATTTCTCACTAGTATCTAATAGTATAAACAGAATTTTGAGAATGTGGGATCTTCCATTTAAGATAACAAAAAGACCAAGTATTGAGATCTTAATAAGTTTGAGACGCCCAATTGAATGCAATAAAAATAAATAGAGCATTCTATTTAAGAAAACAAAATGACTACGTGTAGCGCAAAACTGGAAAATCTGGCAACAGTGCCGATATTATTTTCTAATTCCGCATGCCGTATTTTGTAATCGTAACTTTAGCGGTTTTGCAGATATTCAAGCGTTCCGGTACTTTTTACTGAAAATACGATGTCGTCATATCTCAGCAACTAGTAGATCTAAAAGTTTGAAAATTTGAGATATTACTAAGTTCGAGACGCCCAATTGACTGCAATAAAAATAAATAGGGCATTCTACTTAAGATAACAAAGCGACTACGTGTATCGCAAAACTGGGAAATCTGGCAACAGTGCCGATATCATTTTCCAACTCCGCGCGCCCCAAAACCCCCAAACGCCGAATTTTGTAATCGTAACTTTCACGATTTTGTAGATATTTAAGCGTTCCGGTACTTTTTCCTAACCCTGTATACATATATATATATATATATATATACCCAATGAGATAACATACAGATAGTGGCAAAAACGAGAATACAACTCGCCGAAAACCTAAAGAAGCCACGTACATCGCACCAGCAGAAAATCCGATAAGCTAAGCTAGTGTGGAAATGAAATCCAAATGGATCCCAATAATACAATAATAATGTTCTAAAAAATATATATGGGAAATGCTCTGTGGCTCAACGGTACAGTGTGCCAGACTTGCAAGTGAACGATACCAAGTTCGAATCTGAGAGTCAAGTGCTTGGCAAAAAATCATAAGTAAATGAATTCAACTTAAGTGCGAAATCAGTCCCTCTCAGGACTAAGCCTTATGATTGAAGAAGTATCCGCTTCGGAAATGTCGCGCTACAAAAGCAAAAACTGTGGAAATAGGCCTATGAACTCAACTAATCTAAAGTATTGTTTCAAAATTCACACTTACTCCAAAATAAATCTGTCTTGATAGTATATAGCATAAGCTCACAGTACGATCAGAATTTCTCGGTAACAGGTAGTGAGCGAGATGTTAAAATAAATGAATGGTTCACTTTAAATTTCAATAAGTGCGTTAAGGTTGGTTTAAATAAGTTCATTACATTTATTTGAATCCAAAACAATGTATAAACATAAAAGTTTAAAAATATCAACAACGCTGCTAGATCAAGAAACAATTTTGTCAAATGCAATCACATAAAGTTTCCACACAAGCTTTTACTAACTTTAAAGTAGGCCAGAGCTAATGTACAGACTTGTGTATAAACAAAACTGTGGTAATGATCACCTATCAACTTTGAGTGATCTTCCTCTGAACTTTGATAGAACAGCGCCAGTTAAAAAGTGTTACGTGAAAAAAAGGGAGAATAGGAAAAGGAGATAATAATCATGTTAAAAATAATGGCTATGTTACACACCTAATACACACTGGCTGTCGCGTGGATTTCATTAAAATAATCGGGTTACAGATAAAACCAACCGAAGAAGGTCGTGGGAGTTTGGCAAGATGCTAAATATTTTGAATATACGCTTACTCTCAAACTCGACGATATATGTCACAAGGCCCCATCGGAAGATGTTCAACATTCTGAATGAATGACTCACTTTCAAAACGTAGGTTAAAATCTGTTTAAATAAGCTCATTAAATTTATTTTAATCCAAAATGATAAATAAAAAATTGTTTGTAGCGTCCCACAGGGACCCTATCTTGAAAAGTGTAATTTGAACCTATTTGCAATAATGGAAATTCGAGAACAAAGCAATCGCTAAGTGGTTTATCTTGACTTGACTGACAATAATGTCACTATTACTCAAATTAATTGTCTGCCTTGCTTTGACGTTCCGGGTAATAATTAAAACATTAGAATTTACTTACCAGTCTGATATTTAATTACTCGCAAACCTCAAATCTGATCTAGTGTTAGGAACCCTGTGCTATCCAAATTAGATAGGCTGAATGAAGTAAGTGTTGCATCATGAGCGGCAGGAAAAAAATGAAACTACTCAAATTAAAATCAAAGAGCGTTGCGCAGCTGTGGTACAGCCCGTTAATCTACTATTGTGGGAAAGAACCACCAATAAAACCCACTTTATTCATAAATAAGTAATTGCACAAGTACATTAATAAATCAAATAACACAAAAAAAACAATGAAGGGGTTAAATATATACCAAAAAACCATTTAAATCAGGTTAAAGTGCGTACAAAATTATACCATTAAGAGAAAATGAATAAAAAGCAGTTTAGTTACACATAAACACAATAATAACAAAAACACATGTAGTCACACGCACAATTGGGTCGTAAAGAATCAAAATAAAAATCATAATAAAAATCCACCAAACATGTGGCCCTTTAAAAACCAATCATGCCGGCCCTTTAAGTAAATAAGCACATAAAACAATAAAGCAAACCACAGCACATATAAAATACAACAACAGTAAAACCGCACATGTGATAATAAGGTAAAGGCAAGGACAAAAGAAAATACACAAGGAATTTGCACGTACCCAATTGTTTAGTAACCACTAAAGCACAGAATACTTAATTAAATTACAATAAAGCAGATACAAAGAGAAATCAGCTCGCAGGGAAATAATTCTACTTAAGCAAACTTAACAAAAAAACTCATTAAAACAAAGCCTTACAAGGGTAAGTTATAAATAGATCACTAACATCGTGACCGATATATAAGTTTGAGTGCGTTAGAAAAATAATGTGCTCTCTTCTCCGGTTACACACTCATCTATACAACAAATAAAAACAATAGAAATAAAAATTCGAGGTGTTTAATGGTCTAGCTTGGGAGTGTGTACCTACTGGCAATTGCCTTTTACAATTAGTAACCAGCGGTATCCTATACCCATTCACCAGCCACCTCTACAAAATTATAAATATAACCAACAACCAACAATGCTAATTCGCACAAATACCGGAGTGAGACTGTCCTTTTATTTGCACCTTTGCAAGACAATGTTTGGTATTTAACATGTTATCTAGGCTGGTAAAAATGATTTGCTGCAAGCTTTCAGTTATATAAAAAATACATACTTACACTAGAATAAATAATCCCTTAATTGATCACGCACACACACAAATCGTTAACATACGCGGTTTAACCCCGAAAGAAAAATGTACACGCAAGAATTATTTTAAAGACAAACTGTTTACAATGAAGGTATTTAATTAACCCAAAATCGATCTGGTTCGATTGACACTCTAACTGTAACTGCCCCCTTCGATTTCAAAACTAACTATATCTACTCCCGAAAAACCACCGCCGTTTTTCAAGTAAAAAAAAAAACAAGAAACATTAATTTCCGTTGGAATAGTTTCATATTAAGTATTGCACGACATCTTAATTTTAAAAATATGCATTCGTCCGTAAGAGACCTTACATTTCTCTCTCGAGTTTCCAAGTAACAAAGATGTCTTTTGATCGCGGTCTGTACCGCCACAATTAATCATTAGACCAATTACATTTTTACATCCAGCATAAGAAATTCCAATGCTTCGTTACACTCTTTCAATAAAGCATTTTTAAGCCTGCACCTGCCACTCACCTACCAACATGTGTTTTACAACCCTAGTCAAATTCCTTACATAAAAAATACATAAATAAAATATTTTGAAAACATTAGCAAATTATGACGTGTTATCAAGATCTTAAAAATTCACTAATTATCTTTTCTATCGTGGTAACAATGGCGATTTGACAAACGTTTATTACAATAATAAAATTTTCGCGGTCCGCTACCTACATGTTTAATAAATTTTGTACACGTAAAAGTTTAAAAATATCAACAACGCTGCTAAATGTTTGTATAAATTTGGTGAAATGCAATCAATCACAAACTTTCTACTTAAGCTCTTACTATTTTTAAAGTAGGTCAAGGCTAATGAACAGACAAACTTAATTAATAAATTTTTAGCAAGGACAATCGTGAACGTACTAGAGATAAATGATAACTATTAACTGAGTTTATCAGTTTGTGGTAATGATGTATCAGCTTTGAGTGATCCTTCTCTTAAAAGGAGCATAATTAAAGTATACACTTTCTCTAATAAACTATAGATGCACGGAATTGATTAAATGTCTAAGTAATGCAACAGTCATAAATAACTATTCTGTACGTCAGTAAAAAAAATCAATTAACATTCAGATAAATTTAGAGGGAGAGCTTGCCAATTTTTTTATTTATATGAGGCGTCCATAACCGGTAATCCTTTATTTCAAGTCATGTCACGTGTGTATAATTCTGTGCCTGAAAATTTTAGATTGAATTAATTGAAATTTGTGAGCTATTGTTGTGGAAGTTTTTGTTCAAGTGAATGTTTGTGTTATTACATTTAAGAACTTTTTCTTACTCTTACCTATTATCAAGAGAGAAAATTTTTGCGAAAATATCAGTATAATTGCTTTGATCGCGTCATTGCAATTTGTAGTATTTGAAGTATCAAGTTGCTTTCGTATTTATGAATCGTAAAGTGCTGAGTACTTCAACATATTGCAACCGTACTATCCTCATTGTTAACAATTTTTATTCAATTTACAGGTGACATTTGAAGTAGGAGCTTTAGGATAATTCACTTTTAAGTAAACATGATGGAACGGCAGAAGTTAAGAAGAAATTTGAAAGTTTTATTGTCTTTCATTAAATGAGTCGTTTGTCGTCACTAATCGAAACTTAACACAAGGTTTGTATTAATACATTTACTGTTTCATAAATAAAAATAAATATAAATTCTATTAAAATACGCAATTTCACAATTACGATAAATAATATAAAATAAATAAGATGAAACATACAGGTTTGAGTTTGAATGGAAAAATCGGTTTTAAAGCGGGCCAAGGCAAGAGAGTGATTCGCGGTTATCCTTCTAACGGCGAGAAAATAAATATCTAAGGAACTTGTGTATATACTGTTGGTTAAGAAAATGCAAAGGATTAATTTTGTTAGTCTAACTACGTGATGTATGATAACCTAATGAAATAAACCACTTAAGGTTAAGAGAGGTTAAGAGAGGTAGTGCAGTTTATAGTAATACGTCTCTCTTTGGTCAAAATCAGACCTATCAGACAGCCTACGTGAAAAATAAGCAACAATATAACTTGAAACAACGTCTGGCGGCACTTGAAGTGTATGCGGTAGCGGTACCGGTTTATGCATTTGTGCTTCTGCGTCCGCATCAAGTTTAACATTTTGGTGAACCTTAAGATTTTGGGCTTTATAGTTCCAATTATCGATTGGTCGAGTTTAGAAGAGCTATTTCTGAATCGAGCACAGGTTACCGTGTTTTAGAAATTTTCAGATTGTAGGTTTCACATAATCTGATTTTCTAATGTTTTCAAGTGAGAGAGGCCACAAGTATGGGTTAAAAGAGAAATATATAAGTTCAGGTTTAAGATCATTTAGTTGTTACTAAGATTCAAAATTAATATTTTGAATCGTTAAAAAAAGATTTATATATTTAGAGTCATTTTAAGTTCAGGCGCGTTACTTAATTGGTTGCCGAGATAGCTTTTCATGAGTCAACATTCAGGCTACATCGTTGACACATAAATGTTTTAAGCGTTTTGACGTAGTACTAAATTTTAGAAGTAAATGTAAATTTTGCAAATGTTGAACTTTTTATGGCAATGATGCATTGATTACTACATGAATTATAGATAGTTGTGTAACGTAAAATAAGTTATTACTGTAGCAACTTAAAATTTCTACCTCAGTTAATATGGGAAAGGAAGTACCGAATTAGACCCCAAATAATTAGTTAAATAAAAATTATCATCGCATATTTTAGAATAGATTACTATGTGCTTTAAATATCGTCTTGTGCGTGGAAATGCTGATTAGTTTCTTGAGGTTTACCTTAATTGGAGTGTAGCGGGGGAATTATTCTGAATTTTTCGCGGTAAGGGTTGGCTATAAACTTTCATTTTTTTAAATGGGAACCATAATTGGATTGAAAACCATCAGCTGCAGTTCTTTCTTAGGTTTTCAAAAATATAAATATAGACATTGTTGAAAAATATCTTCCAAATATTTTTGTTCAACAAGACGGTGGCAGTGAGGAATTCGTTACAAAACCGTTTCCCAAATCGTTGGATTACAACATTCGGTTCGGTATTATGACGGTTTTGTTAAATTATGTTTTTCAGAAAACCGCATAGGAAGAAATCCAGTATTGGCATACCTGAAGAACATCTTCCAAATATTTTTTTTCTACAAGACGGTGCCCCAGACGATAATGCTTTGGCAGTGAGGAATACTTAGAAAACCGTTTCCCAAATCATTGGATTGTAACATTCGGTTCGGTGTACCGCTACAATCTCCACTCCACTGCCAATGCATTATAGACTGGGGCACCGTCTTGTTGAAAAAAATATTTGGAAGATGTCTTCACGAATGTCTATATTTATATTTTTAAAAAGCTAAGAAAGAACTGCGGCTGATGGTTGTCAATCCATCTAGGATTCCTATTAAAAAATTATAGATAAAGTATATATTATTACACAAAAACCGCACCCCCCAGAAAAATTCAAAGCAAGCGCTTCGCAATGTACAAGCACCGTTGACGAGATATATCAGTATAACAGTATTAAGCGAATTATAAGACCATGAAAAAAGTGTAGAAATATCCACGTTTCGCTATAAGTCGAAAACAAAAGAGGATACTAAATTTTAGATCTTGCCATGAAATCTAGGTCAACAAAGTGGTACGTGCATCTAAAAACTATCAACTTCTATCTTTGATAATAACAAAGATATCTTTAAAAAACAACTAAAACAATGAAATTGGGACACACTGTACAACAATGTGCTTCAGTAAAGATTACGTATATATTAATTCAATATCAAACAATCTATATGTAACTAACAAAGATACAGCTGTCGCTTCATTGCTTATTAAATGAAATGCTAAATTGATTAACTAAATGTAAAACAAAAACATGATAATGACGTCACAGACTTATATTTTTAAACTGTTATATTAATAGCAGGATTATGTATGTGTTTTCAATTTTTCAAATTTCACAGAATTGTTTCAACATCTTTAACAATTTTAATAGATAATATTACTACTGACGAAGATAACTGTGTTATCGAAACGTTTAGATTGTATAATTTAAATATATAAATATACCATTAAAAAACCCAAAAAATTGAGTATTTTAAAATACTATTTGGTTTGATAAAAAAAATTTGAAGGTTACTTAGATAAGGACTTAGATATTAAATAACTTAATTATTTTTCTTTTTGTATGTATTCAATAGGTGATAATTACAATTATAAACATTTTATACGAACATAAGAAACTGAAAAGTCAATATATTTTACAGACCTTATAGTATAGGTCTTTTATTGGTGTTCTTTCCCACAGTAGTAGATTAACGTGCTGAACCACCTCTGCGCGAAGTGCACTGATTTTAATTTGAGTAGTTTCATTTTTTTACCTGCCTCTCATGATGCAACACGTACCTCATCCAGCCTATTTGAATTAGATAGCACAATGTACCTACCACTAGACGGCCACTTCGTCTGATCAGATTTGAGGTTTGCGAGTAATTAAATATCAGACTTGTAAATAAATTCTAATGTTCTAATTATTGCCCGGAAAGTCAAAGTAAGGCAGGCGATTAATTTCAGTAATAGTGACATTATTGTCAGTCAAGTCAAGATAAATCACTTAGCGATTGTTTGGTTCTTGAATTTTCATTATTGCAAATAAGTTCAAATTGCGCTTTTCAAGATAGGGTACCTGGGGGACGCTAAAATATTTACTCGCAATTTGGAAAGAACTTCAAAATTATGTCTAATATGTCATAATGCTTTTAATTAATCAGTTACATATCCCCAATTTTCAGCTAAACACAGTAACCCTTAATGGAAAAGTATGAGTTAGAAGAGATTATTTATTTGTTTTACTCCATGAATATAATATGCAAAACTGAACAAAACTACCGAGTGATTGAGGTTTTGTACAATTATTACTACATTCTCCTACATATTTTATTATATACAGGTGTTAAATGTGTTCAGTGATAAGTGAGGAGTAAAGTGATTTTAAAAATTCATCTAGTGATGGAAGGAAACAGATGTTCTCAATCATTTAATCTACTCTCAAACTTATTAAATTTGATATTTCATTGAGAAAAGATCTAAAAAGAAATTGAAACAATATTTATGAAAGTGTGGAAAATTATTTCTTTTTATTATTTGTGTTTGTGACAAACACGAAATAAAAAATAAACTTTTGGAAGAGAAAACAAAACCACTAATTAAACAGGATGTAATTTGAAATAGAGGCGTGATTGTTGCTCTTGGGCTTTAAGCGTAGTAGAAGTAAAAATATCAGTTTCGTAAATGTATCCCCAACATCGATTGTTTAAATATTTACTAAAGATATCAAAGATATTTAATGTGACTGTGAACAAAGCCCCCGAAGAACTTTATTATATACACAAAAGGACGATAGGATAACTCGTTTGTTTTTCGATCTTATACACAGTTGCGTTTCCAACACAAAACCGCTACGTCTTATTATTCTTTCATTCTCTCAATTCGAAATTAAGTCAATATTTCATGGCTTTAAACATTTTAATACACAGATTCTTCCGGATTAAATATAATTTAGTAAAGGAATGAATTATTTTCGAAAGTTCGTTTTACGCTTAAGTGTGCGTGCACAAAGTTTGCTTTCGTCCGTTAACGTGTAGTTAAATAATATTCTTGTTTCTCTGTGTATAAGAAAAAAACGGAAATGGATCTTGGATTGCGAGCGAAACATGAACTAAAGAACGCTTTATCCGTTCTACGATGACAGGATATCATTACTACGCACCACCTGCACTATAACACCCATATCATTTATTTCTGGTACCCTTTAGCTTTAGTGATTTATCTCTAATTTGCCGTTATTTTATTGCAAATTATCTGTAAGTGAAGTTTTTTCGCTAATTCTATCTCGTAAAATGTGCAATAAAGCTAGACAGGAAATGCGAAAAATACAAAGATTGGTAACTCTCGCCAAAGAGACGTGTATGTACAATTTTACAATTTATGTAGCTCGTAATAATTTTAAAGGTTGTAAATTAATGTGAATGAGTAGTTAATGTTAATATGAAACAATGAAATTTTGACGTTAAAATTATTAAGTTTGCAATTCAAAACTTTCGCATAGGATTGTCTACATAATTCTACATAATTTATAATTATGCAACACATCATAAACATGTTTTCATTTAATAAAAATAAAATAAATAAGTAATGAAATATTTACTTTAATTTAAACATATAAATATTTATTTAATAAAAAGCAAAATTATGTATATTTAACTAAATTTAATATTCCTTAAGTAAATACATATAAATATTGCGCGTAGAAATACTCATATAATATGTGGTTATTCCGTATAAATTTAATAGAACCATTTGCCATGTAGACTTCAAACCGCATCATACTATAAACTTAATTCAAGATATATTGATGCAATAAATGTCAAAATATAAATACCTACGAGCCTAAATCAGAAAACGAGAATATTTCATATTAAAGTATTCATAATAATATTTCAAACATATTTTTTATTACTACTAAGTTGCTTACTACTTTACTGACACTATATAAATCGTTCTGCACATCCTTAGTAAACCTTTAGCTATGTTGCACCTAAATATTAACAAGCAGAAATTAAAGGAAGGTTAACATTTCATCCGTTAGTTTTCTGTTAGTGTCGCCTCGTTTTGTAACATGTTTGGTGTTGGTGGTGTGTGAAACAGCATTTGTATAAAGGCGGATATCTATCTTAGTAGACGTTTGTTTACGGAAATGATTTACGAGGCTAAGGTGAATAGTTCTCGGCCTGACACAGAGATGGCGCTCCAATCAGGAAAAATTTATGTTTCCTGCTTGGGTGCACGTGTCATTAGTTCGTATGACAATTTTCAACTTATTGTCTCAAGTAGTTTGTTTACACGAATTTTTGAAGTAGCGTCTTGCGTGTTTTTCGTTAAAATGAAATAAACTTGAATATCGTGCGATCATATTCTTCGTTTTGGATGGATTAACCCCTAAGCAAATTTATCTGATGTTGATAAAGGTTTACGGAGACTCTGCTCCTTCCATGTCAACCGTTAAAAATTGGGCAGCTGAATTTAAACGTCGTCGCACTTCCCTGGAAGGTGACCCACGTGAAGGATGGTCAAAAACCGCAACCACACCAGAAACCATTGAAAAAGTGCATGGTATCGTGTTGGACAATAAGCGAGTAAAGAGATCCGAAAGCTCTGGGCAAGATGGGTGCCGTATTTGAAGAATGCCGATCAAAAGCAAATGCGCAAACAATTTTCGCAGCAATCTTTGGTCCAACATGGGTCCACCACTATACGCCAGAAACGAAACAGCAGTCTAAGCAGTGGTTGGAAACCGGTGGTTCAGCGCCATAGAAAGCGAAATCGATCGTATCTGCCGGAAGAGTCATGCCATCGTTTTTTGGGATGCGAAAGGGAAACTGTTAATTGATTACCTTGCAAAAGGCAGAACAGTTGCAGGCGAATATTACTCCAACCTTTTTGACCAACTGGACGCCAAAATTCGCGAGAAGAGGTCTGGCTTGAAGAAGAAAAAAAATCATCTTTCACCAGGACAGCGCACCTGCACACAAGGGTGCGTTAGCGATGGGACAACTGCGGAATTTGTGGTACGATTTGCTCGCAATCCCCCCTATTCACCTGATTCGGCACCCTCAGACTTGCATCTGGACCTAAACTTGAAGGAATTTGTTTCTTGGAAGCGCTTTGCATCCAATGAAGAAGTTGAGAGGGCCGTAGATGAATATTTTCTCAACCTTCCAGACTTTCTCTTCCGGGAAGGAATACTAATGTTGGAGAAACGCTGGACCAAGTGTATTGAAGTCAAGGGAGATTACGTAGGAAAATAAAATCATTTTTTAACTGAAAGTACCCTGGTAAACGTTCGAAAGGCAATTAATTTCAGTATATTACTGTAGTTTATTTTCATTATATACACTATACAGGCTGTTTCATTAAGTCGGCCACCGACCATATCTCTAAAACTATTGGGCGTGAAAATTTAGGAACATCAATTTTGTTAAAGAGGCCATGAAAAAATCGTGGAAATTATTTTATGTTTATTTCCAGAAAATATCAATTTTGAACACAAAAACTATGGTCGATGTTAGGTCTGGAAAAACATAAAAAATGAGGAGCACTAGGCAACCCATATAACACAAAAATAATAAAAAAAAATGTATTCCAAATTCCAAATGTACAAACGCTAGTAGAAAATGGTACTAGTATCGCGTATTTCCACCTCTAGCATGAATTTCAGCTTCTATCCTGCTAGGCATGCCGCGTATGAGGTCTGAAACATATTTTTGGGAAAGATCTTCCCATTGCTCTAAAAGCGCAGCATCGAGTTCTTCAAGGTTACGGAATGGTCGCTGGTGCCGCTTTAAAGCTTGTACTAGGTGGCCCCAGAGATGCTCGAAAGGGTTCATGTTTGGGCTTCGTGCAGGCCACCCTAGGACTGGCAATTCTACTTCGTGTAAGTATTGCTACACAATTACTGCGATGTACGTTATCGTGCACAAAAATACAATTTTCTCTAACAAAGGGCGCGTTCTTCTAAAGTGTCTGCAACATACAGAGCTACTGTCAGTTGAGCTCGGAGTAATGCTACTAATGATGTATGGTCTCGTAAAGAGATCCTCCACGGGACACGTTGTAGGTAGCGGGCCGCGAAAATTTTTATTGTAATAAGCGTTTGTCAAATCGCCATTGTTACGCGATAGAAAGGATAGGTTTTTAATATCTCGATAATACGTCGTAATTTGCTAATGTTTTCGGAATATTTTATTTTATGTATCTTATGTAAGAAAGGGTTGAAAAAACATTCTTGGGGTCTACTCGAACTGGTTTTACTGAAGGAGGTGTAACGAATCGTTGAGTAGTTTTGCGCGCAAATTCTGGATGTAAAAATGTCACTAGTTTAATAATTAATTACGTCGGTGCACGAGGCGATCAACGACATCGTTGTTTCTTACTGTTGAAATTTGATATTACAGATAGGTTTTTCTAGGGACGAGTGCATATTTTTAAAATTAAAATTTCGTTCAATAATTAATATGAAACTGTTCCAACGTAATATTTCTTGTTTTTTTTGTTACTTTTGAAAGACGGAGTTGATTTTCGGTAGTAAATATAGTTAGGTTGAAATCAGAGGGAAAGGCAGTTACAGTTAGGAGTTTTGATCGAGCCAGATCGATTTGATTAATTAAATACCTTCGTTGTACATAGTTTGTCTTTAAATATTTTTTTTGCGGGTACATTTTCTTTTGAACTAACCAACGCGAATTTGTCTTTTCTTTCGGGTGTTAGTTTTAATGTGTTTTTCAAATATTAATCTATAAATAACAGTCACCATTTTGAAGTTAAACTGCGTATGTTAACAATGTGTGTCTGTGATCAATAAAAACGTAAGTAGGTATTATAATGTAAATTAAAGCTCACAGTAAACAATTCTACAAGCCTATGTAACGTATTAAAAATTCAAGCACTGCCTTACAAAGGTAACTCTTTACGCACGCGAACTCATTAAGTGGAAATAAAAGGTCCGACCATACAGGGCAGTCTCCCTCGTGTACTTGGGCGAATTAGCATTGTTGTTTGTTGATTACATTTATATTTGTGTAGAGGTCGGCGTGGACAAACGTGCAAAAGATAGCTTTCGGTTATAATTGTAAATAAGCAATTACCGATGGATCTACATACGCACGAGTGCAGATGGCCATTAAAACACCTCGAACTATATTTTTACAGTTTTTATTGTTTTGTATAGATGGATGTGTAACCTGAATAAGGGACATTGTATTTTTCTAACGCTCAAGCTTGTGTATGGGTCACGTTCTTATTTATTTGCACTTACCCTTGTAAGGCTTTGCTTTAATGAGTATTTTTTGTCAGTTTGTTTAAGTACAGTTGTTTGGCCTGTGAACTAATTTCGCTTTATATGCAATTTGTTGTAATTGTACGTATGTATTTTTTGCTTTATTATTCACTAAACATTTGCGTACGTGTACCTTCCTTGCCTATTTTCTTTTGCCCTTACCTTGCAGTTGTTATATTTTATGTTTACCTTAATCTGCATTATTATTTGTTTTTTTACTTAAAGACCGGCATGATTGGTTTTAAAGGGCCACATGTTTGGTATTACTATTTTTATTCTTATTTATTTATGACACAATTGTGGTTCAGAATACATCGGTTTTTCTTTATTGTGTTTATGTGTTGCTAAACTGTTTTTTATTTTTTTTTTAATGTTATAATTTTGTACGCACTTTAACTTGATTTAATGGTGTTTTGTTATATATTGAACCCTTTCATTGTTTTTTGTGTTATTGGATTATTAATGTACTTGTTCAGTTAATTATTTATGAATAAATTGGGTTTTCTTGGTGGTTCTTTCCCACAGTAGTACCTGAACGGATTGAACCATCATTGCGCAAAGCTCGTTAATTTTAATTTAAGTAGTTTAATTGTTTACTTGTCCCACATGATGCAACACTTAACCTCATCATGCCTATATAATTCAAATAACACAGCGTACCTACCGCTAGACGGCCAATTTGTTGGACCAGATTTGAGGTTTCCGTGTAATTAAATATTGGACTTGTAAATAAATTCTAATGTTTTAATTATTTCCAGGAAAGGCCATGTAAGACAAGCAATTAATTTGAGTAATAGTAGTATTATTGTCAGTAAAGTCAAGATGAATCACTTAGCGATTGTTTTGTTCTTGAATTTGCATTATTTCGAATAAGCTCAAATTACACTTTTCAAGATAGGATACCTGGGGGACGCTACAACATGGACGGAAGTTACAGGCAGAATAACGTTCGCCCGGCCGTCTGTATACCGGAACACGTCTATCAGAAGACCATAAATTAAATCTCGAGTCTAGTCGGGCTACCCGGTGCTCTCTGGTGAGATGTAGATCTTGAGCAGGAACGTGAGCTGTTATGTCATCTTCTCGAAGGGGGTTGCGAAGAGTGTGTACAGAAAGCTGTACATTTGTGAAATAACGCGTACGCACAGCAGTTATGCGCAGAAAACGGTCATCTCGTCGAGTAGTAGCTCTTTTGCAACCTTGTCCAGGCCTTCGTCGTCCCCAGTTTCCCTAAATCGCGCAGCTGCCCTACTTACGGTTGATGGCTGTACTCCAAGGAGTCTAGCTACATACCTCATGCTACGGCCATCTTCCAACAATGTAATACATCGGACGGTTTCTTCATACGTGAAATGTAAGGACGCACGTTGTTGAACATTCGTCATGGTGAATTCGCCAAAAATTGAACTGATAAAATTCATAATATAACTGTTCTGACAGCAGGTAGTGAAACGATTTTTTTTTTGGCATTTTGTTTAGATATCTCTATAACAATGTCAAACAAGTTGATTTTAGCCATTTAATAAAAAAACAGTAAATTTACATTGCCATAATCACTCATAAATGAATAATATTTGGGTATTGCGATAATTGTTGTGCGGAGTGTATTACAAGTCTAATTTTCTCCGAAAATTTCCAAATTAAGATATATCTTTAGTAACATCATTAGAAAGCTTAGACAATTCTACATTACTTGATTTGAAGCTCATTGGCGTACCGGCATTAATAAGAGATGGGGAAGCTAGTAAAAGTGTAATAATTTAAGCCACTTATCCGATTTACGCTTGTTCCTAATAAAATTGCTAGAGGGCGTAATTTCTAACAGTAACATTTTAATTATTACCCAGAAAACTTAAGTTACACCTTATAACAATGACATCATAATCGGAAAGTATATTAAATGTACAAGAAAAAAAGTGCAACGGCACTTCGAAATCTTCGTTCGTTTCAGAGTTTGTAACGTGCAAAAATCGATATCGGATCTTTTCGTATAGACTTTGTAATTTTCTTTAATTACTGTTCTAAAAACCAAACAAAATAGGTATCTGTGGATTGAACATTTAGCATTGTTATTTAATGTTTATTTGTTATTTATTTCACTACCATCATTGTCTCAATTTTTCTGTATTTACTGCATTTACCATTTACGCTACAAACCATAACTCATTAAATTACTGTATCTATTGTATTTACTATTCACTTTATACAAGTTCTAAATAAACCTACTAGTGCCATCTATGCTATGTTCGTTGGTTCAGGTTAGTTTTAAAATCTTCTACTTACAGATATGTTACTTTTCAGAATCACTACTAGATGGTGGTACCATTAAATAATTACGTCTGAACTTAAAGGCTTTATTACCTGTTAAAAATGACCACCGTTTTGCAAAATACAACTATTACTTCTTGTTCTAGAACAAGAAATAACTGAAATTGAATGTATGCCATTTTCAATTCGTCCAATCACGTTGTCTAGTGTGGTTGGTCGCGTTTTATAAACAAAATCTTTTATCCGTCCCCACAAGTAAAATTCTAGCGCAGTTAAATTCAGTGATGTAGGTGGTCCTGGAAACTACCCCATCCAATCCAGCGGTTTGAGTATGCAACATTTAAAAAATCACGGACAAAAAGTGTGCTGGGCATCCATCATGTTGATATCACATGGATGTTCTTAAGTGAAGAGGAATATCTTCTAAAAGGACAGGCAAGTCATTTTCTACAAAGTTTAAATTCGTCGTTTAGGTGGCCATTAATAATAACCATCCTAATAATTCTATACCGTAAAACTCCGCACCACGCGTTTACACTCCACTTCGCGCACCCAATAAGGATTTGTTTGGAACCAATAGTGCAAATTATGTAAATTAACCCTGCCGTAAGTAGTAAAAGCGGTCTCATCAGTCGATAAAACCAAGGAAAGGAATTGAGGATTGTATCGTTACCCATCTTTCTTAGGCAATAGCAATAGTCAAGATGCCTGTCAAAATTAACTTCTATTAAAACTACATGATAGGGATGCAAAGATCCAGCTTAAAGTTTTTTTAAAAGTTCAGAAGACAAGTGACACATACATCTAGGTCTATGGAAATTTTTCCTGTACTTAAATGCGGATACGTTTCCACGTACCAACAATGTTTATAATATTGCCTTTATTACTTACCGGACGTATTCTGAGTGGAACTTAAATGGGTCGTACATTTCCCGTTTGTCTTAAACGTATTTCCAGTCGCCAAATTACTCTTATAGTATAGTACCTTCGTTTCGGATATCTGGTAGTTTTTTTATCATTATAATAATGACACTAATCTATACAGTCATAAAGGTTAAAAATATTTTTGTCATGAAATACTTGAACACGAAATTTTGAAAATAATCATTTTTTCAATTAAAATAATAACTCTAAAACGAATGAATATATCGAGCTGCGTTTTGCACATTTTTTCTTGCAATTTTAATCTACTTTTCGATTATATTATTTGCTTTCGTGGCAAAATAAAAAAAAAACATCATTATTACAAATTGCGAGCTCTAGCAATTTTATTAGGTACTATTGTGTACCGGTAGATATGACAATTAAAAGTACTACCTATCTCTTCTAAACAAGCTTAAGCTTATTAAAACCGGATAAGTCGATTTATACGATTACAGTTTAACAGATTCTCCTACACTTGGTACGCCAATGAGCCTCAAACAAAAATGATGTAGAGTTGTCTATGCTTTCTAATGATGTTACCAGAGGTAGATCTTAATTTGGGAATTTTCTGAGAAATTTAATATTTATTTTTCAGTTGTGCTCCCTTGCGGCAAGTGTGGAACTTAAAAATAACTTACAGGACTTTCTCATGGCCACTTTAATAATAATTTTTTTCCTAAATTTGTATGTCCAGTAGTTTTCGAGATATGACCGGTGGTCGACCTTAATGAAACAGCCTGTACGGACATAAGGAAAATAATCAAAAGGAAAGTCGAAAAAGGTAACGTAAGTAATTAAGTATTTCCTTGCAGTTCTCGCAAATACATTATGTGATCTAAGCACATATAGGACGCATAATTGAAGCAAGATCTTGTTTTTCGATTCTTGGTGCAGCCACAATAACTGACTATGTATGCCTATCACATTTTGAGCAGAAAATATCGGTTGAACGCCGCACATTTCTTCCAAACGAACCTTAAAATTTCGTGGTTACTCGAGTTTCCTTATGGTTGCTCTCACTCACACCACAAGTTTGGTCGAATTGTTTGCTTCGATAAAATGTTTTCTCAACATTGTTCTATTAGCGTTATTAGCTGAATATATTACCATAGCGTTGATACCAGCAATGTTACATTTTTTGTTATAAATATTTCGAGGATCTCGTGTATTAAAGCAAACCCTAGATACGTATAACAGTTCGAACAATGCATGAAGTACGATCATGTTGGTAGGTGTAGCATTTGTAGGGTTGGTGCACATTAGGATAGCATTTCCTGGTTTATGAAGTAATTCCATATTCCTGTTTCTTCCGGCAAGAGTTTATCTTTTTCTATTTGAAAAACATATGTAAAAATTGTAACATATAAGTGTTTATAACATTCGTAATTATGCGCATTTGACGTCTTGTGCGATGTCAGAGACCGGGCAACACTAATGAAAAGTAGTAATTTCTAATAAAAGATGCTATAGCGAGAAGGGAAAACCATCGAACGATGGGCGCCAAATATGTTACCCCGCGTAATTAATTGTAGGAGGCAACAACAATCGCACTCGAATTGTACGAGAAGAGCATTGGGTGTACGGATGAATCAGACGATTGCGCAATAAGATTAAAATTTAAACCAAGTCGTATTCAGCGCATTGAAGCGTATTGTAAGATATCGTAGCAACGATTATTCTAATTATATTAATAAGCAATGGATTTATACTCAAGTTCGTTAATTTGTTCACCACTAACGGACAAACAAGGGAATGGGTTTAGACGTATACTATCTTATTGTTAAGTCAGAGACCAATTTAAGGAAACGGCGGGATACTTAAAACTTATTATAGGTAAGGATTAAAAGTGTAGCTAACATAGATCTTATATCGTGCATAAGGATCTTAAAATGTAAGGTACCGAATTTGGTAGGCGTCGCGTTATGTTGTGTGAGCCTGAACGTGTTGAGAATCGTAGTAATAGGGGTTCCTACTCCACTTCGCTGTGGCGTATTTATTGTTTGTAATTTTTCCAGATGCACTGGGATCATTTAAGGGAAACATAATAGTGAACGGCTTTGTTAAACGTTTTAAATAAGCAGAGAGTTGGTTTAATAAACTTGTTATGTATGCCGCGTATTTTACTAATACTGTTGTTTAACGTTGTAAAAAGATTAAGGAAAGTAGTTTTCATTTTATACAAGATAATCCTTGGTTTTTGATTTATTAGTTTATCAATTAAAGGATATTGCGTCATCGAGAATTATTTCTCTCTAGCTGTATGACGGTGACTCTGGCTGAGTAGTCCCGCTCACAAATATTGCAGCGGATAGCAGGACCTGGATCTGAGTACCTCAGGGTTGGGCGTTTCTCGCTATACCAGTCGAATTGCTTGATCGCCAGCATATTCCAAGGGACAAAAAAGGAGCAAATTACTGGGGCGAATATCCGATCTCCCAGTAACCTCAGTACAAACAAAAAAACACCACAGAATAGAAACTTCACTTTATTCCGTCCCTAAGGCTATAGTCGTTGCTTCGGAGGAGTACCCCCCTCAAATTGAATGTTAAATAAATACCCCTATGTACAATGTTTAATTTATACAGCCTCGTTGAAGCTGGAAATGCACAAAAACTCAATTCTCTTATAAAACAAAAATGTAACTAAAGCAAACAAAGAATAAGCCAATAAGCATAAAAAGTTACGGTTAAATATTGTCAATTGTGAATATAATGACTCTATTTAGTTTAATTTGTCATTGACCCACATATAGGTAAGCTAACAAGCGTTTGTTCCAAAAAGAACAGCAATACAAAGGCCATGTGGGTGTTTGCACCTGCCTTAAGCAGTTGAGTTTAGTGCGAACAGTAAAACTAGCGAAATTTCAAATAATGCTAAGAACCGAAGCAGTAATTAATAATATTGGTAATTAATAATTAATCTTAATACTTAAGCAAAAAGGTTACAATAGTCACTTTGCAGAGAAAGACAAAATATTTAGAATTTTACGCAAAAAAAATTAAGATTATCAAAACCAGATGCGATGAAATAGGTAGATATACATGTTGCATAATTAAACCACTTGTAGTGCCTTTATTGGTACGATAACAGGTGAAAGAATACTTGCATGCTCGTTTCCTAGGTGCGGTAAACCCTTGCAGGTGAAATCCCAAATCTCAATCAATTATTTTTGTAAATGGCAGGTCTTAAGGTTAACCTCTATGGATAAGTGAAATTCGTTGTTAATAGTGCCCGATGAAATTAAGCTTTCTAGCAAAAAGTAGTAGAAATTAAGGTTTTCAATCTACCATTAATCTGATATAGTATCAGTCAGACAAGAAGAACAAACCGCCTAGAAGGTTATTAATAATAACTAACTATTTCACAAGAGTGATAAATCGCGTGATATTATAATGGTTAAAAAAGCAAAAGCCTCATTGGGAAGAAAGATTTAATGTGTAACAAACCATCGAAGGATCACATTAACTTTCCATTTTAATCAAATAACATAACGCCACAATTGTATAGATTACAATGTTAAATTGATTTTTCCTTTAACACATCAGTCTGACGATTTTTCAGAAAAGGTAAATTGTAAAGGTTACAAAACAAGTGTCAAATGAATTTAGGAAAATGAATACGAGAGGACGCTTTAGTTGGGCAGTGGCGTGTTGCGAATGTAGTAAACAGTGACAAATTTAAAACGATCACCAGTAAACCGTAAAAGCAATGTTAAAGTCTATAACAATTAAATTCAGAATAATCATCAAAAATGTGTAAATACAACGGATTTACTGACGTAAAATATAAGGTGAAAATGAGCACGCCCATGCACATCTAAAGCGTTAAATTGTGAAAAAGAATGATCTTAATACGACGTTTAAATTGACTGAGGTATGAAAAGTGGCCTACACAACAGGTAATATAAATTGAATATTCAATACTAATAAAATCATGTGTGAAATGTAAGTGAAGTTATGCTGCATAAAACGAAGTGTTACAGTTGTTACTTTTATTGTTTATGTTTCCCGATGCACTGGTATCATTTAAGGGAAAAATAATAATAAACGGTTCTTTTAAACGTTTTAGATAAACAGAGGGTTGGTTTAATAAACTTGTGATCCTTATCAGGCATCAGAGAGTGTTTAATTGAAATAGTATCATTGCTATGTAGAGCTCTAGCCACGGCAGCAGCTGCTGCGTTGTAATTTTTGAAATATAGAAAAAAAACCTTTATAGAGGGAAGTGTGGAGGGAAAAGTTGAGGCGTTTCAGTCGTTCCGACAGAAGAGGCCTGGGACAGGGCACTAATTCCTTCACCCTGTAACTTTGTGTAAGCTAAAACTTTTAAATTGGTCTGTAATAAATTTAAATAGTGCTTGTTTCAAAATTATTGACAGATTGTTGATTTAAAGTATGCGTCACAGTAATGTTTACTATAACTTTTTTAACCGACACATCTACGAAATTATTTAGTCATTTATTTACTTAAGTTTATTTGTTATTAAATTTTCTACATTGGGGGCTAATAACGATGTGCTAATTTGGATATATTATGTTAAAGGTTTTGTTTAATTACAAAAGGGCATGAGCTGCATCTTTATCTGTTGAAAGCGCTTTTGTACATTTATGGTTGAGTATTGAACTTTATTGTGGTGTATTTGGCCTATTCTATTTTAATACACTAGGCGTTTGTTAAAGTTCATTATTGAATTCAGTGTTGTTGACAATCTCATTCTAGTTTGAGTGATTAATCCCGTTAAGAACGGTGGCAGTTTTATTTTAAGTATTAATCAAATCTTAATCCAAAGTTTTAGAATTTATTTTTTTTTCTATTGCAATTGTTAAAGTGTGCTTTGAACAACCTAAATCAATAGATCAAGTTTCACTTTAACCGCAAGGGTAGATGCAGTGTACTTTAACAGCAAGGGTAGATAAAGTATTTTAATTTTTTTAATTTTTATTTATATAAAAATATAACTTATTTTTCATTTTTATTTCCATTAATAATAACTTCGACATTGCAATTTATATTTCCAGAAATATCAAATTTTGGAACAGAACCTGTTTCATGTGAACAACGTATAGACGACGCACGTAGAGTTACATGAACTTTCTATTCCACAGAGTATACATCAAATTTTATTGCTACTGAGTCTTCTATATAAGTTTCGGCGACGGAAGATCACTTCCATCCCCCTATACGCTTTACTGCCATCAGGTCAGCACCAGAATTTGCCAGCATTGTGGCTGCGGAGCCGCGAAAACAATGGCCAGTACACATTTCTGAATTAGGTAATTTCAAAAATTGGCAATTTTCTTAGGAATATTATACAACGTATTTATCTCGCTTATTTTTAGGTTAGAACCTTGCGGTTTTCGTCGACATTTGTGCTACTTATTAATGAAACCAAAGATGCACTAATCAAATTTGCCATAGCCATCTTAGTTTTTGTGCTACAGGGTGATTTTGGAAAAATTGCATTTTCAGTCATCCCTGTAACTCTGTTATTGTCAGACATATTAAAAAGTAAAACTGATATTTGTAGATTTTTTACGTAGAATCCAGTGGCGTACTCAGATTTTCTTGTATATTGTATATTTTTTTTAAATCTTTTTCCCCTTGCCAAGAGCTTTTCAAAAATCTAGCAGAGTATTTATTTTTATAAATAACGTGACAAAATAATTTTTTTCTATAATTTACATTGATAAAAAACAAAATAATTAATTAATCACAAATATTGTTCAAATTGCAGACCATTATGTCTCCTACAAGTTTCACAAAGTTTATAAATTCTTTTAATAGCATTTTCCAAAATAAATGGTCTTCGTAATTCTGCAAAAGCATTTTCCGTTGCAATTTTTAATTGTTGCATGTTGGCATATTGCCTTGAATAAATTTTATTCTTTAAATAACCCCACAAAAAAAAAATCCAAAACCGAGAGATCCCATGATCGTGGTGGCCATCGAACAGGTCCATTTGTTCCAATCCATCTCCTGGGAAAACGTTCATTTAGTCAGTTTTGTATTATTCTAGCATTATGGCCTGGAGCCCCATCCTGCTGGAATAATATATCGTTCAGTTGAGCCAGTGGAATATGTTCTAAAATGTTCATAGTTTTTTCTTGTAGAATTTGTAAGTACCCATTAGAGTTTAGGTTTTCTTCATAAATCTTGTAAGCTATTTTCGGTTAAAAATAAAGCAGGAGACATTACATCCGAACCTGCCTTGACGCTTTCAGGAAAAATCACGTGGGTGTTTTCTTGACTCCAAAACTGCGAGTTGTGTCTATTAAGAATTCCCGAACTTGTGAAATGCCTCGTCTGACCAAATTATTTTTTCAAAATTATTGTCCTGAGTTTTCATATTTATAAACCAATTGCAGAACTCCAATCTACGTTCAGCATCACCAGGGTGCAGATGATGAACAAGTTTATACTTGTAGGGTTTGAATTTATGTTTTTTTAAAATCCCTTGCACTGTTATTTTAGACACACCGGTCTCTTCATCTATTTTCCTGTACGAGGTTTCAGATGGCTTGAACAACTGCTAAAACGTTGATCTCTGATTCCTCGTTCTCTTTGTTGTAAACTCGGGGTCGAGGTTTGTCAAGACATCCATGTTGGCAAAGATTAAATTTTAATTTTTGAAATATTCTTCTGTAGGGTTGTCTTCTTTCGGGATATCTATATGACAAAATAGGTATATAAAATAAATACAAATTCTAAGGTAAAGATTAACTGACCTGTACAGATAGAATTCTAAGGCCTGGTCTGCGTTTTCATTTGATAATATGACGCAGGTATTCATATCATATTTCTCAAAGTTTTCAAATTTTGGTTTCAAGCCATATTAAAAAATAATTAAACAACAACAACAAGAACGATAACAATAAACAAAAACAACGAATAACAATAAACATCAGCACTAAATTTGGGAAAATGTAACCAGGAATAATTTGAGAGAAGCAGAAACTTCAAAATCAAATACCTAAGTAATTTTTTGCATTACCATGGTTACCCACGGCTATCCACTATTATCAATGTAAATTATAGAAAAAAATCATTTTATCACGTTATTTATAAAAATAAATATAGACTATGCTATATTTTTGAAAAGCTCTTGGCAAGGGGAAAAAGATTTAAAAAAAAAAATATAGTTTCCCATAAAAAAAGTAGGTTATGTCAATACCTCAAAAATTGTGACCGCTAAAGAAAATCTGAGTACGGCACTGGATTCTACGTAAAAAAATCTACAAATATCAGTTTTTACTTTTTTAATAAGTCTGACAATAACAGAGTTACAGGGGATGACTGAAAATGTAATTTTTCCAAAATCACCCTGTAGCACACAAACTAAGATGGCTATGGCAAATTTGATTAGTGCATCTTTGGTTTCATTAAAAAGTAGCATGGTGTTGCGAAAACCGCAAGGTTCTAACCTAAAAAATAATCGAGATACCCCGTAAAACATACGAAAATGGGACAACCTGTACAGGGTGTCCCAACGATAGAGTAAAGT
This sequence comes from Vesta saturnalis, assembly GCA_036346205.1. NCBI lineage: Eukaryota > Metazoa > Arthropoda > Insecta > Coleoptera > Lampyridae > Vesta > Vesta saturnalis. The sequence goes on from JARFJB010001400.1 coordinate 3,400,982, forward strand.
AAGTTTATGCTTAACTAGAATTATTTGTGTAAATATTGTATGGACCATGGGGTAGAGGTAAGAAGTGTGCATTTTTTTAAAATATTGGAAGTTATACAGGGTGTGCCAGAAAAGCAGGACGTGAAAAAGTATGATTTTTTTAAATAGAACACTCCGTATTTGATTTTAGTTTTTAATTCTACGTGTCCATACAAACATATTTTGTCATACAAAAGATTGGCTGAAAGTTTTTAGTTCTTGAGATATTCGCGTTTAAAGATTATTATGGTCATTTTCGTGGGGTTGATGAATGGGCAATTGTTCCGTTATTTCACAATAAAAAAAATTGATATTTCGTGTGAAAAATGAGTGATATTATACTAACGTTTAGACCGAGTAGTATTTCTAATTTTCTCAACAGGGTGTTTGTTATAACCATTCAAATTTGAAAATTCTCAAATTAAAAAAATCAGTTTTTTAATTGCACACCTATATATTTTTATTTCATTTTATTCGGGATTAAAAAATCTATCATTTTTGTCAAATATATCCTATATCTATCTTTGATAGTTTTCGAGTAATTTCGATTTTTTCACACTAGCTACTTTATTTTCGATAACATTGCATTGCATGGATCTTGGTAGCCATGGAAAATAATAATTGCGTTACTAAGTACAAAGGTTTCCTACTTGTCAAAATAAACACATATTAAATTTGTCGTTTTCGCATTTAACTTGTTATCAATTCTTGTATCAATTATGGATTATTCGACAAATGAATTAATTGATATGATATACGTGTTGGGCGAGGCTGAAAAAACCCTTTATTGGCACAACGAATCTACAAAATGAAATATCCTGAACGTCGAATACCTACTACTGTTGGCTTGGAGAATTTGATGGATAGATTTGATTCTAGCGGTAGTGTTAAATACTTCAAACGTAAAGTTGTTAATAAAAGGGCAGCTAATGAAGAAAAAGAACTTGAAATATTATTAAATATTCAAGAAAATCCCCAAGTGAGTTCTAGAACATTAGCGACGATATGTGATACCTCCAAATCAAACGTGAATCGAACAACGCTGAAGTATAAGTACCATCTCTATCACATTGAGCTTCATCAAGAATTGCGAGAAGAGGATTTTGCAAGACGAATTGAATTCTGCAATATCATTAATCAACGGCTGCAATTAAATAACAACTTTTGTGCTCCATAATGTTTTCCGATGAGGCGACGTTTAAAAGTAATGGGGCTGTAAATCGGCATAATATGCACTATTACGCCATTGATAATCCATTTTGGCTACGAGAAGTTCAAAACCAAAATCATTGGTCACTAAATGTGGTGTGGTATACTTAATGACCAAATTATCGGTCGCTATTTTTTGATGATCCATTAACGGGCCGCAGCTATTTGCATTTCTTACGTGAAGAATTGCCTGTGTTACTTGAGGATATCAATTTAGAAGGACGACTAAATATTTGGTTGCAACAGGATGGTGCACCTCCACATTTTATCGGGACGTAAGGAATTCTTGAACCACCAATACCCGGAGAAATGGATAGGACGTAATGGCTTTATATTATGGCCACCCAGGTCATGCGATTTAACTCCACTGGATTTTTTCCTATGGGGATACATAAAAGATCGGGTGTATATTATTAAACCTACAACAAGGGAGGACATGAAAATAGAATTCGAAGCTTGTCGCACAGTGACCCCTCTTATGTTATCCGAAGTGAGACAGAACATGAGAAAAGGCTCAATATGTGTATTCAGCAAGAAGGCCGTTTATTTGAGCATTTACTAAGACGCAATGTTGAATAATTATTGAATTACTGTTTCTCATTAATAAAAACTGTTAATATTCTCGCTTAGGTGGTTTGTTTTATTTCGTCGCAATTGTTTTCCATGGCTACCACAATCCACAATAATGTTATAGTATCGTATGTAACGTAGCTAGTGAGAAAAATCGAAATTCCTCGAAAACTATCAAAGATAGATATAGGATATATTTGACAAAAATGATAGATTTTTTAATCCCGAATAAAATGAAATAAAAATATATAGGGTGTGCAATTAAAAAACTGATTTTTTTAATTTGAGAATTTTCAAATTTGAATGGTTATAACAAACACCCTGTTGAGAAAATTAGAAATACTACTCGGTCTAAACGTTAGTATAATATCACTCATTTTTCACACGAAATATCAATTTTTTATTGTGAAATAACGGAACAATTGCCCATTCATCAACCCCACGAAAATGACCATAATAATCTTTAAACGCGAATATCTCAAGAACTAAAACTTTCAGCCAATCTTTTGTATGACAAAATATGTTTGTATGGACACGTAGAATTAAAACTAAAATCAAATACGGGTGTTCTATTTAAAAATTATACTTTTCACGTCCTGCTTTTCTGGCACACCCTGTATAACTTCCAATATTTTAAAAAAATGCACACTTCTTACCTCTACCCCATGGTCCGTACAATATTTACACAAATAATTCTAGTTAAGCATAAACTTACTTTACTCTATCGTTGGGACACCCTGTACACTTTCTCTGTCGATAGTTGATTTTGGTGAAGCACGTTTTTAGGACGTAAAGCAACGTATTTTCTCACAATATTCAAAACACATACCACATTTCTTATCAGTGATGCAAAATGAGCGATTTTGTTTAGTTTTTGTGTCAATAACTGAGGCAATTATGACAGATTTTCGATCATCAACATTAGAACTTTCTAGCTTGTACAATTCATTGGACCGACGCGCTCCATACAAACCCAGTACCGCAACAACATGTAATTTAAAAGCCAAATTATGAAGTCACCATTTCTAAACGTTTTACCTTCATAAACAGATAGCCGTCATCTGAAGCTTCTTTTAAAAATCTCATAACATCATCCGATTCAAAGACTTTTCAGACTCGGCTTCTTCAGCAATGCAATCAGTTTGTTGTATGTGAAAACGTGTAATTATTTGACAGAGTACATACACTTGACATATTATTTACTATGAAATGTCACAATTTTCATTCACTAGCAGCGTAGACTTTATCATCGAGTAATACGACCACAATGTTGAATGGCTTCACTTTCTCTGACTTTTCCAAAAAGTATGCCAGAAGTACCTTTTCCCTCACATGATTTATATTCTTTACGCTTTTCCACCTTTGAAAGCACGGATATTCTTTTTGGTACATCAACCTCGATTTTTGGGGCAATAATTTACCCACTCCGTCGTCGCTCATGAATTAACGTTTTTCACTCATCGAAAAATTGTATTTTATCGTCTTGTATAACAAATAACTATTATAATAACAAGATATGTTTGTGAGTTTAAAAGCTTATTTATTGTTGGTTGATAGATTGTATGTTACGTCTGATAATAGTTGACATTTATTAACTTATATCTTGCTTGTGATATGATTCACAAATTAGAAATTAAAATAATTAACACATTGTATTTGAAGCAAATTCATCTTATTTTTTACTCACCCCGTATATAAAATAAACTATCCATTATAATATTATTTTCCAACATCACTAAAGGAAGAGCTGATTTTTAAAGAAAATGAAAACAAAAGAGACTAAAAGATTACAGTAAGCGTGTGTAGAGAGCCCTCACGACATTAGCTATAGTAAAAATCAATTTTGCTGGCAATTTTTAGCACAAAAATGTTCGTAATCAGGTCATCTATGGCTCAGTCGTGTCCGTTTTGTTGCGAAGTAAAACTATCAACTAAGAACAAATCTGTAAAAGGGTCGCTTGATGACCACTTTAACTTGACGACACACAAGAAAAATAGGTTATATATAAAGGAAAGTGGGAAAGTTAACTTTATACAGTTTTTTTTTCTTATACAATATATAAAAGAAGCTTTTTCTAGATAATTTTATATTTTCGTAAAAGTATCAATAACTATTTTCCAGTTACAAACACGACTTCATTAATTTTAAGGAAAGAAAAGACGTCAACAGGTAATATGGTTAAAAAATAATTAACACTTAATCAATATGTCAGAGTAATGAAAATTCATGGAGGTTTAATAAACGCCTTTCCTTTATTTTTCCTTTTACTGGAAAATAGTATACCTACACGTGAAACGCCATTAAGGTAATATAAAGTAGACAAATTCTATAGAAGTCAATTTATATAACAACAAATTAATGATGAAAATATAACCATTATACGAACAAAGGTTGATATATGAAATGCTGCTGAACTCTGAGCTGCGGTATTTTACAACAAGGTTAGTCGTAAATTAGTGTGCGTTAAATAAAAGTGAAATTTCAAAAATACTAAAAAGAAGAAAAAACAATAAAGTTTATATGAATTCAAGAAAGGCAATGCGTTGCGATTACAAAGGAAATAAAATTGTCTAACACAGACAGATCCCACAACAAATCGTTCTGTGAGAATAAATTCAAAGGAGAAAGAACAGAAGCAGTTTCGGAATTGCTATATACAGACCCAATATCCTGAAACTATACCACATCAATAGCTTTAATGTTTTTTCCCACACTTTACTGCTAATGGTCTTGTACGATTTTTCTTTTTTTTTTGCTTGTTCCCTTTAGATACAACACATTGACAAAACTGATAATTCATTATTCCCGTTTTCCTTAACGCTAACATTGTGATACAATCAATAACATCTCCACTAACTGTTTACAATTAATTCAATAAACCCAAGCCAAAATTACATAAGAGGCAATAGTGGTCAAAAATGGTTTCATATATATTAGTTACAATGTTAAATTCAAAATCTCTATTTATTTGGTTGCTTAAACAGTTAAGTTCGCTTATACAGCTTTTGATTTGTAAAATTAGCTACAAAGACTCACTAAAAGTTTATTACTGTATTAAACTCGTCAATTTGCAGTTGCATGTATTTTAATGCTTGTGCTGCTATGTATTATTTAACAACACATAAACCAAACTTTTAAGTTAATGCATTATTATACTGTAAAGTAACATTAATTAATTTTATTTATGTTTAAGCTACGCTTTCGACACAAAAACTCTAATTGTAGTTAGTAGCCGGATGTTTGGTTAGTATACGGAGTAATTAAATTTAAATTGATCCAAAATCTTGCAAATGGAATATTAAAATGGCCCACAAGAATATTGAAGGAAGTAAAATCATTTTCATATACAGGATGGCACAACGAAAGGTCGCACCCCTCCTTATGACTATCGTGCTAGATTTAGAAAAAAAAAACGCTCGAACACGTCGATTTCTAAGGGACATCTTGTCCACTAAAAATCCATTATAAAGGGTGATTCGTAAAGAAGATACTAGGTCACACTTTTGATTTTTAAATGGAAACCTACTAGTTTTATGTCATCTTTGCTTCTTCCTCAAGTTTGCAGTAAATTGAGTATAACATGTCCTATACCTATCTTCAACCGTTTTAATTTTATTTGCGGTTTTATAGGAAACTTTGTACACCACCGGTTCTATGGATACTTTCAAACTAGCAATAATCTGTACTGTTAATACTTCTTTACACAATGTAACGTTTAATAATTGCCTTAAAATTAAATAACTCAAACAGTAAACAGAAAAAATAATTTATTAAAAAAAAGAAATAACCTTCCATGTCGTAATAAGTGTTGAAAATGGTATCTGTTTTCCTCCACAAAGTAATTAATAACTTTTGCAAGCATTTACCAACATATCTGGAATCATTCATCTGTAATTCGGAGCCGTAGATCTTCAAATGACTCTGGTCCCGATTCGTAAATTTAACTTTTTAAATGTCCCCAAAGAAAAAAGTCCAAAGGACTTAAGTCCGGGGAACGCGGTGGCCACTCAATTGGACCTCGTATACCAATCGACTGACCAGCAAGTGAGTGTTCAAGAACTGCCTTAAACTTAACAGGTATCGAAAGTAGAACTAGGTCCATTTTATTAATGGAAACATAGTTTACCGTTATGTTCGTCTAAGTTGCCAGAAATGGTATCTGTCTTCCTCCTTAACTTTATTTATTGCGATTTTACCAGACATGTCACCACGGTTCAGGATCTTTCAGAGACTAAATAACTGACGGTCTTCTAAAATGTAACTTTAAATTCCTTAAATGAAAAAGTCCAAACATTTTATACTTCGAAGACGTTGCCATCAGATCTCTATAAATAGACGAAGCAATGGAGTATTTCCAATCGACACTATCCATTTAATACCGTGAAATTACAACGGAATCTGGATCTCAAATACATAATTCGACAGTAAATTTCAATTGTTATTACCGTTCTCCTATAATTATTTAATGTACTCCAAGATATACCAGTGCCAATGCTTACGTGTTAAGGGTCAAATATGAGCCGTATAATCGTGAAAGCAATAAGAAGCGTTGCACTAGCTCTAGTAAATAATACGAAGGTTGGGCGTATTCCAATATTGCGATAGTGATATGCTCGTATTTACCAGTAACGTTTCAATAATTGTAATTGTATATAAATCATATGACAGTCAGAATGTTCATATAAACAGTCCAAAATATAGCAATTGGCCAAGCTACGTTA